>CM071940.1:3025000-4225000 GCA_036784905.1 Acrossocheilus fasciatus | reverse complement strand
TGTAACATCCGTAAAAGCAGCCCGTCAACACTGAACACAGAGACTAGATCAGGAAAGATTCTGAAGCATCCGTAACAGCAGCCCGTCAACACTGAACACAAACACTAGATCAGGACAGATTCTGTAACATCAGTAACAGCAGCCCGTCAACACTGAACACAGACACTAGATCAGGACAGATTCTGTAACGTCAGCGACAGCAGACCGTCAACACTGAACACAGACACTAGATCAGGACAGATTCTGGAACATCAGCAACAGCAGCCTGTCAACACTGAACACAGACGAACACTAGATCAGGACAGATTCTGAAGCATCCGTAACAGCAGCCCGTCAACACTGAACACAGACGAACACTAGATCAGGACAGATTCTGTAACATCAGTAACAGCAGCCCGTCAACACTGAACACAAACACTGGATCAGGACAGATTCTGTAACATCAGTAACAGCAGCCTGTCAACACTGAACACAGACGAACACTAGATCAGGACAGATTCTGTAACATCAGTAACAGCAGCCCGTCAACACTGAACACAGACACTAGATCAGGAAAGATTCTGTAACATCAGCAACAGCAGCCTGTCAACACTGAACACAGACACTAGATCAGGACAGATTCTGAAGCATCCGTAACTGCAGCCCGTCAACACTGAACACAGACACTAGATCAGGACAGATTCTGTAACATCAGTAACAGCAGCCCGTCAACACTGAACACAGACACAAGATCAGGAACGATTCTGTAACATCCGTAAAAGCAGCCCGTCAACACTGAACACAAACACTGGATCAGGACAGATTCTGTAACATCAGTAACAGCAGCCTGTCAACACTGAACACAAACACTGGATCAGGACAGATTCTGTAACATCAGTAACAGCAGCCTGTCAACACTGAACACAGACGAACACTAGATCAGGACAGATTCTGTAACATCAGTAACAGCAGCCCGTCAACACTGAACACAGACACTAGATCAGGACAGATTCTGTAACATCAGCAACAGCAGCCTGTCAACACTGAACACAGACACTAGATCAGGACAGATTCTGTAACATCAGTAACAGCAGCCCGTCAACACTGAACACAGACGAACACTAGATCAGGACAGATTCTGTAACATCAGCAACAGCAGCCTGTCAACACTGAACACAGACAAAGACTAGAACAGGACAGATTCTGTAACATCAGCAACAGCAGCCTGTCAACACTGAACACAGACAAACACTAGATCAGGACAGATTCTGTAACATCAGTAACAGCAGCCCGTCAACACTGAACACAGACACTAGATCAGGACAGATTCTGTAACATCAGTAACAGCAGCCTGTCAACACTGAACACAGACGAACACTAGATCAGGACATATTCTGTAACATCAGCAACAGCAGCCTGTCAACACTGAACACAAACACTAGATCAGGACAGATTCTGTAACATCAGTAACAGCAGCCCGTCAACACTGAACACAGACGAACACTAGATCAGGACAGATTCTGTAGCATCAGTAACAGCAGCCCGTCAACACTGAACACAGACGAACACTAGATCAGGACAGATTCTGTAAAATCAGTAACAGCAGCCCGTCAACACTGAACACAGACACTAGATCAGGACAGATTCTGTAACATCAGTAACAGCAGCCCGTCAACACTGAACACAGACACTAGATCAGGACAGATTCTGTAGCATCAGTAACAGCAGCCCGTCAACACTGAACACAGACGAACACTAGATCAGGACAGATTCTGTAGCATCAGTAAAAGCAGCCCGTCAAAACTGAACACAGACGAACACTAGATCAGGACAGATTCTGGAACATCAGTAACAGCAGCCTGTCAACACTGAACACAAACACTAGATCAGGACAGATTCTGTAACATCAGTAACAGCAGCCCGTCAACACTGAACACAGACACAAGATCAGGAACGATTCTGTAACATCCGTAAAAGCAGCCCGTCAACACTGAACACAAACACTAGATCAGGACAGACTCTGTAACATCAGTAACAGCAGCCTGTCAACACTGAACACAGACGAACACTAGATCAGGACAGATTCTGTAACATCAGTAACAGCAGCCTGTCAACACTGAACACAGACGAACACTAGATCAGGACAGATTCTGAAACATCAGCAACAGCAGCCCGTCAACACTGAACACAGACGAACACTAGATCAGGACAGATTCTGTAACATCAGTAACAGCAGCCTGTCAACACTGAACACAAACACTAGATCAGGACAGATTCTGTAACATCAGTAACAGCAGCCTGTCAACACTGAACACAAACACTAGATCAGGACAGATTCTGTAACATCAGTAACAGCAGCCCGTCAACACTGAACACAGACGAACACTAGATCAGGACAGATTCTGTAGCATCAGTAACAGCAGCCCGTCAACACTGAACACAGACGAACACTAGATCAGGACAGATTCTGTAAAATCAGTAACAGCAGCCCGTCAACACTGAACACAGACACTAGATCAGGACAGATTCTGTAACATCAGTAACAGCAGCCCGTCAACACTGAACACAGACACTAGATCAGGACAGATTCTGTAGCATCAGTAACAGCAGCCCGTCAACACTGAACACAGACGAACACTAGATCAGGACAGATTCTGTAGCATCAGTAAAAGCAGCCCGTCAAAGCTGAACACAGACGAACACTAGATCAGGAAAGATTCTGAAGCATCCGTAACAGCAGCCCGTCAACACTGAACACAAACACTAGATCAGGACAGATTCTGTAACATCAGTAACAGCAGCCCGTCAACACTGAACACAGATACTAGATCAGGACAGATTCTGTAACATCAGTAACAGCAGCCTGTCAACACTGAACACAGACACAAGATCAGGAACGATTCTGTAACATCCGTAAAAGCAGCCCGTCAACACTGAACACAGAGACTAGATCAGGAAAGATTCTGAAGCATCCGTAACAGCAGCCCGTCAACACTGAACACAAACACTAGATCAGGACAGATTCTGTAACATCAGTAACAGCAGCCCGTCAACACTGAACACAGACACTAGATCAGGACAGATTCTGTAACGTCAGCGACAGCAGACCGTCAACACTGAACACAGACACTAGATCAGGACAGATTCTGGAACATCAGCAACAGCAGCCTGTCAACACTGAACACAGACGAACACTAGATCAGGACAGATTCTGAAGCATCCGTAACAGCAGCCCGTCAACACTGAACACAGACGAACACTAGATCAGGACAGATTCTGTAACATCAGTAACAGCAGCCCGTCAACACTGAACACAGACACTAGATCAGGAAAGATTCTGTAACATCAGCAACAGCAGCCTGTCAACACTGAACACAGACACTAGATCAGGACAGATTCTGTAACATCAGTAACAGCAGCCCGTCAACACTGAACACAGACGAACACTAGATCAGGACAGATTCTGTAACATCAGCAACAGCAGCCTGTCAACACTGAACACAGACAAACACTAGATCAGGACAGATTCTGTAACATCAGCAACAGCAGCCTGTCAACACTGAACACAGACGAACACTAGATCAGGACAGATTCTGTAACATCAGCAACAGCAGCCTGTCAACACTGAACACAGACACTAGATCAGGACAGATTCTGTAACATCAGTAACAGCAGCCCGTCAACACTGAACACAGACACTAGATCAGGACAGATTCTGGAACATCAGTAACAGCAGCCCATCAACACTGAACACAGACGAACACTAGATCAGGACAGATTCTGAAACATCAGTAACAACAGCCCGTCAACACTGAACACAGACGAACACTAGATCAGGACAGATTCTGGAACATCAGTAACAGCAGCCCGTCAACACTGAACACAGACGAACACTAGATCAGGACAGATTCTGTAGCATCAGTAACAGCAGCCTGTCAACACTGAACACAGACGAACACTAGATCAGGACAGATTCTGTAGCATCAGTAACAGCAGCCCGTCAACACTGAACACAGACGAACACTAGATCAGGACAGATTCTGTAGCATCAGTAACAGCAGCCCGTCAACACTGAACACAGACGAACACTAGATCAGGACAGATTCTGTAAAATCAGTAACAGCAGCCCGTCAACACTGAACACAGACACTAGATCAGGACAGATTCTGTAACATCAGTAACAGCAGCCCGTCAACACTGAACACAGACACTAGATCAGGACAGATTCTGTAGCATCAGTAACAGCAGCCCGTCAACACTGAACACAGACGAACACTAGATCAGGACAGATTCTGTAGCATCAGTAAAAGCAGCCCGTCAAAGCTGAACACAGACGAACACTAGATCAGGAAAGATTCTGAAGCATCCGTAACAGCAGCCCGTCAACACTGAACACAAACACTAGATCAGGACAGATTCTGTAACATCAGTAACAGCAGCCCGTCAACACTGAACACAGATACTAGATCAGGACAGATTCTGTAACATCAGTAACAGCAGCCTGTCAACACTGAACACAGACACAAGATCAGGAACGATTCTGTAACATCCGTAAAAGCAGCCCGTCAACACTGAACACAGAGACTAGATCAGGAAAGATTCTGAAGCATCCGTAACAGCAGCCCGTCAACACTGAACACAAACACTAGATCAGGACAGATTCTGTAACATCAGTAACAGCAGCCCGTCAACACTGAACACAGACACTAGATCAGGACAGATTCTGTAACGTCAGCGACAGCAGACCGTCAACACTGAACACAGACACTAGATCAGGACAGATTCTGGAACATCAGCAACAGCAGCCTGTCAACACTGAACACAGACGAACACTAGATCAGGACAGATTCTGAAGCATCCGTAACAGCAGCCCGTCAACACTGAACACAGACGAACACTAGATCAGGACAGATTCTGTAACATCAGTAACAGCAGCCCGTCAACACTGAACACAAACACTGGATCAGGACAGATTCTGTAACATCAGTAACAGCAGCCTGTCAACACTGAACACAGACGAACACTAGATCAGGACAGATTCTGTAACATCAGTAACAGCAGCCCGTCAACACTGAACACAGACACTAGATCAGGAAAGATTCTGTAACATCAGCAACAGCAGCCTGTCAACACTGAACACAGACACTAGATCAGGACAGATTCTGTAACATCAGTAACAGCAGCCCGTCAACACTGAACACAGACGAACACTAGATCAGGACAGATTCTGTAACATCAGCAACAGCAGCCTGTCAACACTGAACACAGACAAACACTAGATCAGGACAGATTCTGTAACATCAGCAACAGCAGCCTGTCAACACTGAACACAGACGAACACTAGATCAGGACAGATTCTGAAACATCAGTAACAGCAGCCCATCAACACTGAACACAGACACAAGATCAGGAACGATTCTGTAACATCCGTAAAAGCAGCCCGTCAACACTGAACACAAACACTGGATCAGGACAGATTCTGTAACATCAGTAACAGCAGCCTGTCAACACTGAACACAAACACTGGATCAGGACAGATTCTGTAACATCAGTAACAGCAGCCTGTCAACACTGAACACAGACGAACACTAGATCAGGACAGATTCTGTAACATCAGTAACAGCAGCCCGTCAACACTGAACACAGACACTAGATCAGGACAGATTCTGTAACATCAGCAACAGCAGCCTGTCAACACTGAACACAGACACTAGATCAGGACAGATTCTGTAACATCAGTAACAGCAGCCCGTCAACACTGAACACAGACGAACACTAGATCAGGACAGATTCTGTAACATCAGCAACAGCAGCCTGTCAACACTGAACACAGACAAAGACTAGAACAGGACAGATTCTGTAACATCAGCAACAGCAGCCTGTCAACACTGAACACAGACAAACACTAGATCAGGACAGATTCTGTAACATCAGTAACAGCAGCCCGTCAACACTGAACACAGACACTAGATCAGGACAGATTCTGTAACATCAGTAACAGCAGCCTGTCAACACTGAACACAGACGAACACTAGATCAGGACATATTCTGTAACATCAGCAACAGCAGCCTGTCAACACTGAACACAAACACTAGATCAGGACAGATTCTGTAACATCAGTAACAGCAGCCCGTCAACACTGAACACAGACGAACACTAGATCAGGACAGATTCTGTAGCATCAGTAACAGCAGCCCGTCAACACTGAACACAGACGAACACTAGATCAGGACAGATTCTGTAAAATCAGTAACAGCAGCCCGTCAACACTGAACACAGACACTAGATCAGGACAGATTCTGTAACATCAGTAACAGCAGCCCGTCAACACTGAACACAGACACTAGATCAGGACAGATTCTGTAGCATCAGTAACAGCAGCCCGTCAACACTGAACACAGACGAACACTAGATCAGGACAGATTCTGTAGCATCAGTAAAAGCAGCCCGTCAAAACTGAACACAGACGAACACTAGATCAGGACAGATTCTGGAACATCAGTAACAGCAGCCTGTCAACACTGAACACAAACACTAGATCAGGACAGATTCTGTAACATCAGTAACAGCAGCCCGTCAACACTGAACACAGACACTAGATCAGGACAGATTCTGTAACATCAGTAACAGCAGCCCGTCAACACTGAACACAGACGAACACTAGATCAGGACAGATTCTGTAACATCAGCAACAGCAGCCTGTCAACACTGAACACAGACAAAGACTAGAACAGGACAGATTCTGTAACATCAGCAACAGCAGCCTGTCAACACTGAACACAGACAAACACTAGATCAGGACAGATTCTGTAACATCAGTAACAGCAGCCCGTCAACACTGAACACAGACGAACACTAGATCAGGACAGATTCTGAAACATCAGCAACAGCAGCCCGTCAACACTGAACACAGACGAACACTAGATCAGGACAGATTCTGTAACATCAGTAACAGCAGCCTGTCAACACTGAACACAAACACTAGATCAGGACAGATTCTGTAACATCAGTAACAGCAGCCTGTCAACACTGAACACAAACACTAGATCAGGACAGATTCTGTAACATCAGTAACAGCAGCCCGTCAACACTGAACACAGACGAACACTAGATCAGGACAGATTCTGTAGCATCAGTAACAGCAGCCCGTCAACACTGAACACAGACGAACACTAGATCAGGACAGATTCTGTAAAATCAGTAACAGCAGCCCGTCAACACTGAACACAGACACTAGATCAGGACAGATTCTGTAACATCAGTAACAGCAGCCCGTCAACACTGAACACAGACACTAGATCAGGACAGATTCTGTAGCATCAGTAACAGCAGCCCGTCAACACTGAACACAGACGAACACTAGATCAGGACAGATTCTGTAGCATCAGTAAAAGCAGCCCGTCAAAGCTGAACACAGACGAACACTAGATCAGGAAAGATTCTGAAGCATCCGTAACAGCAGCCCGTCAACACTGAACACAAACACTAGATCAGGACAGATTCTGTAACATCAGTAACAGCAGCCCGTCAACACTGAACACAGATACTAGATCAGGACAGATTCTGTAACATCAGTAACAGCAGCCTGTCAACACTGAACACAGACACAAGATCAGGAACGATTCTGTAACATCCGTAAAAGCAGCCCGTCAACACTGAACACAGAGACTAGATCAGGAAAGATTCTGAAGCATCCGTAACAGCAGCCCGTCAACACTGAACACAAACACTAGATCAGGACAGATTCTGTAACATCAGTAACAGCAGCCCGTCAACACTGAACACAGACACTAGATCAGGACAGATTCTGTAACGTCAGCGACAGCAGACCGTCAACACTGAACACAGACACTAGATCAGGACAGATTCTGGAACATCAGCAACAGCAGCCTGTCAACACTGAACACAGACGAACACTAGATCAGGACAGATTCTGAAGCATCCGTAACAGCAGCCCGTCAACACTGAACACAGACGAACACTAGATCAGGACAGATTCTGTAACATCAGTAACAGCAGCCCGTCAACACTGAACACAGACACTAGATCAGGAAAGATTCTGTAACATCAGCAACAGCAGCCTGTCAACACTGAACACAGACACTAGATCAGGACAGATTCTGTAACATCAGTAACAGTAGCCCGTCAACACTGAACACAGACGAACACTAGATCAGGACAGATTCTGTAACATCAGCAACAGCAGCCTGTCAACACTGAACACAGACAAACACTAGATCAGGACAGATTCTGTAACATCAGCAACAGCAGCCTGTCAACACTGAACACAGACGAACACTAGATCAGGACAGATTCTGTAACATCAGCAACAGCAGCCTGTCAACACTGAACACAGACACTAGATCAGGACAGATTCTGTAACATCAGTAACAGCAGCCCGTCAACACTGAACACAGACACTAGATCAGGACAGATTCTGGAACATCAGTAACAGCAGCCCATCAACACTGAACACAGACGAACACTAGATCAGGACAGATTCTGAAACATCAGTAACAACAGCCCGTCAACACTGAACACAGACGAACACTAGATCAGGACAGATTCTGGAACATCAGTAACAGCAGCCCGTCAACACTGAACACAGACGAACACTAGATCAGGACAGATTCTGTAGCATCAGTAACAGCAGCCTGTCAACACTGAACACAGACGAACACTAGATCAGGACAGATTCTGTAGCATCAGTAACAGCAGCCCGTCAACACTGAACACAGACGAACACTAGATCAGGACAGATTCTGTAGCATCAGTAACAGCAGCCCGTCAACACTGAACACAGACGAACACTAGATCAGGACAGATTCTGTAAAATCAGTAACAGCAGCCCGTCAACACTGAACACAGACACTAGATCAGGACAGATTCTGTAACATCAGTAACAGCAGCCCGTCAACACTGAACACAGACACTAGATCAGGACAGATTCTGTAGCATCAGTAACAGCAGCCCGTCAACACTGAACACAGACGAACACTAGATCAGGACAGATTCTGTAGCATCAGTAAAAGCAGCCCGTCAAAGCTGAACACAGACGAACACTAGATCAGGAAAGATTCTGAAGCATCCGTAACAGCAGCCCGTCAACACTGAACACAAACACTAGATCAGGACAGATTCTGTAACATCAGTAACAGCAGCCCGTCAACACTGAACACAGATACTAGATCAGGACAGATTCTGTAACATCAGTAACAGCAGCCTGTCAACACTGAACACAGACACAAGATCAGGAACGATTCTGTAACATCCGTAAAAGCAGCCCGTCAACACTGAACACAGAGACTAGATCAGGAAAGATTCTGAAGCATCCGTAACAGCAGCCCGTCAACACTGAACACAAACACTAGATCAGGACAGATTCTGTAACATCAGTAACAGCAGCCCGTCAACACTGAACACAGACACTAGATCAGGACAGATTCTGTAACGTCAGCGACAGCAGACCGTCAACACTGAACACAGACACTAGATCAGGACAGATTCTGGAACATCAGCAACAGCAGCCTGTCAACACTGAACACAGACGAACACTAGATCAGGACAGATTCTGAAGCATCCGTAACAGCAGCCCGTCAACACTGAACACAGACGAACACTAGATCAGGACAGATTCTGTAACATCAGTAACAGCAGCCCGTCAACACTGAACACAAACACTGGATCAGGACAGATTCTGTAACATCAGTAACAGCAGCCTGTCAACACTGAACACAGACGAACACTAGATCAGGACAGATTCTGTAACATCAGTAACAGCAGCCCGTCAACACTGAACACAGACACTAGATCAGGAAAGATTCTGTAACATCAGCAACAGCAGCCTGTCAACACTGAACACAGACACTAGATCAGGACAGATTCTGTAACATCAGTAACAGCAGCCCGTCAACACTGAACACAGACGAACACTAGATCAGGACAGATTCTGTAACATCAGCAACAGCAGCCTGTCAACACTGAACACAGACAAACACTAGATCAGGACAGATTCTGTAACATCAGCAACAGCAGCCTGTCAACACTGAACACAGACGAACACTAGATCAGGACAGATTCTGTAACATCAGCAACAGCAGCCTGTCAACACTGAACACAGACACTAGATCAGGACAGATTCTGTAACATCAGTAACAGCAGCCCGTCAACACTGAACACAGACACTAGATCAGGACAGATTCTGGAACATCAGTAACAGCAGCCCATCAACACTGAACACAGACGAACACTAGATCAGGACAGATTCTGAAACATCAGTAACAACAGCCCGTCAACACTGAACACAGACGAACACTAGATCAGGACAGATTCTGGAACATCAGTAACAGCAGCCCGTCAACACTGAACACAGACGAACACTAGATCAGGACAGATTCTGTAGCATCAGTAACAGCAGCCTGTCAACACTGAACACAGACGAACACTAGATCAGGACAGATTCTGTAGCATCAGTAACAGCAGCCCGTCAACACCGAACACAGATGAACACTAGATCAGGACAGATTCTGTAACATCAGTAACAGCAGCCCGTCAACACCGAACACAGACAAACACTAGATCAGGACAGATTCTGTAACATCAGTAACAGCAGCCCATCAACACTGAACACAGACGAACACTAGATCAGGACAGATTCTGAAACATCAGCAACAGCAGCCCATCAACACTGAACACAGACGAACACTAGATCAGGACAGATTCTGAAACATCAGCAACAGCAGCCCATCAACACTGAACACAGACGAACACTAGATCAGGACAGATTCTGTAGCATCAGTAACAGCAGCCCGTCAACACTGAACACAGACACTAGATCAGGACAGATTCTGTAACATCAGTAACAGCAGCCCGTCAACACTGAACACAGACACAAGATCAGGAACGATTCTGTAACATCCGTAAAAGCAGCCCGTCAACACTGAACACAGACACTAGATCAGGAAAGATTCTGAAGCATCCGTAACTGCAGCCCGTCAACACTGAACACAGACACTAGATCAGGACAGATTCTGTAACATCAGTAACAGCAGCCCGTCAACACTGAACACAGACACAAGATCAGGAACGATTCTGTAACATCCGTAAAAGCAGCCCGTCAACACTGAACACAAACACTGGATCAGGACAGATTCTGTAACATCAGTAACAGCAGCCTGTCAACACTGAACACAAACACTGGATCAGGACAGATTCTGTAACATCAGTAACAGCAGCCTGTCAACACTGAACACAGACGAACACTAGATCAGGACAGATTCTGTAACATCAGTAACAGCAGCCCGTCAACACTGAACACAGACACTAGATCAGGACAGATTCTGTAACATCAGCAACAGCAGCCTGTCAACACTGAACACAGACACTAGATCAGGACAGATTCTGTAACATCAGTAACAGCAGCCCGTCAACACTGAACACAGACGAACACTAGATCAGGACAGATTCTGTAACATCAGCAACAGCAGCCTGTCAACACTGAACACAGACAAACACTAGAACAGGACAGATTCTGTAACATCAGCAACAGCAGCCTGTCAACACTGAACACAGACAAACACTAGATCAGGACAGATTCTGTAACATCAGTAACAGCAGCCCGTCAACACTGAACACAGACACTAGATCAGGACAGATTCTGTAACATCAGTAACAGCAGCCTGTCAACACTGAACACAGACGAACACTAGATCAGGACATATTCTGTAACATCAGCAACAGCAGCCTGTCAACACTGAACACAGACACTAGATCAGGACAGATTCTGGAACATCAGTAACAGCAGCCCATCAACACTGAACACAGACGAACACTAGATCAGGACAGATTCTGAAAGATCAGTAACAACAGCCCGTCAACACTGAACACAGACGAACACTAGATCAGGACAGATTCTGAAACATCAGTAACAACAGCCCGTCAACACTGAACATAGACGAACACTAGATCAGGACATATTCTGTAACATCAGCAACAGCAGCCTGTCAACACTGAACACAGACACTAGATCAGGACAGATTCTGTAACATCAGTAACAGCAGCCCATCAACACTGAACACAGACACTAGATCAGGACAGATTCTGGAACATCAGTAACAGCAGCCCATCAACACTGAACACAGACGAACACTAGATCAGGACAGATTCTGAAACATCAGTAACAACAGCCCGTCAACACTGAACACAGACGAACACTAGATCAGGACAGATTCTGAAACATCAGTAACAACAGCCCGTCAACACTGAACACAGACGAACACTAGATCAGGACAGATTCTGGAACATCAGTAACAGCAGCCCGTCAACACTGAACACAGACGAACACTAGATCAGGACAGATTCTGTAGCATCAGTAACAGCAGCCTGTCAACAGTGAACACAGACGAACACTAGATCAGGACAGATTCTGTAACATCAGTAACAGCAGCCTGTCAACACCGAACACAGACGAACACTAGATCAGGACAGATTCTGAAACATCAGCAACAGCAGCCCATCAACACTGAACACAGACGAACACTAGATCAGGACAGATTCTGAAACATCAGCAACAGCAGCCCATCAACACTGAACACAGACAAACACTAGATCAGGACAGAGTCTGGAACATTAGTAACAGCAGCCTGTCAACACTGAACACAAACACTAGATCAGGACAGATTCTGGAACATCAGCAACAGCAGCCCATCAACACTGAACACAGACGAACACTAGATCAGGACAGATTCTGGAACATCAGTAACAGCAGCCCGTCAACACTGAACACAGACGAACACTAGATCAGGACAGATTCTGTAAAATCAGTAACAGCAGCCCGTCAACACTGAACACAGACACTAGATCAGGACAGATTCTGAAGCATCCGTAACAGCAGCCTGTCAACACTGAACACAGACACAAGATCAGGAACGATTCTGTAACATCCGTAAAAGCAGCCCGTCAACACTGAACACAGACACTAGATCAGGAAAGATTCTGAAGCATCCGTAACAGCAGCCCGTCAACACTGAACACAGACACTAGATCAGGAAAGATTCTGAAGCATCCGTAACAGCAGCCCGTCAACACTGAACACAAACACTAGATCAGGACAGATTCTGTAACATCAGTAACAGCAGCCCGTCAACACTGAACACAAACACTAGATCAGGACAGATTCTGTAACGTCAGCGACAGCAGCCCGTCAACACTGAACACAGACAAACACTAGATCAGGACAGAGTCTGGAACATTAGTAACAGCAGCCTGTCAACACTGAACACAAACACTAGATCAGGACAGATTCTGGAACATCAGCAACAGCAGCCCATCAACACTGAACACAGACGAACACTAGATCAGGACAGATTCTGAAACATCAGCAACAGCAGCCCGTCAACACTGAACACAAACACTAGATCAGGACAGATTCTGTAACATCAGTAAAAGCAGCCCGTCAACACTGAACACAGACACTAGATCAGGAAAGATTCTGAAGCATCCGTAACAGCAGCCCGTCAACACTGAACACAGACACTAGATCAGGAAAGATTCTGAAGCATCCGTAACAGCAGCCCGTCAACACTGAACACAAACACTAGATCAGGACAGATTCTGTAACATCAGTAACAGCAGCCCGTCAACACTGAACACAAACACTAGATCAGGACAGATTCTGTAACGTCAGCGACAGCAGCCCGTCAACACTGAACACAGACAAACACTAGATCAGGACAGAGTCTGGAACATTAGTAACAGCAGCCTGTCAACACTGAACACAAACACTAGATCAGGACAGATTCTGGAACATCAGCAACAGCAGCCCATCAACACTGAACACAGACGAACACTAGATCAGGACAGATTCTGAAACATCAGCAACAGCAGCCCGTCAACACTGAACACAAACACTAGATCAGGACAGATTCTGTAACATCAGTAACAGCAGCCCGTCAACACTGAACACAGACACTAGATCAGGACAGATTCTGTAACGTCAGCGACAGCAGACCGTCAACACTGAACACAGACACTAGATCAGGACAGATTCTGGAACATCAGCAACAGCAGCCTGTCAACACTGAACACAGACGAACACTAGATCAGGACAGATTCTGAAGCATCCGTAACAGCAGCCCGTCAACACTGAACACAGACGAACACTAGATCAGGACAGATTCTGTAACATCAGTAACAGCAGCCCGTCAACACTGAACACAAACACTGGATCAGGACAGATTCTGTAACATCAGTAACAGCAGCCTGTCAACACTGAACACAGACGAACACTAGATCAGGACAGATTCTGTAACATCAGTAACAGCAGCCCGTCAACACTGAACACAGACACTAGATCAGGAAAGATTCTGTAACATCAGCAACAGCAGCCTGTCAACACTGAACACAGACACTAGATCAGGACAGATTCTGTAACATCAGTAACAGCAGCCCGTCAACACTGAACACAGACGAACACTAGATCAGGACAGATTCTGTAACATCAGCAACAGCAGCCTGTCAACACTGAACACAGACAAACACTAGATCAGGACAGATTCTGTAACATCAGCAACAGCAGCCTGTCAACACTGAACACAGACGAACACTAGATCAGGACAGATTCTGTAACATCAGCAACAGCAGCCTGTCAACACTGAACACAGACACTAGATCAGGACAGATTCTGTAACATCAGTAACAGCAGCCCGTCAACACTGAACACAGACACTAGATCAGGACAGATTCTGGAACATCAGTAACAGCAGCCCATCAACACTGAACACAGACGAACACTAGATCAGGACAGATTCTGAAACATCAGTAACAACAGCCCGTCAACACTGAACACAGACGAACACTAGATCAGGACAGATTCTGGAACATCAGTAACAGCAGCCCGTCAACACTGAACACAGACGAACACTAGATCAGGACAGATTCTGTAGCATCAGTAACAGCAGCCTGTCAACACTGAACACAGACGAACACTAGATCAGGACAGATTCTGTAACATCAGCAACAGCAGCCTGTCAACACTGAACACAGACGAACACTAGATCAGGACAGATTCTGTAACATCAGTAACAGCAGCCCATCAACACTGAACACAGACGAACACTAGATCAGGACAGATTCTGAAACATCAGCAACAGCAGCCCATCAACACTGAACACAGACGAACACTAGATCAGGACAGATTCTGAAACATCAGCAACAGCAGCCCATCAACACTGAACACAGACGAACACTAGATCAGGACAGATTCTGTAGCATCAGTAACAGCAGCCCGTCAACACTGAACACAGACACTAGATCAGGACAGATTCTGTAACATCAGTAACAGCAGCCCGTCAACACTGAACACAGACACAAGATCAGGAACGATTCTGTAACATCCGTAAAAGCAGCCCGTCAACACTGAACACAGACACTAGATCAGGAAAGATTCTGAAGCATCCGTAACTGCAGCCCGTCAACACTGAACACAGACACTAGATCAGGACAGATTCTGTAACATCAGTAACAGCAGCCCGTCAACACTGAACACAGACACAAGATCAGGAACGATTCTGTAACATCCGTAAAAGCAGCCCGTCAACACTGAACACAAACACTGGATCAGGACAGATTCTGTAACATCAGTAACAGCAGCCTGTCAACACTGAACACAAACACTGGATCAGGACAGATTCTGTAACATCAGTAACAGCAGCCTGTCAACACTGAACACAGACGAACACTAGATCAGGACAGATTCTGTAACATCAGTAACAGCAGCCCGTCAACACTGAACACAGACACTAGATCAGGACAGATTCTGTAACATCAGCAACAGCAGCCTGTCAACACTGAACACAGACACTAGATCAGGACAGATTCTGTAACATCAGTAACAGCAGCCCGTCAACACTGAACACAGACGAACACTAGATCAGGACAGATTCTGTAACATCAGCAACAGCAGCCTGTCAACACTGAACACAGACAAACACTAGAACAGGACAGATTCTGTAACATCAGCAACAGCAGCCTGTCAACACTGAACACAGACAAACACTAGATCAGGACAGATTCTGTAACATCAGTAACAGCAGCCCGTCAACACTGAACACAGACACTAGATCAGGACAGATTCTGTAACATCAGTAACAGCAGCCTGTCAACACTGAACACAGACGAACACTAGATCAGGACATATTCTGTAACATCAGCAACAGCAGCCTGTCAACACTGAACACAGACACTAGATCAGGACAGATTCTGGAACATCAGTAACAGCAGCCCATCAACACTGAACACAGACGAACACTAGATCAGGACAGATTCTGAAAGATCAGTAACAACAGCCCGTCAACACTGAACACAGACGAACACTAGATCAGGACAGATTCTGAAACATCAGTAACAACAGCCCGTCAACACTGAACATAGACGAACACTAGATCAGGACATATTCTGTAACATCAGCAACAGCAGCCTGTCAACACTGAACACAGACACTAGATCAGGACAGATTCTGTAACATCAGTAACAGCAGCCCATCAACACTGAACACAGACACTAGATCAGGACAGATTCTGGAACATCAGTAACAGCAGCCCATCAACACTGAACACAGACGAACACTAGATCAGGACAGATTCTGAAACATCAGTAACAACAGCCCGTCAACACTGAACACAGACGAACACTAGATCAGGACAGATTCTGAAACATCAGTAACAACAGCCCGTCAACACTGAACACAGACGAACACTAGATCAGGACAGATTCTGGAACATCAGTAACAGCAGCCCGTCAACACTGAACACAGACGAACACTAGATCAGGACAGATTCTGTAGCATCAGTAACAGCAGCCTGTCAACAGTGAACACAGACGAACACTAGATCAGGACAGATTCTGTAACATCAGTAACAGCAGCCTGTCAACACCGAACACAGACGAACACTAGATCAGGACAGATTCTGAAACATCAGCAACAGCAGCCCATCAACACTGAACACAGACGAACACTAGATCAGGACAGATTCTGAAACATCAGCAACAGCAGCCCATCAACACTGAACACAGACAAACACTAGATCAGGACAGAGTCTGGAACATTAGTAACAGCAGCCTGTCAACACTGAACACAAACACTAGATCAGGACAGATTCTGGAACATCAGCAACAGCAGCCCATCAACACTGAACACAGACGAACACTAGATCAGGACAGATTCTGGAACATCAGTAACAGCAGCCCGTCAACACTGAACACAGACGAACACTAGATCAGGACAGATTCTGTAAAATCAGTAACAGCAGCCCGTCAACACTGAACACAGACACTAGATCAGGACAGATTCTGAAGCATCCGTAACAGCAGCCTGTCAACACTGAACACAGACACAAGATCAGGAACGATTCTGTAACATCCGTAAAAGCAGCCCGTCAACACTGAACACAGACACTAGATCAGGAAAGATTCTGAAGCATCCGTAACAGCAGCCCGTCAACACTGAACACAGACACTAGATCAGGAAAGATTCTGAAGCATCCGTAACAGCAGCCCGTCAACACTGAACACAAACACTAGATCAGGACAGATTCTGTAACATCAGTAACAGCAGCCCGTCAACACTGAACACAAACACTAGATCAGGACAGATTCTGTAACGTCAGCGACAGCAGCCCGTCAACACTGAACACAGACAAACACTAGATCAGGACAGAGTCTGGAACATTAGTAACAGCAGCCTGTCAACACTGAACACAAACACTAGATCAGGACAGATTCTGGAACATCAGCAACAGCAGCCCATCAACACTGAACACAGACGAACACTAGATCAGGACAGATTCTGAAACATCAGCAACAGCAGCCCGTCAACACTGAACACAAACACTAGATCAGGACAGATTCTGTAACGTCAGCGACAGCAGCCCGTCAACACTGAACACAGACACTAGATCAGGAAAGATTCTGAAGCATCCGTAACAGCAGCCCGTCAACACTGAACACAAACACTAGATCAGGACAGATTCTGTAACATCAGTAACAGCAGCCCGTCAACACTGAACACAAACACTAGATCAGGACAGATTCTGTAACGTCAGCGACAGCAGCCCGTCAACACTGAACACAAACACTGCATCAGGAAAGATTCTGTAACATCCGTAACAGCAGGCCGTCAACACTGAACACAGAGACTAGATCAGGACAGATTCTGTAACGTCAGCGACAGCAGACCGTCAACACTGAACACAGACACTAGATCAGGACAGATTCTGGAACATCAGCAACAGCAGCCTGTCAACACTGAACACAGACACTAGATCAGGACAGATTCTGGAACATCAGCAACAGCAGCCCATCAACACTGAACACAGACAAACACTAGATCAGGACAGAGTCTGGAACATTAGTAACAGCAGCCTGTCAACACTGAACACAAACACTAGATCAGGACAGATTCTGTAACATCAGTAACAGCAGCCCATCAACACTGAACACAGACACTAGATCAGGACAGATTCTGGAACATCAGTAACAGCAGCCCATCAACACTGAACACAGACGAACACTAGATCAGGACAGATTCTGAAACATCAGTAACAACAGCCCGTCAACACTGAACACAGACGAACACTAGATCAGGACAGATTCTGAAACATCAGTAACAACAGCCCGTCAACACTGAACACAGACGAACACTAGATCAGGACAGATTCTGGAACATCAGTAACAGCAGCCCGTCAACACTGAACACAGACGAACACTAGATCAGGACAGATTCTGTAGCATCAGTAACAGCAGCCTGTCAACAGTGAACACAGACGAACACTAGATCAGGACAGATTCTGTAACATCAGTAACAGCAGCCCGTCAACACTGAACACAGACACAAGATCAGGAACGATTCTGTAACATCCGTAAAAGCAGCCCGTCAACACTGAACACAGACACTAGATCAGGAAAGATTCTGAAGCATCCGTAACTGCAGCCCGTCAACACTGAACACAGACACTAGATCAGGACAGATTCTGTAACATCAGTAACAGCAGCCCGTCAACACTGAACACAGACACAAGATCAGGAACGATTCTGTAACATCCGTAAAAGCAGCCCGTCAACACTGAACACAAACACTGGATCAGGACAGATTCTGTAACATCAGTAACAGCAGCCTGTCAACACTGAACACAAACACTGGATCAGGACAGATTCTGTAACATCAGTAACAGCAGCCTGTCAACACTGAACACAGACGAACACTAGATCAGGACAGATTCTGTAACATCAGTAACAGCAGCCCGTCAACACTGAACACAGACACTAGATCAGGACAGATTCTGTAACATCAGCAACAGCAGCCTGTCAACACTGAACACAGACACTAGATCAGGACAGATTCTGTAACATCAGTAACAGCAGCCCGTCAACACTGAACACAGACGAACACTAGATCAGGACAGATTCTGTAACATCAGCAACAGCAGCCTGTCAACACTGAACACAGACAAACACTAGAACAGGACAGATTCTGTAACATCAGCAACAGCAGCCTGTCAACACTGAACACAGACAAACACTAGATCAGGACAGATTCTGTAACATCAGTAACAGCAGCCCGTCAACACTGAACACAGACACTAGATCAGGACAGATTCTGTAACATCAGTAACAGCAGCCTGTCAACACTGAACACAGACGAACACTAGATCAGGACATATTCTGTAACATCAGCAACAGCAGCCTGTCAACACTGAACACAGACACTAGATCAGGACAGATTCTGGAACATCAGTAACAGCAGCCCATCAACACTGAACACAGACGAACACTAGATCAGGACAGATTCTGAAAGATCAGTAACAACAGCCCGTCAACACTGAACACAGACGAACACTAGATCAGGACAGATTCTGAAACATCAGTAACAACAGCCCGTCAACACTGAACATAGACGAACACTAGATCAGGACATATTCTGTAACATCAGCAACAGCAGCCTGTCAACACTGAACACAGACACTAGATCAGGACAGATTCTGTAACATCAGTAACAGCAGCCCATCAACACTGAACACAGACACTAGATCAGGACAGATTCTGGAACATCAGTAACAGCAGCCCATCAACACTGAACACAGACGAACACTAGATCAGGACAGATTCTGAAACATCAGTAACAACAGCCCGTCAACACTGAACACAGACGAACACTAGATCAGGACAGATTCTGAAACATCAGTAACAACAGCCCGTCAACACTGAACACAGACGAACACTAGATCAGGACAGATTCTGGAACATCAGTAACAGCAGCCCGTCAACACTGAACACAGACGAACACTAGATCAGGACAGATTCTGTAGCATCAGTAACAGCAGCCTGTCAACAGTGAACACAGACGAACACTAGATCAGGACAGATTCTGTAACATCAGTAACAGCAGCCTGTCAACACCGAACACAGACGAACACTAGATCAGGACAGATTCTGAAACATCAGCAACAGCAGCCCATCAACACTGAACACAGACGAACACTAGATCAGGACAGATTCTGAAACATCAGCAACAGCAGCCCATCAACACTGAACACAGACAAACACTAGATCAGGACAGAGTCTGGAACATTAGTAACAGCAGCCTGTCAACACTGAACACAAACACTAGATCAGGACAGATTCTGGAACATCAGCAACAGCAGCCCATCAACACTGAACACAGACGAACACTAGATCAGGACAGATTCTGGAACATCAGTAACAGCAGCCCGTCAACACTGAACACAGACGAACACTAGATCAGGACAGATTCTGTAAAATCAGTAACAGCAGCCCGTCAACACTGAACACAGACACTAGATCAGGACAGATTCTGAAGCATCCGTAACAGCAGCCTGTCAACACTGAACACAGACACAAGATCAGGAACGATTCTGTAACATCCGTAAAAGCAGCCCGTCAACACTGAACACAGACACTAGATCAGGAAAGATTCTGAAGCATCCGTAACAGCAGCCCGTCAACACTGAACACAGACACTAGATCAGGAAAGATTCTGAAGCATCCGTAACAGCAGCCCGTCAACACTGAACACAAACACTAGATCAGGACAGATTCTGTAACATCAGTAACAGCAGCCCGTCAACACTGAACACAAACACTAGATCAGGACAGATTCTGTAACGTCAGCGACAGCAGCCCGTCAACACTGAACACAGACAAACACTAGATCAGGACAGAGTCTGGAACATTAGTAACAGCAGCCTGTCAACACTGAACACAAACACTAGATCAGGACAGATTCTGGAACATCAGCAACAGCAGCCCATCAACACTGAACACAGACGAACACTAGATCAGGACAGATTCTGAAACATCAGCAACAGCAGCCCGTCAACACTGAACACAAACACTAGATCAGGACAGATTCTGTAACGTCAGCGACAGCAGCCCGTCAACACTGAACACAGACACTAGATCAGGAAAGATTCTGAAGCATCCGTAACAGCAGCCCGTCAACACTGAACACAAACACTAGATCAGGACAGATTCTGTAACATCAGTAACAGCAGCCCGTCAACACTGAACACAAACACTAGATCAGGACAGATTCTGTAACGTCAGCGACAGCAGCCCGTCAACACTGAACACAAACACTGCATCAGGAAAGATTCTGTAACATCCGTAACAGCAGGCCGTCAACACTGAACACAGAGACTAGATCAGGACAGATTCTGTAACGTCAGCGACAGCAGACCGTCAACACTGAACACAGACACTAGATCAGGACAGATTCTGGAACATCAGCAACAGCAGCCTGTCAACACTGAACACAGACACTAGATCAGGACAGATTCTGGAACATCAGCAACAGCAGCCCATCAACACTGAACACAGACAAACACTAGATCAGGACAGAGTCTGGAACATTAGTAACAGCAGCCTGTCAACACTGAACACAAACACTAGATCAGGACAGATTCTGTAACATCAGTAACAGCAGCCCATCAACACTGAACACAGACACTAGATCAGGACAGATTCTGGAACATCAGTAACAGCAGCCCATCAACACTGAACACAGACGAACACTAGATCAGGACAGATTCTGAAACATCAGTAACAACAGCCCGTCAACACTGAACACAGACGAACACTAGATCAGGACAGATTCTGAAACATCAGTAACAACAGCCCGTCAACACTGAACACAGACGAACACTAGATCAGGACAGATTCTGGAACATCAGTAACAGCAGCCCGTCAACACTGAACACAGACGAACACTAGATCAGGACAGATTCTGTAGCATCAGTAACAGCAGCCTGTCAACAGTGAACACAGACGAACACTAGATCAGGACAGATTCTGTAACATCAGTAACAGCAGCCTGTCAACACCGAACACAGACGAACACTAGATCAGGACAGATTCTGAAACATCAGCAACAGCAGCCCATCAACACTGAACACAGACGAACACTAGATCAGGACAGATTCTGAAACATCAGCAACAGCAGCCCATCAACACTGAACACAGACAAACACTAGATCAGGACAGAGTCTGGAACATTAGTAACAGCAGCCTGTCAACACTGAACACAAACACTAGATCAGGACAGATTCTGGAACATCAGCAACAGCAGCCCATCAACACTGAACACAGACGAACACTAGATCAGGACAGATTCTGAAACATCAGCAACAGCAGCCCATCAACACTGAACACAGACGAACACTAGATCAGGACAGAGTCTGGAACATTAGTAACAGCAGCCTGTCAACACTGAACACAAACACTAGATCAGGACAGATTCTGGAACATCAGCAACAGCAGCCCATCAACACTGAACACAGACGAACACTAGATCAGGACAGATTCTGAAACATCAGCAACAGCAGCCCATCAACACTGAACACAGACGAACACTAGATCAGGACAGATTCTGGAACATCAGTAACAGCAGCCCGTCAACACTGAACACAGACGAACACTAGATCAGGACAGATTCTGTAAAATCAGTAACAGCAGCCCGTCAACACTGAACACAGACACTAGATCAGGACAGATTCTGAAGCATCCGTAACAGCAGCCTGTCAACACTGAACACAGACACAAGATCAGGAACGATTCTGTAACATCCGTAAAAGCAGCCCGTCAACACTGAACACAAACACTAGATCAGGACAGATTCTGTAACATCAGCAACAGCAGCCCGTCAACACTGAACACAAACACTAGATCAGGACAGATTCTGTAACGTCAGCGACAGCAGCCCGTCAACACTGAACACAAACACTGGATCAGGACAGATTCTGAAGCATCCGTAACAGCAGCCCGTCAACACTGAACACAAACACTAGATCAGGACAGATTCTGTAACGTCAGCGACAGCAGCCCGTCAACACTGAACACAGACACTAGATCAGGAAAGATTCTGAAGCATCCGTAACAGCAGCCCGTCAACACTGAACACAAACACTAGATCAGGACAGATTCTGTAACATCAGTAACAGCAGCCCGTCAACACTGAACACAAACACTAGATCAGGACAGATTCTGTAACGTCAGCGACAGCAGCCCGTCAACACTGAACACAAACACTGGATCAGGACAGATTCTGTAACATCCGTAACAGCAGCCCGTCAACACTGAACACAGACACTAGATCAGGAAAGATTCTGAAGCATCCGTAACAGCAGCCCGTCAACACTGAACACAGACACTAGATCAGGACAGATTCTGTAACGTCAGCGACAGCAGACCGTCAACACTGAACACAGACACTAGATCAGGACAGATTCTGGAACATCAGCAACAGCAGCCTGTCAACACTGAACACAGACACTAGATCAGGACAGATTCTGGAACATCAGTAACAGCAGCCCATCAACACTGAACACAGACGAACACTAGATCAGGACAGATTCTGAAACATCAGTAACAACAGCCCGTCAACACTGAACACAGACGAACACTAGATCAGGACAGATTCTGAAACATCAGTAACAACAGCCCGTCAACACTGAACACAGACAAACACTAGATCAGGACAGATTCTGGAACATCAGTAACAGCAGCCCGTCAACACTGAACACAGACGAACACTAGATCAGGACAGATTCTGTAGCATCAGTAACAGCAGCCTGTCAACAGTGAACACAGACGAACACTAGATCAGGACAGATTCTGTAACATCAGTAACAGCAGCCTGTCAACACCGAACACAGACGAACACTAGATCAGGACAGATTCTGAAACATCAGCAACAGCAGCCCATCAACACTGAACACAGACGAACACTAGATCAGGACAGATTCTGAAACATCAGCAACAGCAGCCCATCAACACTGAACACAGACAAACACTAGATCAGGACAGAGTCTGGAACATTAGTAACAGCAGCCTGTCAACACTGAACACAAACACTAGATCAGGACAGATTCTGGAACATCAGCAACAGCAGCCCATCAACACTGAACACAGACGAACACTAGATCAGGACAGATTCTGAAACATCAGCAACAGCAGCCCATCAACACTGAACACAGACGAACACTAGATCAGGACAGAGTCTGGAACATTAGTAACAGCAGCCTGTCAACACTGAACACAAACACTAGATCAGGACAGATTCTGGAACATCAGCAACAGCAGCCCATCAACACTGAACACAGACGAACACTAGATCAGGACAGATTCTGAAACATCAGCAACAGCAGCCCATCAACACTGAACACAGACGAACACTAGATCAGGACAGATTCTGGAACATCAGTAACAGCAGCCCGTCAACACTGAACACAGACGAACACTAGATCAGGACAGATTCTGTAAAATCAGTAACAGCAGCCCGTCAACACTGAACACAGACACTAGATCAGGACAGATTCTGAAGCATCCGTAACAGCAGCCTGTCAACACTGAACACAGACACAAGATCAGGAACGATTCTGTAACATCCGTAAAAGCAGCCCGTCAACACTGAACACAGACACTAGATCAGGAAAGATTCTGAAGCATCCGTAACAGCAGCCCGTCAACACTGAACACAGACACTAGATCAGGAAAGATTCTGAAGCATCCGTAACAGCAGCCCGTCAACACTGAACACAAACACTAGATCAGGACAGATTCTGTAACATCAGTAACAGCAGCCCGTCAACACTGAACACAAACACTAGATCAGGACAGATTCTGTAACGTCAGCGACAGCAGCCCGTCAACACTGAACACAAACACTGGATCAGGACAGATTCTGAAGCATCCGTAACAGCAGCCCGTCAACACTGAACACAAACACTAGATCAGGACAGATTCTGTAACGTCAGCGACAGCAGCCCGTCAACACTGAACACAGACACTAGATCAGGAAAGATTCTGAAGCATCCGTAACAGCAGCCCGTCAACACTGAACACAAACACTAGATCAGGACAGATTCTGTAACATCAGTAACAGCAGCCCGTCAACACTGAACACAAACACTAGATCAGGACAGATTCTGTAACGTCAGCGACAGCAGCCCGTCAACACTGAACACAAACACTGGATCAGGACAGATTCTGTAACATCCGTAACAGCAGCCCGTCAACACTGAACACAGACACTAGATCAGGAAAGATTCTGAAGCATCCGTAACAGCAGCCCGTCAACACTGAACACAGACACTAGATCAGGACAGATTCTGTAACGTCAGCGACAGCAGACCGTCAACACTGAACACAGACACTAGATCAGGACAGATTCTGGAACATCAGCAACAGCAGCCTGTCAACACTGAACACAGACACTAGATCAGGACAGATTCTGGAACATCAGCAACAGCAGCCTGTCAACACTGAACACAGACGAACACTAGATGAGGACAGATTCTGCAACATCAGTAATAGCAGCCCGTCAACACTGAACACAGACACAAGATCAGGACAGATTCTGAAGCATCCGTAACAGCAGCCCGTCAACACTGAACACAGACGAACACTAGATCAGGACAGATTCTGTAACCTCAGTAACAGCAGCCCGTCAACACTGAACACAAACACTGGATCAGGACAGATTCTGTAACATCAGTAACAGCAGCCTGTCAACACTGAACACAAACACTGGATCAGGACAGATTCTGTAACATCAGTAACAGCAGCCTGTCAACACTGAACACAGACACTAGATCAGGACAGATTCTGTAACATCAGCAACAGCAGCCTGTCAACACTGAACACAGACACTAGATCAGGACAGATTCTGTAACATCAGTAACAGCAGCCCGTCAACACTGAACACAGACACTAGATCAGGACAGATTCTGTAACATCAGCAACAGCAGCCTGTCAACACTGAACACAGACACTAGATCAGGACAGATTCTGTAACATCAGTAACAGCAGCCCGTCAACACTGAACACAGACGAACACTAGATCAGGACAGATTCTGTAACATCAGCAACAGCAGCCTGTCAACACTGAACACAGACAAACACTAGATCAGGACAGATTCTGAAACATCAGTAACAGCAGCCCGTCAACACTGAACACAGACACTAGATCAGGACAGATTCTGTAACATCAGTAACAGCAGCCTGTCAACACTGAACACAGACGAACACTAGATCAGGACAGATTCTGTAACATCAGCAACAGCAGCCTGTCAACACTGAACACAGACACTAGATCAGGACAGATTCTGTAACATCAGTAATAGCAGCCCGTCAACACTGAACACAAACACTAGATCAGGACAGATTCTGGAACATCAGTAACAGCAGCCCATCAACACTGAACACAGACGAACACTAGATCAGGACAGATTCTGAAACATCAGTAACAACAGCCCGTCAACACTGAACACAAACACTAGATCAGGACAGATTCTGGAACATCAGTAACAGCAGCCCATCAACACTGAACACAGACGAACACTAGATCAGGACAGATTCTGGAACATCAGTAACAGCAGCCCGTCAACACTGAACACAGACGAACACTAGATCAGGACAGAGTCTGGAACATTAGTAACAGCAGCCTGTCAACACTGAACACAGACGAACACTAGATCAGGACAGAGTCTGGAACATTAGTAACAGCAGCCTGTCAACACTGAACACAAACATTAGATCAGGACAGATTCTGGAACATTAGTAACAGCAGCCTGTCAACACTGAACACAAACACTAGATCAGGACAGATTCTGGAACATCAGTAACAGTTTAAATGCATGGATTCTGAATCTTACAGAATTGAAATAGTCTGCTTCCTCTCAATGCTTACCTTAATAGTTTCATTAATAATACATTTTTGAATACTTTTGAGTAGAAATGTGTAGAAATGTTTGGAAACAATTATATTGCTAAGTGATTGTTATAATTTAACTTTGTTCAAAAGGTGTTTATGAACCTTTTTAAATGAAAATACTACTAACAAAATAATATACTTTGAACTAGTTAAGACGTAAATCAATGCTATTAGAAGGCTTTGACATGAAAGCTACTGAATGAAACACACAGGCAGACCCGAGACAGAGAAACAAAAGAATAGAGATAGAGAGAGAAGCAGTGAGACCTGAGGAGGGAGAGATGTGTGAAGAGAGGCAGAATGCTCTCCAGCTCTTCCTCTGGTATGGAGGTCCACTGTAGACTGAGTGAAGCTGCAGTGCAGTGCTGCAGTGTGAAGCGCAGGGCCGCACAGTGAACAGAGTCCAGATCTCTGCTCTGCAGGTTAATGTAGTTCTTCACTGAACTCAACAGACTGGACACAAACCCAGCAGAGCCAGACTCATAGATCTCGCTGATTACACACAGCATGAAGGCAGAGCTCATCCTGTACAGACACACATCACACTTATCATTATTAAAACACTGCATATTTTCTATCATTTACTAGATACAAATGTTGTGAAGGAACTAATTGTTTACCGTTTAAACTGAATCCTGTTCAGGAATGGCAGTATTTCACTGATTCTGCATTGAATGTCGCTGTGTCTGAAGTCCACAGTGATTTGTTGAATTCTGTGCTGCAGGAAATAATGAAGCTCTTCCCAGTTTAAGGAACAGGAGGTCAGATCTCCATCCACTTTCTGCAGGAAGCATTCAGTCAGTTCTTCTTCCTGAGCTTCATAGACACATTCGACCAGCTTCCAGGAAGTCTCTTTGGACAATCTACACACAGACACACAAAGTTCATTATGCTTTACAGTCCAGAGTCTCAGAAGAATGGTTAAGCTGCTCAGGACTCAGGACAGATTCCTCTCTGACTGCTGTTCTTCATTCGGATCAAGTGTGAGTTCATTAACAGTGATGGGAGCTCGAACCCTCATAGACCTCAATGCCTGCATGATATAACCACTAAACCACCATAAAAAAACAACACGGACTGTAAATAAGCAAATCTCCATTTGGGAAAATTACACACTTTTGAAAACAGTTTGAATATTAAGTTTATTTATAATCCGGTCTGCACCTGAGTGTATGTTTGTGGTGTCTGAAGACAAACTTTGTTCCTTTAACAAGGATGGATTTAGGTTTTAGAGTGAATTTAACCCTGTCAGACTCAAAACAAAAAATATTCTTGGCACAATTTTTTATCAAGTATTTGCATCTATTTAACTTTATTTAAATAATCGTTTTTTAAAAATATATGTACTCCGATTACTTAGACTCAATATAAATGTGTTAACTGTCAAAACTATTAGAGAAACGAGAAGCAGCGTTCTCCTGAATCTCCTCACCATTTTGCATCGGAGCAGCCTGGATCATAATCTATTTGCAAGGTAAGATATATCTTATCTGTACTCAGTGTATTTTATTTGACATGTATATGTAATATTTTATATGTATTATTAGTGCGGTTGATATCGTATTACACTAATATCAATGCACAGACTATCGTTTATTTCACTAGCTAGCTAATAGGGCTGGGTTGAAATCTGTTTTTCGATTTTAAACGTTTCTCACCGTGACAGTGATCTCACTGTAAATCCTACGAATCGATAGATGCTGTTTTCACTTGATGCATGAACAAAACTTAATGAAACAATAAATCACAGTGAGTTTTGTTACTTGTGATATGAAACAGTGTCAGATTTCAGATTCTGTCAATTGTATCACTAAAGTTAAACAGTAAATACAGTTTTGGTGCTAAATGTAACGTGAAATGATTTTAGCGCCTCAGATGATTTTAGCAGAGCAGAACTCGCATGAACCGATCGTCTCTTGCTCTTTACTTCTAGTTACCACAGCAAATAAACATGAACGATCATCAGAAGGTGTTGAAAGAAACAATCACATCTCATGTAATCGCTCAGAGGTTCAAGACGTCAAAGAAACGGCTTGTAAACAATGTCACAGAAAAGTCATTTAGTGAGTATGAACTGTAAACTTGTTACTTAACTAGAAAATAAATAAATTAAAAATGGATAATTTTGCTAAATATATGCACTAGATGACATTCATTATATTTTTTACTTAACCTGTTCTTCAATATGTAATGTAATTTTGAGTAAATTAGTCTTAAAAAAACAAGTAATGACATCCACTGTTTAAATGTTTGTATTTCAGAAAACTGGAGAAGAAAAGTAATATCATTAGAAATATTATTTAAAAAAAAAAAAATAATAATAATATAAAAACACCTAAAAGTCTTACATTCAATTAAAATATTTCTTTACAAATCACTGTGATATAATATTGTACCAATTGACAGGGTTTATTGTGTAGTTACAGCATTAGTTGAGCGAGATTTTTAACTCTTTTAAATTTATGTCGGAGTAAATCAATGACTAATGTTGTGTTTTTGGGATCTAAACTGCAATTACATTCCGAGGAGCCCAAGCATCTACCTCAATGAAGACATGGAGACGCTCATTAAAGAATATGTGGTAAGTGTATGTCAACCTGCTCGTTTTACATTATAAATGTCTTATGGATATATTTACATTGATAGTTATGTTAATTTTCTTATTGGCATCACAGTCTCGTTTTGCCCATGTGTGTGTAGTATGCAGCAAATTAGCTCTTTTTTGATTTGATGAAACTCACTATCTCTTAGTAGAGGTAACTAGATGAAAACTTGAGTATTAGTAACTGTTTTACAAGTTCAGTCAACTTACAGATTTTAAGTACATTGAATTCAAAACTATTTTCTTAAGCTTGTTCTCTACAGTTCATTTGAGAAATAATAGCACATTTGCAGCTGTTACAAATTATGGCAATGCAGAGTAAAGATCAAGTACAAATAATTACAAAGAAAGATTGATTAATAAATGTAAAAAATATGACATTTTGAAGTAAAATACTGAAATGGTGTTTTCTTGTAAAATGTACTCAATGTTTAATGCTTTTTTATTTTTTTTTAATGCAGTGCAAGTGATATCAAGCCACTTGACCGTCCTGAAACAACACCAGTGCTCATGTTTTTGAGCTCGGCTGTGTCCAGTTCCATCAGAATTATCTTCTCCTTAAGGTAGTATAGTTCAAAATAACTGGCTATACATTTCATTCTTATTTTATACGGCCAGGCCAAAAAAAAAAAAAAAAAAAAAAAAAAAAATCGCTGTCTGGATTTAAAAGAGTAAATACTTGATATTTAAGGATTGACTCATTACTTGAAGTGATTAATGTTTCTGGCATGTTGTGTGTTTGGCAACAATTCTTTTAGTCCTAACTGATGCAGTGTGTAGCCTTTTATTTCTCAAACAACCAGGTCAGAAGTCGTACCCATTGTTATCCTGGAATATAGACATGTCAAGATTCATCAGGTTCAAACTGTGAAAGATCATCCACCACAGAGTCCTGATCTAATCTCTATTGAAAGTCTTTAGGATGTGCTGGAGTCGACTTTGTGCAACTTCTTTTTGGACAGGCTGTGTAATCTAAATTTCATTGGACCACCTATAGCTTTCATAACATTGTGCTGTTGTGGCATTGTTTAAACAACATTATGCAACATCACAACATTTATTTCCATCAAGTGTTGCGTTTATTTTTGGCCTGGATCTTGTGTTGACAATGTGAGAGTCTAGCCACTCTGTAAATCGACTCCAGCACATCCTCAAGACATTCAGTAGAGTTCAATTCATACATGAAAATGATTCCTCGTGCTCACTGAACCACTATTTCACAAATTGTGTTATTGTTATGCTGGAATGTGAACATCGCATCGATACGTTGTTTAAGAAATGAAGTGCTACCCACTGCATCAGTTTGTGATAAAAATAATTATTGCCAAAATACAACAAGCCGGAAACATAAAAATTACTGCAATAATCATCCAATTCTAGACTTTTCAGTATTTGCTTATTTAAATCCAAATGGTGCCTTTTTTTTTTTTTGACCAGGCAGTGTACATTTGAGTCTACATATCCAAAATATCAGTTTGTAAACAGTGTGCCCTTAAATGTCTGAATATGACACTGTGGCTGGCATCGGAACACAACTCATTCTTTGTTTATCCTCAGGACTGTGAAAGTGCAGAGGCTGAGTCTGGAACTGCACAGACAACAGTGAGCATCATGTACAGTATTGTTCAAAATAATAGCAGTACAATGTGACTAACCAGAAAAAATCAAGGTTTTTTGTATATTTTTTATTGCTACGTGGCAAACAAGTTACCAGTAGGTGCAGTAGATTCTCAGAAAACAAACAAGACCCAGCATTCATGATATGCACGCTCTTAAGGCTGTGCAATTGGGCAATTAGTTGAAAGGGGTGTGTTCAAAAAAATAGCAGTGTCTGCCTTTGACTGTATGAACTCAAAACTATTTTGTACAAACGTTTTTGTTTCTAGGATTTAGCAATCCTGTGAATCACTAAACTAATATTTAGTTGTATGACCACAGTTTTTTAAAACTGCTTCACATCTGTGTGGCATGGAGTCAACCAACTTGTGGCACCTCTCAGCTGTTATTCCACTCCATGATTCTGTAACAACATTCCACAATTCATTCACATTTCTTGGTTTTGCTTCAGAAACAGCATTTTTGATATCACCCCACAAGTTCTCGATTGGATTAAGGTCCGGAGATCGGGCTGGCCACTCCATAACATTAATTTGGTTGGTTTGGAACCAAGACTTTGCTCGTTTACTAGTGTGTTTGGGGTCATTGTCTTGTTGAAACAACCATTTCAAGGGCATGTCCTCTTCAGCATAGGGCAACATGACCTCTTCAAGTATTTTAACATATGCAAACTGATCCATGATCCCTGGTATGCGATAAATAGGCCCAACACCATAGTAGGAGAAACATGCCCATATCATGATGCTTGCACCACCATGCTTCACTGTCGTCACTGTGTACTGTGGCTTGAATTCAGAGTTTGGGGGTCGTCTCACAAACTGCCTGTGGCCCTTGGACCCAAAAAGAACAATTTTACTCTCATCAGTCCACAAAATGTTCCTCCATTTCTCTTTAGGCCAGTTGATGTGTTCTTTGGCAAATTGTAACCTCTTCTGCACATGCCTTTTTTTTAACAGAGGGACTTTGCGGGGGATTCTTGAAAATAGATTAGCTTCACACAGACGTCTTCTAACTGTCACAGTACTTACAGGTAACTCCAGACTGTCTTTGATCATCCTGGAGGTGATCATTGGCTGAGCCTTTGCCATTCTGGTTATTCTTCGATCCATTTTGATGGTTGTCTTCCGTTTTCTTCCACGTTTCTCTGGTTTTGCTCTCCATTTTAAGGCATTGGAGATCATTTTAGCTGAACAGCCTATAAGTTTTTGCACCTCTTTATAGGTTTTCCCCTCTCCAATCAACTTTTTAATCAAAGTACGCTGTTCTTCTGAACAATGTCTTGAACGACCCATTTTCCTCAGGCTTTCAAATGCATGTTTAGCAAGTGCTGGCTTCATCCTTAAATAGGGGCCACCTGATTCACACCTGCTTCTTCACAAAATCAATGACCTCAGTGATTGAATGTCACACTGCTATTTTTTTGAACACACCCCTTTCAGCTAATTCAACTAATTGCCCAATTGCACAGCCTTAAGAGCGTGCATATCATGAATGCTGGGTCTTGTTTGTTTTCTGAGAATCTACTGCACCTACTGGTAACTTGTTTGCCACGTAGCAATAAAAAATATACTAAAAACCTTGATTATTCTGGTTAGTCACATTGTACTGCTATTATTTTGAACAATACTGTACATCTTTCGTTCAGAGGGTTCTGGTGTTGGTCCTGGAGAACCTACGGATGTTGGTGTGGAAGTTCTGCAGTGTTACTCTTGGGTGTTTGATGCTTTTAGGACTGATTTATGTGCTTAACTGAAGCTATGCAACGGAGCTCAAGTGCACGTTTGAAGAAAACTCTTAAATAATGACAACTGAGATGTCATTTTTGAGACATCAAATTTTTGTACTTGAGTCCATTTAAATGTTGAATGTAGAATGTTCCATTCGTACTCATGTACTCCTAAAATGTAATTGAATATGCACGGAAAGTGTGGTGCAGAGCCTTAAGGCATTTTTTCAGACCATTATCCTATTGTTATAAATTATTGCATGTCACAGATTTTTTTTTTTAATGTTAGTGCAACGTAAGCAGTGCTGTTATCATTGATTTACCTCATGTATCTGTCTACCTCAAAATTGCACAGTTCTTGAGGAAACTGATCTTATTTTTGCACTCTGTTAAAAATAGTTAAAATTATTTTTTCTGTTAAAGTTTGCTTTTGTTGTTTTTTTGCATTTATTTCTGCAGTATGGTTGATTGTGGCAAAAAATGATTGAAAATAGTGTTTAACCTTAATCTGCATGTGAATATGAAGGCACTTTTTGTTTCTTGTTGTTGCACGTGTATGAACACTGTGTATTATGTCTTGCTAGCTCATATATAGCCAGATGCTTTGAAGCATTAATAAATTGATATAATGTAACAGGGTGGTCTTGCTGTTCTTTTGTGTGTGTTGTTGTTAGATTTTATGGCACAGTGTGATTGGGTGAGGTAGGATTAAATATATGAAATACGTTGGGTTTATGATAAAAAAAAAATATGTAAATCTGATGCATTTTATGTACATTGGGTTTATTACCTAATAATACATATACATGGTTCTTATGCATTTAAAACAAATTGGATTTATTGTTACTATTACATACGTCTTATTACGCGTTTCATTTACATAAGGTTGGCAAATTCGCATCACAAAGTTTATTAGTTTATTTGTTAAAAATATGTACTCAAAATGGATGGAAATTTTATATGCAATTGAAATGCATAAATCTTAAGAATTGGGCCTAAATATTTTTTTGAGTGAGCTGGAGATTTAGCTGGATAAACGTCCTTCCAGCTTGAGGGAGAAACCAAGAAACTTCAAACCGTGAAGTCACCAGCTCTGGATTCTCTGAACCGGACCGCTATAACTAGACCACTTTACCTCAGCTGTGAGATGTAGGGCAGACACTGAAGGAAACTCATCACTTTTCTCTCTTCCTCTGAACATCTTCTCAGCTCTACTGGTTTCTTCTCTGTCTGGAGCTTCAGCACTTCCAGGAGGACGGAGATCTTTCTCTCTGAGAGATCTATGATCCATTCATCAGGTGACTGGAAAACTGACTGTAATGCTGGAAGATAACTCCTGCCTGTTTGAGTCTCATAGTTCTTCACATGAGAGCAAAGATCCAGCAGGAAATCACTCTGATTATGATCATTATAACCAAAAGGGAAGGTTTTGTAGCTGCACACAGATGACAGCAGAGTCGAGAATCTTGTTCCTGTATCTTTGTCAGTTTCTTCTGCAGCAACACAGAGATTCAGCAGCAATCTGACTGAAGACATCCTTTCTTCTTTATTAGAAATGTCCCAGAACCTGAGAATACACAATCAAGAACCAAACACTTTATTAATTTGAGTAATATACAGCTTCACATCAGACACAAATAGATAATTCAAGAACAAGACCCAGGGCTCATATTTGATAGTTTTGGCTGAAATGCAGAGCGATGGGATGTTATTTGTGTAAAGTCTGTGTGTATGAAGGAGGAAGATGGGGATTTTCTTGGATGTGGCCAGTCTTACGTCTTAAGGCCCGTTCACAACAGGGTGGCGCTGGACAATATGGCCAAAATTGATATCACTATATATTTCTTAATTTTAGTCGATATGACTAAAATATGAACTATTTTAATAAGCCTCAGAAAAACTGTTAAATAACTCCCACAACAGATGTCTGTACCTACAAACTTCTGAAAAATGAATTTGCCAAGTCTATGAAACCTCCTCCTATAAAACTACACGACCAGTCAAGTTATTGAACAGTAAGATTTTTAATGCTTTTTAAAGAAGCCTCGTCTGTTCACCAAGCCTGCATTTATTTGATCCAAAGTACAGTCGTGGCCAAAAGTTTTGAGAATGTCATAAATATTAATTTTCACAAAGTCTGCTGCTTCAGTGTTTTTAGATCTTTTTGTCAGATGTTACTATGGTATACTGAAGTAAAATTACAAGCATTTCATAAGTGCCAATGGCTTTCATTGACAATTACATTAAGTTTAAGCAAAGACTCAATATTTGCAGTGTTGACCCTTCTTTTTCAAGACCTCTGCAATTCGACCTGGCATGCTGTCAATCAACTACTGGGCTACATCCTGACTGATGGCAGCCCATTCTTACATAATCAATGCTGGGAGTTTGTCAGAATTTGTGGGTTTTGGTTTGTCCACCCGCCTCTTGAGGATTGACCACAAGTTCTCAATGGGATTAAGTTCTGGGGAGTTTCCTGGTCATGGACCCAAAATTTCAATGTTTTGTTCCCCAGGCCACTTACTTATCACTTTTGCCTTATGGCAAGGTGCTCCATCATGCTGGAAAAGGCATTGTTCGTCACCAAACTGTTCTTGGATGGTTGGGAGAAGTTGCTCTCGGAGGATGTTTTTGTGTCATTCTCAAAACTTTGGTCTCCTAAAGTTGATTCAGCTGTGGGATCAGGGCACCTCCAGTGCAGAGCTTGCTCAGGAATGGCAGCGGGCAGGTGTGAGTGCATCTGCACGCACAGTGAGGCCAAGACTTTTGGAGGATGGCCTGGTGTCAAGAAGGCCAGCAAAGAAGCCACTTCTCTCCAAAAAAAACATCAGGGACAGATTGATCTTCTGCAGAAAGTATCGTGAATGGACTGCTGAGGACTGGGGCAAAGTCATATTCTCCGATGAAGCCCCTTTCCGATTGTTTGGGGCATCTGGAAAAAGGCTTGTCAGGAGAAGAAAAGGTGAGCGCTACCATCAGTCCTGTGTCATGCCAACAGTAAAGCATCCTGAGACCATTCATGTGTGGGGTTGCTTCTCATCCAAGGGAGTGGGCTCACTCACAATTCTGCCCAAAAACACAGCCATGAATAAAGAATGGTACCAAAACACCCTCCAACAGCAACTTCTTCCAACAATCCAACAACAGTTTGGTGAAGAACAATGCATTTTCCAGCACGATGGAGCACCGTGCCATAAGGCAAAAGTGATAACTAAGTGGCTCGGGGACCAGAACGTTGAAATTTTGGGTCCATGGCCTGGAAACTCCCCAGATCTTAATCCCATTGAGAACTTGTGGTCAATCCTCAAGAGGCGGGTGGACAAACAAAAACCCACTAATTCTGACAAACTCCAAGAAGTGATTATGAAAGAATGGGTTGCTATCAGTCAGGATTTGGCCCAGAAGTTGATTGAGAGCATGCCCAGTCGAATTGCAGAGGTCCTGAAAAAGAACGGCCAACACTGCAAATACTGACTCTTTGTATAAATGTCATGTAATTGTCGATAAAAGCCTTTGAAACGTATGAAGTGCTTGTAATTATATTTCAGTACATCACAGAAACAACTGAAACCAATATCTAAAAGCAGTTTAGCAGCAAACTTTGTGAAAACTAATATTTATTTAATTCTCAAAACTTTTGGCCACGACTGTACAGCAAAAACAGTACAGTTTTGAAACGGTAAATAACTGTTTGCTATTTGAATATATTTTAAAATGTAATTTATTCCTGTGATTTCAAAGCTGAATTTTCAGCATCATTACTCCAGTCTTCAGTGTCACATGATCCTTCAGAAATCACTCTAATATACTGATCTGCTGCTCAAAAACATTTATTATTATGTAGAAAACAGCTGAGTAGAATCTTTTCAGGTTTCTTTGAAAGTTCAGAAGAACAGCATTTATCTGAAATATAAATCTTCTGTATGATTATATCCTTGCTAAATAAAAGATATATATATATATATATATATATATATATATACACACACACATATATATATATATATATATATATATATATATATATATATATACATACACACCACATGCATAATTATTAGACACGTTGATATTCTGATCATATTTTTTTTCCAAAGAACATTTTACCAATTCCAAACTACATTAATCTTAATAACTACAATTAATTTTGTATTTAATAATTTATGAATGATATAATTGTCCATGAAGGCTGGAAGTGAAAAACTCCTTATATTCAGGTGTGCAGAATTATTAGGCAGGTTTTAGGCACTGATAAAATTATTAAATCCTCTTGAGAAATATTCAAAACTAATGCAATGCAGAAATTGCGAAGTTAAGGCATGACATTGGACAGCAAAATGCTCATTGGGTCAGCGAGGTCAGAAAAAACAGGCGGAGAAGAAAAGACACGTTAACCGCAAAATAATTAAGACATTATGTGAAGAATTAGGTGTGAAACCATCAGGAAACATTTAGTCTCCAGCGCCATCATTTTCCAGAACTGCAACCTTCCTGGAGTCTTCAGAATTACAAGGTGTCTGGTTCTCAGAGGCTTTGCTTGGGCAAAAAATAATAAAAAATGACCCTCACTTAATAAGAATAACATGCTGAAGTGTCGTGAAATACATTAAGAGTATTTTTTATAGGCTTTATGGACAGATAAGTTGAGAGTGACTCTTGAAGGACCAGCATCACATCCTCTTGTGCCACTGTTTGAAGAATTTATCTTCCAGAATCTGGCAGTAAGTTTTAGGAGCTCATTTTTATTCCATCTCCTTCCTGAAGAGTCTGTCTTGCAGTATTGACGAAAAATGAGCTCCTAAAAAAAAATTGACAATTTTCGATAATCGATAATTTTGACCCATACAATGTATTGCTGGCTATTGCTACAAATATACTTGTGCTACTCATGACTGCTTTTGTGCTCCAGGGTCAAATATGGCTGTTGTGCTGTTATGAGTGAACTAATTTCATGTATTTTCTGCAATGACAATAAAAGGAAACTGAACTGCAGTGGACTGACAACATCACAAGCACAGAGCTTGAATGAATTTGGTCGACTGCAGTTTAATTAGGGGTTTATTCCCTGCAAGCAACAGCTATAAATGAAGACAGACTATTCATAAGAAGTGAATGCGGTGAAAGTGATGCATTAAGCCCCGATCACACCAAGAATGATAACTATAAAGATAACGATACTAGCGTCCACACCAGCGAACAATATCGTTTGTTTATTACAAGCACACGTGCCTCTGCCGCTTTAAATTCTCCAGCTCGTTACAGCAGGATGGATTCTGATTGGCTGTAAGTATAAGTATAATTAATCATATTGATCTACTGACACACATCATCATGACTAGTGTTAACAGTTAACTGTTATTATCAGCTGCATCATTCAGCACATGTACTCTGAGAGTGAGAGCTCATCATCAGATGCTATCACAGCCAGCTGTATCTCACCCTGAACACAAACTGAGCTTAGATTTAGCCGTCGACACAAAAATGCGATCAGATGAAGTGAATGGTCAGAATGCATCACTCTATAGCTAACACTGAAACACAACAGAGCCTCTGATCTAAACACACTCATTAAGACCAGAAAACATGCTCCAGCTTATGCAGAAATCATATTTCACAATAACTGTAAGTAGCCAGAGATTTTCTCACCTCAGCTGTGAGATGTAGGGCAGACACTGAAGGAAACTCTTCACTTTTCTCTCTTCCTCTGAACATCTTCTCAGCTCTACTGGTTTCTTCTCTGTCTGGAGCTTCAGCACTTCCAGGAGGACGGAGATCTTTCTCTCTGAGAGATCTATGATCCATTCATCAGGTGACTGGAAAACTGACTGTAATGCTGGAAGATAACTCCTGCCTGTTTGAGTCTCATAGTTCTTCACATGAGAGCAAAGATCCAGCAGGAAATCACTCTGATTATGATCATTATAACCAAAAGGGAAGGTTTTGTAGCTGCACACAGATGACAGCAGAGTCGAGAATCTTGTTCCTGTATCTTTGTCAGTTTCTTCTGCAGCAACACAGAGATTCAGCAGCAATCTGACTGAAGACATCCTTTCTTCTTTATTAGAAATGTCCCAGAACCTGAGAATACACAATCAAGAACCAAACACTTTATTAATTTGAGTAATATACAGCTTCACATCAGACACAAATAGATAATTCAAGAACAAGACCCAGGGCTCATATTTGATAGTTTTGGCTGAAATGCAGAGCGATGGGATGTTATTTGTGTAAAGTCTGTGTGTATGAAGGAGGAAGATGGGGATTTTCTTGGATGTGGCCAGTCTTACGTCTTAAGGCCCGTTCACAACAGGGTGGCGCTGGACAATATGGCCAAAATTGATATCACTATATATTTCTTAATTTTAGTCGATATGACTAAAATATGAACTATTTTAATAAGCCTCAGAAAAACTGTTAAATAACTCCCACAACAGATGTCTGTACCTACAAACTTCTGAAAAATGAATTTGCCAAGTCTATGAAACCTCCTCCTATAAAACTACACGACCAGTCAAGTTATTGAACAGTAAGATTTTTAATGCTTTTTAAAGAAGCCTCGTCTGTTCACCAAGCCTGCATTTATTTGATCCAAAGTACAGTCGTGGCCAAAAGTTTTGAGAATGTCATAAATATTAATTTTCACAAAGTCTGCTGCTTCAGTGTTTTTAGATCTTTTTGTCAGATGTTACTATGGTATACTGAAGTAAAATTACAAGCATTTCATAAGTGCCAATGGCTTTCATTGACAATTACATTAAGTTTAAGCAAAGACTCAATATTTGCAGTGTTGACCCTTCTTTTTCAAGACCTCTGCAATTCGTCCTGGCATGCTGTCAATCAACTACTGGGCTACATCCTGACTGATGGCAGCCCATTCTTACATAATCAATGCTGGGAGTTTGTCAGAATTTGTGGGTTTTGGTTTGTCCACCCGCCTCTTGAGGATTGACCACAAGTTCTCAATGGGATTAAGTTCTGGGGAGTTTCCTGGTCATGGACCCAAAATTTCAATGTTTTGTTCCCCAGGCCACTTACTTATCACTTTTGCCTTATGGCAAGGTGCTCCATCATGCTGGAAAAGGCATTGTTCGTCACCAAACTGTTCTTGGATGGTTGGGAGAAGTTGCTCTCGGAGGATGTTTTTGTGTCATTCTCAAAACTTTGGTCTCCTAAAGTTGATTCAGCTGTGGGATCAGGGCACCTCCAGTGCAGAGCTTGCTCAGGAATGGCAGCGGGCAGGTGTGAGTGCATCTGCACGCACAGTGAGGCCAAGACTTTTGGAGGATGGCCTGGTGTCAAGAAGGCCAGCAAAGAAGCCACTTCTCTCCAAAAAAAACATCAGGGACAGATTGATCTTCTGCAGAAAGTATCGTGAATGGACTGCTGAGGACTGGGGCAAAGTCATATTCTCCGATGAAGCCCCTTTCCGATTGTTTGGGGCATCTGGAAAAAGGCTTGTCAGGAGAAGAAAAGGTGAGCGCTACCATCAGTCCTGTGTCATGCCAACAGTAAAGCATCCTGAGACCATTCATGTGTGGGGTTGCTTCTCATCCAAGGGAGTGGGCTCACTCACAATTCTGCCCAAAAACACAGCCATGAATAAAGAATGGTACCAAAACACCCTCCAACAGCAACTTCTTCCAACAATCCAACAACAGTTTGGTGAAGAACAATGCATTTTCCAGCACGATGGAGCACCGTGCCATAAGGCAAAAGTGATAACTAAGTGGCTCGGGGACCAGAACGTTGAAATTTTGGGTCCATGGCCTGGAAACTCCCCAGATCTTAATCCCATTGAGAACTTGTGGTCAATCCTCAAGAGGCGGGTGGACAAACAAAAACCCACTAATTCTGACAAACTCCAAGAAGTGATTATGAAAGAATGGGTTGCTATCAGTCAGGATTTGGCCCAGAAGTTGATTGAGAGCATGCCCAGTCGAATTGCAGAGGTCCTGAAAAAGAACGGCCAACACTGAAAATACTGACTCTTTGTATAAATGTCATGTAATTGTCGATAAAAGCCTTTGAAACATATGAAGTGCTTGTAATTATATTTCAGTACATCACAGAAACAACTGAAACCAATATCTAAAAGCAGTTTAGCAGCAAACTTTGTGAAAACTAATATTTATTTAATTCTCAAAACTTTTGGCCACGACTGTACAGCAAAAACAGTACAGTTTTGAAACGGTAAATAACTGTTTGCTATTTGAATATATTTTAAAATGTAATTTATTCCTGTGATTTCAAAGCTGAATTTTCAGCATCATTACTCCAGTCTTCAGTGTCACATGATCCTTCAGAAATCACTCTAATATACTGATCTGCTGCTCAAAAACATTTATTATTATGTAGAAAACAGCTGAGTAGAATCTTTTCAGGTTTCTTTGAAAGTTCAGAAGAACAGCATTTATCTGAAATATAAATCTTCTGTATGATTATATCCTTGCTAAATAAAAGATATATATATATATATATATATATATATATATATATATATACACACACACACACACACACATATATATATATATATATATATATATATATATATATATATATATATATATATACACACCACATGCATAATTATTAGACACGTTGATATTCTGATCATATTTTTTTTCCAAAGAACATTTTACCAATTCCAAACTACATTAATCTTAATAACTACAATTAATTTTGTATTTAATAATTTATGAGTGATATAATTGTCCATGAAGGCTGGAAGTGAAAAACTCCTTATATTCAGGTGTGCAGAATTATTAGGCAGGTTTTAGGCACTGATAAAATTATTAAATCCTCTTGAGAAATATTCAAAACTAATGCAATGCAGAAATTGCGAAGTTAAGGCATGACATTGGACAGCAAAATGCTCATTGGGTCAGCGAGGTCAGAAAAAACAGGCGGAGAAGAAAAGACACGTTAACCGCAAAATAATTAAGACATTATGTGAAGAATTAGGTGTAAAACCATCAGGAAACATTTAGTCTCCAGCGCCATCATTTTCCAGAACTGCAACCTTCCTGGAGTCTTCAGAATTACAAGGTGTCTGGTTCTCAGAGACTTTGCTAGGGCAAAAAATAATAAAAAATGACCCTCACTTAATAAGAATAACATGCTGAAGTGTCGTGAAATACATTAAGAGTATTTTTTATAGGCTTTATGGACAGATAAGTTGAGAGTGACTCTTGAAGGACCAGCATCACATCCTCTTGTGCCACTGTTTGAAGAATTTATCTTCCAGAATCTGGCAGTAAGTTTTAGGAGCTCATTTTTATTCCATCTCCTTCCTGAAGAGTCTGTCTTGCAGTATTGACGAAAAATGAGCTCCTAAAAAAAAATTGACAATTTTCGATAATCGATAATTTTGACCCATACAATGTATTGCTGGCTATTGCTACAAATATACTTGTGCTACTCATGACTGCTTTTGTGCTCCAGGGTCAAATATGGCTGTTGTGCTGTTATGAGTGAACTAATTTCATGTATTTTCTGCAATGACAATAAAAGGAAACTGAACTGCAGTGGACTGACAACATCACAAGCACAGAGCTTGAATGAATTTGGTCGACTGCAGTTTAATTAGGGGTTTATTCCCTGCAAGCAACAGCTATAAATGAAGACAGACTATTCATAAGAAGTGAATGCGGTGAAAGTGATGCATTAAGCCCCGATCACACCAAGAATGATAACTATAAAGATAACGATACTAGCGTCCACACCAGCGAACAATATCATTTGTTTATTACAAGCACACGTGCCTCTGCCGCTTTAAATTCTCCAGCTCGTTACAGCAGGATGGATTCTGATTGGCTGTAAGTATAAGTATAATTAATCATATTGATCTACTGACGCACATCATCATGACTAGTGTTAACAGTTAACTGTTATTATCAGCTGCATCATTCAGCACATGTACTCTGAGAGTGAGAGCTCATCATCAGATGCTATCACAGCCAGCTGTATCTCACCCTGAACACAAACTGAGCTTAGATTTAGCCGTCGACACAAAAATGCGATCAGATGAAGTGAATGGTCAGAATGCATCACTCTATAGCTAACACTGAAACACAACAGAGCCTCTGATCTAAACACACTCATTAAGACCAGAAAACATGCTCCAGCTTATGCAGAAATCATATTTCACAATAACTGTAAGTAGCCAGAGATTTTCTCACCTCAGCTGTGAGATGTAGGGCAGACACTGAAGGAAACTCTTCACTTTTCTCTCTTCCTCTGAACATCTTCTCAGCTTCACTGGTTTCTTCTCTGTCTGGAGCTTCAGCACTTCCAGGAGGACGGAGATCTTTCTCTCTGAGAGATCTATGATCCAGACATCAGGTGACTGGAAAACTGACTGTAATGCTGGAAGATAACTCCTGCCTGTTTGAGTCTCATAGTTCTTCACATGAGAGCAAAGATCCAGCAGGAAATCACTCTGATTATGATCATTATAACCAAAAGGGAAGGTTTTGTAGCTGCACACAGATGACAGCAGAGTCGAGAATCTTGTTCCTGTATCTTTGTCAGTTTCTTCTGCAGCAACACAGAGATTCAGCAGCAATCTGACTGAAGACATCATTTCATAACCACTGAACCAGAACCTGAGAATATAAATCAAGAACCAAACACTTCATTAATTTGAGTAATATACAGCTTCACATCAGACACAAACAGATAATTCATCAAGAAGACCCAGGGCTCATATTTGATAATGTTTTAGTTATGCACTGCAATGGGATGTTATTTGTGCAGTCTCCGTGTTTGAAGGAGGAAGATGGGGATAGGGCTGCAAAGGGGCGGAACATTTCTGGAAATTTTCCGGAAACTTCACACGGGAACATCGTCTGGGGAATTTTGGAAATATTCCAAGTTTGAAACTTATCAGGAATATATGGGAATTAATTGGAAATTTGGGGAAATGTATAAAACTGTATCATATACAAACATAAATATAAACATTTTGTTTGATCATAGGCTCACATGCATGCAAACTAATACAAATTTTAAAAATGAATTTTTTTAAGTTTTTGGGGGGAATCTGTGATGCTTTTTTTCAGGATTTATTGATGAATGAAAACTTATGAACAGTGTTTAATCAAAATAGAAGTCTTTTATAACAATATAAGTCTTTACTATTACTTTCTTATTAATTTAACACATCCTTGTTGAAGAAAAGTATTAATTTATTTTAAAAAAAAAGAGAGAAAAGATATTGACCCCAAACCTTTTGAATGGTAGTGTATTGTTAAAAAAAGATTTGTATTTTATATAAACGCTGTTCTTTATTTTCTTTTTCTTTTTTACTCTTTATTCATCAAAAAATCCTGAAAAAAGAATCACGGGTAATAAAAATAAATAAATAAATATTAAGCAGCACAACTGTTTCCAAAATTGATAATAAATGAGAATATTAGAATGATTTCTGAAGAATCATGTGACACTGAAGACTGGAGCATTTATGATGTTCAAAACTCACAGAAATACATTATATTTTAAAGTATATTAAAACAGAAAATCATTATTTTAAATTGTAATACCGGTAATACTGCACAATATTACTGTTTTGTTCTGTATTTTTGATCAAATAAATGAAGGCTTGATGAGCAAAAGATATGCAATGTTTAAAAACATTAAAAATAGTAATATTTCCAAACTTTTGAGCAGTACTGCACTTCTGCATGATAACAGAAAACTGGCTAGCAGAAGAGCATCACAGCTTGAGCTAGTTTATACCTCATACATTGTGAATGAAATCGTGCTAAACTCGCTTAGATTTCTCATATCTTGATTTACTGGCCAGCTAGCTACTGTACAAACACTTTCTGGTATTTACTAGTTAAACTCGAATCCCACAGATCAAATATATTTAGAATATCAAAACTTGTAAAGATATAGTCTTTGTGCTCAAATGCTCAAGTGTGGCTTCAGAGAAGATGGAGGGGAATCCGTCTCTTTGGTGACTAGAGGGATCGCATTTTTAGACTTTGGTTTTATTATTATCTCACCTAAATGTTTGTTCAGTCAGTGTATTTGTTTTTACTATGGTATAGCCTAATTTAGTTGCACAGTTTTTTTTTTTTAAACACAGCACGAGGAAGTTTTAAATTTTGCAAAGACGGGGATTTTCTTGGAAGTGCCGGTAAGTCTTGAGACCCGTTCACATCAAGAACAGTAACTGTTTTAATAATCGTCTTCATTCGATGAGAACAGGTGAGTCTGTACCAGAGCTATAACAACAGCAACAGCACAGAGCAACAATATCATTAGAATCACTTTCAGAATGATTCTTTAAAAGGAATCTGCATGTGTTTTATTAGTAAATGTTTGCCCTGAGCTGCGCTGTGATGACTGTCATGCTGTAGTGTCCTGTACTGGAGCGTTAGAAAATTTACTACAGTAATGACTAAAGTAATTTGTCTATCTTACTATAGTAGAATTACCACAGCAAATTACCATTCAATTCACTGTAGTACTTTTACTATAGTACGGTTCAAAAACACTATAGTATATACTACAGACATTTTACTACGGTAAATTTGCCATAGTATTTTTCATGTGGGTAATTTCCACAATACTACATAGAATAAAATTATTAATCTATTGAATCTACAAAGATGCCCCATAAATACTAGGGATGCACCGAAATGAAAATTCTTGGCCGAAACCGAAAACCGGAAAAAGAGGAAACCAAGGCCGAAAACCGAAACACCGAAAGAAATTATGCCAATTATTAGTACCATTGCATTTATGGCCATGACTGTGTGTACTAACTTTACTAAAATCAAGGCATTGCAATTGCATAAATTAATATTAAAGTTTCAAAGAATAAATCAATTACAAATTATGCAAATTTATTTAGCACATTGCAACAATGCACAGTATAAAATAAAATTCAAACTAAAATGTTTAACTTGACCGCACTCATGTGTACAGTAAATAATAATGTACAGGCCTACTGGCCTGCTGAAAGGTTGTACAATTAAATGTTCTCTCATAAAAACAAAGTGCATTTAAGTCAAGTGCATTTTAAATTTTTCTCTGTAGGACTACTACAAGAAAGTGCATTCAGAACAAGTGCAACTGCTTAAAGATACAATAATATTTTCTCTGTAGGCCTTCAACATAATAGTGTATCAAAACAAAGACTGCCATAGCCCATATGTTAACTTTTGTGTATGTTTATGCCCTTTGCCTTGACACCATCACTGAGAAACTAAACGTCTGCCACAGACGGAGGGGGGGTGCTCGGAGCCGTTTTCCATTTCTGTGCCGCGTTCCTCTCATATTCAGCGTAGCGATTGGAATGTTTGGATTTCAGGTAGGGCTCCACGATATTTTGCATGCGATAGTCACGCGCATCTCGTCAGTAAAGCCGGTTCCGTGATTAGCACTAAATCTCCATCACCTGTTTTGGAGCGGCATTTAATACACAGAGCCGTAGTTCACTGACAAACTACGCAATTCGCGCTCAGAATCGCAGATTGAACGTGATATTGCGTTGCTTGTCAGTGAACTACGGCTCTGTGTATTAAATGCCGCTCCATTTGAAAACATCCGTCCACACCGCAGACATGTTGCTTCAGACAAGCACGTGCAGGTCGCGGTTTCTGTTTGCGTCATCACAACATTTCGGCTGTATTGTTTCGGTGATAAAAGTCTTTCGGCCGAAAACCGAAAATGCCCTTTTGGGCCATTTTCGGCCGAATATTCGGTGCATCCCTAAAATACACTCTTATTTTGTGCTCAAACATCTACAGATATGATGAGTATTCACTCTCACAGTCAGCTGTATCTCACCCTGAACAAAAACTGAGCTTAGATTTAGTCGTCGACACAAAAATGCGATCAGATGAAGTGAATGGACAGAATGCATCACTCTATAGCTAACACTGAAACACAACAGAGCCTCTGATCTAAACACACTCATTAAGACCAGAAAACATGCTCCAGCTTATGCAGAAATCATATTTCACAATAACTGTAAGTAGCCAGAGATTTTCTCACCTCAGCTGTGAGATGTAGGGCAGACACTGAAGGAAACTCTTCACTTCTCTCTCTTCCTCTGAACATCTTCTCAGCTTCACTGGTTTCTTCTCTGTCTGGAGCTTCAGCACTTCCAGGAGGACGGAGATCTTTCTCTCTGAGAGATCTATGCTCCAGACATCAGGTGACTGGAAAACTGACTGTAATGCTGGAAGATAACTCCTGCCTGTTTGAGTCTCATAGTTCTTCACATGAGAGCAAAGATCCAGCAGGAAATCACTCTGATTATGATGATTATAACCAAAAGGGAAGGTTTTGTAGCTGCACACAGATGACAGCAGAGTCGAGAATCTTGTTCCTGTATATTTGTCAGTTTCTTCTGCAGCAACACAGAGATTCAGCAGCAATCTGACTGAAGACATCCTTTCTTCTTTATTAGAAATGTTCCAAAACCTGAGAATATAAATCAAGAACCAAACACTTCATTAATTTGAGTAATATACAGCGTCACATCAGACACAAATAGATAATTCATCAAGAAGACCCAGGGCTCATATTTGATAGTTTTGGCTGAAATTCAGAGCGATGGGATGTTATTTGTGTAAAGTCTGTGTGTATGAAGGAGGAAGATGGGGATAGGGCTGCAAAGGGGCGGAACATTTCTGGAGATTTTTCATGGGAACTTCGGAAATATTCCAAGTTTGAAACTTACCAGGAATATATGGGAATTTACGGGAATTAATTGGAAATTTGGGGAAATGTATAAAAGTGTATCATATACAAACATTTTGTTTTATCATAGGCTCACATGCATGCAAACTAATACAAATTTTAAAAATGACATTTTTGGATTTATTGGGGGGAATCTGTGATGCTTTTTTTCCAGGATTTATTGATGAATAAAAACTTATGAACAGTGTTTATTCAAAATAGAAGTCTTTTCTAACAATACAAGTCTTTACTATTACTTTTTATTAATTTAACACATCCTTGTTGAAGAAAAGTATTAATTTATTTTTTTTAAAAAAGAGAAAAGATATTGACCCCAAACTTTTGAATGGTAGTGTATTGTTAAAAAAAAGATTTGTATTTTAAATAAACGCTGTTCTTTATTTTCTTTTTTCTTTTTTACTCTTTATTCATCAAAGAACCCTGAAAAAAGAATCACAGGTAATAAAAATAAATGTGTGTGTGTGTGCGCACGCGTGTGTGTGTGTGTGTGTGGGGGGGGGGGGGGGCATTTTTAGGCTTTGGTTTTATCATCATCTCACCTAAATGTTTGTTCAGTCAGTGTATTTGTTTTTACTATGGTATAGCCTAATTTAGCTGCACAGTATATTACACACAGCACAAGGAAGTTTTAAATTTTGCAAAGACGGGGATTTTCTTGGAAGTGCCGGTAAGTCTTGAGACCCGTTCACACCCAGAACAGTAACTGTTTTAATAATCGTCTTCATTCTATGAGAACAGGTGAGTCCGTACCAGAGCTATAACAACAGCAACAGCACAGAGCAACAATATGTTGCTTCAGACAAGCACGTGCAGGTCGCAGTTTCTGTTTGCGTCATCACAACATTTCGGCTGTATTGTTTCGGTGATAAAAGTCTTTCGGCCGAAAACCGAAAATGCACTTTTGGGCCATTTTCGGCCGAATATTTGGTGCATCCCTAAAATACACTCTTATTTTGTGCTCAAACATCTACAGATATGATGAGTATTCACTCTCACAGTCAGCTGCATCTCACCCTGAACACAAACTGAGCTTAGATTTAGCCGTCGACACACAAATGAGATCAGATGAAGTGAATGGACAGAATACATCACTCTATAGCTAACACTGAAACACAACAGAGCCTCTGATCTAAACACACTCATTAAGACCAGAAAACATGCTCCAGCTTATGCAGAAATCATATTTCACAATAACTGTAAGTAGCCAGAGATTTTCTCACCTCAGCTCTGAGATGTAGGGCAGACACTGAAGGAAACTCATCACTTCTCTCTCTTCCTCTGAACATCTTCTCAGCACTACTGGTTTCTTCTCTGTCTGGAGCTTCAGCACTTCCAGGAGGACGGAGCTCTTTCTCTCTGAGAGATCTATGATCCATTCATCAGGTGACTGGAAAACTGACTGTAATGCTGGAAGATAACTCCTGCCTGTTTGAGTCTCATAGTTCTTCACATGAGAGCAAAGATCCAGCAGGAAATCACTCTGATTATGATCATTATAACCAAAAGGGAAGGTTTTGTAGCTGCACACAGATGACAGCAGAGTCGAGAATCTTGTTCCTGTATATTTGTCAGTTTCTTCTGCAGCAACACAGAGATTCAGCAGCAGTCTGACTGAAGACATCCTTTCTTCTTCATCATCTGTCTCCCAGAACCTGATAATACACAATCAAGAACCAAACACTTCATTAATTTGAGACAACTCACATCACATAATACACTACTTCACATCAGACACAAATAAATAATTCAACAAGACGACACAGGATCTAGTTTGTAGGGATGTAATGATGAACCGTGAACCTGCTGGCAGAAAGTGAATCTGCGTCTCATTCAGCTCGTCTGCTGTTTCATTCAAATGTGTTTTATGTAGTATAGTTTCACAAAACTAAAGTCTAAAGTCGTTCTGTTTTTGCTTCAAATGTTGAAATTTTACAGTCTAATTTAGATCAAAAACTGCTCGTGCTTCATCTTTGTTTGGATGATGATTAAAATGAATGGTTGCCTCTAATTTTAACAGAAAGAGCTCAGACAAAGCCTTAGTTTGTTTATATGAAGATATTTATTTTATTTGTGTAACATTTGATTTGGGGTTTGTTTTAAAATTTCAATTAAGCTTTGTTATAAAAATTGCATAGGTTTCACCAGTATAACGGCATAAATAGACATTTGAAACTGAGCCTTGAATATTCAGTGTCTGAAATCAATTTTCTTGATCTGCATATAACTAAGGAGGCCAATGGTGTGCTACATACTTCCATCTTTAGGAAACCAACTGATCGAAATCCGATTCTTAGAGCCAATAGTTTTCATCCACCCTGGCTGATTGAGAATATACCTCATGGCCAATTTCAAAGACTGAAACGTATCTGCGATCGAGAGGACGATTATGAAATTCAATTACAGGACACGACCAGCAGATTTCGACAGAGGGGTTACGATTGCAGAGTTTTGACTAGGGCCACAGAGAAAGCTGGATCAATGGATAGGAAACAACTATTGTGTAAGAAGAAAAAAGAACAACAAGGTTTCAGTGAATATAATCGGGTGTTTTTTTCAACGTACAGTCGTGAAGCGACACAAATTAAGCGTATAATATATTCCAATTGGAACATCATTGAAAGTGACAGCACCCTTCGAGAAAAACCAATGGTCAGTTATAGACGTTCAACAACTAAATAAAGTAGTGCACAGCTATCTTCCTGCTCCTGAGAAGATAACGCGGCGGGCTCTTTAGCAGGTCATTGTAGATGTGGGCGGTGTAAACATTGTGACAATATGGTGAGATCTAATAGTTTTACTGATGTGTTCTCTCTGAAAATATATCCAGTTAAGTCTTTTATCAACTGCAATTCCTCGTATGTGGTCTGTAGGCTAGAATGTGAGTGTGGACATTTCTATGTAGGTCAAACAAAGAGGAAATTGCGTTTAAGAGTGACTGAACACAAATATGCTATTCGTGAAAAAAATATGTTGTATCCAATGGCGAGACATTACAACGAGATGCGTCATGTCACTGCAAGTTCCCTTAAAGTGACTGGAATTGAATCTATTCCTTGTTGTATGAGAGGTGGAAATAGACAGAAACAGCTTCTACAACGAGAGACGTTTTGGATTCACACGCTCCGGGCGACTAAGTGCCCAGGAGTTAATGAAGAAATGGAGTGTTTACCATTTGTGTAATTTGTACCATGGATGTATAATATTATTCCTATAACTGTTGTATGTGGATTTTTTTTTTTTTTTGTACTAAGAAGCTAGTTTTGACCACACCCACATATTAACCAGCTGTCTTCATTAATGATGATTCATTAATTAACGCCAGTTTAAGAATACCTGTTTGAGCGATTGATGCGTGTCCTGAAGAAGGCTGTTTTTTGCCGAAACGCGTAGATCTACTTTTAACCATTTTGTAATGATTTAAGCGCAGCACATTAAAGGCTTTTTATCTTTCCACATGAGTGCCTTGGAAGTATTTCATCTATATAAATAAGCTTTGTTATATTTCAATTTCACAAAAAAATGTGAAGCAACAGCCTAATAAAAGGACACATTTTCATTTACTGTATGTCTTCAATCTCATTTTGTTAAAAAAAAATCATGAGAAAATCAAATCGTGAAATCAAAATCGTGAATCGAATCGTGAGTTGAGTGAATCGTTAAATCCCTACTGCTCTGACCAGCTGACTTTCAAAGACCACATTGCAAAAACTGCTCGATCTTGCACAACATCAGAAAAATCAAATCTACAAATCCAAGACTATAAACTATACAGAAGTTTATCAGTTTAAAATGATCTGATCGCAGAAGAGCAGAAACATGATGATGTCTCTTGTTGAAAAACCTACTTTTTGCTTTTATTTCCACAATAATACATTACATGAATTAATGATTCATAATTTCATTCATTTGTACCCCTCTGTGTACATCTCCTGATATACTGTGGCTCTGGGGAAGTGCATCCCACACTTTGAAAACTCCTCGATTAAATGATAGAGAATGTGAATATAATCTCATATTGATCAGCTGTTATTATCAGATACATCAGGGGTTTTCAAAGTCTAAGACAGTGGGCCTCCCTTTTGACACAACTTACCCCACTTGCTCAAATGCTGAAAACACATTGCTGTCTCTGCCCTGCAATGATGTATTAAGCGTGTTGAGGCGTTCGAATATGTCCGACAAATAAGCCAACTTTGCGATCCAGCTCAAATCACTCATGTGCTGTGCCAGTGGGGATTGAACATGTGACAGAAAAAGTAGTACTTCCTCATGCAAATCAAAAAGTCGTGATAGAACTCTGCCCCGAGACAGCCAGCGGACTTCGGTGTGCAGAAGCAGCTGTTTGTAATGCGCTCCCAATTCATCGCATAAAATATGGAAAAGTCGAGCATTTAGAGGTTGTGCTTTTATCAGGTTTCACAGCTTCGTCGAGGACACTCCGAAGATCATTTGGCATCTTCTTGGCAGCTAAGGCTTGTCTATGGATTGTGCAGTGGGTCCACACGGCTCTCGGAGCTACCTCTTTAACCCTCGATATGAGACCACTGTGGCGGCCCGTCATTGATTTTGCCCCATCACTGCATATGCCACAGCAGCGTTCCCAGTCTATATCATTCTTTCTCACAAATTCGTTCAATTTGTTGAAAATGTGTTCACCTGTTGTGTGGGTGGGCAAAGGACTACTAAATAGAAACTCTTCTTGAATGTCCATGTTTTTCACGTACCGCACATATGTTAACAGCTGGCCACATCGGTGGATTCGTCGATCTGAAGTGCAAAAAATGGGCTGTGTCTGACGCTGTCTAACACTTGCTCCTTCACATCCTGTGCCATGTCTGAGATGCGCCGACTTATTGTGTTGTCAGAGAGTGGATCAGAATCGATCTTAGAAGCCGCTGCCTCTCCTAGCATCACTGAACACAGGTCTTTTGCTGACGGGAGAATTAACGTCTCTCCAGTGGTATGTGCTTTTCCTGCCTTGGCAATACGCAATGCAACGCGATATGAAGCTTCAGCGGCCTTTCCATTTAATTTGACAAAATCTTCCACAATTTTTTTCTGACCTTGAAAGCTTTGAAGTTTTCTCTGGAAAAATTCTGGAGGTTTTCCTGCTTCCTCAACATGCTTGGTTTCAAGGTGTCGCTGAAGTTTTGCGGGTCTCATTCTGTCATTAGCCAAGATATCTTGACAGACCACACATAAAGGTCGTGGTTCATCAGCTGGTCCTGTCCACGTAAATCCTAAACTTAAATACTGATCATCATATCGTCGTCTTTTGGGTTTAAGCCCTGAAGTTGAAGGCTTTGAATCGGGGGGTCTCAGAAACCGCTCCATTGTATTAATAGGCATATACCTATATTGGCGGGCTTGCAAAACAGCAGCGAATTCACAGCTATGGCCTTCTGGATGAAAAATGTTTCTCATATTTTTGACTTATTATTTTTTAGTATCGTTTAAAATAAAAAAACATTTAAATATAATAAAAATACATATAATAATTAAACTAAATAATGATTGATTTATAATTTTTCCCCGCGCCTCCCCTGACATGCTGTGGCGCCCCCAGGGGAGGCGCGCCCCACACTTTGAAAACCGCTGAGATACATCATTCAGCTCATGTACTCTGGCAGCATCTGATGGTTGAATCTACAAGGACCCCCCATAAATACACCCATAATCTGTGCTCAAACATCTACAGATATGATGAGTGTTCACTCTCACAGCCAGCTGCATCTCACCCTGAACACAAACTGATCTTAGATTTAGCCGTCGACACAAAAATGCGATCAGATGTAGTGAATGGACAGAATGCATCACTCTATAGCTAACACTGAAACACAACAGAGCCTCTGATCTAAACACACTCATTAAGACCAGAAAACATGCTCCAGCTTATGCAGAAATCATATTTCACAATAACTGTAAGTAGCCAGAGATTTTCTCACCTCAGCTGTGAGATGTAGGGCAGACACTGAAGGAAACTCATCACTTCTCTCTCTTCCTCTGAACATCTTCTCAGCTCTACTGGTTTCTTCTCTGTCTGGAGCTTCAGCACTTCCAGGAGGACGGAGATCTTTCTCTCTGAGAGATCTATGATCCAGACATCAGGTGACTGGAAAACTGACTGTAATGCTGGAAGATAACTCCTGCCTGTTTGAGTCTCATAGTTCTTCACATGAGAGCAAAGATCCAGCAGGAAATCAATATCATTAAATATGCGAGTCCATCCATAATCAGAAGAGCTGGTGCAGACTGATGTTAACAGTTTCAGCATCTGCTCTCCTGTCTGTGTCTCAGTCTCTGCTGCTTTAATGAAGAGACTCAGAAGAAATCTTCTTAAAACACTTTCACTCTGATCAGAGAATCTGTAACAAAATGGAAAAGAGAAATGTGAATAAACAGAAATATCACAGAACTTACTACAGCTATGATGTGATTAAATAATGCAAAATAACAATAAACTGTTTTGTTTCTGGTTTTCAGCTCACATTAAACACTTTTTAAATTGGACATTAAATGTCAATAATGAATTTACAGTTTTGATAACTGTACAAACCTTAAATAATGGCATCAGATACAACACAGACTTACACTGAACTCAAGTCTTCTTATTGAAGAGACAGTAAAAGATGAAGTTGTAATATAGCATTTTTCATATACATGCATGCGTTGAATTGTGTTGCGAATTAAAAAAAAAAAAAAAATTAATTGCAAAGACAAATGACATCTACACGACACATACTGGCCATTAATAACAAATTCATCACAAAAGCAAATATTAGCACAACTGTATACAAATACAGTATGTATACCAAGAGGAATAAAACTAATCTTGTATTTTACATAAATATTTTTATTATATTATATTATATTAATATAATATAATATAATAAATGACTTAAACACTGCACACTGATGCATTTCAGCCTTCAGTCGTCCTCAGAGTGTCATCAGTGAGCAGTGTTTTAGTCATTTTTAATGCTTCTATTTAGGGATGTTCATTTTAACCGTTTAACCGTTAACCGACCGATAAGAATTTTGACCAATTAATACAATCAGTTAAACGGTTTAAAGTCACTTATTTATTTATTTATTTATTCAGTAATTTATCAAGATGTTTTAAAAGGTTTAATGCATGGTTAAAATAAGCTACGCATATAAAAAAAGAATAAATAATAAAAAAGCGTTTTTTTAGAGAGAGAGAGAGGAAAAAAAACATGAGTCGCCTGTAAGTCGCATTTTATTATTTCATTCAGAAATTGGCCGACGCGAATTACAAATATTATAATAAACACTGTAAACATAGCTATGCTATTTTAGTTCCCCTCACTCCACAACAAATCCTTTCAATTAACAGTAGGCTATTTAGAAAAGAACTAGAATTAAAAATGTAAAAAGCTATAGCGGCAAACCAAAACTAAACTGAAACCAATGTTGGGTCTCTCGTTCGACACAAAATCAAATGTTTCCGTATTCGCGATGTATCTAAATTCCAAAATATTATTTACCTTTTATGTACAGGCCTAGGTCACTCGAGCTCCAATATCCACGTAAAACAAAATGTTTTGCATAACTTCGCGGCGGTACGGCGATAACGCTTAACGGCACAGATTTTACTACATATTTAAACTAAGGTTTTTTTTTCTTCTCCCCCCCCCCATAGGTTTGACTGATAGTTTTTTTTTAAATGATAATGAACAGGCTGCATTGTCAAGGTAGAATGCTAAACTCTGTGCGGCGCTGGAGAATTCACTTGATTTTTTTCCCCTTCTAACAGTGGAAGCAACTACTCCTTTTAGTCATGAAGATAATCGGAATTGTAAAAGGTTAGGGTTGTTTGCTGCTTTTTTCGCATGTAAAATTAATCCCCGGAAAACAAAATATTAGTATTTTTAACGTATTTTTAACACAGACACTTATTCTAATTTAATTTTAGTTCTAATTTAAAATAATCTTGTCGGTTAACGGTTAATAATCAGTTAACGAGCGTCGGTTGTCGGTTAGGAAAAATAACCGAAATGAACATCCCTACTTCTATTGTGATGGTCATATTGGGAATAAAGGCTTTTTAACTTTTTTTTGGACCAGAAGAACCCTGATAGCACACCCCTGCCCTGATAGCACACGTACATCTAGGAGACGTCTATTTGACATCTGCATTTACATCTGCAAGACATATTTTTTAGAGTGTTTGCTCATCTGCAATACGTCTATAGGACGTCTCCTTTTAGATGTCAAATAGACGTCTATTAGATGTCTTTAAGATGTTTATGATTTAGAGTGTATGTAAAACTGACATCTTACAGACGTCTGTCAGACGTTTATAGACAGCAGATGCTTTCCAGATCAACAGATCTTTAACAGACATCTTGCAGACGTACGTGTGCTATCTGGGAAGTGCCTTGGATTCCTTTCTTGTAATAGTTGCTTTAAACCCAACCAAAGAGCACCTTCTGAGATTACTTCAGGTCCTTTCAGCAAGTAGCACTTCAAGACGTCTCCTACGATCTGTGTTTCTTTATACTCGAGTCAAAGTTCAAAATAAAACTCTATGAAACGCTCCATTGTGAACGAACACAGCTGTATGAGGGTCAAAGACGAAAAAGAGTTTAAGCGTAAAAACAATAAGTGTAATTCTGCTTTAAATCGTTGTTGTTAAAAAAAATAAAAATAAAAAGTTTTCTGTTTAAATTGCAATTTTGTTTTTGTTTTTCTGAGTAAAAAATAAATATCATACATTTTCAACTGATTTACAGAATACACTCATTAAAATGTCATTCAGTGTAACAATCTTGTCAGGCATATTAACAATAACAATCTATTTATGACATATTAAAAGACTAATTACTTTCACCCCGAATGCTAATTAGTTGTAATTTTACAGTTTTAAAATTTGCCACTATCCTAGGTTTTGCCCATTTGTCAGTAAGAATATTTTACTCATTTAAAACACAATAAAATTTAATATGCTCCCTTATTCTTTCATATATTTTAATATGTACAAGTCAGAATAAGCATGTGGTTTGATTTTTTTACATAAATATTGTGTTACACTGAATGACAATGTAACATTATTTCAACCAAATTTTGACATTTTATTCTCCAAAAACTTATTTGAAACCTTAAAAGTAGACACTTTACTTACATTTAATGTGCTTTCTATGCACATAAAATCACTTTTGTAATTTTTTTTTTTGATGTGGACATCTTAATGTCTTTGACCCATAAACCACTACAAGCTGTAAAGTAAACAGTAATATTTGTCCAAACTCAACTAGTTTTGCGAGAGAACACAAATATCTTTGTTAGAGGATGCAATAGTTTTGCGAGCGAATGCGATTATCTTTACGAGAGAACGCAAAAGTTATACGAGCGAATACAAAGTTTCTTGGGGGAACATAAAAGTTATAAAACATATTTTGTGCAGTAACTGCATCCTTGAATAACAGGAATATCTCTATTACAAACTCCTTAACCACACCTGAAACATGTGGTGCTCATCAGGACTAACTGGATGTTGACTCCATAAAATGATAGAGAATGTAAGTATAATTAATCATATTGATGACAAGTGTTGGGCTGGTTACTCAAAGAATGTAATATATTACTCATTACTAGTTACTCCTTTCAAAAGTAATATTGTTACTTTACTTATTACTTTCTGGCAACAGTAATTAGTTACACTACTAGTTACATTACTTTTTCTTCACGCCCCACAGACGTTGTAACCGTGTATCTTCCAGATCAAATTATTCTACAATGTTACTAATAACATATTTCTGCCTCATCATTTGACCAAAATCCACATTGGATCGCAGTCATAAGTTATTACAAACACTCATGTTACGATTCTTTTAACAAAATCGCAACAAAAGTAGTCAGGGAGAAGCCGCACACAACCACTACTTAACAAAATTTATTTAACAATAAAGAAAAAAGAAACGTGTAATGTAGTCAGTATAAGTGATAGTCAGTATGTCGGCAGATGTTTGTAAGTAGTACCAATGACAACAACAACTTAAAAAAACACTAATAACAAAACTCAGAAACTAAACATTCAATCTATGAAAAGATTAATCAAAATGGAAAATCCTCCAATGCAACGGCGATCTCCCACAACCTCCATATCCCGTGAGTTCTCCGGCGGACGCCAACAACAACTGCTTCCCCCCACTGGTTCCTACGAGTCCCTTTTAAAACCCATTGATTTAAACCAGGTGACACATCTCGTCAGCCAATCACCTGCAGACAACCAGTCGCCTGTAACTCAGGAATAAACAGAGTAACTTACTGATACGTCACACTCAATAGTGGCATTCAAGAAGAAGTGTTGTATTCATCTCATTAATTGTCATGTGTAGCTTTAAGTAATTTTTCTGTTACCCATATGCGATTAAATTTCATTATGTATTTTATCAAATCACATGAGTTTGTAAGAAACTGTTAAATTTTCCAAAAATATTTTTAATTATATTAATATAATGTACCACATGCTGATCAGAGGGATGCAACGCCAGAGTAAAGTAAATCCACAACTTACTCAACAGTGTTCAGATCATCTTTTTCCCTGATAAAATCAATATAATGCAATATTTCTATCTGCTGAATGTAAGCTTTTCCATATTCCTTACCTGCTGCACCGGGGGCATCACATGCATGTACGAGTCGTGAGAATTATGAAAATAAATCTAGGAATTATCTGATTGTTGGATTTGAAATCAGCGGAGTTGAGGCATCAAAAGTAACTAAGTAACTAAGCTGTTTTATGGAAAGTAACTTTAATAATATTACTGAAATCTTATTAATAATTAGTTATACTACTAGTTACTGCAAAAAGTAATATTATTACAGTAATTAAATTACTAGTAACTAGTTACTGCCCAACACTGCTGATGACTGACACACATCATGACTAGTGTTAAGAGTTAACTGTTATTATCAGCTGCATCATTCAGCACATGTACTTTGGTATCATCTGATGATGAGCTCTCACTCTCACAGCCAGCTGTATCTCACCCTGAACACAAACTGATCTTAGATTTAGCCGTCGACACAAGAATGCGATCAGATGAAGTGAATGGACAGAATGCATCAATCTATAGCTAACACTGAAACACAACAGAGCCTCTGATCTAAACACACTCATTAAGACCAGAAAACATGCTCCAGCTTATGCAGAAATCATATTTCACAATAACTGTAAGTAGCCAGAGATTTTCTCACCTCAGCTGTGAGATGTAGGGCAGACACTGAAGGAAACTCATCACTTCTCTCTCTTCCTCTGAACATCTTCTCAGCTCTACTGGTTTCTTCTCTGTCTGGAGCTTCAGCACTTCCAGGAGGACGGAGCTCTTTCTCTCTGAGAGATCTATGATCCATTCACCAGGTGACTGGAAAACTGACTGTAATGCTGGAAGATAACTCCTGCCTGTTTGAGTCTCATAGTTCTTCACATGAGAGCAAAGATCCAGCAGAGCATTACATTTTTCTGGGTCGTATCGTTCTCTCACTTCAATAAGTTTGCAGTCGCACTGAGATGATTTATGGAAGAATTCTACAAAGAAGGTGATTTGTTTCAGCGGATCTTCACAAGTCTTTAACCTGCAACAAAGAATTAAACATAAGAGCATGTACTGATTGACTTGAGTGATTTTTTTAGGATTATGCCCACCGGACAGTGCTAAGATATTTCTAGGTGATATGGATGCTAATCGCAGCCGTCTGTTTAACAGGGTAACTCACAGATATAAGTCTTAAAATTCAGATTTTTCAAAGTTAATCAAATATGCCTCTCGCAACAATAATATTGTTGTCAAACAAACAAAATGCATTTCAATAATTACAAAACCATATCAAAATCACTTAAACATCAGACAATTATTTTTGATTATCTTGTTGCTAATGTGTTGCTATACTTTATGTCTTGTTACAGCAAGAATTTCCATTAGTTTTAGAACAAATAACTACATCAGGTACACAGCATATTAGTTACTAAACTAAATGCAACAGAGACTCACAAAGCACCTCTGTAACCATAACTCACTGACCTGCCTGCATTCACACAGTGCAAGATGAGAGAGACGGCTGACCACTGAACACACACTGAAGTAAATAGAGGCTTGTTTGAGATGAACAAAATGTGCAGAACCAGTGACAGCGAGAAGCATTCATGCACTACACAGACACGTGAAGGACACATTAGACTTATATTACATCTGTAAGAAGGGCATGATAGGTCCCCTTTAAAACACTACAGCTAGATTAGTTAACTGTCTTGATTTCTAGTACCTGATGTTTGGAGAGCAGCTGAGCATCATGTTCATTCCTACATCAGTCACGTTACAGTCCTCCAGATTCAGATAAACCTCTTTATCTCTGGATTGACCGATCACGTAAGACAAAGCACAGCACTGATGAGGATCAAGATCCACTTCTAGATCAAGCTGATGGTTCATCTTCTCCAGGAACATTAAGCAGGCTTTAGGAGACTGGAGCTCATACAAGCACTGACACACATAGAGAAGATCAAACTCTTCACTCTCGCTCTGAGGTTGAAGAAACACGTCCAAAAGCTTCTCACTGAACCAGTCAGATGTTTTCTTTATCTGATCCTCTGGGAAGAGACACTTGATGAGTCTGGTGTTGTGTTCACTCAGGAGTCCACATAAGAAAGGAAGAACATGTCTCATGTGTTTATGCTCCTCAGTCTGACAGAGCTGTAGCACGTCCTCAATTTCATCTGGATGTCCAAGAAGCCACAAAGCCGAGAAGAACTCCTGCATTGTGTTGTGGAGAAACGCACAGTATGTCGTTGCAGATGTTGGTGAGTCTGTGGTTGTGATCATTTTCAGAAAAGCATGACAAATGTCTGTCTCATCACTGTTAATATCTGAAAGGTTCAGGCACTTCTGCTTAGTTGCATTGAAAGCGTTTTCCATCAATGGAAGAATCTGATCTTTCTTCTCTTTCAGGTAGTTATCCATTTGTTTATTTTTTTTATTCCCATGTTTCTTTGCAGCAAGACGGAAAATGTGAATGTACATTTCAGTGACTGTGTGTGGATGGTTGCATACAGGGGCGTTTTTAAACATAATCAAGTCTACAATCATGAATGCATACAATGGAACATGACTAAGACTGAACAGCTCTTGATTCTTCAAAACAATGTCTAGAAGAACAGGATCATGACCCAACATCTTCTGATAGTAAGTGTTGATAGACTCTTCACTGAATCCTTGGACATACACAGTCCATGTCGGCCAATCAGATAAAAGTGGATCATCTTCCTCTGATCTGCATGTGATCACAATCTTGGCATCCGGCAGGAGATCGTGGTCCATGATCTTCCATAAGATTGAACTTTCTTCCAAATCCATCACACCATCAAACACAATGACAACATTCTCAGAGTTTTCCTCAATATCTTGAAACACTTCTTTTCTGTCTTTTTCCAATGGTTTTGAATAGACATCAAACAAAAGAGCTTCCAAGCTGGCGACACTATTGTGGGCTAAAACACTTTCATCAAAGTAAAACATGTAGTCTATCTGTCTGCCATCCTTCTCTGCCCAAAGACACAGCATCTCCTGGACAACTGTAGTCTTTCCTACTCCAGGTTTGCCGATGACGAGGATGTTCTTGTCCTGCCGTCTCAGGAGATCCTCAGGTGACAGTGCTTGTCCCTCGTTAGGAATGTAAGCTCTCAGCTTCTTGGGCCGAAGCTTTTTGCATTTTTTGCTTTTCAAATTTATTTTGCATTGAGGAGTTTTTACCGAAGAGCCGGTCTCTAAAACAAGAGGTATGAAACTGAAGTTTACTTGTGTCTTAAAGAAATGCCCCCTTTGGTTCTTCAGGATACGTTTTGCTTTTTTCCTGAGCTGTGTCTGGTAGATTTTACAAGGCTTTGTACCTAAAATAGCAAGAAAAGCATTAAAAATTGTGAAATGTGCATATTTCACCAAAATGTTATTTTTCTACCAACCAAATAAACAGCTGGGCTCTGCATCATCTCTGAAGGAAAAGCAGCTGATCCAGGGGTGTAAACTAGGATCTAATGTCCTCTTCTTAGTGACATCCAGAATCTGGAGAAATTCATAACTGGCATTTTCCCTTTTGTTAATGACCCAATCCAATATACATCTGGCTTTATTAAACTCTGTCCTCTCGGCTTTGAGAGCATCGACCTCATAGTCATTGAACACATTCTTCTGATAAAGATTCTCAACGATCAGAGGAAGGTTTTTCAAGCCAGTCACCAGGCTGCTCCTGGCGTTTCTGAGGTACTCTTTAGCAGATTTCTGTGCAGACGCCATGCTGCAGGCATTTCAAACCTGAAGTAAAAGACATACGTTTAGCACATTCACATCATACATTTTAATGATATTATTTCAAATTTAATATTTTACACTATTTTCAGATGTGAACAAAAGACTCCCTAAATTCACTAGCATCCATCAGGTCCCTGCAGGTCTCTACTGGTCATTTTTAACCTTTTACTGGTGGCTTGTTAAAACCGCTCAATATGTCCCAAAATACATAGCAAACCATTTTTCATGATTTTGAAAGTTCATGGTTTGTAATGTTTGTAATGGTATGTAACCATTAGAATTTATCTGATGGTTTCTATTGTTTCTTTCAGCAGAGTGATCATATGTGCTTATTTACCATAATACTCGCAAGCACAGGTTAGTTTTTGTTTGTTTGTTTTTGTTTTAACTCAGATTTCAAACTCACATTCACACCTCAAGTAAATCCATGCTAACGGTTTTTGGTGGGGAATAAATAAACAAATAACTCCGTTCCATCCGGGTTCCTCATCCGAAAACTGAATGCAACCAAAACGAATGTAAAGCTGAATCGCAATGTGTCTCAAGCTGTTCACAACTGCAGTCAAAGTTTATGAAAGCTTGAGTAATTCGTGTTTCAAGTTGACAAATTCGCGAAATTAATTAGTTTCACATCATTCCCGAAAGTATAAAGGAGAATAGTCGGAGACGATGGGTTGAGCTCGTCGCAGTTACACGAGGAACAATACATTTCAGAACACGTGCAAATAAATGTAACTAACATTCATGAATAAAACACACAATGTATGATCCATGTACACGCCGCGGCTATTAACGATGAACTCGGGAAAACACACACAAAATGCCAGATATGTTAACAATTTGGACTGAACAGAAATATACCTCCTATCGACTGCAGTTTTCCGACAGTATAATATCCAGCCGCTGCTCTCAAACCAGAGCCATAACGCGCTTTTCCTCCTGCAGTTCGGTCAATTGATAAATAAAAACTATCCATTCACGTCCATTAAAAAGTTTGTATGACCTTCTTCGGTGCACAAATCTGACTTGAGAGCATAAATACGTTATGCACCCTCTAGTGTTGTGAAAGACAATTACAAACAACCAAAAAATGGCTCACACAGTGCACAATAGAGTGGGGGAACTATGGAGAGGCATCCAGCTGCAGCCCCGCAGACTGGGGAATTCCAAGATGGCGGAGTGAGCGGTCGCGTTTATGCAGGCTCTGAGAAAAATAGTATGAATACGTCCTAAAACTGATATCTCTGACATAAAACCAACCAATAGTTAAATCACTTTCAAGTTTGATTCAACTTGTGGACTTGTTGCGCTATTACACAAGCTTTCTTTTTTTCTTAAACAATGGCAAACATCAACCAATAACTCTTATTTAAAAGTTAAAATGAAAACTACTAACCTGTTCTTTTGTTGTTTCTTTAGGATCGTCTGCCAGTAGGCCTACCTGTAGAAATGGAGTTCTATGTTTTGTTCCATTTCTATTAATATAATAATGTGTACTGTTTTCAAAAACAAAATAAAAGAGCTGGATTTGCCTAATTGAGTGTGCGTCCATCATTCATAAAATATTTCGTCTTTATTGGGCAAATGAGGACACAAACTGTCCGCCCTGAAAATGACCAAGTTTGTACCAGCACACGACGTTGTCACAACATCGTGATTACTTACTGGCGACGTCACGAAGTTACGTTGTAGCAACGTATCCGGGAATTTCACTTTTCCGGTTGTCACAACGTAACTAATTACGTTGTCACAACGAAAGTTTGGTCGTCAAATTACGTTGCAGTTACGTAACAATCACGTATTATGGTTAGCTGGGAAGCAGATACCGGGCTAGTTGACCATGACTACAACTTGAATGCTCTCGCAGAGGCATGTGCTGACGAAGAAATTGAAGATATGATGGTAGAAACTGCCAAAACAAGATATGACCATACACCTCTGCCCAGCCCGAACCCCAAGAAAGTAAGAACAAAGGCGAAAGACAAAGCTAAACAAACAGACGAAATAACAAATGAAGTGATTTTCGATGGAATTCAGACTCCGATTAAGAGATTTGACGAGCAAGATCAACGACTGAAAAAAATTGAAAAGACAATGGAGGAAAATGCACATGCAGTTAAAGAGAATAAAGAATTGGTGAACTGAAAAAAGAAGTAGCAGATTTGAGGAAAGAGAACATTTCATAGAGGCAGCAGTGTTTGGAGCACGCCAGATACAAGAGAAGATGGGATCTCAGACTGATCGGTCTTCCAGAGAAGGATACAGAAGATACAAGAGAAACGGTGATCGGAATTCTTACCCGGGTGATTCCGTGGTCAGTGGAAGCTCCGGTGTTACACCAAATTCTGTGACCATCGTATTCTGTGACCCTAGGAGGCGCTGTTGTCACTATTTGGCTTGAACTGTATCACACAGGCGGATTGGGCACGCAAACAGCGTACAGGTTCAAAGCGCCCGTGCACATTGTATGAGCGCGTCAACACAGTCTGGTCGCGTCAATTCATTCTGGTAATTTGCAACCTAGTCTGCTGTATAACCTATCCAGGAAAGATTTTTGGTGTAATATGAACAGTACAACTGTTACATTAAATAATTTGTATTTATTAATTCATTTTCTAATACTTTATACAATTAATATTTAATATCTAATATTTAATACAATTGATAAAAATCAACTTTTTTATTTGTTTATGAAAATTTCCTCTGCTTATGTTTTAGCCTTAAGTGTTATGTACTGTAGATACTCTTGAATGCTCTTGAATATGTTTGTACAAATTCTTAAGCGCTTAAATAAATAAAAATTAAAGTGACTGTGTGGAATGTGTGTTTAGAAATGCTGGTTATTCCACAGGCTTATTAAACCAATTAAATTTCATGAGATTAAACACAATCCAGTTGTTTGCAGAGTAGCCTATTTTTGCATGTTTAATGCAACATAAATGTTTAACAATGTTCATGAAGCTGATGAACAAAAACAAGCTACTAATCTATTTAAAGGGGGCATCAGAATATGTGACCCCATTGTTATGTGTTTGAAAATTCCTGACACAACAATCAAACCATTTCAGGCAATTTATCTGTCCTTCCATCCAGGTTTCTTTTTTTTTTTTTGGTTGGTTGGTTGGTTTTACCACAAATGTAAAATACATTTACAAACATTTCATCTATATTCTATACTCTACATACATATGAATAAAACCAATGCTTTAATTTGCAATGAAATGGATTATTTTTTCAAACGATGTGTGGTAATATCAGGTTAACAGTACCTTTAACTTAACAAAAACCTTAAATAATAATATAAAGGCAGGGGAGGGGAGATTAAAATTGACACACTACACAGCTAGGGCGTCATGGGGTCGGGCTCTTGTACACATTGCATGTTTATTCTCATGATATTTTTATTTAGTTTAATAAGCCTGATGAGTAATCAGCATTTCTACACAAACATTCCATATAATAATAGTAATAGTAACAACAGAAAAGATAAAGAGAGAAAAGCCAACAACAAAGAGTTGTGCGTAAAAGTATCTCAACCAGCTTTGAAACAACAATTGAAAAGGAACGGGACGCTAACACCTCTGCGTCCTCTTAACACACACAGCTGCACTCTCTCAGTCTTGTACAGATGTGACTTTTAAAAGATGCAAGCAGCCAATCCACTTCTCGAGTCAATTACGAGCAGGAACCTTGGTAGACTGAGTACAGTAGAGACACTTTCTGCTTTTTTCATCACTACACTTGAATCTTTCTGCATTAATACATTTTCAATCATTCTGTATGATTTATAAGCTTGTTTCATCATGGGGACATAAATATTCCCAAAAGGTTAGAATTTACTGGTATTACTATACTTGTGGTGACATTTGGTCCCTATAATGTAGGTAACACCAGTACACACAGTGTTACTACCAGTACAGCACAGCCTCTGTGCATTTTAGTGCATTTTATTTTCTATGATTGAACTGTTACTGTATACAGTACATAGCAACCTATAAAGGGTTTCTCAACTGTACCCACTTTACCACCTTGAATATTTCTTAAAATGCTATATAATCCTTTTAACATTCATGTTAGAAAATATGTCCATTAATAATAGAGAGTTGAAATATCACAAATATAATTTTGCATAGCATATGTGTAAATGTGACTTTTATCCTATTATCATAACACTGTACAACTAAACAGCATGTGAAGCAATAGGAGACCAATCCGGGTACAGTTGATATGTGTCTCAACCGTACCCCACTGACATGCTCGCACCTTTCTCTAGATTATGAAAAGACATTGCATGGCACAGTGTCATAAAATATGTCTATTTTTAGAGCACAGAGTACCGTTTGCAATGATATATGTTAAGTTTAACAATCATAAAAGAATAATAAGCTATGCATTGTGGAAGGGACATGGTGAAATGAAAATCTCACCTTTGAAAAAAAAAATACTTTTGCCGATATCTTCTGAGTGGAAAGACACACACATTTCAAATTTCCCACAATCAGAGAGAACACTAATATACATATGTGGAGCAAAAATCACGGCTCGGAGTTCTTGTGTACGCAAGTTATTTAAGGTGTTTCAACTGTGCACATGTCTCAATTGTACTCAGTCGACCCCTAACGGAGAGAGAGCAACTGGACAGAGAGAAGAGAGACAATAAAAGTATTAGAAAATGAATAAATAAATGGCAGTTAAATATTGTAAAAGCTGTACTGTTCATGTTAAAACTTTTAAAAGTTTTTAGTGTATTCATTTTTTAAAGTACCCAGTACATTTGTAGAACATAAAAATCTTTCTGTGAAAGAATTTCCTTTATGCTATATATTTATTTATTTATTTACATGACACACACACACACACACACACACACACACACACACGCATATATACAGACAGACAGACAGATAGATAGATAGATAGATAGATAGATAGATAGATAGATAGATAGATAGATAGATAGATAACAGGTAACTAAAGGCAGAGAAACTGAAACTGAAACTGAAACTGAAAGTGATATTAAGCAGCGCCTGAAAGTAGTCCCCAGCTAGGTAACTAGTTATAATATAGCTGGGGACTACTTTCAGGCGCTGCTGCGTAATATCACTGCGCCTGCCGCGGCCATGTTACGGCAGCAAAGTTCCTTGATTATTACACCGGAATGAGAGTAGTTCCTAATCATATCAGCCTAGAAAATTGCAACTTTTCATTTTCCGCCGGTCTTAGTACACGATATAACTACAGAAGAGTCAAGTTTTAAATAGGAAAACTATCGAAACTCTTTGGTCATTTTTGAACGCGATGCTACTGGTCTAATCGGATTCAATGATCTATGCTAAGCTATGCTAAAAGTGCTATCGCCAGACCCGGAGATCGGCTGAATGGATTCAAAAACGGTAAAACTCAACTTATTAACTCTGTGGGAGTTGGAGAATGAGCCTATTTCCAAAAAAGTGGAGTGTTCCTTTAACAAGACCCAACCCATTTGGAGCTGGCTCCGACCTCCGTTTATTCCTGGCTGCATCCGAAAACTTAGGCAGCTGCCTTGCTGCCTCGCTGCCGTATGAGGCAATGACTTTGCAGGCAGCGTTTATGCATGTTATGCACGTTTATGCTCATTTCGGACAGGCTTCTGAAGCAGGTAACGGTTTAATGATCTACAACAAAATAGAACGAGTTTTGGTGATAACTAAACTAATATTTAATTATTCATTTCTCGCTAGAAGTAACATCAAAAGTGCAAGAATTTAATTAGAAATATACATTTACACACAAACTAACCACCAAACGCAACTTCCAGCCACCATCTTTATCTTTTAGCTCAAGTCAGAGACTTGGGTAAAGTTGGTTTTATATTCGCACATTCACAACATTCACACATTTCCGTGTTCAATAACTTTCTAATTATATGTGCAATAAAGTTATTTTTGCAAATTCTAATCAGCGACATCATTGTCAACCTACTACATTTTTTTTCACAATCGATCAAAATGGGGAAGTATTGTTTTGATGTCATACTTACTTGCGAATGTCTGCTGAATGTCCAATGTAGTGCAATTAACAAAGTAATTGAATGCAGAAGTCTGAATGTGCCAATATAAAACCAACTTTACCCAAGTAGGGTTTTTTTTCACAATTGATCAAAATCGGCAAGTATTTTAGAGTAGAGGTCTTCACGGGTCCACTTGGATCCAAAAACCTGAGACCCGACCCGAGACCAGAGCGGATTCGGGTCCAAAGCTTCTACGAGTGCCTCGGACACGGGTCAGGTTCGGTATTAGCAGCCTCGGTTCTCAGGTAATTAAAATAAATGTGCTTTTCCCAAATGGACCCGATTAGACCCGAATTCTTTTAAACTTTCCCTGATGCGTAGCCTACTTGTGCGTTCATGTTAAGTTATTTTTTGAGAAACGCACGTATAAAAGGAACATACGTTTGTAACCTCAGAAATCCATCTTATAGATAAGAGATCCATCAGGAAATCCACTCACTTCAGTACGCTGCGTGTCAATGCAAGGCTTTTCTTTTTTGTGTGCAGAAGCCCTTCACCGAAGATGAGGTAAATAGCACTGCAGACAAAGCAAATCCATGATTTATAAACATATCGATTTAATTTTTATAAAATTATCACGTTTATATTTCAAATACACTGGTTATAATTGAAAGCCAAACTCAGAAATAACATGCATCCATCGGGGAGGAAAAAAATATAAAGTAATAGGCTAATAAGTAGCCTAAATAAACATTGAAATCACATCTTTGCTTGCCATTGTCTTGATGGTGTCAATTTAAATCCTTTAACTGTAATGCAATTCAAGCATATTTCTGGATATATTACATTTTGCTTCTACAATTCTTCTACAGTAGCCTACCAAGGAACATGTTAAAGTGAGATGCAGTTGCACTCGAGAGGTAAATGTGTGATGCATAAAGAAAATGTTGCTGTTACCATCCACCTGCACTGCACATTTTTTTATTTTGCATATTTTTAAATATCAAATTACAGCAAATGACGGACTAATGTTCTTCAGAACATGTTACACAAATCCATGAATTAATTTGAAATCTAAGGGTGGGTAAATGATTTTATTTCTGATGAATCAAATTATGTACAATCATTCATTCAGCACAATAGGCTTGCATGCAGTGGACACTGCAAAATCACAGATGCATTGCCTCCGAGTAAATTCCACAGAGCTCACGTCGCTTGCCCTTTCCAACATAACCTGCTGGGTACACAAGAAGCACAATGAGCACTAGCATGACCCAAATTTAAAACACTCTCCCCATTTCATCCAAGATATGCATGACTTTATTTCTCTTGTTGAACATGTACAAACATTTCAAGGATAATTTCTCAGCTCTGTAGGTCTATGCTATGCAAGTAAATGGTGTCCAGAACTTTTATGACTCAAGGGACGACATGTGGCCAAGTAAATTAGACTTTACTATTTTTAGACAAAGTATTCCTTTTGAAAACCACAACTAGACTAAAAAGTGATCCTAAAACACAATAACATATTTCATATTTATTTTACTGATTATTATTAGTATAAAATAAAAAATATCTATATTTATTTAAATCATGTTTTAATTATGTTACATTGTGGATTAGGAGGTTTTGGGAGATGTGTTCTAATACTTTTGAAAACGTACCTTATTCTTTAGAAAACTATCCTAAATCTATTAACAAACATTTAAGACATTTACACTTAATAAATCAGTGCAGTCCAAAATGTTAAAAAATTACATTACCTGCTTATGGTCTTTGGTATCCATAACCTGCAGAGCAAATTGTAGTTGTTTGTAGAAAACAATATATTGTCAGACACATTGTAAGCTGTGTGTGGTACTAAGAAAACATTGTACAAAAGCCACCAATAAAATGCACTTTTCACAGTTTGTAATTCTTTTTACAAAACAAACAAAAATTGTGCAACACGCTTACCTTTTCCACTTATCTACCATGATGCTGAAAGTCGTCTTCGTTTTTTTGACAGATCACAACAAAAGTCAACCCACTACTGCCACCAGGAGCATGAACCGATACTACAACGCACATGACATTAAACAAACCAATCAAAATCTTCTGTTGGTTTGTACAGCCCACTTGCAGCTTATGTTCCACCGAGAAGCACCTCGCTGCAGCCTGCAGATCGAGGCGGGGCTGCATGTGTCGCCCCGCCCACAATGTTTCTCATTGGTTAGTGGCAAAGTAATGACATAGATCGAGGCGGGGCTTTATCTGGGGCGGGGCTGCACATCTTGTCCCGCCTACAACTGTTCTCATTGGTTAGTGGCATCAAGTCATAACGTCGATTCTAGTTTTTCATTTACGCTGTTTTTCGCTGCATGGTGAGTACAGGCGAGCTACATCTCTTGTCTAATTTGTTTAATTACAATTTTTAATTCTAAAGTGGCGTTTAGTGTGTTGTTAAAAGGAAATGTGAAGTAGTTTCAAAATAAAATCGCATAACGTTACTCACTGAACCATGTCACGCAAGGTGTGAAGGTCTGCTTTTAAAATAACCAGGTCTGCGTTTCCCAAAAGCATCCAATAGTATGTTCCTGCACAACCGGAGGCTGCAGTTTCAGGACCACATTTCTAGGACCCTGGTTTTTTTTTTTTTTGTAACAGCGCCACCTACCGAATTGGATCTCCAAGGTTGGACGACATGGACAGCAGTCAGAGTGTAAGTAACTTTACCGATTTTCAATTTGGTTTTATTTTATAACGTTAAAACGATGCAAAGTTTAGGGAGCCAAAGTGAGAACTGCTAAGAAAAAATAATTAATTCCCACAAATTTGTTTGCTAGTTTTGATTATTACAACGTTCTTAATTCGTGGCCATGATTAATGAATTTTGACTTAATGACTATGGTAAGTAAATCTAGCCAGCACATTAAATAAACTTAAAAAGATGAAAAGCATGTTGATGTGAGCTGTGTCAGATTTACCTCTAGCTTACTGTATTAGTGTGAAAACTTGTTTAATACTCATTGTTTTACCATATTAGTGTCACGGATCCGTCTGGCATTCCTCACCACGTCATCACTGAGCACCCTCACCTGCTCCCAATCACCACAGCCACTTTACCACAGCATAAAAGCTCACGCCACAGTTCATCCGTGGTCCGATCTCGTAAACACTACGTGAACTCTACTCCCAAGACCAGCTCGCTGAGTATAAACTATTCCAAAGATACTTACCCTGTGTGCCTTACCTCCTGTCTCTGCTCCTTGTGTCCTCCTCTCCTCGTAGATCGTCTGCCTCCGTGATCCTTGTGTTCCAGAAGATTCCCTCACCTCGTCCTCCCCGCAATTCTGCGGACGACAGTATCGTTACCACCTCTCTTCGGTGCTCACCTCAGAAATCTACTACTCACCTCAAGTCGACAGATCATTGCTCTGTATTCCTCTACCTGCTCTATAAACTCTTACGTGCCATCGCTCACCTCTGTGTCCGCCCTATTCCATTACAATTAGTTAAGTATAAATATTTTCATAATCTTTCATAATTAAACCGCTGACTGCTTGGTTGCACCGTGTTATACACCTGTCGTTTTGGCAGTACTTTAAATTAATCTTGTTGACGTTTGAAAGGCATGGTCAGCGGTTTGCCTTCTGGACTGATGAGGCCAGAAACCTGCTTCAAGGAATTCTTCAGCCAGTGTACAGAGCACTTTCTCTGAGGAAATCCACATCCAGGCTGTCGATGACCGCACCGCAGAGGAAAAGAGACTGGTGGAGTTCATTGTAAAGTTACTGGGATCAGAGGAGCATTTGGTGGTACTTTAACAATGTTCACATTTATTCATCATTACAGACTACTCATAGTAAAGGTTCACCAAGGGCCTTAATTAGGAATAGCATTAACAGTATATTTGAACTATGCTGCAAATGATTGTATCTTTATCTTAAATGCATAAATTTCTTCAAAATAACTGTTTTTGCACCATGGTTTGCCCTTAGGGTGTACTCAATGGAAAGCCCTCAAAGTTCATCGACAGTGAGGAACAACAGGACATCCTTTTTAACTGAGCGGAGCACTGCATAGGACATCAACACAACTGAGCTTCACAGATGGAGCACAGTTCATCTATGGTCTTCTTTTTCCAGAGGTATGCCGGGACAGGTAATGTGTTTGTATGTTTTCCTGCTCTTGCACTTATTAAATCTACTGTATAAACTGCATGCTGGTGCTACTCGTGTATGGACCCATGTATAATGGCTTGCTGTTCAGTAGTGGTTTAATAGTATGTTTAAATTAACCTTTTTTCATAGGCCATCATATATGCCCTGGCTGTCCTACGGAATTTGTGCTTGCAGGAGGCTGAGCAGGTCGTCCTTTCTGGTCCGGAATATAATTACAGGTCAGAGTAGAATATGAATTATTATTATTGCACCCTTTTGTAACAAATATTTCTGTTAACCCAACAGTGATTGTTCTCTGATAACTATTTCAATGAGGTGTAAGATTTTAATAGAAGGATTGATGGTAACACTTTCTATGAAGCCTGTATTTATAATACATTAATGAATGAATAATGCATTATTAGAAACCTTATAATATGTTGTATCATCTTATAAATAATCATAAGAACAGTTTTAATGTATTATAATACTTATTTGTGGTATGATGATTTATAACACAAAATGAACACGCTCCATCCACTTAAGTTACAATGAATTATATTTCTCGTAGGTATAATGTATTAGATGTCATATCTTGCTATTGTTTAAGATCTGCATAATAACGTAATACATCTTATTAGTGTTTTTACTGTAAAATAACAAATACAAAGTCTTCATGAAAACATTCCAAAAGGCTTTATAATGTGGTCGTATTTATAAGTGTTTTTTGTCTGCTTTAAGTGAAGTAACTTCATTGTACCTAAAGCAGACAAAGACCACTCATAAATAATATTTTTTTTTTCTCAAACAGCCATAAGATTAAATATCAAATCAGATGAACGTGTACACATTTGCTTTGAACTATTTTTATTTTAATATCAGTTTGACTATTTTGATGGTACCCTTTAGACAGCTGTTGAAAAATTATTTTAGTTTGGAAGTATTACAACTGATATTAAACTAGCAAAATTAACATTAACCTCACAGGAAACACTCAACCACTCCTAACCACTCACAAGATGTAGTAAGATACTGTCCAGATCTTAAATAATCAATGTCAAGATATGAGATAATTCATTGTAAATTAAGTAGATCTATTATGGTATTCACTGTGTGTTATACATAATCATATACTCTTAAAAGTTATAACCACAAGTGCGTAAAGTATCATAATTGTTGTTATGATTATTTATGAGATGATGCAACATATTATAAGGTTTTTTATAATGCTTTATGCATTAATTATAATGACTTATTACACTGTTTTTCCTATTTACAACTGAAAAGCTAGTGCTTTGACACAATCTGCATTGTTATAAGCGCTATATAAATAAAGATGACCTGACTTGACTTGACTTAAGAATATAATGTATTATAAATACGGGCTTCATAGTGTTACCGGATTTACAAACAATTGAGGAAAGAAGGGAGGACATTCAGTTGGTGGGTATTGCTCTTTTAAACTTAAATTTGGAGTTTAGATTTTGGAGTTAGATGCCAGTAATTCTGTGTGGTTCTCTCTCTCTACAACCCCAACAGTGCACAAGTGCTAAATCAGAAAGATATATTACAGAGTTAAACATGTTAAAGAAAATGTTTCTTATTTAACCCCCCCCCCCTCTTTCTCTCTTTCTCTCTTTTTATCTCTCTCAGGAGATGAAGCCTACAGCCTTTCTGTCCATGCTGCAACTGATGGAAGTTTTTTTTTTTTTTTTTTATGATGTTATATTATGTGTTATTGCAAAAATTAGTGTATATATATATATATATATATATATATATATATATATATATATATATATATATATATAAATTCTTGTGTCTTGCCTCTTTACAAACTTTTAAACAACTGCCTGTAATTTAATGACTGCACATGCTGATTTCATTTGATTCCAACTTTATTAGGCTATTCCTGATAATGAGCTAATTAGTTCAATTTAAGGGGGTTAATCAATATATTTCAAGAAACTAAGACTTAAGACAGCCTACTCCACTTTTTCAGTTGAAATACATTTACATTTATATTTTAAGTGTAAATTCATTTGTTTAAATTTAAAATCGTTACTCAAAAGCAGGTATTACACACTTTGTTTCATTATAAATAAAAAATATCCGGAAGTAAAAATGTTCCTGAGATTCAATATCTTTAACGACATGTACAAACAACAACAAATTAAACCACCAGGGTCCTAGAACTGCGGTCCTGAAACTGCAGCTCCTCCGGTTATGCAGGAACACCCTTCTCCACAGACCGGATTCATGACAATGAGAGCATAAGAGCTTAAGCAGTTCTTTCAAATAGTACATTTTCTGTTTTTACTGTATTTTTGATCAAATGCAGCATTGCTGAGATGAGATTTCTTTCAAAACTGTTTGAAAATCTTATTGACCCCCTTTTAAATGGTGGTGTGTATTTAAATCGCTTTCGTAAGAGTGCCGTTTTTTTCAGTTTCAGTTTCGCTTTTTTAAATCCATCACGTTCAGCAAATGCCCCTAATAACACCTCAGAGCCCCCTTTCAGAAATACTGCTTCCAGCGCCCGCGATGCTCGACATCATGCTCTTTCACAGCGTGCTTGAAACAGAGTGAAGCTATAAACATGTGAACAGATATCACCTGAGCTGAATATATCCTAAATTTTATCATTTGTGTACTGTTAGCCTGTCAACCATGATTCCTTCATTTAAAAATAAATAAATCGTGCCAAAACATTATATTAGCAAAAATAGAAAAGAAAAAAAAAATCATTCAGCCATACTTTGAACTGCTCCTTATAAACATCATGTTCTTACCTCTGATAGTCTCATATCTGAACTGTAATGAAGGAAAAAAGCACTGCAGCATCATCTTTAGCGGTTATGAAGCATTTTGGGCATTTATTTCTGTTGATACAGAACCGATGGCGAGACAGAAACTGGTTTGTGTTGCTTGTCTTTTTATTATTTTCTGTTATTTTTTCTGTTTGTCAAGGTTTTCTAGCATCAAACTTTAAAGTAAATTTTGAAGTCATTTTGCTCACATTAACCTGAAGAAATCCTGATAGTGTCCTCTGACTCAGGGTGCTTCTCAATATCCCTCCTCGCTTCCTCGCTCCTCCGTCCTCCATCCTATGACCCAGAAACCAAAGTAATATCAAAATACAAATAACTCAAGAAACTATTATCAACTATTGTGATTGTGGTGCTAACTCTGCTCCGGAGCAGGGTTCTATAGCACCGGGGAAAAACTGGTGCTAACCCCTCTTCTAAATTAGTGTGAAAAGTCCTAATGTTTTGGTCTGATTGAGCATCAGTCTCAGGGCATGTAAATATGATAACAGAAAAATGTCTGATGTATTTGATCAATAGATTGATAATAATCTGTGTTGATTGTGTCTCATCAGCTCCTGTGATTCTGGATCCAAACACAGCTCATCCACATCTCGTCCCGTCTGATGATCTGACCAGTGTGAAATGGAACTGGAACAAACTGCCTCTTCCTGATAATCCAGAGAGATTTGACTCGTATCCCTGTGTTCTGGGTTCAGAGGGTTTTAACTCAGGAACACACTGCTGGGATGTGGAGGTTAAAGAGAGTTCAGACTGGATTCTTGGAGTAACTACAGCATCAAACCAAAGGAAAGGACGTGATTTCTATAAGACTGGTGTCTGGAGTGTGTGGTACGATCAGTATAGCCTGTCTGAGCAGCCTGTCTTTGGCTTTCGTGTTGAACAGCAGCTTGATCGTGTGAGAGTGAATCTGGACTATGACAGAGGAACGGTGTCATTCTCTGATCCTGTAACTAACACACATCTACACACATTCACAACCACCTTCACTCACACACAAGCATCTGTGCTACATTTACACTATGAAACTAATGCAAAGGCGTTCTATTGGCAGACCGTGAGCCAAAATGAGTTGCAGATCTGTTACATGTTATAACAGTGCTGCTGTTTATACTGTAGTTAAGGCCTGTTCACACCTGTCCATTTTAGCATTCACATCAATGCATGATAATGTTAAATTTATTATTTAGTTATGTTGCCTGCCACTTCGAATGCTCAAGCTCTTAAAAGTCAAGTGGATTCTGACTAGCTGTCGATGTTTTATCATTCAATGAAACGGACGTGATTCCAAATATACTGTTCCTCTCATTATAGCTTTAGACTTCTATTCTCACAGAATTAAAAAGCTTATTAAAACTTTATATAGTTATAATGAACAGAGTGAACAGGCTTTTACAATAGCAAAATATATAGCAATAACCAGCTTGTAAACAGGTGGAAAAAATGTCTCGCGTATCTTTTGTTGGATGCACACAGCAAAAAAATGTAGAAATGTCATTTAGATGGATGGCAAACTATAAACAAGCTACAAAAAAAGTTTTTAAAAAGTACAATACAGACTATATTAAATTATATGTTATAAAAACATACTGCTATAAAAGTATATACAAACTAAATACAAAAAATAAGTTCACTTGCAGTGAGGACAAACACAGTTTGAGCACAGTTTGTTCTGTATAATGAATTACTGCATTAAAACATGGGCATTTTCCAATTCAGTCAATGCTAATCATTTTGCATATTTTGGGCCAATGAAGTTCATACAGTCTTCCAAAAAAAATACATTTCAGAGCTTGATTTAAGAATAATTTTGGTACATTTCTTAAATTATACACAATTTTGGTACTGTGATGTTTTAGAACAACAACAACAACAACCACTAACCTAAAAACGTAATAGGGTGAACCATGTCAATATTAAGTTAGCAGTTAAACTTTTTAGCCCGGTGCATTTTAGCAGCTCTTACTTAAATATTACTCCTGTAGGTCCAGACTTCCCTGCTTTCGTCATGTTTCCAATATTTAATCCAGATCACATGAGTAAGAGTGCTGCTGATCTGAATATCACTGCTGTGATTGGCCCGTGATGACCACATGACTGATATCCAGAGTTGATGATGCTCAAAAAGATAAAAAGTTATAGACACTGAAACACAGAGGTGTAAAATACTTGAGTAATTTTACTTGATTACTTTAGTATTTTGTGGGATTTTTACTTTATTCAAGTACAGTTTAAACTGACTACTTGTACTTTTACTTGATTACATTTCTGAAGAAAAAACAGTACTTTTTACTCCTTACAATTTTATTTCAACTTAAAAAGTACATTATATTTTTATTTTATCTTATGCACATTAAATATGGTAAACAGAATCTCAAACGTGTTCTTGACGTGAGAACCAATGATCATTGTTTCCACGCTTTCATCAGCTAAATGTCTGGGTTCAAAAGTTCACCATCAAATCTGAGGAAGCATGTTGAGGTAGCAAAGTTGCATTTCCCCCCAAAAGTTTATTCTTTATTCTTTATTTTGATAGAGCCATTAGCTGTGTAATATATTGGCTGAATGCACAATATTGAGTGCAAATAAAATCAGTGATGAAAATTTAAATATAATTAATATTTTTGTGGGAATGATTTTTTAAATTAAATGTTACAAATCTCCAAAAAAGTGTTTAAATGAACATTGAATGTTTACTTGATTGTAATTCATGTTTATGGATGTTCTTACCAGGTTGTTTTAATGATATGTCATTATATGACACATTGAGTAGGACTTTGGACTCTCAATTAATATTTTTTTAATCTTAATAATTACATGATTTGCTCATTAATTCATATAATTAGTCGCAAATAATTATGTAGCAATATTTGCTGAGAAAGTGCCCAAATAAAAATGCCCCAAAATAAACAATTAAAAGATGAATTATCCTTTTAGACAGTGACATAGACAACACAAAAAGTGGCCTTTCAAAACGTTAATGCTGTATGTTTTAATTCTATGACACTCCTCATTAATTCAACCCATTCTTGCATTCTGTCTGGAATATATTTCTAATCTCTGCATCACATTGTTATTAAAAGCGATATTTCACCCAAAAGATTCTCATGTCGTCAGATGAAGACAAGCAAAGATTTTTAGTCGGTGTAATGCAAGGGGACAGGACCACTATAGAAACAACACAAAGTGAACACGACGGTCAAGTTAAAAATATTAGTATTTGTAATTTTCTTACACATGCCTACCGTTTCACTTAAGAAGACACTGATTCATTAACAGGGGTTGTATAAGTTACTGTCATATTCACTTTGTGTAGTTTTTGAAGTGTCATTTTTGGACGTGCCATACTTGTCTTATTATACGAAGAGAGATGGTTTAGTTTAGATGATTTAGATCTTTGTGTTCATCTTATAAAAGTCATATATATGGGATGTCATGAGGGTGGAAAGGATGGAGTTTCCTTTTAATTCCTTTCCCTGCAATTTGTGTGTGTGTGTGTGTGTGTGTGTGTGTGTGTGTGTGTGTTCCGCTGTGCTGCATTTATCGCTGCACTAGATATGTGTGTTTGACCTGTGCCATTGCATTTTGTTTGGTTTTCTCCCTTTAAACAAACTTCTGTATGTCTGTCAGAAAAAAAAAAATACTTCTACTTTTTTAATACTCGAGTACAATTTATAGTTGTACTTTTTTACTTTTACTCAAGTATATTTTTGGCCAGATCATTTTAACTGAGTAAAATTTTCACTGAGTATCTTTACTTTCACTTGAGTAAAATTTTTGAACACTTTTTACACCTCTGCTGAAATGCCTTGGGAAAAAAAATTACCACACTGATTTTATTTTTATTTATTATTTTTAATTGTTTTATTTCATATAAAAATACATGAAATCAGTCCTGTAGCGATCCAGAAAAGTAATGGTTTGAAAGTTACATGTCTCACGAGTTTATATTTCAAATCTGAAGGAGATGCCATGAAAAATTAGACTCTTGCCACCATTTTTCTGAGACTATGTCTAGTCCCCTCACTAGAAGAGCACTAGAAAAATACAATAAGAATAATTTGAGAAATAAAAAGAAAAATAATAAAGAATTAGCTTTGCATGTCAAGTACATAGGCTACTCTAATTGCCAGACATTCACACTGATTGCTGGTCATACAGTTGGTAATCACACGCTGATGTGCGGTCATACAGATGATAATCATACAGATGGTCGGCTATTTAGTCAATAATCACATTCTAATGGCCGATCATACAGCATTCACACTGATAGCTGTCATACAGTCAGTAATCACACGCTGATGTGCGGTCATACAGATGGTAATCATACAGATACAACCACATTCCCCACAAAACACAAACATATATGAAAAAGGTTGAAGAAAAAAAAATGTGCAAAAAGCCGATCGCTAAGTTATCATCATCATCAGATGACAGGTGCGTCACAGCATGCGTCACGAGCCGTCACTAGAGAGCGCCACAATTCAAATAAACTATAATCTGCATATCTGTGATTTTTTTTTTTTTTTTTTTTAGTGAATGGTCTCATTTTCATTCTGTTTCTGACAACGTAGGCTACAAAACCATGTTGCTTTTTTACTACCAACATGCAGTTTTTCGAGCATAATGCAAGCCCGCCCGTCATTCTCTAACGCCCCGTTTACACTAGTTTTAAAACGGCGTTTTAGAATGAAAACGATCACTGTTTACACTGTTTCCGCTGTGTTTCAGAAGCAAAAAATATTATCTGTTATCTCTCAACTAATCGAAAACATTTAGGGGCTACACCTTAAATATAGTGTTTGAATATGTCATCAAATGACGTTTGTCTTAAATATGCCTGATATTTATTTATTTACTTTAATTAATTAATTAATTAATTATTTAATTAATTTATTAATTTGCTATATTTTGTCTTTGTCTTTTTGACTCATACTGGCACATTTAAGCATCTAATATCTGTTTAATGTAAACAACTGATGCTAATTACCCAAGTTTTGTTTCTAATTCTAACGTTATTCTGTTTCTTAATCTGTAGATGTATTTCTGTGTTTGTTTTCAACTGTTCTTCTTACTGTTTTATTTTTACATATGAAGAGTTCAGATGCAAAAGCCTCTAAAGTGCCATTTGAAATTTTCTTGTAATATGATAATTTTTTCTCAGGCTCCTACTTTTATGTTCAGTTATTTTACTATAATGGCAATGAAAAGAACCTATTCATTGCCATTAAGTGAAATTACTGAACCTACACATAGGAGTCTCATAAAAATGCTCATTTTAGAAGAAAATTTCAAATGGCATTTAGAGGCTTTTGCATCTGAACTCTTCATATACTATATACATAAATCTGCTAAAAAAAATCCCTAATCTGCCCCAAAAAAAAAAAAAAAAAAAAAAAAAAAAATATATATATATATATATATATATATATATATATATATATATATATATATATATATATATATATATATATATGTACCCACCTTCAATGAAGCTCCTCCCACAAGAATCGTGTCATCAGTGTAGCTCCGCCCACAGTAAATAACCAATAAATGCTGGAATATTATCATCAGTTCACAAGTGCAGACGAGCATCAAAGCATCAGGAAGAGCTGAAATCTGTAAAGACTGAGGACAGAGAGAAGATGAGAGACCCAGAACCCTGCAGAATCAAACACACTGAAGACACTGAACAACAAACAGGTTGGTGTTTATGTTTCCTTTATTTATTTATAGTGCTTATGGTTATAAAGCTTCAAGCAGATTTAGATTTGCTGTAATAGAAAAAACTTTTTTCAGCGGTTTTCATGGTTTCCGTTTTTCATGTTAGTCTTTGTGTGTTGAACAATTTTTTTTACGCACCTTAGCCCAAACCTTAAGTTGCAAATTCCAAAACATAATTTTAGAGATAATAACAGAGTCTTGCGCCATTGATATGCAGTTATTAAAGCAGTCTATATGCAGTTATTAGAGAAAGAGAGAGAAAGAGAGAGAGTGTGTGTGAATACCTGCGTCTCTCAGCAGTGTTCAACAGCAGCGTCTACCAATAGTGAATCTTTAAGTTAAACTGCTTCAAAAACCTCCTTACTGAGAAATGTCATGTAGCTTTTCAGCTGCAGAACTATTTTATTGAGAAATTCGCGGGGCAGCGCTGAAAAGTTTCTGTTCGCTTCTCTGTGTGTGCGCGTGTCTGTGAGAGAAGGAAAGCTTGATTTCTGTACATAAAAAAAAAATGGAAAGCATGGAAATAGTTTGTCATTTTTCACCCTATTGTTGTTATATTTATTTGCTCAATGTCCTCCGGAGTTCTGTTTCTTTTACCTGCATAGATAGCCCATATATAACTAAAATATCATAGACCCTTTTAGGGCCAGCATCACAATTACATCACAGCGCTAGCTGGAGGCCAAATAAAGGGAAAACTGGAGGCGGCCCATTCAAACCAGCACAGATTCGGCTACATAAGGAGCTTAAAATATCATATTGTTGTGATGTTGGGTTCCCGAATCGATGTAGTAATGCACTTTTTAATGCAAAACAATAGTAATTTTATGATTATAATGTTATGACTGGTGCCACTGCTAACAAATGTTAGTCTGGAGCCCTGTAAGGGACACTTTCTATGAACTGGGTAGTTTTTTCAATAACATTGTGTTAAATAATTTTGTAGTGAATGAATAAAACATATTTAATAGTTCTTCCTATAGAAATATATGATTATTTAGGATTTGTGTCTATAATGTTTTAAAAAATAATAATTTGAAGACCAATGTACCTCATTTATGGAAAGATTTCAGGGACGTATAATTTATAAAACTGCATCAAAATCACCAAAATATTGTATAACAATTATCTACATTATATTGTTATATCAGGGTTCATTTTTATGTCCACATTTCTCTGCTTTTTATGAGTTACTGAAAATGAACCATTTTTACTTTTATTTAGAGTCGATTGAAGAAATCGATGAGAATGAAGAATTGAGTGAAATTGAGGAGAAAAGTCATGTCAAACCTGGAAAAAAACCTTTGAGTTGCTCTCAAACCAAACAGAAAGATTTAAAGAAAAGAAGAGCCAAGAAATCTTTCATCTGCACTCAGTGTGGAAAGAGTGTCTCAAGCAAACCAAGTCTTGAGCGTCACATGAACATCCACACTGGAGAGAAACCTCACAAGTGTTCACACTGTGACAAGAGATTCAGTCGGTCAGAAAGTCTGAAAACACACGAGAGGATCCACACTGGAGAGAAACCGCATACATGTGATCAGTGCGGGAAGAGTTTCACACTAAAAGGACTACTTACAGCACATATGAGAGTTCATACTGGAGAGAAACCGTTCACTTGTGATCAGTGCGGGAAGAGTTTCACACAATTAGCACATCTTAAAGCACACATAAATGTTCACACTAGAGAGAAACTGTACGCATGTGATCAATGCGACAAAATGTTTTTGAGAGCTTCACACCTGAAACAGCACATAAGAGTTCATACAAAAGAGAAGCCACATCCATGTCATTTGTGTGGAAAGAGTTTCTCACGTCTACAACATTTGAAAGAGCATCAGAAAATGCATACTGGTGTGAGAGAGTACATGTGCTTTGAGTGTGAAAAGACTTTTACTACATCGAGCTGTTTAAAACTGCATCAGATGATCCACACTGGAGAAAAACAATACAAGTGTTCACACTGTGACAAGACATTCATTTATTCAGGAAGCCTTAAAACACACGAGAGGATCCACACTGGAGAGAAACCGTATCACTGCACTGCATGTGGGAAGCGTTTCAATCAATCATCTTCTCTACACAGTCATACAAAAAACATTCACAGCAAGTAGATCATCTTCAGATCCAGCTCTTTCAGATCTGATATCGATCACCAAATGTGACACAATAATGCATTAAGCAATAAAATATCATCTGGATAACTAACTCGGTTCTAACCAGACGTTACAAGTGACATGACAAAGAAATATTATCTGAAGTTTTCACAGTGAATAAAGTTCATCTTCATCTTCAAAACCAGCAGATTCAACTGAGACTCAGATCAACTCAAAGATGGAGTTCCTCCCCAAAGAACAATGTCAATAAGTTTTATTCTTGTATTTAATTTTGCTTCATGATATAAATGATATCATTGTACTTTCTTATGAGTTTCATATAATGTTCAAATGTCTTATAATGCATACTAATCAATTGTAGTTTCCTACTCTTTCATGAAGGAAAGTAGAAGTACAAGCTGCTCTTGTTCAGGAAGCTGAAACACTTTAAGAGAGCTGAGATTTATTTTTAACCTTTTTATTCACCGTTGTTTTTAAAATGAATATTCTTCCACTTACAGTGTAGGAACACAGAAGCAAGACATACTGTCATGTTTGTAATTGATCCGTTTCGCTTCTCTTGTAAAAAGTGACGGTACCAGAACCTGGTATTAAATGGGCCCTTTTTTCATTAAAAGAAAGAAGAAGAAGAAGAAGAAACAGAATACTGCTAAAGAACCGGACTGATGTGCAGTATCGTAAGAATAGTAATACCGTTTAAACCTTATTGATACCCATACTTGTAATAAATTATCTTTATTTTTTATATTTTACCAACAACTTTCATTGTCTGCTAATTGTATTTGCATATGGAAAATGTTTGTTTATTGGGCTTTCTGTTTTAAAACATCTCAATAAAGCTTTTGAATTGAATTGAATTGAATTGATTTTTTATTATTATTATTGAATTGAATTGAATGCCTTTATTGTCATTGCATTATTATTATTATTTTATTTTTTTGCATCCAAACACACTAGGAGCACTGTTCCTGACTGGTGTTAGAAAACAAACATACAGTATAAACACAGACAATAAATAAGTCTTTAGGCTGTACAGTACAATTATAAAAGTATATACAAAAAGTGACTGAATCATAAAATTGCACATTGAGCAATCTGAGTAAAGTGAGCATTGACGGTAGGCTACTGCACATTGACCTCTACACTGATATGAAACAGAAAGTACACAAAAACTACAAATTAAAATTGAATAAGTGGCAGTAGTGATTAGTGACCAGATATAGTCTTGCACATTGGCGTCACATTTAGTGAATTTGTTAAGGTCCTGATAAATAAAGTGACCATGTGATCATAGACAGAAAAAAAGAGATTGGAATAAATGAAGAGACTGCAGTTGAATATCTCAGTGCATTAGTGGATTTGTGAGTTTAAAGTCCTGACAGTAATAGGGCAGAAACGGTCATGTGAGCGAGTGCTCCTTGTTCTTAAGAATCTGTAGTGTCTGACTGAAGCAGCAGATTGAACAGGTGATGTTCTGGGTGTGACGTGTGTCCTTGATCACGTTCCTGGCCCTTGAGAGATCATAGGAGCGAGCGATGATTTCCAGGGAGGACGGCGAGCAGCCAGTGATTTTCTGGGCTGTGTTGATTCTCTTCTCTTGTCTGAGATGCAGTGCAGCAGCACACTTTCAATGGTGGAGCAGTAAAAGCACACCAGCAGCTCACACTCCAAGCTGTTCTTCCTGATCACTCTGATGAAGAGCAGTCGTTGCTGTGTGTTTTGATTGTTGCTGAGGTGTAACAGACCAAGAGAGCTGATCAGATATGAGACTCCACGAGTCTGAAGGTGTGGACTCCACTCAGTCCTGTTGAGGTAGAGTAGATCTGCTGAAGTCCAGAATGAGCTCTTTTGTTTTGGAGGTGTTGTTATCAGAGCAGGACAGCTCCAACATACAGGTGCATCTCAATAAATTAGAATGTCGTGGAAAAGTTCATTTATTTCAGTAATTCAACTCAAATTGTGAAACTCATGTATTAAATAAATTCAGTGCACAAGGAGGGTAAGCCACAAACATTCATTGCCAAAGAAGCTGGCTGTTCACAGAGTGCTGTATCCAAGCATGTTAACAGAAAGTTGAGTGGAAAGAAAAAGTGTGGAAGAAAAAGATGCACAACCAACCGAGAGAACCGCAGCCTTATGAGGATTGTCAAGCAAAATCGATTCAACAATTTGGATGAACTTCACAAGGAATGGACTGAGGCTGGGGTCAAGGCATCAAGAGCCACCACACACAAACGTGTCGAGGAATTTGGCTACAGTGCCACAAACTGATCACCTCCATGCCACGCAAATTAAGGCAGTAATTAAAGCAAAAGGAGCCCCTACCAAGTATTGAGTACATATACAGTAAATGAACATACTTTCCAGAAGGCCAACAATTCACTAATGTTTTTTTATTATTATTATTATTATTGGTCTTATGAAGTATTCTAATTTGTTGAGATAGTGAATTGGTGGGTTTTTGTTAAATGTGAGCCAAAATCATCACAATTAAAAGAACCAAAGACTTAAACTACTTCAGTCTGTGTGCATTGAATTTATTTAATATACGCGTTTCACAATTTGAGTTAAATTACTGAAATAAATGAACTTTTCCACGACATTCTAATTTATTGAGATGCACCTGTATGTAAATGGAGGTAGGTCTGGGGTTACTCTTTCTTTTGGAAAGTTTGGCAATTTTGGGGGTGGTGGTGGTGTGGTGTGTGTGTGTGTGGGGGGGGGGGTATTATTCAAAAAATTCCCAAAAGCATTAACTATATCATGAAATATTTTGATTGTCACCTAGATTATGATGGTCAAAGTAGCCTAATAACTATGCATAAAAAACCTATCTGTTTGCTTAGGTAACAGATTTGGGTGTCTTGCCATGACATATTTTTTTAATACGACTGACTTTATATTTAATGTGAATATTAAAAGCATTGTAAGTTAGGCTACTTATCATAACACTTTCATTGTACAGAAAGAGAACAAAGAACATTTACATTATCAAAGAACATTTTCACTGACAGTCTAGAGTTCAAGCACTCTCAAAAACTCCCATAAAAATCACTGAAGCTGTTTACACTGTGCAATTAATATCTTACTTACAGATTCATACACACATCTGCACTTTGTTGTTTCTGACGAGAGAATTCGCCAGAAAAAGGTATTCAGTCAGCGAGCGAGTGAAGAAAACACAAGGCATTTTAGCGATGACTCATCTGAACACCTCTGATTGGTCATTGTATTCATAAGTTTAACAGCATCGTGCGTGATTGGTTATAATGCGCAGCACTGTAAAAACGTGTCTGTATCTGGCTCAGCGCCAGCCAGTGAATGCGGATTTTAATTTAGCAGCTGATAATATAACTCACTAAATGATTTAATCACGCTTGTGTGATTGTATCAAATATAGAAAATATTATTCGGCTATTTTTTGTCTTTTGGAAGCTGAATTCAAAATCCACTTTGAAAGGGCTTTGAATGGGCATGACACCTCTGGCTGCAGGAATCCAATACCTTTGTCTTAATTTGGGCAGCATGTGATTCATTCTGCAGTGCCCTAGTTGTTCATGAAAGTTTCTTATAACTAGTTTCGACAAATGTTGTTTTTTTGGAAGACATGTTGAAGCCCATTTTTATGTATGGGATCTAAATTGCAGTTTCTTCAGAGAAATTCTCATTATGACAAAAATACAAATTTGCATTCTCTGCTCTTTTGAGATCATCCAGTGAAATGGGTTGAATGTTAACAAGTTTTCTGAGTTTTCATTTTCGCTTTCATTGTATTTTGGCTCTCTTTTCTTTTCTTTGCAAGGTGCAAAGGTAAATCCCTTAATTTCAAAATTCATGCAACAGCTTTGATTAACATGCTCCATTTAGAATAGTAATGTACAAGTTGAGTTGTAGCATTGCATTGTTCATTTACAGGTGTGCTCATGATCAAAACATTCCTTTTCACTTCTGGATCATCATCATTCTCCTTACTGCATGCATGTAAAGCCATGTCAAAACTTGGCCATCCTGTTTCTGGGCGCTTGAGAAATTTTGGGCCGTTGAACCAGATCCTTGAATTCAGGAGTGCATTAGCTTGAAGTCCACGAGATGCAGAACCTGCAGGGTTTTTATTTGTGCTGATGTGTCGCCGCTGTGTGATTTCTGTTAGTTCTCGGATCACGCTGACTCTGTTGGTGACAAATGTCTTATATCTTTTGCTCTCATTTCCAATGTATTTTAATACAGATGTGCTGTCCGTCCAGAAGATGGATTTGTCAAGCAGAATATGCATCTCTATTTTAAGCATTTGTTCCATACGTGTAGCCAGTACCGCTGCAGTTAGTTCCATTCTGGTCATGGTGGTTTGTTTTAATGGTGCCACTCTAGACTTTGTCATTTTAAAGGAAGTATGAATGTGATTCAGTGAACTTGTTATTCGCAGGTATGTGACACAGCCATAGCCACTTTCACAAGCATCACTGAAGTGGTGCATTTGTGCAGACCTGATGGGTCCAACATTCTTTGGTTTGATGCATCGGTCAATCTTGAGAGATTTAATGCAATCCTATCCCATCATCCATTCTTGCCACAACTGAACATAGTTCTCTGGCAGATTTTTGTCCCAAGCATAATTAAACTCGCACAGGTCTTACGAAATGTTTTTTTTTTTTTCAACAAGAACAAATGGAGAGATGAATCCAAGTGGATCATACACAGATGAGATAATTGAAAGAATTCCTCTTCGTGTACATGTTTAATCTTTCAGGTTTACTGAAAAGTTTAGTTTGTCTGTTTCGACACACCACTGTATGCCAAGAGTTAATTCAAGGTCCAGATCCTTTATGCCTTCAGCCCTGTCTGTTTGTGAGATCGAGGTTAGCACCATTCTACTATCATTGATCCATGTGTGCAGACGAAAGCCACCCATTGAGCAGGCTATTTTAAGCTCTTGGCATGATCTAACAGCATCTGCTTCAGTTGCTACAGATTTTAAACAATCATCAACATAAGTTTTTTTTTTTATTGTCTCAGTGGTTTCAGATGAGACAGAATCTTTGTGGTCCTCTGCTGTTTGCTTGAGGGCAAAGTAAGCACATTTTAGTGAAGAAGTTGCCCCAAAGAGAAGGACAGTCATTCGATATTCCTGCGAGTTTTGACTGATGTCACCATTTGGCCACCACAAGAAACGCAAAAAATGTACGTGTTTCTCTGACACCCTAACTTGATGAAACATGCTCTCTACGTCCGCCATGATTGCAATTGGCTCTTGACGAAAGCGTAACAGAACACCAATTAGGTTACGGTTTAGATTTGAACCGTCTTTTCAGGGAGATGGCACGCTGTTGCACCTGTTTATAATTGTTTGGCAAGACTACTTCATCTTCCTTGAAGGCTAGTGGTAAATAGCAATGTCCATTTCTCAGTTCCACACTCCTTTCCATAATAGACATGAATCATTTATCTTCCACTGACATTTCAGTTTTTTCCTCAAATGCAAGTTCTGGAAAATCCTGATGATATTGCTTAACAAATCATTCAGATTTGCAACAGAAATTCGATTCACAACCAAGGGTGAATACTTTCCTCCATCTTGGCATACATTTTAACAGCATACAGCCCATTACCGTGTGTAACAGGGCGAACGAGACATGAGGCGTGCGGATCCATGTGCAAGCTTTTATTAATGGACATGGTCAAAAACACAGGCAGGGTCAAACAAATGGCAAACAGGTATATTGAGGGCAAGACAGATGAGAACTAAAGTAAACAGGCGTGGTCTTCGATCGGTGAACAATATCCAGAGGGCTTGACAAGAGGGGTAATCCAGGTAGAGTCCAAATGGAAGGCAAAGGGTTAATCCAAGATACAAGGCAGAAGATCAAGAACCAGACAACAAGGCAACATGAAAAGACTAGACTTAAACTAAAACTAGAAACAAACACGGAAAGGCTTGGTAAGTAGCTAACGCTAGGAGAATGCTAAATGCTAGACAATACTCTGCAGCTAGATCAGGATCTGAGAGTGTTTTACGCTGCTGATATTTTAATGCTATTACCAAAGTTCCATTCTAACTGCCTTTTTGCTTATTTGTAGGCCTTATTCGGATCCATGTGCAGAAAACTATTGACAAGATTCCTGGGTTGGCCCCTTGTGTACTGCTGCAGATAGTAAAGTCTATCATCCAGATTTTCTGTTTTACTTTCTATGCCTCTTTCACCCCTACTGGGCACAATATATGCTTTCTCCCCTCGGCCTGTCTGCAGGTCTCAAGTTCAGCTCTAGGACGAGAGGGAGAATCACCCACCGGAAGTAACAGTTCAGCCAGTAGCTGTGAACTTGTTCAAGATATGACATCAAATTGAGCCAATCAGCTTCCTCAAATCTAATCAGAAAAGTATAAATATTTTATCACTCCTAACGAGCCACTGTTAAAGACTACTCCACCGTTCTCAATAAATTTCATTCTCACTCAGAAGCTCAGCAGTTCAAGTTCAAGTTCATTTATTCACAAGACCACAAGACTCACCAAAGTGCTGTACAATTAAAATCAAACCATAAACACAAAACAAATAATAAAACATATACATTTAAAGCCAAATGTATATGGGCCAGAGCAAACAAGTGTGTTTTTAAGAGTGACTTAAAAATGGGTAGAGATGGTGCCACTCTAATCCATAACCGAGGCCCAACCACAGAGAAAGCTCGATCCCCCCTATGTTTAAGTCTGGACTGTGGGACTAAAAGGAGATTCTGATCACTGGATCTTAGACTTCTAGTGGGAGTATAAAAATGCAACAGCTCTGAAAGATAACTAGGGGCTTGGTTATGTAATGATTTATACACCAGTAAAATAATTTTAGAAATCGATTCTAAATTGAATAGGCAGCCAGTGAAGGGCCCTCAGTATAGGGGTGATGTAGTCAAACTTGCGACTATTTTGAATAAATCTAGCAGCAGCATTTTGGGAACAATTGTAGGCGAGTGATTTGTGATTTTGAAATACCGCAATATAGTGAGTTACAGTAATCTAAGCGTGAGGTAATAAAAGCGTGGACAACAATCTCTAACGTCATAGCATTTAAAAAGTGTTTGATTTTAGACAGCAAGCGGAGTTGGTAAAAACTGGAACCAATCACAGAAGAGATATGTTTATCCAATTTTAATGACTCATCGAGATGGACACCCAGATGTCTCACCCGAGAAGATATGGAGGCCGATAAGCTGCCCAGATCTAGGATGGTAGCCTGAGAATGATCAGTAGAACTAAAAACAATCACCTCTGTTTTATCTTCATTTAATGTTAAAAAAAATTGGAGCTAGCCAAATTTTGACCTCTTCTAAGCACCTTATTAAAAGTACTAAATGCTGAAGGATCATTTCTCTTAATAGGCAAGTAAATCTGGGTGTCATCAGCATAGAAATGAAAAAAAGAGAGGGTGCCAATATCGAGCCTTGAGGGAGGCCACAGGTGAGATGAGCAACGGAGGAAGAGAAGTTACCTAGTTTGACAAAAAAAAATTCTGCCGGTTAAAAATGACTGAAACCACTTAAAGACCGTACCTTTTAGGTACGGTGAGCAGTCAGTTTACTACGCCACAGTTAATGCAGCCCATTAGAATTAGCAATAATGTCTGCAAAAACTGTCCATTTTTTTTGGCTAAACACGACCTGTCAAATGGCTGTTTAACAATTGCATTCACTCCCACATTACTGACGGTGTGATTTTCAGTCACTGGTTAAACACACAAACCTGCTTTTCATAAATCTGCCAGTAAACATTAGTGCAGTAACTACAAATATAAAATGACCCTTTACTCACTGCACAGCTCAACAGCACCTAATGTTTGATAATGTTGGGTGGAAGTTAGGGTTTCATAAATCTGTCTTTCGGATGAGACGTCAAACCAAGGTCCTGACTCTCTGTGGTCACTAAAAATCCCATGCCACTTTGTCCTGGCCAAATTCCCTCCGCTGGCCCTTATCAATCATGACCTCCTAATAATCTCCCTCCACCTGATTCTATCTATCTCTCTCTCCTCTCCACCTGTAGCTGGTGTGTGGTGAGCGCACTGGCGCCGTTGTCCTGTGGCTGCCGTCGCATCATTCAGGTGGATGCTGCACACTGGTGGTGGTTGAGGAGAGACCCCCCCATATGAAGCACTTTTGGTGTACGGCAATACACAAAGTGCTATATAAATACTTCATTCATTCATTCATAAAAGAAAAATGGACACAAGATTAAACTACCAAACACTTGTGCCACTGTACGTTCGAAACAATGGTATCTTCTCTGTGTTTTCTCTCAGACAGCATCCCACAGCATCTTCTCTGTTTGTCTCTCCGTTACCTGTAAGAAAACAGAACAAATCAAAGGTGAGAAAAAGACTGTAATGACTGCTGATGTTACGACTACACAGTTAGTCTGCAACACACTGATAAAAATCCGGGATTTCTGCCTGTTTTAAGTCAAATATCAGTACTGTTTTTTACATGTATAGGCTGATGTTTTATTTGTAATTCTGAGAAACTGATTTAGGACGACTAACTAATCGCCTAAACGAGTCGTTAGGAATTCAAATCTTATTTGGTTACGGCTGTACGTCACGAAGTAACATTTGTATAATGTCGCCCACGTTCTACGTTGTGAACAACTTGCTATCGCATCTTATAATTACCACAAACTTGTTAACATATTGGTAAGAATTCATTTGGATAACTCAATATTTAGATTTTTTTGCACCCTCAGATTCCAGATTTTCAAATAGTTGTATCTCGGCCAAATTGTCCTAACCTAACAAACCACACATCAATGGAAAGCTTATTTATTCAGCTTTCAGATGATGTATAAATCTCAATTTTGAAAAACTGACACTTAAGACTGGTTTTGTGGTCCAGAGTCACATTTAGAAATGAGGTAAAATTAAATCTATTTTTTTGAGAATACTAAAGTGTTTTTTGACATTGCATGCATGTAAACCTGTTTTAGGAGACTCATAAAACAATATTAGCAATATTACCTTAAAAATGGCACAATAGGGGCACTTTAAAAGACTCAAGCTATACTCACAGCACACAGTAAACTTCTGATATAAGACTTTATTTCTGCTGCTGATTTGAAGGTGATAAACTCCAGAGTCTGTGGTTTTGGTGTTTGTGATGGTGAGAGATCCAGTCTGATCATCCATTTGCAGCCTGTCTCTGAATCTCCCATCATCAGCATCATTTGAGACCTGATTGGTGTCTCCATCTCTTTTAGCTATAATGGTGTCTTCAGATCTAAAGCTCCAGAGAATCCGATCGTCCCTCTGTAGTTCACTAACGCCAGTGTCTAGAGTGATGTTTTCTCCCTCTGAGAATCGAAGTGAGTCCACTGCATGAGCACGCAAAACATGAAGAAAAGTGAAGATGAGAGCAAGGCTAGCATCATTAATAATGCCATTTATATTGACAGATCTTCTCACCATAGAGAAGATGTATGGTGATGCTCTCGTCATCTTCAGGGAAGATCTCTCTGTTCCTCAAAGGAATCTGAGCGATGAGAGAGCCTTGAGGTCCAAACCTCCAGAGTATTTGATCATATCGCTGTGGTCCTGCAATACCAGCATGTAGAGGGATAGAATCTCTCTCTGTCCCTTTGTTTGTCTTCATTTCATCTGTTCACATCACACAGAAATACAAATCAGAAATTAAATAACAGTTAGGAAAAAGACAAGTTTACTTGCTTAATAAACCTCATGTGGACGATAACTGTAGTTAAAACAACTTAAATATATAGAGAGAACTTAAATATCTAACAAACTAAATTGAAGTTAACTAAACTAATCTTTTAAGTCAAGCACAAACACTTATTTAAAGTTGAAACAACACATTATTACTTATGCTGATGTTGAAATTTAAGTTGTGATAATTAATTGCAGCAATCATTTTTTTACAGTGTACTGCAACCATTTAGATCTTCATTAGTCCAAAGTCACATTAACCCATATAAACTAAATAAAATCTAGAACAGAAATGTGGAAGTTAACCTAAAACAGCAGCACATAAATTGTAAGTATTGCTAAGTTTATTTGAAATTTGAAAACTTTTTGAAGTGAGACTTATTTTAAAAGAATGCTGATGACATACAGCACTAATAAACGCTTTCCCTGACTCAAACATATCAGTGCCATTTATATTTTGTGAATGAAGAAACTGAATGAAAGCATCACACACACACACACACACACACACACACACACGTTCGTTTTTGTGAAAAGTGGGGACATCCCATAGGCGTAATGGTTTTTATACTGTCCTTACTGTTGTCACGGGTCGGTCAAGAGATGAGGCGAGGACTCAAGTGCAGGAGAAAGTGGGTCTTTTAATAACAAAAGGCAACAAAAAAGAACAAAAACCACCCCGAGGGGGAAAACAGGCAGGCAGGCAGGCAGAAAGCCACAGCACACATAAACCAACCCACACACGGCACCAAACATCCGACATTAAACAACGAAACAGCACAGGACTGCAGACACCAGGATACTATAAGGGGAACCAAACGAGGAGAACACAGGTGAAGTAACTGAAACAATAATGAGATAACAAGGAGGGTGGGGTCAGACAATAGACAGGAAAGCACATGGCACCAACAACAAACAATAAGCCATGTGCTAACACACACAGTGACATCTGGTGGCCAACCAGGGCACACCAGCAGGGCCGTGACAACTGTATGTGCTATTGCCCTACACCAACCCTACACCTAAACCTACCCCTTACAGGAGACTGTGCATTTCAACTTTCCCCAAAAAACTAATTCTGAGGGATTTATAAGCGTTTTGAAAAGTGGGGACATGGGTCAATGTCCTGAGATGTCACCTTCATCTTGTAATACCTGTCATACCTGTGTCATTATACAAATCTATGTCCTTATATATAAGTGAAGTGACATACGGCCAAGTATGGTGACCCATACTCGGAATTTGTGCTCTGCATTTAACCCATCCAACGTGCACACACACAGCAGTGAACACACACACACCGTGAACACACACCCGGAGCAGTGGGCAGCCATTTATGCTGCGGCGCCCGGGGAGCAGTTAGGGGTTCGGTGCCTTGCTCAAGGGCACCTCAGTCGTGGTATTGAGGTGGAGAGAGCGCTGGACAGTCACTCCCCCCACCTACAATCCCTGCCAGCCCGAGACTCGAACTCGCAATCTTTGGATTACGAGTCCGACTCTCTAACCATTAGGCCACGACTTCCCCATATATGTATTTCCCCTCTGTTTGCGTGTTTTACAGGGAAATTAAAATAAATGAGAGTGGGGGACAAACAAAGTAAATTTCATTAATTTATGTAAACATTGTTTAAGGAAAGGTGATTACACTTGCCTTTTGAGTACATTTGAGTCTGAACATCTATTAGGAAACAAAAAGAGAACAGCATTAAAACTATCACAATTAATTAACTTGGTGTTTAGAGATTTCTCTTTTATTAGTTTGAGAACTACATATTGTACATATTGTAATTTCTTTTATTTATTTATTTTTTTCCCCTGTTATGAATTCCAGTCATTGAGTTAAAATCTTGAATTCAAACAGGATAACACATACAGATAAACCTTATATGTTGTATGAGTGGCAGAAGGCAAATTTAGTCTTTGGATTTAACTGGTCCCTACTGTGTCTGTACCCAGCTGATATGGTCATGCGGAATAAGACATTAATATGGGATTTGTAAGTACTAATAAACAGCCAATATGCTAGTAATATGCATGCTAATAAGATACTACTTAATAGTGAGATTATTTCCTTTTAATCACTCAAGTACGACACTTCTGTGATACTTACGCTTCAGTCTCGAGTACTTAAGGCGATAGTAACACACACCAGTGATTACCGCTGCAGCTGCACCGAGCAGCACACAAATACAGATCAGTGCTACAACTCCTGAAGACAGACCCGGTTCAGGAACAGCTAGAGAGAGACAGTCACCCGTGTTAGTCTAGTTTAACAATGAATATAAATATTAAAATCTCTTCACAGGTTCTATAATAACATTATTATTATCATTACTAAGAATTGTTAGTAAAAAGTTATTAAAATGTAAATGTACTCACCGACAAAAACATTGTATCTCTTGTAGGAGGTCTCTTTACTGTTGGTGATCTGTAGTTGATAAACTCCTGTGTCTGTGGTTCTGCTGTTCGTGATGGTCAGAGATCCAGTCTGATCATCCAGCTGTAGTCGGTCTCTCAATCTCACATCTTCACTGTATGAGATCTTATGGAGTGGTATGTTGATTTCAGCCATGAAAGTGTCTGGCCTCAAAGGTCCAAACATCCACACAATCACATCATGTTTCTGAAGTTCACTGACACCAGTCTGTAGCGTGACAGGTTCTCCCTCTTTCTTGTTTGTTATACCAGCAAAAAACACATCTGTAGAGCAAACAAGAAGCGTTTTTGAGATTTCACTGCTTGATCAGGTTTAATGAAAGTCCATCTTACTATGGAGTATATATATATATATATATATATATATATATATATATATATATATATATATATATATATATATATATATATATATATATATATATATATATATATATATATATATATATATAACTAAAACTAATACTAATGAGACAATTGATTGAAATGGAATAAAATATTACATAAAGAACCATTAAAATATTAATCTTTGCTAATTCACATTAATAGTGTCATATTAAGCATAAAACTGTGAACATTTTTCTTTTAGTTAAAATCACACAAGTATGCATTTTTATCTGTGAAGAAGGTTGCTGCATCTGTAACTTGAGTTGTATTTGTACACGGACTACAGAGCTCTGAGCTGATTAGATGTGAGCCGCTCACCGTAGACGGTCAGACTGAATGTCCTGTACGAGGTCTCGCTGCTGATGATCTTCAGCTGATAAGCTCCAGAGTGTTTGGTCCTGACGTCACTGATGCTCAGAGATCCCGTCTGATTGTCCAGCTGCAGTCTGTCTCCGAATCTCCCATCATCAACATCATAAAGTGAAATCAGCTGACTTTTTCCATTGAGTTTAGCGATAATAGACCCCTGAGCTCCATACATCCACATCATCAGATCAGCCTTGTGCGTTTCAGTAACGTTAGCGTGTAAAGTAACAGAATCTCCCTCCAAAGCGGACACTTCCTTTCTTTCAGCTGCCTCACCAAACACACCTGTGAACAGGAACAGTTCCTCAAAGATTCATCCCAAAAAGGCTGACATCAGTAAGCAGATCCAGCATTTATTCTGTAACTGCAACTGTGCAAATTATTACAGGTCAACTACATATTTAGGGACAGTTGCAAATTCTTGGTACATGGGGACAGTTTAGAATAGAGGAGGCCCTAAAAATGCCAAGGAGCTCTATAACCATCCTGAAAGACTGCATGCACAGTCTTTCACAGAACAACTGCAATAAATATCCTTTCTACAAAGGAACACAATTACCTTTTTTTTTTTTTTTTTTTAGCCTTACAGGTTTAAAATGAAAGCCTACGCTTGCAAGCAGAAGTGGAATATTTCCTGAATTTATAATTGCATCTTTCCTCCACTCTACTTCTTAACAACTAATACTTCGTGAGTTTATGCTTAAAATAAGTACCAATGCAACAAGAAAATTAAAAGATACAATCTCTGAAAGCAAGTCAAATACATTATAGATATTTACATTGCAAAGATTTAACCTCTTAAGACCCAAGTAAAAAAGTTTTAGGAAAAATAGTTTTTCCATGTCTTAACATTGTTTAGATCATTAAAAATAATGTAACAAAAAAAAACAAGAAAAAAAAACAGAAAAAAAAAAACATATGTCATTCTTAAGTTATGCTATATCCTCGGTAGAGGACATGGGGACTCAAATTCTTAAAATAATACATGAATGAACATGCATAAGCAAAAACAATTGATTTTTTTTAAATCACCAATACATTTTTAGTTTTCAAGGTTTTTATTTATGTATTTATTTATTTTTTTTTACCAAACTTTGTATAAAGATGATTCTAAACTATGTTATAACAGAATGATTCGATATACCATTTTTCTTTCTGCAAAATGGCCATGAATGGGATTTCTCATTACATACAATCTATCTATAAACTAAATATAATTTGCATATTAATCTGTTTTTGGGGCAACAAGTAATGAAAAAAAAGGAAGTGTAATAATGGGAGTAATAATTGACACGATTTTCATAATAATATATAAAATATTGAAATATAATTTCTTTCCCTATTCATTTGTTATGTTATATACCCAAAATGCGTAATAAGCATGCTTGTAGTCCCGGTGTCCTCATATGAGAATTTGTATGAAATCAACATCCTGTTTCGTAACAGAAAGTCATATTTTGATTTGAAACCCCATAACATTTTCCTGAGATGTTGATTTATGACACACAATTTAAAAGTTTTATTTAAATGATAATTACAAAATATTATCATATTCCCATAAGAGTGTCACTAAATTAATTTCAGACATTTTTGAAGACCAAGGAGAGGAAGTGGTGATGGTGAAACATCCAATCATTTGGTATCTCTAAAAAGCCCTGAATGTGCTCTGTATAGGACATCCAGACTTAAAACTGTGGCATGTACAGTCTCAGAGAAATTCACTAAAATAGAATGTCCTCATATGAGGCCGCAGGGTCTTAAGAGGTTAAAATGTGTTCACTGTAATACAAGGCAAGCAAATTCTCATTTTGCAGCATATGTCATTCAGCCTTTTAAACAGACTGGAACTCCACCAGCACACAAACTGGTCTTTGTAAACTCTTTAATGATATTAGCTTTCTCATGCTTGCTCACGGTGTTTAGATGAGAGAAAGGCAAGATTCTCCTGAGATTCGCTGATCTCAAAGCGGTACTCTGTGACTGCATTAAACTTCATAGATTTCATATTCACATATTCAGAGTTCTGCTCTCAGTAACTTTCTTACGATGAATGCAACGGTTCATATGACTAAATTATTAGTATTGCCAAAAACAAATATGTAGTTGTTGTTAAGTTGTACAGACACCAAAGTTCTGTTGCCTTTTTAATGAGGCAGGTTTTAAACTACAGTAATTAATTCAAGACACATTCCAACTTTAAGCTCTGCTTAAATCTAGGTTGTTCACCTTCATTAAAAGCTTTAATAATACATACTGGGACATGAACCGATTTGTCAAATGTGTTAAGTGTTGGAAAATGCTTTACACACTCCTGCTCCTAATTTTAGAATGACTACTTTCACACACTAATTTCAGTAGCTTTTAATCAGAATCAGCTTTATTCACTTTAAAAAAAAAGTGCTTTTTCAGAAAAATGAATTGCACTTAATCTCCTTATTTTGTTAACAAAATTTTATATACATAAATGCAAATTGTCATGTCAGAAGCCACTGTTTTATGTATTGCTTGCTGAAATACAGCTGTCACGAATCCGGTCTATGAACTTCCATTCACTCACCACCAAAGGTCACCCACTCACCACATGGACTCTTGCACTACACTAACTGTTGCACTTCACCCCGGACTACAGTTTCCATCATCCATTGCACTGATGGTAGAGAAATGAACATTCAATTCACGGGAAACAGCTCTGGTGGAAATTCCTGCAGTCAGCATGCCAATTGCACACTCCCTCAAAACTTGCGACATCTGTGGCATTGCGCTGTGTGATAAAACTGCACATTTTAGAGTGGCCTTTTATTGTGGCCAGTCTAAGGCACACCTGTGCAATAATCATGCTGTCTAATCACCATCTTGATATGCCACACCTGTGAGGTGGATGGATTATCTCGGCAAAGGAGAAGTGCTCACTAACACAGATTTAGACAGATTTGTGTACAATATTTGAGAGAAATAGGCCTTTTGTGTACACAGAACAAGTCTTAGATCTTTGAGTTCAGCTCATGAAAAATGGGGGCAAAAACAAGTGTTGCGTTTATAATTTTGTTCAGTGTATTTTGCATTTAAATACATTTAATCTTAGTATTTTTGTATTTTCAAAACACATAAAATATTTTTTGCCAATCAACCTCTTTATTAGACTGCTGATTTCCTGTATCAACTAGTTCAGACATGTCACATTCATTCATGTGAGGTGCAGCTGTTTGACTCCATCTGAAATTGGGTAATGAAATATTCTGGATTCTTGTAGGGAAATAAGGAATAATACTGCCTTTATGTGCTTTCAAAATTTCCAACTTCCAATTTCAGAAGTCCTGATTACAAGCTTGTCGCATTCAAGTGCTTTTCTGTTGGACTGAATAGGAATCGTGGAGGACGCCATGTTTCCTGGGAAAATCTTACTGTACTTGTACTAGGGCCGTAGATATTCAAGATATTTAAAGGGGTTATATAACGTTGCTAAAAAGAACATTATTTTGTGTATTGCGAAGTGTTTATGCAGTTTAAGGTTTAAAAAACACATTATTTTCCACATACTGTACATTATTGTTGCTCCTCTATGCTCCGCCTTTCTGAAACACGTCGATTTTTACATTTACATTTATGCATTAAGCAACTTGCAGTGCATTCAGGCTATACATTTTTTATCAGTATGTGTGTTCCCTGGGAATTGAACCTATGACCTTTTGCGCTGCTAACACAATGCCTACCACGGAGCCACAGGAACACTCATCTGAGCCACAGGAACAAAGCTCATCGTTCTGAGAAGCGAGGCATGCTCTGATTGGCCACCTATCCAGTGCGTTGTGATTGGCCAAATACCTCAAGTGTGAGATGGAAATGTTACGCCACTTACCATATTGTGATGCCGTGTCCTCTTTTGGCTATTATTAATTTGTCATTGTCATTAGGATGTGTTCCCAAAACCTTCAAATTGGCTGTTATTAAGCCTCTCATTAAAAAAAAAAGAAAGAAAAAAAAAAAAAAAAAAAAAAAAAACCTTGACCCCAAAGATCTAGTTAATTACAGACCGATCTCAAATCTCCCGTTTTCTGTCAAAGATACTAGAAAAGGTAGTATCCTCACAATTATATTCCTTCTTAGAGAAAAATGGTATCTGTGAGTATTTCCAGTCAGGATTTAGACTGTCTCATAGCACTGAGACTGCTCTCATTAGAGTTAAAAATTACCTGCTCTTGCCATCTGATCGTGGTTGTATCTCTCTATTAGTACTACTGGATCTTAGCGCTGCATTCGACACTATCGACCACAACATTCTTTTGAATAGACTAGAAAACTTTGTTGGCATTAGTGGAAGTGCATTGGCATGGTTCATGGTGAATGACGAGGTATCATATCGATCACAAATGCAGTATGGAGTACCTCAAGGCTCAGTACTAGGGCCGTTACTTTTCACACTTTACATGTTACCCTTAGGAAATATCGTTAGGAAACATGGTGTTAGCTTTCACTGTTATGCTGATGATACTCAGCTCTATATTTCTTCGTGCCCCGGTGAAACACACCAAATTGAGAAACTAATGGAATGAATAGTCGATATAAAAAAACTGAATGACGAGTAATTTCTTACTGCTGAATTCTGAAAAAACGGAGGTGTTAATTATCGGACCTAAAACGCCCACATGTAATAACTTAGAACACTGTCTAACACTTCATGCCGCTCTGTAAATTCTTCGTCATTAGGAACCTAGGTGTGCTATTTGATAGCAATCTTTCCTTTGACAGCCACATTTCTAGCATTTGTAAAACTGCATTTTTTTCATCTTAAAAATATATCTAAATTGAGACCTATGCTCTCAAAGTCAAATGCAGAAATGTTAATTCATGCATTTATGACCTCAAGGTTAGATTATAGTAATGCTTTATTGGGTGGTTGTTCTGCACGCTTAATAAACAAACTACAGATGGTCCAAAATGCAGCAGCTAGAGTTCTTACTAGAACCAGGAAGTATGACCATATTAGCCCGGTTCTGTCAACACTGCACTGGCTCCCTACTAAACATAATATAGATTTTAAAATCTTGTTAATTACTTATAAAGCCCTGAATGGTTTAGCTTTTCAATACTTGAGCGAGCTCTTATCACATTACAGTCCCGGCAGAACCTTTTCCTATTTAGCACCCAAACTCTGGAACAATCTACCTAACACTGTTCGGGAGGCAGACACACTCTGTCAGTTTAAATCTAGTTAAAAGACCCATCTCTTTAACCTCGCTTACACATAATACAGTAATACGCTTCTAATATTCAAATCCTTTAAAGGATTATTAGGTTGCATTAATTAGGTCAACCAGAACCAGGAACACTTCCCATAACACCCGATGTACTTGTTACACAATAAGAAGAATGACATCTACGCTAATATTAGTCTGTTTCTTTCTTATTCCGAGATCACCGTTGCTACCCGATCCAGTCCGTATCCAGATCAGATGGTCACTGCAGTCACCCGGATCCAGTATGTATCCAGATCAGATGGTGGATCAGCACCTAGAGATGACCTCTACAGCCCTGAACGTCAGCGGAGACCAGGACACCTAGATGAGCCCGAGAGACAGATCCCCAGTGAGGACCTCGTCACCTAGACAGCCATCGGGACAAGAACACGGGAACCAAATGAGTCCTTTACAAAATCTGACTTTGCTGCAGTTGGAATTGAACTGCTGTTTCGCCAGGCCAGAGGAGAACTGGCCCCCCGACTGAGCCTGGAGTTTTGGTTCCTTGCCGCTGTCGCCTCTGGCTTGCTTACTTGGGGACACTTATTTTCCAGTGATATCGTCTAAATGATTGCACAGATTCTATTTAAACTGAACTGAGCTGGACGATGACATTACTGAATTCAATAATGAAATGCCTTTAACTGAAAATTGAGTGTTTAATCTTGTCATTTTACATTATTGACACTATTTTCCTATTCTGATATTGGAAAGTTGATTTGACACAATCGGTGTTGTTAAAAGCACAATATAAATAAAGGTGACTTGACTTATACTATCTTTTTATGCGTCCCTTTGCATCACGCCACGTAAACATTACCATGTCTGCATTTGTGATCGGACAAATGAGAAACAACAAGCACTACTCTACTCTACACAACTCAAAACTCACGTTTGAATCGTCAGTGGCAAATTCTTTAAAGAAGAAAACGTACTTACAGGCTGTGAGTCAGAAGCGCCAGACTGTCCTTGCAAAGTTGGAATTGCCCCACTTTATAGAACCAGCCTTTGTGCAAGCCAGCATTGTAGGCTACTCTTCCAGGTTCAGGAAACAGTCCTCCGTAAAATGCGCTGCACACACTCTAATATTTAGGTTGAACTGTTCTGGAACAGTGTTGTAAATACAACTTAACCAATGATTTCTAGTTGTGTCCACTTTTGGAAGTCCAAACAAAGTACTTTCGCTTTCACAACAAAACACAGCATCACCTGGACATGAAAGCGGCGGCAGCAACAATACTACAGCAAGAATAATAGTTCCACCTTCTTTCATTGTGTATACATTTGGGCACTGTTTTTCAAATCTTCCCACACTTGACGTAGACATGTGGGGGCATGTTTAACCTGTTAATCCGCACCAGGACGCCAGCACACTGAACGCTCTCTGTTTGCACGTGTCATTGTTTATGAATAGATTAAATGAAACGTGACAAAATTAATTTTGACAAACTATAAATCATTCTGAAGGTCTAAGCCTCAAGCATGGACGACAGATCGTCGTTTTTCGATGGAAAGCTTATAAAGAATGCATTTGCTAAATTTGTGTAAGCAGTACACATCAAAACATCCATAATAAAAATGCAGAACATACCAGCTTTTTCGTAATATTGAGTCACAAACGCTTCCACTGCTGTAAATCACGGTTTAGTTAGAGAGATAAGGGTCCACGGAACAACATCCTATCGAGTACTTTTAGTCTAATGAAACAATAACGTTGTAATATGGATGGATATTCCTTTGTTTACATTTCATTTCTTCAGGAGAGTTATTGTTTGTGTCTGTTATGGAATAAATTACGCTCAAAAACAGCGTCTTGGTGGAAAAACAACAACATGGTTTTATAGCAAGCAGTGTTACAAACAGAATGAGACCATCCAAAATAAATAAATAAATAAATTCACAGATATGCGGAATATTGTTTATTTGAATTTGGCACTCTCTCATGACGGCTCGTGACGCACGCACCTATCATCTGATGGGGCCGGAACAGAGCAATCGGCTTTTTGGACAAATAATCCTTTTTTTTTTTTTTTCAACATTTTTCTTGTATGTTTGTGTTTTGTGGGGAATGAGGCTATCTGTATGATTAGCATTTGTGTGACTGATAATCAGCGTGATTACTCTGACTGAATGACAGATATCAGTATGAATGCTGATTGGTCATTATGGACTATATGGCCCATATCTGTATGATTATCATCTGTATAATCATCTGTACTGCACATCAGCGTGTGATTCCTGACTATTACCAAAAATCAGTGTGAATGTCTGGCAATATCAGTGCATGGCTGGCAATCAGATGTACTTGACATACAAAGCTAATTTTTTTTTTTTCTTCTGATCTCTCTTTTTTACTTTTTATTACTCAAATATTATTCTTGTTGTATTGTTCTAGTGCTCAAATAAATCACGTATATGATGTCTAAGATTCTGTCTATTGTTCTATAATTTAAAAACTGCAGTGGTATGTATAATGACTAGATAGTTTGTAGAACCCTTCAATACATTTGGGGGTTATTTTTCCTCAAACAGAGGGGGGAGGGGTTGGGGGGGGGGACTAGACAATTCTCAGAAAAATGGTTGCAAGAATCTCATTTTTCATGGTATCTTCTTCAAATTTGAAATATAAACTCCTGAGACGTGACTTTTAACCCATTACTTTTCTGGATTGCTCCAGGACTTATTTCATGCATTTTTATATGAAATTAAAAAAAAAAAACATTCAGTGTGGTAAAAAAAAACATTTTCAAGGCACTTTAGTGTTTATAACTTTTTATCTTTTTGAGCATTATCAACTCTGGATGATGGATAGTAAAGCCTAAATTGTGTGTGTAGCAGACTGAAGTCAGGAACTGTTACAATTTTAAGTTAGGTACGTCATTTTCAGCTCTAAGTCCCAATATGGGGGTGCTGGCTAACAGGCTAAATGAGCCGTTTTAGGTGGCCGTGGTCGAGTCTTAACTTTTATAAAGAATATCTCTTTGGTTTTGAGACTTTAGACTTTGCAACTTCAGGGATCTTATCAAAGCATGAACAGCTTGTAACACTTCAAAGAAAAATGAAATCTTGAAATCGTATCATATGACCCCTTTAATTTTGAATAAAATGTAGCATCCCATTCGTTGACAACTATATAAACATTCACAGTGCTATCTTTATAGTTAGCTTGTTGACGATTCTGGATTTTCAGTCAAATACATGCTGTTTTGCGGTGTATAAAACATACAAAATGCTTGAAATGGTTATTGCACTACTATGTGCATTGACTTTAACATTAAAACAAGGTGATCTTGCTTTTGTAGCGAAAAAAAGCATACCTGTCCCAGCAGCAACTGTTTTCCCCTCCACCATGTTTAAAGTTTATGGTCTGCACAACTCAGAAACTTGGGTATAAAAATTATAGTAGAAAATAGAAAATATGACAACAGCATTCATGTCCAATTTCCATCTAGAAATGTCATACAAAAAACCCCAACAACAATTGGATAGCCTGCGAAGGCAGCATAAGATAAGGTAAAGATGTCATGGTCATTTGTACTTGTTGATTAAGGTTAAAATGGAACACCATTCAGATTTGCATTTAGTTAGCAATAGCATGAAGGGGAAAAAGAGCACTAGCAATGGGAACATAGCATTAGCACTAGTCAGTCTCCATAGTTTTTTTTTTTTTTTGGGGTGGGGTCAGATTTTGTTTTTATCAATGAGCTAGTCATGTGTTCACTAAACTTTAAGCATTACTACTTGCTATAGCGATATGACAATATACATGTTAGCGATGATATAAAGTTTAAATCAATTTAACTTTTTCTAACTCTACCCTCAAGTTTCAATATATTTTAAATCAGTGCACAGACTGACCCAAAATGCATATTGAGTGAACACATTGCATCCACTGTCTAAAAGTTGTTTAAAAAAAAAAAAAAGTCCGAATGTGAAACCAACTTTAACCAAGTCTGTCAGCGTTCATTAATTTGGTTTGCAGCTTCACAGAATGGGCAGCCTGTGAAATTGTTTAAAATAGATTAAGTGCCACTCACCGTCCAAAAACACCAGGAACACCGAGATTAAAACAGTGCTCTTCATTTCGCTGCAGAGTGCTGTGAAACCTGCTTTAACATGATCTTACAACCCGGAGGAATCTGCTCAGCTGCTGAATGTTTCTCGTTCCTGAGCCGAACAATAGAGCTGTTCACACCCGTCAGGACAGCAGTCATGCACAGCCGTGTCCGCTCACCTTTCAACATAGCATATCCACCTTTTCCCAACGAGTCTGCTGCGTTTTAGATTATGGGATGCACTTTCGGTTTTGGGGAAGTTTCACTCAAAAGGACTGAAAGTTGCACTACAAATAATCCTTATCCGTCAGTTTGACCGAATGAGCTAAAATGTCTCCTTAATGCTCTGTTTGAGGAGAATAACGTCAATTAAACCTCTCAATAAACCACAAAACGAAAGTGAGCGGCAGCCCCTGACCGTCGACTGCCAAATAACATAAACAAAACACCCTGCGCTGCCGTGACTCGCGGGACTCGAGACCGGTGAGTCGCGCAGGTGTCTCATTTGCTCATATGTGTCTCATTATCATTTGCTCCGCCTTCACATTTCCTCGGCCCCGCCCCAGGTAGAGCAGGGCCATTCAATAGAGTGGGGGAACTACGTCACTCTGTAGGCGGATCGGCTGTCATCATGAAACTGGTTCCTCCACAAAAAGCCAGTGGGATTTTTCCATAGGCTTTTGGATAATCGCAAAAAAATAAGCTCTGTGTTCAATCATAGTTCATGAAATTTACACGTTTTGTCCATCATGATAATCTTCACAAAATAATATAACTTTGACAAATTTTGAAGCCTAAATAAAAGTGCCAGAACTAAAAAGCTAAACTTAGGCTATAAACTATCTACAGCACCACCGCGCTCCCGACAACTGTTTCAAACTTATTTTTAACATGTTTAGTGAAATGTATTTACCCTGTATAGCAAATACAAAACTAGAGCCAAAATAAAACTGAAATGAGACATTAGTAATAAATAGTGAATCAATGAAATAATCTTATTTGACACTAACGCTTTGGATAAAAGCGTCTGTTAAATGAGTAAATGTAAAATGTAAATGTAACTTCACGCGGCCGTACACATTTATTTTTGAAGTGGCTTTAAGCACTATGCATCATTAAAGTTTCACTTTCACCACGTAAAGCCGGTAAGTGGGGTGTTTACATGTAATAACCATAATATGAATTTACCTTATGGTATGAACCCAGAGTCTCCACATCAGTAAACAATAAAACGAGCTTCTTCCCTCCGAAGACATGCGTCGCATTTCAGGGCAAAGCAAAAAAACATTGTCGAACAACAATATAAAATGCTGTAAACTATTCATTGGTTATCCTAAAATTGATTGTATTATAAATTATACTACAACTGGAAAATACTAAATTGATAAACTCTTCGGCGTGATGACGTTTAATATATATATTGTTACTCCCCTCGAGTTGAATCAAAGGCTCAGGTCGTTCTTGGTTTTAACAGACATTTATTCGAACACGAGCCTGTAGTGTGTCTTGTACATTACAGTCTTGCATCCCTTTTTACGTCCCAACAATGCCGTCAGAACTACGAAAGGAAATACATAAAACTTAATTAACCCTCTAAAAGTAGTGTTTACACATAATAACGAACGAAAAATACATACAAACTAATAAGGTGCACATTCAACACATAAGAAAATACATTTAATTGGTTAATTATACATTAACACACGGTACTTTACACATGTTCACATACGGCAAAGCAGTTAACACGATAAAACACATACCTCACTGGCCTCTCTAACTCAAGAGAAATAAACTTGGAGGGTTACAGTTTCTTCTTCTTAAACACAAACCAATATAACTTCTTACAGCCGTAACTCTTACAGACATGTTACTAGTGCAGCACCTCGTGAGGCTATTACTTGTAGTGCACCAGAAAAAAATATCCTGATTGCAACAATTAAATAATTCCCAAACTAAACAAAGGAGAAATAGGTTCCCCCCTTTTTCTATAGTTTTGGCTGAATAATATGAAATGAATTGACATGTATTAACAAGAAAAATATATATATTACTTATTTATTCTAATGATTACTCTGAATATTTTAACTATTTATTGACCTTTTAACTGTAAAGCGCATATTATGAACTGAAATATATGAGAGTTGCCTCTGACGGCAGCTACATATATATATATATATAGATAGATAGATAGATAGATAGATAGATAGATAGATAGATTCATTCAATCATCAGCTTACACATAAATGTAAGTAACAATTATTAGCAATGTTTTGTTCTTATTTATAGCGTTGTGCTCCAGAGGGCAGAAATGAGCTGATAAAAAGACCAGAGAGTTTCAGAGTGAGAGTGAGAAATGAAAGGAAAAAAAGTATTCAGTGGCACTTAGTGTTTGCGTGACTCCTAATGTTAATGTGAGCTCCCACATTTTAGGGATTAAATAAATGGAATGAGATGTCAAACAGAAGGTTCAGGGTTGTCATATGATTACCTTAATAATATATCCAATGTAAAAATTACTGTTGCTTATTTTATCCCACACTATTAACATTAAGAATGTTTTGCAGCAGCTGTTTGTATCAGCATCCGTACAAATAAAGCTAGTTTCTCTGCCATCCTGCAATTGTTCTGTTCTTTTAAGTTCTTACCCGCAGTGATTCAGTGATGCTGAGATCTAGATCTCACTCAGCTGTTACAGAAGGATGCAAGCAGTCAGATGCTCAGGGACAGCACACGATTTGCCAAGTTTTGAACAGGGCTGCGTTTCGCAAAAGCATCGTAAACTTAAGTAGATCGTAGGTGCATTGCCACCAATGGTCTCCGTGATCAACTTAACTTATAATGCTTTTGGGAAATGCAACCCAGAATGATTGTGTAATCTTTTTTTTTCTGTCTTGTGAAGCATGCAGCTTTAAAGGGGTCCTGTTTCTCACAGAAGACGACACGCTGAAGACAGTCACTGACGGAGGTGCTCAGACTAGAGTACTTCATGTCTGCACACTGTTACTATACACAACCTGACTACCAAACAAGGAACTTGTTCAGAGAGATGTGTAACTGCATTAACCTCACAGAGCTGCATTTTCACACTCGTGGAGTGTTATTATCTTGGTGAAGAAAATGTCTCACACATTTGTTTTTATACGTCTGTTTTTGTGGTACCTAGCTGGTAAGTTATGATTTTTTTTTTTTAGTTCAATTATTACACTAATTATTATTAGTATTAATTATTGATTAGTTCAACAACAACTAAGATGAGAAAAAAAACTAACTAAAATTAGAACTAACTAAATAAATACACAGTGATAACTATAAAATTATTGTATGATAACTACAAATATTTAAACTAACTATGTGTTTCTGTGTGTTCTCAAGGTGTGTCTGGTGTTGAGACGGATCAAATGAAGTCAGCAGAAGTGATGGAGGGAGATTCTGTCACTCTACACACTGATCTGACTGAAATACAGGGTGATGATCTGATTCTCTGGACATTTGGACCTAAAGAAACGCACATAGCTAAAATCAATAAAGCACACAATGAGATCTTTCATGACGGTGTTGATGGGAGATTCAGAGACAGACTGGAGCTGGACCATCAGACCGGATCGCTCACCATCACAAACACCAGCACAGAGCACTCAGGACCTTATAAAATAGAAATTGTCACTGAAAACAGGGTCTCAATCAAGACTTTCAGCGTTATTGTCTACGGTAAGCAGAGCAGTACACTGTCATTTGTCCTGTTCTTCTTAAATAGTATTAAATTATTGCAATAAATACCTGCAAAAGCATTCATGCATTTGAGAAGGGGTTAGATGAGCCACTAGACCACTTTTATTTATTTATTTTTATGGATTTTTCATTTTTATTTTCAAAGTCATAATTACTTTAGTTGTACCTGTCTCAGTTCTCCTTTCACAGACTCAAGTCTTATTTTAGAATTTATGAGGCTTTTTTTCATAAATGTGAATATATTCCAAATGCTGAGAAAGCAGTGAACAGACAGACTCACTAAATGACTTCACAAACTCCAATCACAGACAAATACTGTACTCTCTGATCACTCTCTCGCATTTTCCAGCTTCTCTTTCCATTCCTGTCATCAGCAGTTACTCTCCATCAAATCCCTCGTCATCTGAAAGATCACCGAGCTCCAGATGTGTGCTGCTGTGTTCAGTGGTGAATGTGACACAGGTGACTCTGTCCTGGTTCGAGGGAAACAGTTTACTCTCCTCCATCAGTGTCCCGGAGCTCAACACCACCATCTCTCTACATCTGGAGCTGGAATATGAGGATAACAACACCTACAGCTGTGTGCTCAACAATCCCATCAGTCACCGGTCCAAACATCTCAACATCTCTGATTTCTGTCAGCCAGAGGAATGTACTTGTATTAGTAAGTATAAACAATTATTTGTTTCCTTCCCAGATCGTCCGGATATACAGTATATGTATATGTGTGCACATCAATTGTACAGCATTTTATAGTGAGGCTTATCAAAGGGTCCTTTATCTTCATATTTACATAACCATACAAAACAAATGCAATGATCGCTCATTTTCAGGTTAAGACTGATTCAAACCAAACAAGCTGGAGATTCATTGGCCTTGTCCCAAATGGTGCATTTGATATGGATTTGCATTGCATCTGATACAAACTCCACAGCAGACTACTACCAAACAGTCTATGTGGCATTACGTTATCAAAGTGTTGACTCACAGAAAGTCCTTAACAATGGCTTAGAGCAGCATTTGGGAAAGGGCCAAGAGTCATTTTGATGGATTCATTCAAAAGAATTGGCTCATAAGAATCATTCACGTACACATCAGTCTGAATGTTTATTTTTGTGTGTAACCAGAGAGAAAGTAGAGTACATTAATACAGTGTCCACATCAAAAATACAACGCACATGTCGAGAACTGTTAACAGAACTGAAAGTCATAAGTCACTGACAGAAAGTCAAATGATTCACTTCCAGTTTTTCCTTTCTTTGTTTATGGAACCGGAATTGAACCAAATTCCCAACCCTGACATACTTTTGTCAGTTTTGTTGTTGTTTGTTTTGTTTTGTTAAAGAAAAGAAGAGTAAATAGAAAAAAATGTCTTTCTTATTTAGACTGTATCCATGGTCCAACTGAAGCTGTGATCCGATTGGTCATCTCGGTTCTGGTGGGCGTGGCTACTGTTACTGTGCTGATTTATGAGATCAGATCCAGAAGAGTTTGACAGAACAGGAGAGCAAATCCAGCTGAAAAGCTCCTTTGATATGATATGTTATTGAAAATGCAGCAATGACAATTATCTGTTTGCAAATAATCTATATATGGATCCAGTCACTCTCTGTGCGGATTAATGAACTCGTACCGTCAGTACTTTGAGTATTACATGACATTGCTTTAGTTCAGATTTTCAGAAAAGTGTGTTGTGACATTTTTCTTCTTAAATGCATAAAATGATTCACAGAAGCCATTCGTCACTCTCTCACAACGGCGCTTAAGTTATCACAGGAGTTTCTGTGTTTATACACAAGTTCTTTGTAAATATGTAAATTGCTGATTTGGCTTTGCTGCAGAAAAACATATTATTCATTTTGCTGTCATAACTGTATTAATACATTCATATTATGTGCAGAACCAGGCATTCTTTCAGTCCAGTGGTAAGAAATTAATTATAAAGTTATAAATCAGTTGAATATATTATAAAATGTACAATGTCTATCAATAAATTTACTCATTTAAAAAAGTTGTGCTGGTCATTTGGAAGAACTGACTTTATCTTCATACAAAGTGCAGTGCTGAAGGAAACCTCAAATGTGGTTACAGTTTTCAAAGTGTGGTACAAATGTGATTATTACTGGGGACTTATTTTGGTTGCCAAAACAAACACTTTTAATGCTCTTCACAGTACAAATAAAAATGCTCATTGGAGCGTTTGCCCGTCTCCTATTATTACAGCCTCACCTGTGGGTGCTCTTGCTTTCGTTTACAGCTGCTGAAAATGGACGTGTGGCATGAGAGCATGAGAAAGTCTCAGTTGGGTGAATCTCACACGTAATGTGAGAGCTATCAGCTCTACAGAAGACGATCATCATCCAGCTTCATTCAGTTCAAGTGTTTGTTCTCATAGTCAGTTGCAATAGTTTAGCATGTCCTGTTCTTTCTCCTCCCCCATCCAGCTTTTACTAATCTGAAAAAATACCTAAAACTATGTATTAAGATCACTTCCTGTGTTTATTTGACGCTTCATGATGAATCACTTGTATTCCTCAACTGTAAGTTGCTTTAATCGTGGACTTCAGGAGAAACCCCCCTCCTCTCCCCCCACTCACCATCATGAACAGCACTGTGGCTGCAGTGGAGTCATTCAGGTTCCTGGGCACCACCATCAGGACCTGAAGTGGGACATTCACATAGACTGCATTGTGAAAAAGACCCAGCAGAGGTTGTACGTTCTTCGCCAGCTGAGGAAGTTCATCCTGCCACAGGAGCTGCTGAAACAGTTCTACTCCACCATCATTGAATCCGTCCTCTGCACTTCAATAACTGTCTGGTTCAGCTCAGCAACCAGATCTGACCTCAGAAGACTACAGAGGGTAGTCCGGACTGCTGAGCGAATCATTGGTACAACCCTCCCCGCTCTCCAACACCTGTACTCATCCAGAGTGAGCAAAAGGGCAAAATCACTCTGGACCCTCACATCCAGCTCACTCCCTCTCTGAACTGCTGCCGTCTGGTCGACGCTACAGAGCTCTGAGCACCAGAACGACCAGCACAGGAACAGCTTCCTCTCTCAGGCCATCCATCTCATGAACACCTGAACACTTTAGTTCACAACTTATTACATTTAAAATTTTCACCTAACATACCTGTACGTACTAAATTGTCAATTTTGTATATTGCATATTATTATTTTCATTATCTGTGGCTGCGTTCGAAATCGCATACTCACTGAGTAGGTACTTAATTTCAATAAGTACTTACTTATTTAGCGCTAAAAGAGTTGGTACGTTACAGCCAAATCTCGTTGATTATGAATGTGATCCGGACTCCAGATGTTAATGTTATCATGTGACTTATGATGTTACAAGAGCAACAACAACTTAAAAGATATGAGCGACAGGTTTAATTCATCTATTTGTAAATATTTTGATGTTGATGAAATTTGTTCATTTTGTGGTCTTGAAGAAACAGCCGCCCTTTTATTGTGACTAGTATAACCAAAACATTTTGGGTTGATTTTTAAGTTTTTATATTTATTTTTTATTGTTCTCTTTTGAATTTGTTGTTAATTTCTTTATTTTATGTTCAAGATGTTTCACCCACAAACAAAACCAGCTTTTTCTTTTTGAATTTAACTTTTTTTTAGTGTTTCATCCCTCAGGCTTATAACAACAACAAATTAATTTTTTTGATGCATTATGATTATATGAATTTTATTCAGAGATATTTACCCTTGTAATTGTGCCTTTTCTGCTGCGTGTATATTCTCATACTACGCAAACCCATTATATTTATGTTGTTCTATTATGATTGTTCATTGTTAAATTTACAACCATCTTTCCCTGAGCTTAAATGTAATTATCAGGTCTGCAGTAATAATAATAAAAAGACAATAAGAGGGACAGGTGAACTCCTCATAGCATCAGTAACTCCAAAACCCTACCTACTACAGTTTTCTGCAGCATTTGCAATATCTGCACAAAGGAGACGTCGATCAGCTGCTGGAAGATCTTGACTTCGGAGAAGAATGCTGATATTATACTCGAAAAATGTAAGTATTACTACTTAAAAAATAAGATTACCCCAGAATGCATTGCTGGCCCACCCCAACACTTACAATAGTAATGATAAATGCTGACCAATAATTAATTAATTATATATATAATTTTAGTAAAACAAGCAAAATGTCATTTGTTTTGTCATATGCCATAGCTATGAATACACAGACAAATGCAGCCAATTTTCAGTCATGTAATGATTTAATGCGTACATTAATGAAACAATTATATATTATTTACTGACAACAACAGTTAACATGAATATGAGTAATATAATAAACGTAACCATGAAAATAAATAAGTCAACAACACATGAAACAAAGCTTTATTCAAACAATGATGTATTTACAGACGGTGAACCCACATCGTACTGCCATCTCAACACACCAAAATTCCTTGTGTGTGCAAACATACCTGGCAATAAAGCTAATTCGGATTCGGATTCTGAAAAGCATTAGCTAAATGAATACATGTAAAATGTGATTTCAATTAAATGCATCCAGTGTTGCTAACAGTGTCATGAGAAGCTGATATAGGCAGGTTGATTTGCTGCTAAATGACGTGTGTGATTTTATGACATGATGAAATCATTACGTAATGTCAAATTATGCTGAAAACACAACTGAGACATTATTCAAATTGAATGGCCATCTCGGCGAACATGAAATGTTGGTTTAGATTTGTTTTGTGTGTGTGTCATTTAGAGAATACATTTTAAAAATAGCTAAATTTAAAAAAATAAAATTTGTTGCTGTAGGGGTAGGTTTAGGTGTAGGGTTGGTGTAGGGCAATAGGATATACGATCTGTACAGTAGAAAAAGCATTACGGCTATGGAGAGTCCCCACAAGGATAGCAAACCAGACGTGTATGTGTGTGTGTGTGTGTGTGTGTGTGTGTGTGTGTGCGTGTGAGTGTGCTCACCACTGGGATGAATGCAGAGCATAAATTCCGAGTATGGAACACCATACTTGGCCACATATCACGTCACTTTCACTCACTTGTCATTGTCACGTTTGGTCCAGCATCAGTTGTGGTGCTCACTGTCATTCAGCTGGAAGCCACATCAGAGAGCACTTCCTCAGCAGTCAGGAGTCTGAGAACAGAGAGGAGGGCTGGAGGTTTTGTGAGGATGGTGTTTCTGCAGAATGACCCTCAAACTGAAGGAAAAATAACCTCATGCAGCTTTAGCAGTGCATTGTACCAACCACAAAATAAGATACACTGGAAATCATTTAGATGTCATTTGTATCTCTGTACTAGACACTATATGCTGGCTGAACTGGACAGGAGATTTTCAGTGAAGAGATTATAAAATAAGTGTTTGTGTGAAGTGTTTGAAGAGCTTGGCTCATGACCACTGTTTGTAATTTGTCTATGTTTGGTGTATTATTTTTATAATATACTCATGCATTCTGACCTACATCTACTCACCACGGTGCATATCGCCCTCTAGTGGTGAAATAATCATTACATTCTGGCTCCTGTAAATCTATCAAAGCATCCTCACAATAAATCAAATCACAGGATTCTTACACACACATCATTCATAAACTGCTCGTTTCTCTACACAATGACAGGAGATCATCTCACAACACTTCATAGCACATCAGTAGAGTCAAACATTAATGATTCAACAGATTGAAACATTAATACTTATTAACATTCCATCATTCTTTCTAGAATATTTGCCTCTTAATAAATATTAAATATGTATTTATATTTAAATAATATTTATTAATATTTTAATAATTAATATGTATTAATAAATATTAAATATTATTGAAAACAACCTTTGACAAATTAGAAGACAAAGAAATCATATGACATATGACAAATTAGGGACAAAATTTAAAGGTTAAAATCATGAAAGGAAGATTCCATTTTGATAATGTTTGAAATTTATTTAATTATTATTATTTATTTTTATTTATTTATTTATTTGCATTATTTATTTGCATCTACACAAAATTAAAGTTTTTTTTTTTTTTTTGTCCCTGGTCACTAGGGACCTGCGCGGGATTGTTTTCTTAAACCCAAAGTGTACTTCACTTTTTACGCATGTGTTCCGCTCCCGCGATTTTTGTGTCCACTCTCGCAAATATTATAATATTGTTTATAATTTTCGCGCATCCAGGAGCCTTTATTAGTAGCCTATGTGGGGTATTGAAATAGCTTTTGAATGAGCGCCCAATGTTTGCTTTCACTTTCGATTTCGCGAAAGGTATCTATTAAGCAGCAAATCCTCTTCGTTGGATTATATTCACAGCCACAGCCATATCACCCTGCAGCCCAAGACCGGTTGCCCACGAAGCTAAGCAGGGCTGAGCCTGGTCAGTATCTGGATGGGAGACCTCCTGGGAAAACTAGGTTGCTGCTGGAAGAGGTGTTAGTGAGGCCAGCAGGGGGTGCTCACCCTGTGGTCTGTGTGGGTCCTAATGCCCCAGTATAGCGATGGGGACACTATACTGTAAAAAAAGCACCGTCTTTCAGATGAGACGTTAAACCGAGGTCCTGACTCTCTGTGGTCACTAAAAATCCCAGGACACTTATCGTAAAGAGTAGGGGTGTAACCCCGGTGTCCTGGCCCAATTGCCTCCACTGGCCCCTGTCTATCATGGCCTCCTAATAATCCCTATCCACTGAATTGGCTATATCTCTCTCTCTCCTCTCCACCTGTAGCTGGTGTGTGGTGAGCGCACTGGCGCCGTTGTCCTGTGGCTGCCGTCGCATCATCCAAGTGGATGCTGCACACTGGTGGTGGTTGAGGAGAGACCCCTATATGATTGTAAAGTGCTTTGGGTGTATAGCAATACACAATAAAAGCGCTATATAAATGCTTCATTCATTCATTCATTCATATTACATAGGCCTACATTACATGTGGATTGCATTACATGTGCATTTCTTGATTTACTTTGGCTCCATCTGGGACTATTTAAACTGACCTGATATTATATTTATACCTGATAAAAAAAATATATTATATTGTCTTATGTAGATCTGCTTATATGTGAAATTAAAATAGATTTTTTGTTCCATAAGTAATGATTTATTTTGACATGAATTGTTCATAACAATTTTGCAACATTGATGCTGTTCTTGTCCTGTTAATTAGTGTAAAGCAGCTTAGGAACTGTATTGTATAAAACTGATGACACTGAAATCATGTAATCACACATTATTAGTTTATACAAGGAAAACGTCTCAGTCAAGTATGTCCATATTTCTAAAACAATCAGAAAATAGGTAGGGATTCGTGACATCATTGTTTCTCATTGGTCAGATATGATTTGCATGATTTATTTTTAACCTACACGGTGTGTTTTGATAATCTTTGATTTTTAAAGATGAATGAATGTACTTGTTTTCTCATCTGATATTTAGATTAACAACACTCTTACTCATGTACAGATTAAATATTGAAATATGATAAAAGCAGGAAGATCCAGATCTACAGGTGTAAGGATTGCTGACTATCGACTGGTAAGATCTTCAGACAGTCAGGACCACTGAAGAATGGAAAGAGTGTGTGAGTGAAGGAGGTTGTGAATGTGTGTAGATGTGTGTTAGTTACAGGATCAGAGAATGACACCGTTCCTCTGTTATAGTCCAGATTCACTCTCACACGATGCTTATGACTTCCTCAGTCTGAATTTACAGAAATCTTGGAAACGAGCATTAAAACTTTGGGTTTTCTCATGTTCATATAAATGCTGCAGCAGAGAAAAACTCTTTCCACATACAGGACATGAATGTGGCTTCTCCTTCGTATGAACTGTCAGGTGCGTCTTCAGGACTGATGCTCTAAGAAATGTTTTGCCGCACTGATCACATGTGAACGGCTTCTCTCTGGTGTGGATTTTCATGTGTGATTTAAGGTGATCTAATCGGGTGAAACTCATCCCACATTCTCTCCAGTGTGGATTCTCATACGAGGAGAAGATCAGCTGATCATAATGCACTCGCTCTTTCTTTTGGTTGTTTTCATGTTTATCTCCTCCTTTCCATCTTTGCTGTGGATCATTGCTGTCCTCTACTGGAACAATGTTGATTATGAAACAGTAAGTTGTCGACGCTGGAGTATTTTTCTTGAAAAATATGCTATCAGAAGCATTTTCCAGCATTCATAAGGATTTATGCCAGCAGTTTTACATGCAGATTATTAAAAAAGAAAAAAAAAAAATTCTGCATGACGCAAATAATATAAAGTGTGGAGAAGTGGAAAGACAGTTTACAAAGGAGATTGATTTTGTTATTTTACAAAACAGTTAATGCAACAGAAACCCACTGTTGATTATGATTGAAAGTGATGATAAAAATGAATATGGTTTACAATCTGGTTGCTTGATTCATCTCTGGGACTCTGATGGGTAGGTTCCTCAAAGATTTTTACCCCTTACCTCATTATTGTTATTTTTTTATTTCAATCCATTACAGTAACAGTTCAACAGTTTATGATCATACTCACAGATTAATACTGGCCAAAAACACTATTTTTGTATCGAATCCTGTGTAAAGTTATCATTAAAACAAACAAACAAAAACAAAAAAACAGACAGAAGGGGAAAAGTCCTGCAAACATTGTAATACAGTTGTGACATATCCTAACTGCTTTAGTACCATGACATTAATACTGTAGGTGTAAAAACAAATCTGTGCAGGCATTTCATGAAAAAACTAGAACAAACAATAAGCCAAAAGGGAACAAAGAACAGAATGACGGGCAAACAGACAACCATTACATTCAACAACTAGCAAAGAATTAAAGAAACACTAGGGCTATAGAGATATAATATATATATATATATATATATATATACATACATATACATATACATATATATATTCACGCATACATACACACACACACACACACAGGATGCTAACAAGCATAACAAGATAAGATACAAACTACAAACACCACAGGAGACAGGAAGTGACATAAAAGTCCAAGGCATGTAACAAAAACAAGAAAGAGCTGATTTGTGAGGAGAACAATCACGTTTATTTTATAAAACCAAAATAAAACCGAACACCTCAAAATTGCAAATAAATAAATACAAATAAACAAAGTGAAATAAACAAAGTGAAATTAAAAAGTCAAAGTCTGGTTTCGGCCTCATTGCCAGCTGCAGTCATGTCCTCATCATTTATAAAACACCTGTGATTCACAACTGCTTGCTAAGGAGCTCACATTCATGTAAAGTAGCCTTGTTGACAAGTTTGAGTGAGTAAGGTCAAAACGCACAAGATACAGTACTTTCAGTGCCCTATAGTTGGTGAAATCACATCTTTTGTAGCAGAAATAAACTGCTGCAGAAGAAGCTAGGTGCCATGCATAAATGTAATTTGTAACTGCAACTCATTTCAAATGTAGTGGAGTAAAGAGTACAGATACTCACTCAAAAATGTAGTGAAGTAGAGAGTACAAGTTGTTCATCTCTTTGATACTCAGAACAACTACAAAGTATCCGAAAAGATACTCAAATACAGTAATTAGTTACATTTACTCAAGTACTTTACACCTCTGCAAGAGTGATTCTGACCCTCCTGCCTAACTAGCCAAACATTTCAGTCACAGGAATCAAGTAAGTGTGATTTCCTGAGTATAATGTCTCTCGTGTTGTGTTTGCAGTAAACACTAGAGTTCAGTCAAACACTGCTTCTTTAGAATGAAGAGGAGAAGATCAGCTAATCAATGGTATAAATGCACTTGGCTCTTTATTTTGGTTGTTTTCATGTCTATCTCCTTCTTGCCATCTTCACTGTGTTTTCTTGGCCCTTGTTGCTGCCCTCTACTGGAACAAAGGAGGAGAAAGTTGTCAAAGCTGCAGTATTTTTCCTGAAATCTTGTATTTTTCAACATTCACAAGGATTTATGCCAGTAGTTTTACATGCAAAGGTTTTTTTTTTTTTTTTTTGGTATGCAATTAAAAAAATAAACTCTGCATGATGCAAATGTTATAAAGTGTGGAGAAGGGGAAAACAGTTTACAAAGAAGATGGTTTTGAAAAATGACAAAATCACAGTTAATGCAACAGAAACCCACTGTTGATTATGACTGAAAGTGATAAAAATGAATGTGGTTTACAATCTGGTGGCTTGAAGCTTTTTACCCCTGTTACCTCATTATTTCAGCTGTTTGTTGATTCCAGAGAGAGTTTATATCACCAGATCTCAAATCGTGGGTCTGTCCTGAAGAGTTCTCTGGATTCAATTCTGTTTTTGAAGAGCCTACAGAGATACAAACACACACTGATATTAGCTACAACCCACTGCCTGTATTCCTCTGTGAGTCACTTTGGATGAAAGCATCTGATAAATAAATACTTGTAAATGAAACACACTAAACATCATTAATGATTTTCACTTCATCGCACATAATATAAACTATCCATTAAAATTTGGACACACTTGATTGATTTTTTTTTTCCATGACTACAAAGCTTTTGATCTAAAAGCTTTGCTTAAAATCTTGTTGACAAGAATAAATTGTCCCGGTAACACTTTATTTTAGGGTATCTTAACTAGTTGCATGGATATTACTACAATCAATGTTCCGTCTAAGCTGCGCGCGTGCGGCCGCGCAGAGAAATAATGTGCCACGCACACAACAAAAAATTAGTTGGGAAACCATTTGATTGAATTCTAGTAAAAGAGAAATAATTGCAATGCTTGGACAACCCGCTATAGAGTTAGAACCGGTTTATAGGTTTCACAGAAAGAGAACGATGTGCGCCAAATGAGTCGCTGTAGAAACCGCGAATACTTTAATGGTTGCGGACGAAATAACTCAAATCAAGAGTCAACGCAAACGCAATGACATGTGAAATAAAACGCCATCAAAACCGAGACATTTACACTCACACACAGGTGTATTATACAAACTACACTTCATAGCGATGTTTAGATAGCTAGAAGAATTCACGTTCAAGTTTTTTTTAAATAGCTTACAGTTTGTTTTCTATTCTGTTCTGTCAGTTTAAATGCTTCAGTTGTTTTTATATTATATTACATTACATTACATTACATTACATTATGTTATGTTAGGCCTATATCATAAACCTAATAAATAATTGACCTTGTTTTTTTTTTTTTTTAAATGGACTCTCTTATCCTCATCAAGGCTGTATTTATTTGATCAAAATACAGAAAAAAACTGAAATATTATTGCAATTTGTAATATTAGTTTCCTGTTTTAATATCCTTTAAAATACAATTTATTCCTGTGATCAAAGATGAATTTTCAGCATCATTACTCCAGTCTTCAGTGTCACATGATCCTTCAGAAATCATTCTAATATGCTGATTTATTATCAGTGTTGAAACCGTTGTGCTGCTTAGGCCTAATTGTTTTTGGAAACTGTGATACTTTTTTCTTTGATTCTTTGATGAATACAAAGTTAAAAAGAACAACATTTATTCAAAATAAAAACCTTTTCTAACAATAGTCTTAACTATCACCTTTTATCCATTTAACACATCCTTGCTGAATAAAAGTATTAATTTCTTAAAATATAAAAAATAAAAATTTACTGACCCCAAACTTTTGAATAGTAGTGTATATTGAAACACAAAATTTCTATTTTGAATAAACATTGTTCTTTTAAACTTTTTATTCATCAAAGAATCCTGAAAAAATTAGCACATTCCCAAAAAATATTAAGTATCAAAACTGTTTCCTACATTGACTATAAATCAGTATATTAGAATGATTTCTGAAGGACCATGTGACACTGAAGACTGGAGTAATGATGCTGAAAATTCAGATTTGCTTCACAGGAATAAATTACATTTTAAAGTATATTAAAATAGAAAACTTTTATTTTAAATTGCAATAATATTTCAAATAGATTCAGGGTTGATGAGCATACGAAACTTCTTTAAAAAAACTTCACTAATCCCAAACTTTTGAACTGCAGTGTATTATACTGTAAAAAATGTTTTCTCAGGTAGCCTAAAATGTACATAATTTAGTTACATCAAGGGTCAAATCAAATATAAATAGCACATTAAAGTTAAAAGTTTCACACTTTTTTTTTTGTGCGCACTGTACAGGTCTAGAATAAAGAATGTTTTTGCTCAGGTGACCGAAATGTCCGCCCAATAGAGAAAAGTTTTGCTCAGCAAGAAAAAAAATTAGAGGGAACACTGACTACAATATTAGCCATTTATTAGTACTAATTAAGCACATATTAATGCCTGTTTCTGCATTACCTTATTCTACATCCCTAATCCTACGCAATACCTAAACTTAACAACTACCGCACTAAATATTAATAAGCAGCAAATTAGGAATTTATTGAGAGAAAAGTCGTAGTTAGTGAATAAGTGTTCCCTATTCTGAAGTGTTACCATTGTCCCTATGAATTTCTTTTATATTGGATGACTGGTGTGATACAAAGAATGAAATGAGAGAATTAAAAAGGGCTTAAAAAAAAACAAACAAACACTTTAACTCATATTTTGTTGGTTTTAATAAGTTTAAATAACTTTGTTACATTGAGACACTCAGACACACACCTTACTGTCTTTATGTTGCTGTTGAGAGTGACGATACTGTAGATTATCTCAGCCCCAGCGTCAGTGATGCTATTTCCACTAAAACTGAGATCAAAAATACAAATCAGGAATGTAAGAACTATTACATTATACTTGATAAATGTACACTGTGAGTTTCTTCAGTCACTCACTCAATGTTTTGCACTTTGTGGAGGTTTGGGAGCAGCAGATCCAGACTGTGATCGGTGAGACGGCACTGACTCAGATCCAGTTCTGTCAGTCCTTCAGAATATTCCAGAATCAGCTCCAGACCTCTACAGACCTGCAGATCCAGCTGAGTCTGACTGAGATCCAGCTCTTCACCCAGAGCTCCAGAAAGAGACTGGGCTTCCTCAGGCCTCACATGAGCCAGAAACTGAAGCAGCAGAGGTTTATCACAGCTGAACGACAGAGAGCAAGAGATGCGTTATATATACTGAACGCTTTTATATTGGATCTGAGTGTGAATGAGATCTGTTGGTGTTTCTCACCAGAGCTGAACAGAATGTAACACTGGGAACAGCTGATCCATTCCAGCTGTATGAATCTCACAGTCCTGCAGAATCAGCTGTGTCTTTGTGTCTGAATGAGCTCTCTGAATGACTCTGGACATCACACGGCAGTCATCAGCGGTCAGATGCAGAGGCTCTGAGTCTGTGTTTGTTGTCAGATCCAGAGCAGAGCGGCAGGAGAAGTCCAGCTTGTGCTGAAGAACAGAGAGTAGAACAGCTGCTGCCTCCTGCTGGACATCAGAGACACTGCAGCAGTGAAGCATCTTCAGCAACAGCAGCCTGTCAACACTGAACACAGACACTAGATCAGGACAGATTCTGTAACATCAGTAACAGCAGCCCGTCAACACTGAACACAGACACTAGATCAGGACAGATTCTGTAACATCAGTAACAGCAGCCCGTCAACACTGGACACAGACGAACACTAGATCAGGACAGATTCTGAAACATCAGTAACAGCAGCCCGTCAACACTGGACACAGACACTAGATCAGGACAGATTCTGTAACATCAGTAACAGCAGCCCGTCAACACTGAACACAGACGAACACTAGATCAGGACAGATTCTGTAACATCAGTAACAGCAGCCCGTCAACACTGGACACAGACACTAGATCAGGACAGATTCTGTAACATCAGTAACAGCAGCCCGTCAACACTGAACACAGACGAACACTAGATCAGGACAGATTCTGTAACATCAGTAACAGCAGTCCGTCAACACTGGACACAGACACTAGATCAGGACAGATTCTGTAACATCAGTAAAAGCAGCCCGTCAACACTGGACACAGACGAACACTAGATCAGGACAGATTCTGAAACATCAGTAACAGCAGCCCGTCAACACTGGACACAGACACTAGATCAGGACAGATTCTGTAACATCAGTCCGTCAACACTGGACACAGACACTAGATCAGGACAGATTCTGTAACATCAGTCCGTCAACACTGGACACAGACGAACACTAGATCAGGACAGATTCTGTAACATCAGTAACATCAGTCCGTCAACACTGGACACAGACACTAGATCAGGACAGATTCTGTAACATCAGTAACAGCAGGCCGTCAAAACACTGGACACAGACGAACACTAGATCAGGACAGATTCTGAAACATCAGTAACAGCAGCCCGTCAACACTGGACACAGACGAACACTAGATCAGGACAGATTCTGTAACATCAGTAACAGCAGCCCGTCAACACTGGACACAGACACTAGATCAGGACAGATTCTGTAACATCAGTAACAGCAGCCCGTCAACACTGAACACAGACGAACACTAGATCAGGACAGATTCTGTAACATCAGTAACAGCAGCCCGTCAACACTGAACACAGACGAACACTAGATCAGGACAGATTCTGTAACATCAGTAACAGCAGCCCGTCAACACTGAACACAGACGAACACTAGATCAGGACAGATTCTGTAACATCAGTAACAGCAGCCCGTCAACACTGGACACAGACGAACACCTAGATCAGGACAGATTCTGTAACATCAGTAACAGCAGCCCGTCAACACTGAACACAGACGAACACTAGATCAGGACAGATTCTGTAACATCAGTAACAGCAGCCCGTCAACACTGGACACAGACGAACACTAGATCAGGACAGATTCTGTAACATCAGTAACAGCAGCCCGTCAACACTGGACACAGACACTAGATCAGGACAGATTCTGTAACATCAGTAACAGCAGTCCGTCAACACTGGACCCAGACACTAGATCAGGACAGATTCTGTAACATCAGTAACAGCAGCCCGTCAACACTGGACACAGACACTAGATCAGGACAGATTCTGTAACATCAGTAACAGCAGCCCGTCAACACTGGACACAGACACTAGATCAGGACAGATTCTGTAACATCAGTAACAGCAGCCCGTCAACACTGAACACAGATGAACACTAGATCAGGACAGATTCTGTAACATCAGTAACAGCAACCCGTCAACACTGGACACAGACACTAGATCAGGACAGATTCTGCAACATCAGTAACAGCAGCCCGTCAACACTGAACACAGACGAACACTAGATCAGGACAGATTCTGTAACATCAGTAACAGCAGCCCGTCAACACTGGACACAGACGAACACTAGATCAGGACAGATTCTGTAACATCAGTAAAAGCAGCCCGTCAACACTGGGCACAGACGAACACTAGATCAGGACAGATTCTGAAACATCAGTAACAGCAGCCCGTCAACACTGGACACAGACACTAGATCAGGACAGATTCTGTAACATCAGTAACAGCAGCCCGTCAACACTGAACACAGACGAACACTAGATCAGGACAGATTCTGTAACATCAGTAACAGCAGCCCATCAACACTGGACACAGACACTAGATCAGGACAGATTCTGTAACATCAGTAACAGCAGTCCGTCAACACTGGACACAGACACTAGATCAGGACAGATTCTGTAACATCAGTAACAGCAGTCCGTCAACACTGGACACAGACACTAGATCAGGACAGATTCTGGAACATCAGAAACAGCAGCCCATCAACACTGGACACAGACACTAGATCAGGACAGATTCTGTAACATCAGTAACAGCAGTCCGTCAACACTGGACACAGACACTAGATCAGGACAGATTCTGTAACATCAGTAACAGCAGCCCGTCAACACTGGACCCAGACACTAGATCAGGACAGATTCTGAAACATCAGTAACAGCAGCCCGTCGACACTGGACACAGACGAACACTAGATCAGGACAGATTCTGTAACATCAGTAACAGCAGCCCGTCAACACTGAACACAGACGAACACTAGATCAGGACAGATTCTGTAACATCAGTAACAGCAGCCCGTCAACACTGGACACAGACACTAGATCAGGACAGATTCTGTAACATCAGTAACAGCAGCCCGTCAACACTGGACACAGACACTAGATCAGGACAGATTCTGTAACATCAGTAACAGCAGTCCGTCAACACTGGACACAGACACTAGATCAGGACAGATTCTGGAACATCAGTAACAGCAGTCCGTCAACACTGGACACAGACACTAGATCAGGACAGATTCTGTAACATCAGTAACAGCAGCCCGTCAACACTGGACCCAGACACTAGATCAGGACAGATTCTGAAACATCAGTAACAGCAGCCCGTCAACACTGGACACAGACACTAGATCAGGACAGATTCTGTAACATCAGTAACAGCAGTCCGTCAACACTGGACACAGACACTAGATCAGGACAGATTCTGGAACATCAGAAACAGCAGCCCATCAACACTGGACACAGACACTAGATCAGGACAGATTCTGTAACATCAGTAACAGCAGTCCGTCAACACTGGACACAGACACTAGATCAGGACAGATTCTGTAACATCAGTAACAGCAGCCCGTCAACACTGAACACAGACGAACACTAGATCAGGAAAGAATCTGTAACATCAGAAACAGCAGCCCGTCAACACTGAACACAGACACTAAATCAGGACAGATTCTGTAACATCAGTAACAGCAGCCCGTCAACACTGAACACAGACGAACACTAGATCAGGACAGATTCTGTAACATCAGTAACAGCAGCCCGTCAACACTGGACACAGACACTAGATCAGGACAGATTCTGTAACATCAGTAACAGCAGTCCGTCAACACTGGACACAGACACTAGATCAGGACAGATTCTGTAACATCAGTAACAGCAGCCCGTCAACACTGAACACAGACGAACACTAGATCAGGACAGATTCTGTAACATCAGTAACAGCAGCCCGTCAACACTGGACACAGACACTAGATCAGGACAGATTCTGTAACATCAGTAACAGCAGTCCGTCAACACTGGACACAGACGAACACCTAGATCAGGACAGATTCTGTAACATCAGTAACAGCAGCCCGTCAACACTGAACACAGACGAACACTAGATCAGGACAGATTCTGTAACATCAGTAACAGCAGCCCGTCAACACTGGACACAGACACTAGATCAGGACAGATTCTGTAACATCAGTAACAGCAGTCCGTCAACACTGGACCCAGACACTAGATCAGGACAGATTCTGTAACATCAGTAACAGCAGCCCGTCAACACTGGACACAGACACTAGATCAGGACAGATTCTGTAACATCAGTAACAGCAGCCCGTCAACACTGGACACAGACACTAGATCAGGACAGATTCTGTAACATCAGTAACAGCAGCCCGTCAACACTGAACACAGATGAACACTAGATCAGGACAGATTCTGTAACATCAGTAACAGCAGCCCGTCAACACTGGACACAGACGAACACTAGATCAGGACAGATTCTGTAACATCAGTAACAGCAGCCCGTCAACACTGGACACAGACACTAGATCAGGACAGATTCTGTAACATCAGTAACAGCAGTCCGTCAACACTGGACCCAGACACTAGATCAGGACAGATTCTGTAACATCAGTAACAGCAGCCCGTCAACACTGGACACAGACACTAGATCAGGACAGATTCTGTAACATCAGTAACAGCAGCCCGTCAACACTGGACACAGACACTAGATCAGGACAGATTCTGTAACATCAGTAACAGCAGCCCGTCAACACTGAACACAGATGAACACTAGATCAGGACAGATTCTGTAACATCAGTAACAACAGCCCGTCAACACTGGACACAGACACTAGATCAGGACAGATTCTGCAACATCAGTAACAGCAGCCCGTCAACACTGGACACAGACGAACACTAGATCAGGACAGATTCTGTAACATCAGTAACAGCAGCCCGTCAACACTGGACACAGACGAACACTAGATCAGGACAGATTCTGAAACATCAGTAACAGCAGCCCGTCGACACTGGACACAGACGAACACTAGATCAGGACAGATTCTGTAACATCAGTAACAGCAGCCCGTCAACACTGGACACAGACGAACACTAGATCAGGACAGATTCTGAAACATCAGTAACAGCAGCCCGTCGACACTGGACACAGACGAACACTAGATCAGGACAGATTCTGTAACATCAGTAACAGCAGCCCGTCAACACTGAACACAGACGAACACTAGATCAGGACAGATTCTGTAACATCAGTAACAGCAGCCCGTCAACACTGGACACAGACACTAGATCAGGACAGATTCTGTAACATCAGTAACAGCAGTCCGTCAACACTGGACACAGACACTAGATCAGGACAGATTCTGGAACATCAGAAACAGCAGCCCATCAACACTGGACACAGACACTAGATCAGGACAGATTCTGTAACATCAGTAACAGCAGCCCGTCAACACTGGACACAGACACTAGATCAGGACAGATTCTGTAACATCAGTAACAGCAGCCCGTCAACACTGGACACAGACGAAAACTAGATCAGGACAGATTCTGGAACATCAGTAACAGCAGTCCGTCAACACTGGACACAGACACTAGATCAGGACAGATTCTGGAACATCAGAAACAGCAGCCCATCAACACTGGACACAGACACTAGATCAGGACAGATTCTGGAACATCAGTAACAGCAGTCCGTCAACACTGGACACAGACACTAGATCAGGACAGATTCTGTAACATCAGTAACAGCAGTCCGTCAACACTGAACACAGACGAACACTAGATCAGGAATGATTCTGTAACATCAGAAACAGCAGCCCGTCAACACTGGACACAGACACTAGATCAGGACAGATTCTGTAACATCAGTAACAGCAGCCCGTCAACACTGGACACAGACACTAGATCAGGACAGATTCTGTAACATCAGTAACAGCAGTCGGTCAACACTGGACACAGACACTAGATCAGGACAGATTCTGTAACATCAGTAACAGCAGCCCGTCAACACTGAACACAGACGAACACTAGATCAGGAAAGATTCTGTAACATCAGTAACAGCAGCCCGTCAACACTGGACACAGACACTAGATCAGGACAGATTCTGTAACATCAGTAACAGCAGTCCGTCAACACTGGACACAGACACTAGATCAGGACAGATTCTGGAACATCAGAAACAGCAGTCCGTCAACACTGGACACAGACACTAGATCAGGACAGATTCTGAAACATCAGTAACAGCAGCCCGTCAACACTGGACACAGACACTAGATCAGGACAGATTCTGTAACATCAGTAACAGCAGCCCGTCAACACTGAACACAGACGAACACTAGATCAGGACAGATTCTGTAACATCAGTAACAGCAGTCCGTCAACACTGGACCCAGACACTAGATCAGGACAGATTCTGTAACATCAGTAACAGCAGCCCGTCAACACTGGACACAGACACTAGATCAGGACAGATTCTGTAACATCAGTAACAGCAGCCCGTCAACACTGAAAACAGACGAACACTAGATCAGGACAGATTCTGGAACATCAGTAACAGCAGTCCGTCAACACTGGACACAGACACTAGATCAGGACAGATTCTGGAACATCAGTAACAGCAGCCCGTCAACACTGGACACAGACACTAGATCAGGACAGATTCTGTAACATCAGTAACAGCAGCCCGTCAACACTGAACACAGACGAACACTAGATCAGGACAGATTCTGTAACATCAGTAACAGCAGTCCGTCAACACTGGACACAGACACTAGATCAGGACAGATTCTGTAACATCAGTAACAGCAGTCCGTCAACACTGGACACAGACGAACACTAGATCAGGACAGATTCTGAAACATCAGTAACAGCAGCCCGTCAACACTGGACACAGACACTAGATCAGGACAGATTCTGTAACATCAGTCCGTCAACACTGGACACAGACACTAGATCAGGACAGATTCTGTAACATCAGTCCGTCAACACTGGACACAGACGAACACTAGATCAGGACAGATTCTGGAACATCAGTAACAGCAGCCCGTCGACACTGAACACAGACGAACACTAGATCAGGACAGATTCTGTAACATCAGAAACAGCAGCCCGTCAACACTGAACACAGACAGTAAATCAGGACAGATTCTGGAACATCAGTAACAGTTTAAATGCATGGATTCTGAATCTTACGGAATTGAAATAGTCTGCTTCACCTTAATAGTTCCATTAATAATAAATTTTTGAATACTTTTGAGTAGAAATGTGTAGAAATGTTTGGAAACACAATTATATTGCTAAGTGATTGTTATAATTTAACTTCATTCAAAAGGTGTTTATGAACCTTTTTAAATGAAAATACTACAAACAAAATAATATGCTTTGAACTAGTTAAGACATAAATCAATGCTATTAGAAGGCTTTTACATGAAAGCCACTGAATGAAACACACAGACAGACCCGAGACAGAGAAACAGAGGAATAGAGACAGAGAGAAGCAGTGAGACCTGAGGCGTGAGATATGTGTGAAGAGAGGCAGAATGCTCTCCAGCTCTTCCTCTGGTATGGAGGTCCAGAGCAGGTTGAGTGAAGTTGCAGTGCAGTGCTGCAGTGTGAAGCGCAGGGCCGCACAGTGAACAGAGTCCAGATCTCTGCTCTGCAGGTTAATGTAGTTCTCCACTGAACTCAACAGACTGGATACAAACCCAGCAGAGCCGGACTCATAGATCTCTCTGATTACACACAGCATGAAGGCAGAGCTCATCCTGTACAGACACACATCACACTTATCATTATTAAAACACTGCATATTTTCTATCATTTACTAGATACAAATGTTGTGAAAGAACTAATTGTTTACCGTTTAAACTGAATCCTGTTCAGGAATGGCAGTATTTCACTGATTCTGCATTGAATGTTGCTCTTTCTGAAGTCCACAGTGATTTGTTGAATTCTGTGCTGCAGGAAATAATGAAGCTCTTCCCAGTTTAAGGAACAGGAGGTCAGATCTCCATCCACTATCTGCAGGAAGCATTCAGTCAGTTCTTCTTCCTGAGCTTCATAGACGCATTCAACCAGCTTCTGGAGAGTCTCTTTAGACAGTCTACACACACACACACACACAGAAAGTTGATTATGCTTTATACAAACACTGGACAGTCCAGAGTCTCAGAAGAATGGTTAAGCTGCTCAGGACTCTGGACAGATTCTTCTCTGACTGCTGTTCTTCATTCAGATCAAGTGTGAGTTCATTAACAGTGATGGGAGCTCGAACCCTCATAGACCTCAATGCCTGCATGATATAACCACTAAACCACTATAAAAAAACAACACGGACTGTAAATAGAAGCAAATCTCCATTCGTGAAAATTACACACTTTTGAAAACAGTTTGAATATTAAGTTTATTTATAATCCGGTCTGCACCTGAGTGTATGTTTGTGGTGTCTGAAGACAAACTTTGTTCCTTTAACAAGGATGGAATTAGGTTTTAGAGTGAATTTAACCCTGTCAGACTAAAAACCAAAAAGATTCTTGGCACAATTTTTTCTCAAGTATTTGCATCTATTTAATTTTATTTAAATAATCGTTTTTTTAAAAATGTATGTACTCCGATTACTTAGAATCAATATAAATCTGTTAACTGTCAAAACTATAGAAGAAGTGTTCTCCTGAATCTCCTCACTATTTTGCATTGGAGCAGCCTGGATCATAATCCAATTCATACAGTCGTGGCCAAAAGTTTTGAGAATAACAAATATTAGTTTTCACAAAGTTTGCTGCTAAACTGCTTTTAGATATTGGTTTCAGTTGTTTCTGTGATGTACTGAAATATAATTACAAGCACTTCATACGTTTCAAAGGCTTTTATCGACAATTACATGACATTTATACAAAGAGTCAGTATTTGCAGTGTTGGCCGTTCTTTTTCAGGACCTCTGCAATTCGACTGGGCATGCTCTCAATCAACTTCTGGGCCAAATCCTGACTGATAGCAACCCATTCTTTCATAATCACTTCTTGGAGTTTGTCAGAATTAGTGGGTTTTTGTTTGTCCACCCGCCTCTTGAGGATTGATCACAAGTTCTCAATGGGATTAAGATCTGGGGAGTTTCCAGGCCATGGACCCAAAATTTCAACGTTCTGGTCCCCGAGCCACTTAGTTATCACTTTTGCCTTATGGCACGGTGCTCCATCGTGCTGGAAAATGCATTGGTCTTCACCAAACTGTTGTTGGAAGAAGTTGTTGTTGGAGGGTGTTTTGGTACCATTCTTTATTCATGGCTGTGTTTTTGGGCAGAATTGTGAGTGAGCCCACTCCCTTGGATGAGAAGCAACCCCACACATGAATGGTCTCAGGATGCTTTACTGTTGGCATGACACAGGACTGATGGTAGCGCTCACCTTTTCTTCTCCTGACAAGCGTTTTTCCAGATGCCCCAAACAATCGGAAAGGGGCTTCATCGGAGAATATGACTTTGCCCCAGTCCTCAGCAGTCCATTCACGATACTTTCTGCAGAAGATCAATCTGTCCCTGATGTTTTTTTTGGAGAGAAGTGGCTTCTTTGCTGGCCTTCTTGACACCAGGCCATCCTCCAAAAGTCTTGGCCTCACTGTGCGTGCAGATGCACTCACACCTGCCCGCTGCCATTCCTGAGCAAGCTCTGCACTGGAGGTGCCCTGATCCCACAGCTGAATCAATTTTAGGAGACCAAAGTTTTGAGAATGACACAAAAACATCCTCCGAGAGCAACTCCTCCCAACCATCCAAGAACAGTTTGGTGACGAACAATGCCTTTTCCAGCATGATGGAGCACCTTGCCATAAGGCAAAAGTGATAAGTAAGTGGCCTGGGGAACAAAACATTGAAATTTTGGGTCCATGACCAAGAAACTCCCCAGAACTTAATCCCATTGAGAACTTGTGGTCAATCCTCAAGAGGCGGGTGGACAAACAAAAACCCACAAATTCTGACAAACTCCCAGCATTGATTATGTAAGAATGGGCTGCCATCAGTCAGGATGTAGCCCAGTAGTTGATTGACAGCATGCCAGGACGAATTGCAGAGGTCTTGAAAAAGAAGGGTCAACACTGCAAATATTGAGTCTTTGCTTAAACTTAATGTAATTGTCAATGAAAGCCATTGGCACTTATGAAATGCTTGTAATTTTACTTTAGTATACCATAGTAACATCTGACAAAAAGATCTAAAAACACTGAAGCAGCAGACTTTGTGAAAATTAATATTTATGACATTCTCAAAACTTTTGGCCACGACTGTACATGAAAATTCATGCATGAAGTTCAATTCATACATGAAAATGATTCCTCGTGCTCACTGAACCACTATTTCACAAATTGAGCCTGATGAATTGTGTTATTGTTATGCTGGAATGTGAACATCGCATCGGTACGTTGTTTAAGAAATGAAGCGTTACACACTGCATCAGTTTGGGATAAAATAATTATTGCCAAAATACAACAAGCTGGAAACATAAAAATTACTGCAATAATCAACCAATTCTAGACTCCAGCATTTCCTTATTTAAATCCAAATGGTGCCTTTTTTTTTTTGGCCAGGCAGTGTACTTTTGAATATCCAAAATATCAGTTTGTAAACAGTGTGCCCTTCAAATGTCTGAATATGACACTGTGGCTGGCATCGGAACACAACTCATTCTCTCTGTTTATCCTCAGGACTGTGAAAGTGCAGAGGCTGAGTCTGGAATTGCACAGACAACAGTGAGCATCATGTACATCTTTCGTTCAGAGGGTGCTGGTGTTGGTCCTGGAGAACCTACGGATGTTGGTGTGGAAGTTCTGCAGTGTCACTCTCGGGTGTTTGATGCTTTTTGGACTGATTTATGTGCTGAAGCTGAAGCTGAAGCTATGCAACGGAGCTCAAGTGCACGTTTGAAGAAAACTCTTAAATATTGACAACTGAGATGTCATTTTTGAGACATCAAATTTTTGTACTTGAGTCCATTTAAATGTTTAACGTTTAAAATGTAGATGTAAAATGTTCCATTCGTACTCATGTACTCCTAAAATGTAATTGAATATGCACGGAAAGTGTGGTGCAGAGCCTTAAGGCATTTTTTCTGACCATTATCCTATTGTTATAAATTATTGCATGTCACAGATTTTTTTTTTTTTTAAATGTTAGAGCAACGTAAGCAGCGCTGTTATCATTGATTTACCTCATGTATCTGTCTACCTCAAAATTGCACAGTTCTTGAGGAAACTGATCTTATTTCTGCACTGTTAAAAATAGTTAAAATATTTTTTTTCTGTTAAAGTTTGCTTTTGTTGTTTTTTTGCATATATTTCTGCAGTATGGTTGATTGTGGCAAAAATGATTGAAAATAGTGTTTAACCTTAATGTGCATGTGAATATGAAGGCACTTTTTGTTTCTTGTTGTTGCACACAAGTGTATGAACACTGTGTAGTATGTCTTGCTAACTCATATATAGCCATATGCTTTGAAGCATTAATAAATTGATATAATGTAACAGGGTGGTCTTGCTGTTCTTTTGTGTGTGTTGTTGTTAGATTTTGTTGTAGCACAGTGTGATTGGGTGAGGTAGGATTAAATATATGAAATACGTTGGGTTTATGATAAAAATATGTAAATCTGATGCATTTTATGTACATTGGGTTTATTACCTAATAATACATATACATGGTTCTTATGCATTTAAAACAAATTGGATTTATTGTTACTATTACATACGTCTTATTACGCGTTTCATTTACATAAAGTTGTCAAATTGGCATCACAAAGTTTATTAGTTTGTTTGTTAAAAATATGTAATCAAAATGGATGGAAATTTTATATGCAATTGAAATACTTAAATCTTAAAAATTGGGCCTAAATATTTTTTTGAGTGAGCTGGAGATTTAGCTGGATAAATGTCCTTCCAGCTTGAGGGAGAAAACAAGAAACTTCAAACAGTAAAGTCACCAGCTCTGGATTCTCTGAACCGGACCACTTTATCTAGACCACTTTACCTCAGCTGTGAGATGTAGGGCAGACACTGAAGGAAACTCATCACTTCTCTCTCTTCCTCTGAACATCTTCTCAGATCTACTGTTTTCTTCTCTGTCTGGAGCTTCAGCACTTCCAGGAGGACGGAGCTCTTTCTCTCTGAGAGATCTATGATCCAGACATCAGGTGACTGGAAAACTGACTGTAATGCTGGAAGATAACTCCTGCCTGTTTGAGTCTCATAGTTCTTCACATGAGAGCAAAGATCCAGCAGGAAATCACTCTGATTATGACCATCTTCATCAAAAGGGAAGGTTTTGTAGCTGCACACAGATGACAGCAGAGTCGAGAATCTTGTTCCTGTATCTTTGTCAGTTTCTTCTGCAGCAACACAGAGATTCAGCAGCAATCTGACTGAAGACTTCCTTTCTTCATTTTTAGAAATGTCCCAGAACCTGAGAATATAAATCAAGAACCAAACACTTCATTAATTTGAGTAACATACAGCTTCACATCAGACACAAATAGATAATTCAACAAGAAGACCCAGGGCTCATATTTGATAGTTTTGGCTGAAATGCAGAGCGATGGGATGTTATTTGTGTAAAGTCTGTGTGTATGAAGGAGGAAGATGGGGATTTTCTTGGATGTGGTCAGTCTTACGTCTTAAGGCCCGTTCACAGCAGGGTGGCGCTGGACAATATGACCAAAATTGATATCACTATATATTTCTTAATTTTAGTCGATATGACGTAATTCTGATATCAATATGAACTATTTTAATAAGCCTCAGAAAAACTGTTAAATAACTCCCACAACAGACGTCTGTACCTACAAACTTCTGAAAAATGAGTTTGCCAAGTCTATGAAACCTCCTCCTATAAAACTACACGACCAGTCAAGTTATTGAACAGCAAGACTTTTAATGCTTTTTAAAGAAGCCTCGTCTGTTCACCAAGCCTGCATTTATTTGATCCAAAGTACAGCAAAAACAGTACAATTTTGAAACAGTAAATAACTGTTTGCTATTTGAGTATATTTTAAAATGTAATTTATTCCTGTGATTTCAAATCTGTATTTTCAGCATCATTACTCCAGTCTTCAGTGTCACATGATCCTTCAGAAATCACTCTAATATACTGATCTGCTGCTCAAAAACATTTATTATTATGTTGAAAACAGCCGAGTAGAATCTTTTCAGGTTTCTTTGAAAGTTCAGAAGAACGGCATTTATCTGAAATATAAATCTTTTGTATGATTATGTCCTTGCTAAATAAATGTGTATATATCACATACCACGTTCATGATTATTAGACAGGTTGAAATTCTGATCATATTTTTTTTCCAAAGAACATTTTACCAATTCCAAACCACATTAATCTTAATAACTACTATTAATTTTGTATTTAATCATTTATGAGTGATATAATTGTCCATGAAGACTGGAAGTGAAAAACTCCTTATATTCAGGTGTGCAGAATTATTAGGCAGGTTTTAGGCACAAATGAGAAAATTATTAAATCCTCTTGAGAAATATTCAAAACTAATGCAATACAGAAAGTTAAGACATGACCACTGGACAGTAATGCTCATTGGGTCAGTGAGGCCAGAAAAAACAGGTGGAGAAGAAAAGACATTAACTGCAAAATAATTAAGAAATCATGTGAAGAATTAGGTGAGAAACCATCAGGAAACATTTAGTCTCCAGCGCCATCATTTTCCAGAACTGCAACCTTCCTGGAGTCTCCAGAAGTGCAATGTGTCTGGTTCTCAGAGACTTTGCTTGGGTAAAAAATCCTAAAAAATGACCCTCACTTAATAAGAATAACATGCTGAAGTGTTGTGAAATACATTAGATCTAATTTTTTATAGGCTTTATGGACAAATAAGTTGAGAGTGACTCTTGAAGGACCAGCACCACATCCTCTTGTACCACTGTTTGAAGAATTTATCTTCAAGAATCTGGCAATAAGTTTTAATCTCCTAACCTGAAAAGTTTGTCTTGTAGTATTGACTAAAAATGAGCTCCTAAAAAAAGTTGCTAATTTTCGATAATTGATCATTTTGACCCATACAATGTATTGCTGGCTATTGCTACAAATATACTTGTGCTACTCATGACTGCTTTTGTGCTCCAGGGTCACATATGGCTGTTGTGCTGTTATGAGTGAACTAATTTAGTTGTATTTTCTGCAATGACAATAAAAGGAAACTGAACTGCAGTGGACTGACAACATCACAAGCACAGAGCTTGAATGAATTTGGTCAACTGCAGTTTAATTAGGGGTTTATTCCCTGCAAGCAACAGCTATAAATGAAGACAGACTATTCATAAGAAGTGAATGCGGTGAAAGTGATGCATTAAGCCCCGATCACACCAAGAACGATAACTATAAAGATAACGATATAGCGTCCACACCAGCGAACAATATCGTTTGTTTATTACAAGCACACGTGCCTCTGCCGCTTTAAATTCTCCAGCTCGTTACAGCAGGATAGATTCTGATTGGCTGTAAGTATAAGTATAATTAATTATATTGATCTACTGACGCACATCATCATGACTAGTGTTAACAGTTATCTGTTATTATTAGCTTCATCATTCAGCACATGTACTCTGAGAGTGAGAGCTCATCATCAGATGCTATCACAGCCAGCTGTATCTCACCCTGAACACAAACTGAGCTTAGATTTAGCCGTCGACACAGAAATGAGATCAGATGTAGTGAATGGTCAGAATGCATCACTCTATAGCTAACACTGAAACACAACAGAGCCTCTGATCTAAACACACTCATTAAGACCAGAAAACATGCTCCAGCTTATGCAGAAATCATATTTCACAATAACTGTAAGTAGCCAGAGATTTTCTCACCTCAGCTCTGAGATGTAGGGCAGACACTGAAGGAAACTCATCACTTCTCTCTCTTCCTCTGAACATCTTCTCAGCTTCACTGTTTTCTTCTCTGTCTGGAGCTTCAGCACTTCCAGGAGGACGGAGATCTTTCTCTCTGAGAGATCTATGATCCAGACATCAGGTGACTGGAAAACTGACTGTAATGCTGGAAGATAACTCCTGCCTGTTTGAGTCTCATAGTTCTTCACATGAGAGCAAAGATCCAGCAGGAAATCACTCTGAACATGATCATTATAACCAAAAGGGAAGGTTTTGTAGCTGCACACAGATGACAGCAGAGTCGAGAATCTTGTTCCTGTATCTTTGTCAGTTTCTTCTGCAGCAACACAGAGATTCAGCAGCAATCTGACTGAAGACATCATTTCTTCTTTATTAGAAATGCTCCAGAACCTGAGAATACACAATCAAGAACCAAACACTTCATTAATTTGAGTAATATACAGCTTCACATCAGACACAAATAGATAATTCAACAAGGGCTCATATTTGATAGTTTTGGCTGAAATTCAGAGTGATGGGATGTTATTTGTGTAAAGTCTGTTGTATGAAGGAGGAAGATGGGGATTTTCTTGGATGTGGTCAGTCTTACGTCTTAAGGCCCGTTCACAGCAGGGTGGCGCTGGACAATATGGCCAAAATTGATATCACTATATATTTCTTAATTTTAGTCGATATGACTAAAATATGAACTATTTTAATAAGCCTCAGAAAAACTTTTAAATAACTCCCACAACAGACGTCTGTACCTACAAACTTCTGAAAAATGAATTTGCCAAGTCTATGAAACCTCCTCCTATAAAACTACACGACCAGTCAAGTTATTGAACAGCAAGACTTTTAATGCTTTTTAAAGAAGCCTCGTCTGTTCACCAAGCCTGCATTTATTTGATCCAAAGTACAGTCGTGGCCAAAAGTTTTGAGAATGTCATAAATATTAATTTTCACAAAGTCTGCTGCTTCAGTGTTTTTAGATCTTTTTGTCAGATGTTACTATGGTATACTGAAGTAAAATTACAAGCATTTCATAAGTGCCAATGGCTTTCATTGACAATTACATTAAGTTTAAGCAAAGACTCAATATTTGCAGTGTTGACCCTTCTTTTTCAAGACCTCTGCAATTCGTCCTGGCATGCTGTCAATCAACTACTGGGCTACATCCTGACTGATGGCAGCCCATTCTTACATAATCAATGCTGGGAGTTTGTCAGAATTAGTGGGTTTTTGTTTGTCCACCCGCCTCTTGAGGATTGACTGCAAGTTCTCAATGGGATTACGTTCTGGGGAGTTTCCTGGTCATGGACCCAAAATTTCAATGTTTTGTTCCCCAGGCCACTTACTTATCACTTTTGCCTTATGGCAAGGTGCTCCATCATGCTGGAAAAGGCATTGTTCGTCACCAAACTGTTCTTGGATGGTTGGGAGAAGTTGCTCTCGGAGGATGTTTTTGTGTCATTCTCAAAACTTTGGTCTCCTAAAGTTGATTCAGCTGTGGGATCAGGGCACCTCCAGTGCAGAGCTTGCTCAGGAATGGCAGCGGGCAGGTGTGAGTGCATCTGCACGCACAGTGAGGCCAAGACTTTTGGAGGATGGCCTGGTGTCAAGAAGGCCAGCAAAGAAGCCACTTCTCTCCAAAAAAACATCAGGGACAGATTGATCTTCTGCAGAAAGTATCGTGAATGGACTGCTGAGGACTGGGGCAAAGTCATATTCTCCGATGAAGCCCCTTTCCGATTGTTTGGGGCATCTGGAAAAACGCTTGTCAGGAGAAGAAAAGGTGAGCGCTACCATCAGTCCTGTGTCATGCCAACAGTAAAGCATCCTGAGACCATTCATGTGTGGGGTTGCTTCTCATCCAAGGGAGTGGGCTCACTCACAATTCTGCCCAAAAACACAGCCATGAATAAAGAATGGTACCAAAACACCCTCCAACAGCAACTTCTTCCAACAATCCAACAACAGTTTGGTGAAGAACAATGCATTTTCCAGCACGATGGAGCACCGTGCCATAAGGCAAAAGTGATAACTAAGTGGCTCGGGGACCAGAACGTTGAAATTTTGGGTCCATGGCCTGGAAACTCCCCAGATCTTAATCCCATTGAGAACTTGTGATCAATCCTCAAGAGGCGGGTGGACAAACAAAAACCCACTAATTCTGACAAACTCCAAGAAGTGATTATGAAAGAATGGGTTGCTATCAGTCAGGATTTGGCCCAGAAGTTGATTGAGAGCATGCCCAGTCGAATTGCAGAGGTCCTGAAAAAGAACGGCCAACACTACAAATACTGACTCTTTGTATAAATGTCATGTAATTGTCGATAAAAGCCTTTGAAACGTATGAAGTGCTTGTAATTATATTTCAGTACATCACAGAAACAACTGAAACCAATATCTAAAAGCAGTTTAGCAGCAAACTTTGTGAAAACTAATATTTATGTTATTCTCAAAACTTTTGGCCACGACTGTCCAGCAAAAACAGTACAGTTTTGAAACGGTAAATAACTGTTTGCTATTTGAATATATTTTAAAATGTAATTTATTCCTGTGATTTCAAAGCTGAATTTTCAGCATCATTACTCCAGTCTTCAGTGTCACATGATCCTTCAGAAATCACTCTAATATACTGATCTGCTGCTCAAAAACATTTATTATTATGTTGAAAACTGCTGAGTACAATCTTTTCAGGTTTCTTTGAAAGTTCAGAAGAACAGCATTTATCTGAAATATAAATCTTTTGTATGATTATATCCTTGCTAAATAAAAGATATATATATATATATACACACCACATGCATAATTATTAGACACGTTGATATTCTGATCATATTTTTTTTCCAAAGAACATTTTACCAATTCCAAACTACATTAATCTTAATAACTACAATTAATTTTGTATTTAATAATTTATGAGTGATATATAATTGTCCATGAAGGCTGGAAGTGAAAAACTCCTTATATTCAGGTGTGCAGAATTATTAGGCAGGTTTTAGGCACTGATAAAATTATTAAATCCTCTTGAGAAATATTCAAAACTAATGCAATGCAGAAATTGCGAAGTTAAGACATGACATTGGACAGCAAAATGCTCATTGGGTCAGCGAGGTCAGAAAAAACAGGCGGAGAAGAAAAGACACGTTAACCGCAAAATAATTAAGACATTATGTGAAGAATTAGGTGAGAAACCATCAGGAAACATTTAGTCTCCAGCGCCACCATTTTCCAGAACTGCAACCTTCCTGGAGTCTCCAGAATTACAAGGTGTCTGGTTCTCAGAGACTTTGCTTGGGCAAAAAATAATAAAAAATGACCCTCACTTAATAAGAATAACATGCTGAAGTGTCGTGAAATACATTAAGAGTATTTTTTATAGGCTTTATGGACAGATAAGTTGAGAGTGACTCTTGAAGGACCAGCATCACATCCTCTTGTACCACTGTTTGAAGAATTTATCTTCCAGAATCTGGCAGTAAGTTTTAGGAGCTCATTTTTATTCCATCTCCTTCCTGAAGAGTCTGTCTTGCAGTATTGACGAAAAATGAGCTCCTAAAAAAAAATTGACAATTTTCGATAATCGATAATTTTGACCCATACAATGTATTGCTAGCTATTGCTACAAATATACTTGTGCTGCTTATGACTGCTTTTGTGCTCCAGGGTCACATATGGCTGTTGTGCTGTTATGAGTGAACTAATTTCATGTATTTTCTGCAATGACAATAAAAGGAAACTGAACTGCAGTGGACTGACAACATCACAAGCACAGAGCTTGAATGAATTTGGTCAACTGCAGTTTAATTAGGGGTTTATTCCCTGCAAGCAACAGCTATAAATGAAGACAGACTATTCATAAGAAGTGAATGCGGTGAAAGTGATGCATTAAGCCCCGTTCACACCAAGAACGATAACTATAAAGATAACGATATTAGCGTCCACACCAGCGAACAATATCATTTGTTTATTACAAGCACACGTGCCTCTGCCGCTTTAAATTCTCCAGCTCGTTACAGCAGGACGGATTCTGATTGGCTGTAAGTATAAGTATAATTAATCATATTGATCTACTGACGCACATCATCATGACTAGTGTTAACAGTTATCTGTTATTATCAGCTTCATCATTCAGCACATGTACTCTGAGAGTGAGAGCTCATCATCAGATGCTATCACAGCCAGCTGAATCTCACCCTGAACACAAACTGAGCTTAGATTTAGCCGTCGACACAGAAATGAGATCAGATGTAGTGAATGGTCAGAATGCATCACTCTATAGCTAACACTGAAACACAACAGAGCCTCTGATCTAAACACACTCATTAAGACCAGAAAACATGCTCCAGCTTATGCAGAAATCATATTTCACAATAACTGTAAGTAGCCAGAGATTTTCTCACCTCAGCTGTGAGATGTAGGGCAGACACTGAAGGAAACTCTTCACTTCTCTCTCTTCCTCTGAACATCTTCTCAGCTTCACTGGTTTCTTCTCTGTCTGGAGCTTCAGCACTTCCAGGAGGACGGAGATCTTTCTCTCTGAGAGATCTATGATCCAGACATCAGGTGACTGGAAAACTGACTGTAATGCTGGAAGATAACTCCTGCCTGTTTGAGTCTCATAGTTCTTCACATGACAGTAAAGATCCAGCAGGAAATCACTCTGATTATGATCATCTTCATCAAAAGGGAAGGTTTTGTAGCTGCACACAGATGACAGCAGAGTCGAGAATCTTGTTCCTGTATCTTTGTCAGTTTCTTCTGCAGCAACACAGAGATTCAGCAGCAATCTGACTGAAGACATCCTTTCTTCTTTATTAGAAATGCTCCAGAACCTGAGAATACACAATCAAGAACCAAACACTTCATTAATTTGAGTAATATACAGCGTCACATCAGACACAAATAGATAATTCATCAAGAAGACCCAGGGCTCATATTTGATAGTTTTGGCTGAAATTCAGAGCGATGGGATGTTATTTGTGTAAAGTCTGTGTGTATGAAGGAGGAAGATGGGGATAGGGCTGCAAAGGGGCGGAACATTTCTGGAGATTTTTCATGGGAACTTCGGAAATATTCCAAGTTTGAAACTTACCAGGAATATATGGGAATTTACGGGAATTAATTGGAAATTTGGGGAAATGTATAAAAGTGTATCATATACAAACATTTTGTTTGATCATAGGCTCACATGCATGCAAACTAATACAAATTTTAAAAATGACATTTTTGGACTTTTTGGGGGAAACTGTGATGCTTTTTTTCCAGGATTTATTGATGAATAAAAACTTATGAACAGTGTTTAATCAAAATAGAAGTATTTTCTAACAATATAAGTCTTTACTATTACTTTTTATTAATTTAACACATCCTTGTTGAAGAAAAGTATTAACTTATTTTTTTTTAAAAGAGAGAGAGAAAAGATATTGACCCCAAACTTTTCAATGGTATTGTTAAAAAAAGATTTGTATTTTAAATAAACGCTGTTCTTATTCAAAGAATCCTGAAAAAAGAATCACAGGTAATAAAATATAAATAAATAAATATTAAGCAGCACAACTGTTTCCAAAATTGATAATAAATGAGAATATTAGAATGATTTCTGAAGAATCATGTGACACTGAAGACTGTAGCATTTATGATGTTCAAAACTCACAGAAATACATTATATTTTAAAGTATATTAAAACAGAAAATCATTATTTTAAATTGTAATACCGGTAATACTGCACAATATTACTGTTTTGTTCTGTATTTTTGATCAAATAAATGAAGGCTTGATGAGCAAAAGATATGCAATGTTTAAAAACATTAAAAATAGTAATGTTTCCAAACTTTTGAGCAGTACTGTACTTCTGTATGATAACAGAAAACTGGCTAGCAGAAGAGCATCACAGCTTGAGCTAGTTTATACCTCATACATTGTGAATGAAATCGTGCTAAACTCGCTTAGATTTCTCATATCTTGATTTACTGGCCAGCTAGCTACTGTACAAACACTTTCTGGTATTTACTAGTTAAACTCGAATCCCACAGATCAAATATATCTAGAATATCAAAAACTTGTAAAGATATAGTCTTTGTGCTCAAATGCTCAAGTGTCTCTTCAGAGAAAATGGAGGGGAATCCGTCTCTTTGGTGACTAGAGGGATCGTGTGTGTGTGTGTGTGTGTGTGCGCACGCGTGTGTGTGTGTGTGTGGGGGGGGGGGGGGCATTTTTAGGCTTTGGTCTTATCATCATCTCACCTAAATGTTTGTTCAGTCAGTGTATTTGTTTTTACTATGGTATAGCCTAATTTAGTTGCACAGTATATTACACACAGCACGAGGAAGTTTTAAATTTTGCAAAGACGGGGATTTTCTTGGAAGTGCCGGTAAGACTTGAGACCCGTTCACATCAAGAACAGTAACTGTTTTAATAATCGTCTTCATTCTATGAGAACAGGTGAGTCTGTACCAGAGCTATAACAACAGCAACAGCACAGAGCAACAATATCATTAGAATCACTTTCAGAATGATTCTTTAAAAGGAATTTGCATGTGTTTTATTAGTAAATGTTTGCCCTGAGCTGCGCTGTGATGACTGTCATGCTGTAGTGTCCTGTACTGGAGCGTTAGAAAATTTACTACAGTAATGACTAAAATAATTTGTCTGTATCACTATAGTAGAATTACCACAGCAAGTTACCATTCAATTCACTGTAGCACTTTTACTATAGTACGGTTCAAAAACACTATAGTATATACTACAGACATTTTACTACGGTAAATTTGCTATAGTATTTTTCATGTGGGTATTTCCACAATAATACATAGAATAAAATTACTAATCTACTGAATCTACAAAGATGCCCCATAAATACACCCATAATCAGTGCTCAAACATCTGCAGATATGATGAGTATTCACTCTCACAGTCAGCTGTATCTCACCCTGAACACAAACTGATCTTAGATTTAGCCGTCGACACAAAAATGAGATCAGATGAAGTGAATGGACAGAATGCATCACTCTATAGCTAACACTGAAACACAACAGAGCCTCTGATCTAAAGACACTCATTAAGACCAGAAAACATGCTCCAGCTTATGCAGAAATCATATTTCACAATAACTGTAAGTAGCCAGAGATTGTCTCACCTCAGCTGTGAGATGTAGGGCAGACACTGAAGGAAACTCATCACTTCTCTCTCTTCCTCTGAACATCTCATCAGATCTACTGGTTTCTTCTCTGTCTGGAGCTTCAGCACTTCCAGGAGGACGGAGATCTTTCTCTCTGAGAGATCTATGATCCAGACATCAGGTGACTGGAAAACTGACTGTAATGCTGGAAGATAACTCCTGCCTGTTTGAGTCTCATAGTTCTTCACATGAGAGCAAAGATCCAGCAGGAAATCTCTCTGAACACCAGCATCATAACCAAGCTCTTCATCAAAAGGGAAGGTTTTGTAGCTGCACACAGATGACAGCAGAGTCGAGAATCTTGTTCCTGTATATTTGTCAGTTTCTTCTGCAGCAACACAGAGATTCAGCAGCAATCTGACTGAAGACATCCTTGTTTCTTCATCACCAATGAACCAGAACCTGATAATATACAATCAAGAACCAAACACTTCATTAATTTGAGACAACTTACATCACTTAATACACTACTTCACATCAGACACAAATAAATAATTCAACAAGACGACACAGGATCTAGTTTGTAGGGATGTAATGATGAACCGTGAACCTGCTGAAAATCGATTAAAATATGTGATGATTCAAATCAGCAGTGGAAAGATCGTTTTTGTAGATACTGATTTCATATGATTGGTAACAGCCCTATATTATCTTATTATATTAAGTGAAATTATTAATAAAATGTAAGAATTTGATATGAAAGATGATTCATGCATTTAATATGGTTAGGGAAAAATGCCCTTTAAATAGGTCAATAATGACCTGGAAATCAATTTAAATAAATTTTTTGTATGCAGTATTAAGTCATAAAATGTAATTTCCCAACAACAAAATTGTGGCCAGTGAAAATGCTCAGTGGCTACTAAATTTGGGAAACCACGAGCCACAGTGACCGGTGAGAAAAACAGTTAATGTCAAGCCCAGCTTACATCACATAATACACTGCTTCACATCAGACACAATAACTGTCCAGGAGATTATAATATTTTTTGTGGTAATAAAAACAGACTTAAGCCAACAACAGCCTTTAAAATGACTTAAAATGCATTATATAAAAACAATGAGGCAATAATGATTGGCTAATTAATAATTATATGGTTTCATTGAATAACACTGTTAATATACATAATGTAATACAAAATAAACAATTCATGTAAATTACATGTTATTACAAATGCTGCAAAGGGCACCAAAGGCCTGGTAATTGCTGCTGTTACACTTACAGGACGATCATATCCTTGTTTAATATCGACCAAACATTTAATTCAAATATCCACTTAATATTTCATTTTTGGCCAACTTTTTGCGATAGAAAAGCTACAGCCTCTATCATTTCTTCAAAAAACATGTGGAGATCACAACCCTTACAAAAATGAACCATGGTTTTATCATAGTTTTATCGTAGTAAAACTGCTTCATTTTCTTTTGTGTGATTTCTGAATGCTTGAGACGATAAAATCAATCAGACAGCTGTATTAATAAACTCATAGCCACAGGTAACTGTCTAGAGCTACAATTGTAATTTGCAAATGATACAATTTAATAACTTATTAATTTACTTATATATTTTATTTAATTTTTATTTTGACTCCTATAGTAGCTTTTTTTTTTTGTTCCATAATATTTGAGGGAGCACAACAATATTCAGCTCAGGGCACACATTTGGCCAGCAAATGAGCTTATGCAGAAATCATATTTCACAATAACTGTAAGTAGCCAGAGATTTTCTCACCTCAGCTGTGAGATGTAGGGCAGACACTGAAGGAAACTCATCACTTCTCTCTCTTCCTCTGAACATCTGATCAGATCTACTGGTTTCTTCTCTGTCTGGAGCTTCAGCACTTCCAGGAGGACGGAGCTCTTTCTCTTTGAGAGATCTATGATCCATTCATCAGGTGACTGGAAAACTGACTGTAATGCTGGAAGATAACTCCTGCCTGTTTGAGTCTCATAGTTCTTCACATGAGAGCAAAGATCCAGCAGGAAATCTCTCTGAACACCAGCATCATAACCAAGCTCTTCATCAAAAGGGAAGGTTTTGTAGCTGCACACAGATGACAGCAGAGTCGAGAATCTTGTTCCTGTATATTTGTCAGTTTCTTCTGCAGCAACACAGAGATTCAGCAGCAATCTGACTGAAGACATCCTTGTTTCTTCATCACCAATGAACCAGAACCTGATAATATACAATCAAGAACCAAACACTTCATTAATTTGAGACAACTTACATCACTTAATACACTACTTCACATCAGACACAAATAAATAATTCAACAAGACGACACAGGATCTAGTTTGTAGGGATGTAATGATGAACCGTGAACCTGCTGGCAGAAAGTGAATCTGCGTCTCATTCAGCTCGTCTGCTGTTTCATTCAAATGTGTTTTATGTAGTATAGTTTCACAAAACTAAAGTGTAAAGTTGTTCTGTTTTTGCTTCAAATGTTGAAATTTTACAGTCTAATTTAGATCAAAAACTGATGCAATTGATGTGTGTCCTGAAGGTTGTTTTTTGCCGAAACGCGTAGATCTACTTTTAACCATTTTGTAATGATTTAAGCGCAGCACATTAAAGGCTTTTTATCTTTCCACGCGAGTGCCTTGGAAGTATTTCGTCTATATAAATAAGCTTTTTTATATTTCAATTTCACAAAAAAATGTGAAGCAATAGCCTAATAAAAGGACACATTTTCATTTACTGTATGTCTTCAATCTCATTTTGTTAAAAAAAAATCATGAGAAAATCAAATCGTGAAATCAAAATCATGAATCGAATCGTGAGTTGAGTGAATCGTTAAATCCCTGCTGCTCTGACCAGCTGACTTTCAAAGACCACATTGCAAAAACTGCTCGATCTTGCACAACATCAGAAAGATCAAATCTACAAATCCAAGACTATAAACTATACATGAGTTTATCAGTTTAAAATGATCTGATCGCAGAAGAGCAGAAACATGATGATGTCTCTTGTTGAAAAACCTACTTTTTGCTTTTATTTCCACAATAATACATTTATTGTGGAAATACATCATTAATTCATGTATTTGTACCCCTCTGTGTACATCTCCTGATATACTGTGGCTCTGGGGAAGTGCATCCCACACTTTGAAAACTCCTCAATTAAATGATAGAGAATGTGAATATAATCTCATATTGATCAGCTGTTATTATCAGATACATCAGGGGTTTTCAAAGTCTAAGACACAACTTTTGTCCCTTTTGACACAACTTACCCCACTTGCTCAAATGCTGAAAACACATTGCTGTCTCTGCCCTGCAATGATGTATTAAGCGTGTTGAGGCGTTCGAATATGTCCGACAAATAAGCCAACTTTGCGATCCAGCTCAAATCACTCATGTGCTGTGCCAGTGGGGATTGAACATTTGACAGAAAAAGTAGTACTTCCTCACGCAAATCAAAAAGTCGTGATAGTACTCTGCCCCGAGACAGCCAGCGGACTTCGGTGTGCAGAAGCAGCTGTTTGTAATGCGCTCCCAATTCATCGCATAAAATATGGAAAAGTCGAGCATTTAGAGGTCATGCTTTTATCAGGTTTCACAGCTTCGTCGAGGACACTCCGAAGATCATTTGGCATCTTCTTGGCAGCTAAGGCTTGTCTATGGATTATGCAGTGGGTCCACACGGCTCTCGGAGCTACCTCTTTAACCCTCGATATGAGACCACTGTGGCCCGTCATTGATTTTGCCCCATCACTGCATATGCCACAGCAGCGTTCCCAGTCTATATCATTCTTTCTCACAAATTCGTTCAATTTGTTGAAAATGTGTTCACCTGTTGTGTGGGTGGGCAAAGGACTACTAAATAGAAACTCTTCTTGAATGTCCATGTTTTTCACGTACCGCACATACGTTAGCAGCTGAGCGCAGCTGGCCACATCGGTGGATTCGTCAATCTGAAGTGCAAAAAATGGGCTGTGTCTGACGCTGTCTAACACTTGCTCCTTCACATCCTGTGCCATGTCTGAGATGCGCCGACTTATTGTGTTGTCAGAGAGTGGATCAGAATCGATCTTAGAAGCCGCTGCCTCTCCTAGCATCACTGAACACAGGTCTTTTGCTGACGGGAGAATTAACGTCTCTCCAGTGGTATGTGCTTTTCCTGCCTTGGCAATACGCAATGCAACGCGATATGAAGCTTCAGCGGCCTTTCCATTTAATTTGACAAAATCTTCCACAATTTTTTTCTGACCTTGAAAGCTTTGAAGTTTTCTTTGGAAAAATTCTGGAGGTTTTCCTGCTTCCTCAACATGCTTGGTTTCAAGGTGTCGCTGAAGTTTTGCGGGTCTCATTCTGTCATTAGCCAAAATATCTTGACAGACCACACATAAAGGTTGTGGTTCATCAGCTGGTCCCGTCCACGTAAATCCTAAACTTAAATACTGATCATCATATCGTCGTCTTTTGGGTTTAAGCCCTGAAGTTGAAGGCTTTGAATCGGTGGGTCTCAGAAACCGCTCCATTGTATTAATAGGCATATACCTATATTGGCGGGCTTGCAAAACAGCAGCGAATTCACAGCTATGGCCTTCTGGATGAAAAATGTTTCTCATATTTTTGACTTATTATTTTTTAGTATCGTTTAAAATAAAAACATTTAAATATAATAAAAATACATATAATAATTAAACTAAATAATGATTGATTTATAATTTTTCCCCGCGCCTCCCCTGACATGCTGTGGCGCCCCCAGGGGAGGCGCGCCCCACACTTTGAAAACCGCTGAGATACATCATTCAGCTCATGTACTCTGGCAGCATCTGATGGTTGAATCTACAAGGACCCCCCATAAATACACCCATAATCTGTGCTCAAACATCTACAGATATGATGAGTATTCACTCTCACAGTCAGCTGTATCTCACCCTGAACAAAAACTGAGCTTAGATTTAGCCGTCGACACAAGAATGCGATCAGATGTAGTGAATGGACAGAATACATCACTCTATAGCTAACACTGAAACACAACAGAGCCTCTGATCTAAACACACTCATTAAGACCAGAAAACATGCTCCAGCTTATGCAGAAATCATATTTCACAATAACTGTAAGTAGCCAGAGATTGTCTCACCTCAGCTGTGAGATGTAGGGCAGACACTGAAGGAAACTCATCACTTCTCTCTCTTCCTCTGAACATCTTCTCAGCTCTACTGGTTTCTTCTCTGTCTGGAGCTTCAGCACTTCCAGGAGGACGGAGCTCTTTCTCTCTGAGAGATCTATGATCCATTCATCAGGTGACTGGAAAACTGACTGTAATGCTGGAAGATAACTCCTGCCTTTTTGAGTCTCATAGTTCTTCACATGAGAGCAAAGATCCAGCAGGAAATCACTGTCATTAAATATTTCAGTCAATTCATAATCATAAGAGCTGGTGCAGACTGATGTTAACAGTTTCAGCATCTGCTCTCCTGTCTGTGTCTCAATCTCTGCTGCTTTAATGAAGAGACTCAGAAGAAATCTGCTTACAACACTTTCACTCTGATCAGAGAATCTGTAACAAAATGGAAAAGAGAAATGTGAATAAACAGAGATATCACAGAACTTATTACAGCTATGATGTGATTAAATAATGCAAAATAACAATAAACTGTGTTTTGTTTCTGGTTTTCAACTGATATTAAACACTCTTTAAATTAGACATTAAATGTCAATAATGAATTTACAGTTTTGATAACTGTACAAACCTTAAATAATGGCATCAGATACAACACAGACTTACACTGAACTCAAGTCTTCTTATTGAAGAGACAGTAAAAGATGAAGTTGTAATATAGCATTTTTCATATACACGCATGCGTTGAATTGTGTTGTGAATTAAAAAAAAAAATAATAATAATTAATTGCAAAGACAAATCACATCTACACGACACATACTGGCCATTAATAACAAATTCATCACAAAAGCAAATATTAGCACAACTGTATACAGATACAGTATGTATACCAAGAGGAATAAAACTAATCTTGTATTTTACATAAATATTTTGATTATATAATAATATAATATAATATAATATAATATAATATAATATAATATAATATAATATAATATAATATAATATAATATAATATAATATAATATAATATAATAAATGACTAAAACACTGCACACTGATGTATTTCAGCCTTCAGTCGTCCTCAGAGTGTCATCAGTGAGCAGTGTTTTAGTCATTTTTAATGTTTCTATTGTGACGGTCATAATGAGAATAAAGGCTTTTTAACTTTTTTTTGGACCAGAAGAAGTGCCTTGGATTCCTTTCTTGTAATAGTTGCTTCAAACCCAACCAAAGAGCAACTTCTGAGATTACTTCAGGTCCTTTCAGCAAGTAGCACTTCAAGACGTCTCCTACGATCTGTGTTTCTTTATACTTGAGTCAAAGTTCAAAATAAAACTCTATGAACCGCTCCATTGTGAACGAACACAGCTGTATGAACTACTGCAAGCTGTAAAATAAACAGCAATATTTGTCCAAACTCAACTAGTTTTGCGAGAGAACACAAATATCTTTGTTAGAGGAAGCAATAGTTTTGCGAGCGAATGCGATTATCTTTACAAGAGAACGTAAAAGTTATATGAGCGAATACAAAGTTTCTTGGGGGAACATAAAAGTTATAAAACATATTTTGTGCAGTAACTGCATCCTTGAATAACAGGAATATCTCTATTACAAACTCCTTAAACACACCTGAAACATGTGGTGCTCGTCAGGACTAACTGGATGTTTGCTCAATTAAATGATAGAGAATGTAAGTATAATTAATCATATTGATGACAAGTGTTGGGCTGGTTACTCAAAGAATGTAATATATTAATCATTACTAGTTACTCCTTTCAAAAGTAATATTGTTACTTTACTTATTACTTTCTGGCAACAGTAATTAGCTACACTACTAGTTACATTACTTTTTCTTCACGCCCCACAGAAGTTGTAACTGTGTATCTTCCAGATAAAATTCTTCTACAATGTTACTAATAACATATTTCTGCACATCATTTGACCAAAATCCACATTGGATCGCAGTCAGAAGTTATTACAAACACTCGATAGTGATTGATAGTGACATTCAAGAAGAAGTGTTGTATTCATCTCATTAATTGTCATGTGTAGCTTTAAGTAATTTTTTCTGTTACCCATATGCGATTAAATTTCATTATGTATTTTATCAAATCACATGAGTTTGTAAGAAACTGTTAAATTTTCCAAAAATATGTTTAATTGTATTAGTATAATGTACCACATGCTGATCAGAGGGATGCAACGCCAGAGTAAAGTAACGCCACAACTTACTCAACAGTGTTCAGATCATCTTTTTCCCTGATAAAATCAATATAATGCAATATTTCTGCTGAATAATTTTACATTTCTGCTGAATGTAAGCTTTTCCATATTCCAAGCTTGCCTGCACCGGGGGCATCACATGCATGAGCGAGTCGTGAGAATTATGAAAATAAATCTAGGAATTATCTGATTGTTAGATTTGAAATCAGCGGAGTTGAGGCATCAAAAGTAACTAAGCTGTTTTATGGAAAGTAACTTTAATAATATTACTGAAATCTTATTAATAATTAGTTATACTACTAGTTACTGCAAAAAGTAATATTATTACAGTAATTAAATTACTAGTAACTAGTTACTGCCCAACACTGCTGATGACTGACACACATCATGACTAGTGTTAACAGTTATCTGTTATTATCAGCTGCATCATTCAGCACATGTACTTTGGTATCATCTGATGATGAGCTCTCACTCTCACAGCCAGCTGTATCTCACCCTGAACAAAAACTGCTCTTAGATTTAGCCGTCGACACAAAAATGAGATCAGATGTAGTGAATGGTCAGAATGCATCACTCTATAGCTAACACTGAAACACAACAGAGCCTCTAATCTAAAGACACTCATTAAGACCAGAAAACATGCTCCAGCTTATGCAGAAATCATATTTCACAATAACTGTAAGTAGCCAGAGATTTTCTCACCTCAGCTGTGAGATGTAGGGCAGACACTGAAGGAAACTCATCACTTCTCTCTCTTCCTCTGAACATCTCATCAGCTCTACTGGTTTCTTCTCTGTCTGGAGCTTCAGCACTTCCAGGAGGACGGAGATCTTTCTCTCTGAGAGATCTATGATCCAGACATCAGGTGACTGGAAAACTGACTGTAATGCTGGAAGATAACTCCTGCCTGTTTGAGTCTCATAGTTCTTCACATGAGAGCAAAGATCCAGCAGAGCATCGCATTTTTCTGGGTCGTATCGTTCTCTCACCTCAATAAGTTTGCAGTCGCACTGAGATGATTTATGGAAGAATTCTACAAAGAAGGTGATTTGTTTCAGCGGATCTTCACAAGTCTTTAACCTGCAACAAAGAAATCAAACATAAGAGCATGTACTGATTAACTTGATTTTTTGTTTGTTTTGTTTTTTTAGGATTATGCCCACCGGACAGTGCTAAGATATTTCTAGGGGGATATGGATGCTAATCGCAGCCGTCTGTTTAACAGGGTAACTCTCAGATATAAGTCTTAAAATGCAGATTTTTCAAAGTTAATCAAATATGCCTCTCAACAATAATACTGTGGTCAAACAAACAAAATGCATTTCAATAATTACAAAACCATATTAAATCACTTAAACATCAGACAATTATTTTTGATTATCTTGTTGCTAATGTGTTGCTATACTTTATGTCTTGTTTCGGCAAGAATTTTCATTAGTTTTAGAACAAATAACTACATCGGGTACACAGCATATTAGTTACTAAACTAAATGCAACAGAGACTTACAAAGCACCCCTGTAACCATAACTCACTGACCTGCATTCACACAGTGCAAGATGAGAGAGACGGCTGACCACTGAACACACACTGAAGTGAATAGAGGCTTGTTTGAGACGAACAAAATGACTGATATTACATCTTGTAAGAAGGGCATAATAGGTCCCCTTTAAAACACTACAGCTAGATTAGTAAACCGTCCTGATTTCTAGTACCTGATGTTTGGAGAGCAGCTGAGCATCATGTTCATTCCTACATCAGTCACGTTACAGTCCTCCAGATTCAGATACACCTCTTTATCTCTGGATTGACCGATCACGTAAGACAAAGCACAGCACTGATGAGGATCAAGATCCACTTCTAGATCAAGCTGATGGTTCATCTTCTCCAGGAACATTAAGCAGGCTTTAGGAGACTGGAGCTCATACAAGCACTGACACACATAGAGAAGATCAAACTCTTCACTCTCGCTCTGAGGTTGAAGAAACACGTCCAAAAGCTTCTCACTGAACCAGTCAGATGTTTTCTTTATCTGATCCTCTGGGAAGAGACACTTGATGAGTCTGGTGTTGTGTTCACTCAGAAGTCCACATAAGAAAGGAAGAACGTGTCTCATGTGTTTATGCTCCTCAGTCTGACAGAGCTGTAGCACGTCCTCAATTTCATCTGGATGTCCAAGAAGCCACAAAGCCGAGAAGAACTCCTGCATTGTGTTGTGGAGAAACGCACAGTATGTCATTGCAGAAGACATGGAGTCTTGTAGTGTGATGTTTCTCAGAAAAGCATGACAAATGTCTGTCTCATCACTGTTAATATCTGAAAGGTTCAGGCACTTCTGCTTAGTTGCATTGAAAGCATTTTCCATCAATGGAAGAATCTGATCTTTCTTCTCTTTTAGGTAGTTATCTATTTGCTTATTTTTTTTATTCCCATGTTTCTTCGCAGCAAGACGGAAAATGTGAATGTACATCTCTGTGACTGTGTGTGGATGCTTGTTTTTTGTGTCATTTTTAAATGAAATGAATGCGGTAACCATAGATGCATACATTGGCACGTGGCTAAGACTGATCAGCTCCTGATTCTTCAAAATAACTTCTAGAAGAACAGGATCATGACCCAACATCTTCTGATAGTAAGTGTTGATAGACTCTTCACTGAATCCTTGGACATACACAGTCCGTGTCGGCCAATCAGATAAAAGTGGATCATCTTCCTCTGATCTGCATGTGATCACAATCTTGGCATCCGGCAGGAGATCGTGGTCCATGATCTTCCATAAGATTGAACCTTCTTCCAAATCCATCACACCATCAAACACAAAAACAACATTCTCAGAGTTTTCCTCAATATCTTGAAACACTTCTTTTCTGTCTTTTTCCAATGGTTTTGAATAGACATCAAACAAAAGAGCTTCCAAGCTGGCGACACTATTGTGGGCTAAAACACTTTCATCAAAGTAAAACATGTAGTCTATCTGTCTGCCATCCTTCTCTGCCCAAAGACACAGCATCTCCTGGACAACTGTAGTCTTTCCTACTCCAGGTTTACCAATGATGAGGATGTTCTTGTCCTGCCATCTCAGGAGATCCTCAGGTGACAGTGCTTGTCCCTCGTTAGGAATGTAAGATCTCAGTTTTTTGGGCCGTAGCTTTTTGCATTTTTTGCTTTTCAATTTTATTTTGCATAGCGTTTTAATGACAGAGTCAGTCTTTAAAACAAGAGGTATGAAACTGAAGTTTCCTTGTACCTCGTCTTCCAGATATTTACAGAAACATTTCCTTTGGTTCTTCAGGATACGTTTTGCTTTCATCTTGAGCCATGTCTGGTAGATTTGACAAGGCTTTGTACCTAAAACAGCAACAAAAGCATAAAATGAATATTGAAATATTTTAATTGTGTTAATATCACCAAAATGTTCTTTCATTTCTCTACTCACCAAATAAATAGCTGGGCTCTGCATCTTCATCTCTGAAGGGAGAACAGCTGATCCAGTAGTATAAACCAGGATCTAATGTCCTCTTCTTAGTGACATCCAGAATCTGGAGTAATTCATAACTGGCCTCGTCACCTTTGTTAATGACCCAATCCAATATACATCTGGATTTATCAAACTCTGCGCTCTTGGCTTTGAGATCATCGACCTCATAGTCATTGAACACATTCTTCTGATAAAGATTCTCAACGATCAGAGGAAGGTTTTTCAAGCCAGTCACCAGTTTTTTCCTGTTGTTTCTGAGGTACTCTTTAGCAGATTTCTGTGCACATGCCATGCTGCAGGCCTTTCAACCTGAAGTGAAAGACACATTTAAGCACACTCACATCATACATTTAAATTATATTTATTATTTCACACTTTAATTCACATTTAATATTTTACACTATTTTCAGATGTGAACAAAAGATTCCCTAAATCCATCATACAGAGGTAGGTTCACAAAATAAAGATTATGAATATAATTAAAGCTGCATAGTCTGTCCTGGTGGTGGTGGGGGGTGAATAGAAACCATCAAATAATTTGTAATGGTTTTACTGGTTATAATGGGAATGGTCTTGGTTTAATAGAAACTGTAATGGTCCCTGTAGGTCTCTACTGGCAATTTTTAGCGGCTTATTAAAACCACTTTAATTATGGAGGACCAAACCTGCAAAAATAAATAATAAAATGAAATAAAAATGATAAAATATGATGATACAAATAAATAAAGAAATAAAAGGAAAATAAATAAGGAAATAAATGGCTTGATAAAAACAAATATAGTTCATTTGAAATAAAACTTAATCCTGAATTTATTTTTATCACCCTATTCATTTATTTATTATTTTGTCTTTATTTGTAATTTATTATTTACTTATTTCATTTGTTTATATTTATTTTATGTATTAATTAACCTATTTTAAAATGTATTTATTCATGCGTTTATGTATTTTCTATATTTATTTATTCCCACATGCATTTATTCATTTATTTTTTACTATATTTGTTTTTATCAAGTCATTTATTTTCCTGTTATTCATTTCTTTATTTTTATTATGCAGGTTTGGTCCTCCATACTTAATAGAGTATGTCCCAAAAACACACAGGAAACCATTTTTTAATGGCTTTAAAAGTTGATGGTTTGCTAATGTGTGTAATGGTATTAGTAACGTTAGTGGAAACCATCATAGTTTCTGTGATGGTTTCTACCGTTTCTTTCAGCAGGGCGATATATATTCATATGTGCTTGTTTGTCATAATTGCAAGTATTTTCATTATTATTGTTTGTTTAATTGTATCACCTCATACTCACATTCACACCTCAGGTATTCCAGGCTGAAGGTTTTTCAGACTCTGACTCAGCTACATCCGGGTTTCCCGTGAAACACTGAATGCAACCAAAACGAAACTAAAACTGAATCGCAATTTTCCTCAAGCTGTTCATAACTGCAGTCAAAGTTTGTGAAAGCCAGAGTAATTCGTGTTTCAAGTAGAAAAATCCGCGAAATTTATTCGTTTCACATCATTCCCGAAAGGATGAAGGAGAATAGTCGGAGACGATGGGTTGAGCTCGTCGCAGTTACACGAGTGTCTTTATACACATAACGTGGAAATACATTTCAGATCTCGTGCAAATAAATGTAATCAACATTCATGAATAAAACACACAATGATCCATGTACACACACGCCGCGGCTATTAACGATGAACTTTGGTGAAAAACACACTAGTGTAGTTGGTAAAATATACACAGATTCGACATTTCTGGATCAATAACTCACGAGCAGAACGTTTTTACTACACAAATGAAGCCTCTTTTCTTTCGTAGTGATGTAGAAAACGAGATAAAAGCGTGTTTTTCTCAAAACAAGCTTTCCTCCGCTCTGTACAAAACACGTCGATCTCAATGGTGTCTGAATGTAGTCTTCTTCGTCTAGCTTCACGGCGGATCGCAGACTTATAAAAGGATTACCGCCACCTATCTCTGAAATGGACCATTGACACTCTACCAACAATCTCATAATTAACCTCCCAACCCATCTTCAAACACCTTCATCTTTCCCTTTCTCTTCCCTCTCCTCCACACGCCCAGAGTCTGAATAGAGCTTCATTCTCAAGCGGGATTTGAAGGAGAAAAGAGAGAAGAAAAAAAAGAATATTATCTTAATCTTAAATCTTAATTGTAAACTGTTCACCCTTTTTCTCTAGTTCCTCCTTCAACTCATTTCTTTCAGCAGTATATTTCCTGCAGTACATTATAACATGTTCGACTGTTTCATTAACACCACACACCTCACATAGCCCTGTTGGATGTTTATTTATTAAATGCATTGTATTGTAACCTTGTAATCACGTTCTCCTCAGCTCTGCTCCATCCTGATACTCTTCCCTTACTCACTGTTGACTGAATTTGATACAAATGCCTACCTTTGGTATCTTTGTCTCATAACTGCTGCCATAATTTCCATATATTCTTTTTGATAATTGATTTAATTTCTGATCTACTAAAAGGAATCTGAATATCAACTGTTTCTTGTTCTATGGCCTTTTTAGCTAAATTATCTGCCTCTTCATTACCTTTCAACCCAATGTGAGCCGGCACCCACAGAAACTGAACTTTTATACTAATTTGCTTAAGTGAACGTAATTCTCGAATAATCTCTATTATCATATCTTGTCTTGTTTTTGACTTCTGTTCATTCAAACTTATTAAAGCTGAACATGAATCTGAACAGATCACTATCTTGGGTACTTTAACTTCAGTAATCCACCTTATTGCCATAATTATTGCAAACATCTCTCCAGTAAACACTGATAAACAATCTGATATTCTGCTGCTCTTATTCACTTTTAACTTTGCTATTATGAATGCAGAGCCCACATGACCTGTTTTTGGATCTTTTGAAGCATCTGTGTAAATGTGTATCTCCACACCGTGACCCCATATACTGCCTTGCATCATATACCTCTGTTTCATATGATCCTACCTTTTGTCTTCTTTCTAATAAGCTATAAGATCAACTTTTGGTTGGGGCATAACCCACATTGGCACTGGAGATAAAGGAATTATTGGAGCATATTGTAAGGCCCACGAATTTGGTCCAAGGACGGTATCCAATCGTGGGTGAAGGTTTCCTGCGTGTTCGGTCTTTTCAGCGCGCAAAGTTATTAAATCTAGGTTAACTTCAAATCTGACTCCATTTTATTATAACCTCGAATTTAGGTTGGAATGCAAATTGGTTGTTTGTCTATTTCTAATTAGTATATTCTTCTGATATTTGATTATTCTAGTGACTCTTTACTTTATATTTACTTGTTCATTCCGGTGCTCATGTCGCTAACAAGGATATAAAGTATTCTACTAGAGTCAATAATTACAGAGTAAAACAGAATAAGATCAAATGTAACAATTTATTATCAGTCAGGTAAATGTGTATTATGTCAATTACATAGCCAATTCTTATATATCAAATCATATCAATACAAAACACCGAATTCTCAAAGATAAATCTACGAGTAAAAGATGCATACCTGACTTTATAGAAATACATAGTGTGAAGTCTAGAGACACACCACACTACGGGCTTCTGGCTACAGAAAAACGCCCCGATCCTTTTGCAACACTTCCTTAAGTACCCCAGACCAAGACCAACATGCCCCGAGATGGAGACAGGAGCTAATGATTGGAATTTGCATTGACCAAGTTAACACCTTTTGGGACAAAAGGTAATTTTGCATAGAAACCACTGGAAACTGACCCGCCCTCTACAGTGTGCAAAATATCTCTAAACTCTTAGGATCTGTATTACCTTTTAGAATGAGCCCATTGTACCAGTCGCCCTGAGACAATTCAAATTATACCAAACATGACTGTAAATATCACTTACATTCATGTAGAACATTACAATCTACTATTGACCATTTTGAGCAGAGTGGAGGGAAGGATGGGTGAAGGGAAGGAAGAGGATGAACAGGAACTGATGCTTATGTGAGAGAGGCGTTTTCCTGCATTTTCTCTCAGTGGGATGTGGAGACAGATGTCTGTATGTTAATACACCGTGTTGGTGTTGTCCATCTCAGAAGTTCAAGGTGTCTGAGGTTCTGTAATTCTTACAATATCCTCTTCCAGTCTCATATCTCTTACTAATTTCCCCACTCTCCATCCAAAACTATTACATTCTCTCTTCTCATGTTCCCAACTAGGTCTCAACACTTTTTTTTTGTAGGGTGTCCATTATAGATCTTATCATGGATATATGCATATATATATGCATATATATATATATATATATATATATATATATATATATATATATATATATATATATATATATATATATATAGTTTTTAAAGCCAATCTATCTGCTCCCCATTCCTGACCCAAAATACCCCTCCTCACTTTCACTTGCTTACTTCCCACCATCTTTTCTATATGCTCTCTCCATGTTAATCTACTGTCAAACCATGCTCTTAAAAATCTTACTGTATATACATGTTCTAGATCCTGTTTAGATAGTTTTAACTTAATATCAACATTGCTCTTCATATTTGTGAAAAGTATTATTTTAGTATTTTCCACTGAAAACTAAATAATATAAATAAAAAACTATAATTCTATCAAATACCAACAGATAAAAAATCAATAAGTGACTGACTCTGTTAGAAATCTTATAATGGCCCTCTTTGGATCTTCCAACTGTACAATAATCTAAACACAAACCTCAAAAACAACACAAAAATGGGTCACTGAGCGCAAAACCAAGCTTCTGCTGGCCATTCCAGTCCTCTGACCTGAACCCTGTAGAAAATGAGTGAACTGAAGAGAAGAAGCACCAACATTTTCATGTAAACCCATAAGTGCCAGTGTTGATTTCAGCCCTGAATGTCCCAGTCTTAATCTAGGCAGCCACGTCTCTTCTTTCCTATTTCTTCCCTGACAATTTATCCTCCCTACTGTCTGCATAATGTTATAAAAACATCTCCCTGTGCAGCTATTATCCCATCTAATTTGCCATTTATTCATTAACTTTTTCTTTAAAATCGACTTTGTCTCCTTTTCCCCATAGGCACTTTAACTTCCACCTCCATCTTGTCTAGTGCTTTTTTTGCTAGTTTATTAGCAACTTCATTACCAGATACCCCAATATGTGATGGCACCCAACACAAATACACCATCATTCCAGCCTCTTTCAATCTGTATAAAGATAGATACACTTCTATTAATACATCTTCTCTGTCTGATCTCGCATGTGCTATACTACAGTGCAAAAAATGTCTCTTATGCTGACCAAGGATAAAACATACAGTAAAATTGTGACATATTACAATTTAAAATAACTGTTTTCTTTTTTATTATATAATATATTCCTGTGATACAAAGTTGAATTTTGTATTCATCTTTGGGCTTGTCTAGTAAGCTCAAATCTACAAGCGGTTCAGGGTCTCTCTATAGTGGGGCGCCATTGAGTGGTACATTAACACAGAAGATCTCGCCATATATGGAATGCCAATCCTGCCATAATTAGAAATAAATAAAGAAAGAAATGTACAAAGAAAAGTAAAAAAAAAAAAAAAAAAAAAAAAAAAAAAAAAAAAAAACTAAAATAAATATTTATCATTTTATTTCCTTATTTATGTATTTTTATTTTTATTTTTCCATTTATTTATTTCCACATTTATTTATTTCCGCATTTATTTATTTCTACATTTCTTTGTCCGTAGGGTAATGAGGTTTTACCTCAGGAATAGCAATCGAGCCAGAGTAGACCAGAGGTATATTAACATTAGGATTTAAAATATTCTAAAACTGTAAAACTGACCAGAGCCTGTCTGACAGTGATGTACTCTGCAGAGGAAGATTGTTTAAAGGGGGTCCTTCAGAGTGACAGCTGCCCCTGATATTCCCTGATTTTATTACAGTTTAATGAATGTCTGACGGTGTTGACAAAAAGTGGGGACACAACTTTGAAACCTAATGAAACATGCATGTGTCACTGAAAAACAACCTTGCTTTGATACGAGACATTATTAAGTGTTACTTTTGATAAAACAAAATATTTTTCATCATTAAAAAACATTTTTGTCCATTTTATAGCATATGAATGATTGAACCCTTCTCTGTGAACGCAGTTTTAGATGCAGTGAGAAGACAATAAGTGTCATAGATTTCACATAATAATGATCAAATTAAATTGAAGGGGATAATTGTGTTAATTGTGAATTTCTATGTTACACTGATTATTTGGATAATTTGTTGATTTTGATGATGTAATGACTGTATATATATATGATTTTTTTTAAATTTGCACCAGAGTGTTCAGTAGGTAAGACATCATATTGTCTTAAAGTGGTCATTGTGGGATTTTAGCAGAACACTCTGCCCTTTGAACGAATGCGGTGCTGATGGATGCTTATTTTGTGCTTAGCTTGCTGTTTGCATATATGATCTAAACTTTGGCCTTTATCCAAACAAACTTACTTCTATATTCGGATGTCTGTGCATAGTGTGACCATGATGTGATTTTATGCTATCCAATAGTAGAACTTCTTCTTTTGTTATATGTATACTCTCTCTTGGCTCAATAAATTCGAGCTCTGGTTAAACGGGACATTTGTGTCTTGTCTTTAATCACTGACTCCCGGGTACCCGAGGTTTCTGTTCTCTGTACATCCTGACAACCTGACTCCAGATCTCGGTCTTGTTACTTTATTCTAACAAATACATTCTGTTATTAATCCCCATTACATTTACAATTGAAAATATTTTTATTTTTTAAACCTGATAGCAGTTACAATTGCTGGACATGTTTTGTCCCATGTCTCAAGAATCACTGTAGGAACTCAGTTAAACTGTGTAGATTGAGGTAGGGGCACTGTGGGTTAAATTATTTTTTTGTAAATTGTAGGAAAGCATATTTCTGGATTATGTGAATGTGGGAATATGGAAACAATAGGGCATGTTTTATTGGATTTGGAGTGTTTATAGATAGATAAATAGAAGAAGAAGAAGAAAGTAGGTGGCGGTAATGCACCTTACAGCTGGTTTGCCAACCGCCAGTTAAACAACAACAGAAGAAGAAGAATTCTTCACTGGGAGACTCTATTGTGTTGATAACGAAAGCAAACTCGACAGAAATAAAATAAATAAGACTTAAAAACTAACATAAACATCACATTAAGGTAAGTTTACTGATATAAATTCGTATTATTGTAGATTTTCGCGTCTCTGTCGCGTGTTAAATCCGATATTTAAACATTAACACCATTAATGGAGTTGTGACGCATGTAGAAGTGGATGAAGCTGCACAAGTTCATCTTCAGGATTATAATGATATCGAGCTCTAGAGATTGTGCTTTTAGTTGAGATTAATTTACGGAAATGTAGGCTAGCAGAGGAGGAAATCACCAGTTAAACGGAGAACTCGAGCGCTTCTGTAGGCCGCGGAGTTCAGTGAGAGTCTGATTCAGACACACAGCGATCCTGAGATCAGTCTGAATACACACGATTAGTACAGCTACTAAACTAACACGGGCTACAGGCACAACCAGGGAACACTGTCAGTGTTTGTCCAATTCACTAAAATCAGTTCACTAGGCCCTCGTCTAGCGATCCCAGTGCTACACAGTTAAACATCTAAAATTATCTTTATTTGTACGTTTTCTGAGAGGTCTGCCTTTCTAAATCTTTCCTTTATTTTAAACAGTTGCGTTTGTCCATAATGGAAAAACAGTTTATTCTGGTTTTAACTTTTTTGTTATTGTTTTGTTCTCAGCACTTGCGTCTGACGTTTAGGTTCCGGGTTTGAGAGGAAAATTCAGGAATGAGAATAAAGTGCGGGACTTTATTGATGTTAAAAAAAGAGTTATTAAGAGAGATAAGCCATGAATAGCATCATTTAAAAGACTCATTTAAAACCCTGTAAAGCTTGAGATTATTTGTGCCATTAGAACAAACCCAGCCGGTGTCGTGCCGAATTCTGACCCCTGCCAGATTGTTACCCCCCTAGTATTGGTAGGTTTATGGTTAGGTGTGGTGGAGGGGTTAGGTTTAGGCAATCAGGCAGCGATTTCAACGAGAAGGGTCATAATTTGGCAGGGGGTCAAAAATGGGCACAACACCAGCATTTCAACTAGGGCTGGAGCTATCAATTATTTTATTCCATCGATTAATCGAGTAATCGGATAAGAAGCAGTTTTTCTTTATTAAAGAGCAATACTAAATATGCAAGAGAAAACAAGATAGATCCCTTAAAATAAACAACTAATTTGTTTCCTTTTCAGAAAAATGAACATTTTTATTGCTGAATTTGCATAGATTAATAACCTTGAACCATTTAATGCATTCAATTGCCAAATTATATTCAAAATGAATGTGCGCTGCACAACTAAAAGCCCTACCACCAAAGGAACTCAACTTGAACTTTGGAACAGACAATAAGTCTGCAGAAGATGATCTCAAAGAGCGCAAAGGAGTATACAAATGAAGAAGATCTGAAAGATAATGAGGTACCAAATTATAAAGAGCTTTGTATGTAAGAAATCAAATTTTATAATGAACACGATAACGAACAGGAAGCCAATGCAGCTGAAAAATGCAGCTGTTATAGACCTCAATATCAGCGTGATCTTGCGTTATTTCCTTATCAGTTCTTGCGTGCATTTGGTTGTGAAACATAGATTGTGGACCAGACAGAGCTGTTGGCAATTCTTCCTATTGTAAAAACGGTGATCCAATGACTTTGAACATCATGCAGTGTGAACTCTGCATTACAGCAGCAGAAACACATAAGCCTCTGAACAGGGATTCATGCTTTTCTCATGCTGCTGAAGTGAAATGTGTTCAGTAAGAGTCAGACTCGAGCATCAGTGAGCTGACGATGCTCATGAGGATCACTCTTCATCTCAAAGGGCTTCTGATCTTCTTCCACTGCAGTCAGTAAACCATCACTTTATGGATTCATAAGAAAAGGATCCTCCACAAACTGCTGAGTCTGAAGCTCCACATTCTCTTGAATGTCATTGTTTGTGTCGCATTAAGATTGGTTTTCACTGCAATTACTGGAATACTAATCACAATATTATGTGTCATTTGTTCTCTTGTGTTTCCATATGCAGGTGTGAAGTCAGTTTGTCATTATGGAGAGCAGTGAGAGATCTTCATCTCCTGATCACAGCTGGGTGTCTCTGAAGAGTGACAAATCTATGAATAAGCCTCCTTTATTTAGTAACGATCCAATGACCTCTGACCCCAGGTGAGATATAATCCAGTGAAAGGTTGTTATTATTAAGTGTAAGAAAGTGAGTGGCTTGGCCAAGTATGGTAAGCCATACTCGAAATTTGTGCTCTGCATTTCACCCATCCAAGTACACACACACACACACACACACACGCACACACTCTCTCACACACACACATTTTGTGGTTTACGGGGACTCTCCATAGGCGTAATGGTTTTTATACTGTACTTACTGTATGTGCTATTGCCCTACACCAATCCTACACCTAAACCTACCCCTTACAGGAAACTTTCTGCATTTTTAGATTTTCAAAAAAACACCATTTAGTACGTTTTTTTTTAAGCCTTTTGAATTACAGGGACATAGGCAGTGTCCTCATAAACCTCCTTCAAATTGTAATACCTCTGTCATACTCATGTTATTAAATAAATTTGTGTCCCCATAAACCACAAAAACCAACCCACACACACACACTGTGAATATGGGGTTAGGTCTCTGCCATAATTCTGCGTGTGAAAGATCATATTTTAAACGTGCAAAGGTGCATTTTTCACGTGCGTGAACAGAGTTTTGTGGAGAAAATGTTAGTCTCACAAAGAAGAGAGTATTTCAGGGCACACAAATAAATTTTGCATTTAAAACAAGTTTTTGGATGCGTGCTGCCTTGACAACCAATCACTACATTCCCTGCTTTACCGACGACAGCGGAAAAATACAGTGCATGCATAATTATTCAAGTTGACATTCTGATCATATTTTTCCAATTCCAAACCACATCAATCTTAATAACTACAATTAATTTTGCATTTTATCATTTATAACTAGAGGTCGACAGACATGGGTTTTTCTCTGGCCGATGCCAATATTTAAAAATCAGGGCAGCCGATGGCCGATATATGATGGCGATTTCTTTTCTTTTTTTGGCCGATATGTTTGGCTGATTTTCTTTTCTTTATTTTCCCCCTTCATCTCATAAAAGAAAGTTTCATTAAAGGTTTATTGCAGGTTACAAGAGATAGTAGTAGTAGTAGTAGTGTTAATTTTGACAGGCATGTTTGATTTACGTGTGTATATGTATGTGTATATAATCTCAGTCAGAGTGTTCGGCAAGTGAAAATAAACCTGTGCTAAACTTATACTGAACCTCCAACTCACACACTGGCGAGTAAAATCTAATAATTGGCTGATGTTAGACATTATTTAGCCTGCCAGAGTGAAGATTTACTCGCATTCTAGATGGTTTTTATAATAAATGAAACAGCAGACAGAACTTAAGGAAGAACTTTTTCTGTTTTCTCAGGATCTCATGGAGATGGAGACTTTCATCTCCTGATCACAGCTGGGTGTCTCTGAAGAGTGACAGATCCATGAATAAGCCTCCTTTATTTAGTAATGATCCAATGACCTCTGACCCCAGGTGAGATATAATCCAGTGTTAAGGTCAATTCACGCTGCAGCAGCAGCAGATTCAGACAGGAGTCACACACTGATCCCACAAACCAGACGAAGAGTCTGTTTCCACTGTTAGTGAACCGACAGACTGACTTACAATTAGAGCTGCAGCTAACCTATATTTCCAGAACTGATTCATCTGCTGATTATTTGTTTGATCAGATTATTTTTTTAAAATGTTCCCCCTCATCCTGCCCAATGTTTTCCTCCAAACAAGATGCAATATAAAGATTATAAAAATAAATATAGTGAATGAATCTTGTGTAGGATATGTAGTTCATTATGTGCGAAAAAAGTTAAAATATAAGCATTGCATTCTAAACAAAAAATAACTGATTGCTTACCATTAAAAGCAGAGGATACATGACTAAATTAAAAACAAAAACAAAAGCACAACATATTAACTTGAACAAGGTTTGAGACACACATTCACTCATTTGAACATAGAAATTATATTCTGCTGCTCCAACAGTTACTGTAACTGCTCAAATAAAAACACAATTATGAACTCTAAATCTACATATGGAGCAGATTTACTATCAGTTTGCACCACCGCAAACCCTCGTTTGGTGTTAAAAGACTACTGTCAGGATTTATTAAAAGCATGCAGTGGGAGATTAGCGCTGAAAATGCATGGACACAGTTATTTCTGTGTTCTTTAATGTGCACCTTGTCAGTAAATACTTCTAAGATGGCGCCGCACATGGCAGCCTTGGTTTGTTGTTCCTTAGTTATAATAATAACTATTATAAACAGACACATTTCAAGTGGCATGGGAAAAACACACAGAAAACTTAGATTAACATCAGAAAAGCAGCGTGCACATTTCTGGTTAAAAATTGTGAGATTGCAATGAATTAAATTAAGATGAGAGATGCTTTTTTCCATTTTTGTTTTGTCCATAGAAAAGTGTTATTCACTACTATAAAGCGATGTGACTGACGGATGCTTTCTGCGCACAGCATTCAGACACGATTAATTCATAATCACACTCACTGATGATTATTTTCATTATTGATTTCATCAGTTATTGTTGCAGCCCTGCTTATAATAAATGAAACGGCAGACAGAACTATAGGAAAAATGATTTCTGTGTGTTTATCAGGATCTTCGGGAGGAGGAAGAGGAAGAGATCTTCATCTGCAGATCCCTGTTGTGTGTCTCTGAAGAGTTACAGATTCATGCTTCATCCTCTTCATTTCAGTAATGATCCGGTGACCTCTGACCCCAGGTGAGGATAAAAATGTAGTAGCGATTGAACTGCTTTATGGAAGTCAAAAACACTCAATGCACTCAGACAGGACTTGACACAATAAACATACATGCACTTACATTAAAAAACTTTAGAAGTGCAATGGAAATGTAAGACACATTTCATATATACAGTGCTGCTGGAAAGTTTGTGAACCCTTTAGAATTTTCTATATTTATGCATAAATATGACCCAAAACATAATCAGCTTTTCGCAAAAGTCAGACAAAGAGAAGTCAATCAAACAAATGACACAAAAATATTTTCTTTGTCATATTTATTCAGGAAAATTATCCAATATTACATATCTGTGAGTGGCAAAAGTATGTGAATCTCTTGGATTAGCAGTTAAGAGTCCATCTGTGCATTGACTATCAATGTCAGTACGTGACCCGTTTTATTCAAAGAACAGGGATCTATCGAAGTTTGATCATGTTTGTGGAAGTGAATCTTGTCACGAACAAAGGAGATTACTGAGGACCTCAGAAAATGAGTTGATGTTGCTCATCAGGCTATAAAAGGTTACAAAACCATCTCTAAAGAGTTTGGACACCACAAATCCACAGTCAGACAGATTGTGTACAAATGGAGGAAATTCAAGACCACTGTTACCTTCCCGAGAAGTGGTCAACTAACAAAGATCACTCCAAAGCAGAACGTGTAATAGTCTGCGAGGTTGCAAAAATTCCCAGGGTAACTTCTAAGCAACTAAAGGCCTTTCTCACATTGGCTAATGTTAATGTTCATGAGCCCACCATCAGGAGAACACTGAGTAACCGTGGTGCGCAAGAAGAAAGCCACTGTTCTCCAAAAAGAAAATTCAGTCTCAGAGAACAGAGTCTCAAGAGAACATGGGTCATGCAGCAAGACAACAACCCCAAGCAGACAAGTCATTTTACCAAAGAATGGTTAAAGAAGAACAAAGTTAATGTTTTGAAATGGCTGAGTCAAAGTCCAGACCTTAATCCAATTTAAATGTTGTGGAAGGACCTAAGCAAGCAGCTCATAGGAGGAATGGGCTAAAACTCCTACATGTTATTGTGCAGGATTGATCAGCATTTACAAGAAACTTCACCTTCAGTTACTGCAGCAAAAGGGGGTCACACCAGATACTGAAAGCAAAGATTCACATACTTTTGCAACGCACAGATATGTAACACTGGATCATTTTTCTCAATAAATAAATGACAAAGAAAATATTTTTCTCTCACTTGTTTGATTCGGTTCTCTTTGTCCGCTTTCAGGACTTGCATTGAAATCCGATGATGTTTTGGGTCATATTTATGCAGAAATATACACAATTCTAAAGGGTTCACAAACATTCAAGCAGCACTGTATATATGAAATGTCATGACAATATCTAATAATGTTTTTCTTTAATAGATATAACAAGACATTTACAAGCAAAATTAATTTATTAGAATACAAAAAGCACACAAAGTTTTTAAATAGTTCTGTATTAAACTGTATTTAATAATTGTCATTATTTATGCGCCTACTTTAAACACAGTGTGTAACCATAAATACCAATATTAACCAGGAAAAAGCTAAGCAAAAAAATGTTTTAATTATAAACAAACCGAAATACAGCTGACTCTTATATTTTGAAATGCTTGCTGGCTGCTCATTCAAAAAGATGAGGGAGATAAAATATGCATCTTACAACCATCTAACATGTTACAATATCCACACCATAAAGTAAAGACTAATAATTCATCAGCAGTCGATCACAAGCAATAATCTGGCATAAATATGCTCTATTCACTGATTGTGAACTGCTGTGAAATCATACTGAAAATAAAAGACTTCCATCTCTATCGATGTAGATTTTAATTGATACATCCTTTATTTTTAGATTATATTTAATCTGTTCTTCTTGTGATATTTCAGCAGAGCAGATCGAGAGCGAAGAAGACGGAGATGCTGTCTGAACAACACGAGCGTTACAGCGTCTCTGAATAAACATGTTCAGTCAGTGAATGATGAACTACAGAGAGTCAAAGAGCAGCTCAAAACCAGCATGAAGAACAAGTATGAGAGATTATTTGAGGGACTGAAACGCCAGGAGAATGAAAGCCTCCTGAACCGGATCTACACACAGCTCTACATCATAGAGGGAGAGAGTGAAGGAGTGAATGAAGAACATGAGGTTTTACAGATGGAGAAAACAGCCAGAACACAACACTCAGAATACACTCCAATCTACTGCAATGACATCTTTAAAGCCTCACCTGAACCAGGATGTGAGGAGAAAGACCAGATCAAGACTGTTCTCACTAAAGGCATCGCTGGAATCGGAAAAACCGTCTCTGTGCAGAAGTTCATTCTGGACTGGGCCGAGGGAAAAGCCAATCAGGATGTAGATTTCATGTTTGTGCTTCCATTTCGAGAGCTGAACTTGATTAAAGATCACCAGTACAGTCTTAACAGACTTCTGCTGGACTTTCATCCTGAACTTCAAGATCTGGACTCAAAGATTTATGAGGAGTGTAAAGTTGTGTTCATCTTTGATGGTCTGGATGAAAGCAGAATCACACTGAGGTTTTCAGACGCTCAAAAAGTTTGTGATGTGAATAAATCTTCATCAGTGGGTGTGTTGATGTCAAAGCTCATGAAAGGAGAACTGCTTCCCTCTGCTCTCATCTGGATCACCTCCAGACCAGCAGCAGCCAATCAGATCCCCTCCAAATACATCAACCGTGTAACAGAAATTCAGGGATTCAATGAGCCTCAGAAGGAGGAATATTTCAGGAAGAGAATCAGTGACGAACATCAAGCCAGCAGAATCATCTCACACATCAGAAGAGCAAGAAGCCTCAACATCATGTGCCACATCCCCGTCTTCTGCTGGATCTCATCCACTGTGCTTCAGAAGCTCCTGGAAGAAGATCTGAGTGCGGAAATCCCTCAAACTCTGACTGAAATGTACATCCACTTCCTGCTGATTCAGATCAACATGAGGAACCAGAAGTATGAAGAGAGAGATCCAGAGAAACTCCTGCAGGCCAACAGGGAAGTGATTGTGAAACTTGCTGAAGTGGCTTTCAAACAGCTGATGAAGGGCAATGTGATGTTCTATGTGGAGGACCTGATTGAGAGCGGCATAGACGTCACTGACGCCTCAGTGTATTCTGGGATTTGCACGGAGATCTTTAAGGAGGAATCTGTGATTCATCAGAGGAAAGTCTACAGCTTCATTCATCTGAGCGTTCAGGAGTTTCTCGCTGCTTTCTATGTGTTTTACTGCTACTTAACAAAGAACAAGAAGCCACTGGAGATTTTTCTGCAAGCATTCAGATCTTACAGATGTAAAGTCTCTCTGTATGATCTACTAACATCAGCAGTATTTAAAGCATTCCAGAGTAAGAATGGGCAGCTGGATCTGTTCCTGCGGTTCCTGCTGGGCGTCTCACTGGAGTCCAATCAGAGACTCTTACAGGATCTACTCACACACACAGAGAACAGCTCCGAGAGCACCAGGAGAACCACACAGTACATTAAAGAGATGATCAAAGATGCACTTGATATTTATCGTCTCTCAGCCGGTCAATCCATCAATCTGTTCCTCTGTCTGCTGGAAGTGAAAGATCAGACTCTGTCCAGAGAGATTCAGGAGTTTGTGAAATCGGACAAACACTCAGAGAAGAAACTCTCTGCTGCTCACTGCTCAACAATCGCCTACATGCTTCAGATGACAGAGGAGCCGCTGGATGAGTTTGAGCTCGTGAAATACAACACATCAGATGAAGGGAGAAGAAGACTGATACCAGCTGTGATCAACTGCAGAAAAGCTCTGTGAGTGTTTAATCGTTAACTAAAGTAAATACTTAAACACAACCCAGTCACATGAGGAACTCGTTCTTTAAATCAGCCGCAGGTGGAGCAAAGGGACGGTCGACACTATTGATCAGTAAAGTTGCAATTGAGATAAAATACTGTAATAAATTATAGGAACTATTAATAGCAATAAAATATAGCATTATAACATTTCATCTTCACTAATTATTCATCAGAAATGCATAATGTTCCAGGTGTTTGACTGCTGTTACAGTGAATTATTACAGTGACGGCAGTGCTTGAAGTCTGCTTACTTTTTACTGTTCAGCACTAGCCAGTATTTTAGATTATTATACATTTAAAGAGGTCTGCATTATGCCATAAAATAAATAAAACTATGGAAAGGTGGATTACTGTGAATGGGAATATTCTGAGTGATATAGGTCTAGTTTCATAATACATATTTACTCTGTCAGCTTTGTGATCACATTAATGTCACACATAAAAGTTTAAAACTTTCAACAGGTCACTCACATACATGAATTATTCAACGCAATACGACATAATATTTGTCATTTAATGAGAGATGTTATATATCCATTTACATGTTAGCATTTTGTGAAAACTTAAGATGTGACGCATTTCTCTGAATGACTACCGAGAACAAGCCCTGATTCACAACATTAGTTTCCAAACACAGAAATAAGCTGCATCTTAGCTTTGCAGCATCCAAAACTGATGGATTATATTCATAATAAGCTACAGAATATATGGAAGACTGAATCTATGCTGGACTAATAGTGACAGTAAAGATGTTAATAAAATGATTGTGCTTTGATTTATAATTCAGAACAACAGATTATCTCAATCGCAGGAGCTCATGTTGTTGTGATTCTATGTTCAGATCATGTTATCCTCTGTTCCCTGAGGACAGAAAACTGGCAACCCTCTGTACATGTCTGTATTGTTTTGTTATTTCTTACATTTTATTTAATCTCTTCTAGACTTTCTGGCTGTGATCTCTCAGATCAGCATTGTGAAATTGTGTCTTCAACTCTACAATCCTTAAACTCTGTCCTTCGAGAGCTGGATCTGAGTAACAATGACCTGCAGGACTCTGGTGTAAAGTTTATTTCTGATGGACTGGAGACTCCAAACTGTCAGCTGCAGATACTGAGGTATTTAAGAACATATAAGAGATCATTCACAGTCAGCTGGTCAAAATGTGTGTCTGTAGATGATCTGACTGTTGATATGTGTGTTCTGCTCTCTTTCAGTCTTGCTGGCTGTAATCTCACGGCTCAGTGTTGTGAGAGTTTGTCATCAGCTTTACAATCATCAAACTCGGTCCTTCGAGAGCTGGATCTGAGTAACAATGACCTGCAGGACTCTGGTGTAAAGTTTATTTCTGATGGATTGAAGAGTCCAAACTGTCAGCTGCAGATACTGAGGTATTTAAGAACATGTTTGTCTGTAGATGATCTGACTGTGTCTGTAGATGATCTGACTGTGTCTGTAGATGATCTGACTGTGTCTGTAGATGATCTGACTGTGTCTGTAGATGATCTGACTGTCTGTAGATGATCGGTCTGTGTGTGTCTGTAGATGATCCGATTGTCTGTAGATGATCTGATGATCTGTCTCTGTGTGTCTGTAGATGATCTGACTGTGTGTCTGTAGATGATCTGTCTGTGTGTGTCTGTAGGTTGTCTGGCTGTATGGTGTCAGAGGAAGGCTGTGGTTATTTGTCTTCAGCTATGAGTTCAAACCCCTCACACCTGAGAGAGCTGGATCTGAGCTACAATCACCCAGGAGAATCAGGAGTGCAGCTGCTCAACCACAAACTGGAGGATCCAAACTATAAACTGCAGATACTCAAGTATTTCAAACACTAGGCTGCAATAGGCTGCATTTACACAGCAAGTCTTGATGACCAATTCCGATTTTGTGACTATATCCGATTTTTTGGATAACGTGCTTACATTTGTTTTAAAAGTGGCCCGTATCTGATGTGTGTATTTTACACTGCACTTGGTGAAACAAGCCAAAAATAGCATATGACATCACAAATCAATTTGAATAGTACATTGAGTTTAATTTCTTGACATGGAATTCATATAGAAATGCAATAGTTACATCTATACATCAAAATAATTATATAGCCTCGTCTGTGCCCGAGCTGCCGTCACTAACAGTAGCAACGAGTACTCAGCGTGATTTCAAAAGCAACACATTTCAGCATCAGATCGCCTTTTATGTTACACAAACGAACAAAATTAATACTCTGCTACTCAACTAGGGAGGTTTCATTTGTTACAGTACCGCAAAATGTTTAAAAAAACCTCACTTTTTCGATGACGTAGGAGTCTCTTTTACAGGAGAATATCCGATCTGACCGATTACACGGCAGGCGCAAATGCACGCATCCGATTCGTATCTGATTTATTTCCACATATGAATTTCGGAATCCATGCGATTTTATTTTATTTTTAATTTTTTCCTGCTTACGCGGTTGTGGGCCATATCCGATCTGTGCCACATGGGAGGAAAAAATCGGAATTGGGTCACTTGAACCCTGCAGTGTGAATGCGGCCATAATGACATACTGAACTTGTGTGTGAATGATGCAGATTTACATTGTGTGTTTGTGTGTTTATAGTGTGGATCATGGAGGAGAGATCATGATGACAGCAGGACTACGAAAGTGTAGGCCTACACACACACGCACACAGATTGTTGTTTGACTGTATCAATTATCTCATCTCATAGACTTTCATTGTTTCTCTATTAGGTTACTAAGGACTATAAGGTCTTTTTTTAAAGGGTTAGTTCGCCCAAAAATGAAAATTATGTCATTAATTACTCACCCTCATGTTGTTCCAATCCCGTAAGACCTTCCTTCATCTTCGGAACACAAATTAAGATATTTGATATTATATAATATATAAGATATTATAGAGCTCAGACACTCCATAGACAGCAATGCAACTCCAATGTTCCCAGGTCCAGAAACGTAGCAAAGACATCGGTAAAATAGTCCATGTGACACCAGTCGTTCAACCATAATTTTACGAAGCAACGAAAATACTTTTGTGCGTAAAGAAAACAATAATAAAGTAATTTATTCAAAAATTCTTCTCCCCGAGTTACCGTCTTCTGCCATTTTGGAGAGTACCCCAGAATGTAATCAACGTAATCAGCGCGCGCAAGCTGAACGTAAACAACGCAGATTACGTTTTTGGGTGAAGTAACCCGTTAGCAGTGCCGGTCACCACCAGGGGGCTCCTTTGCTCTCAAAGATGATATAAGTAGTATCACTACATAATGTAAACACAACAGTAATATGTGGATTCAGCTTTAGAGGAGTCATGTGGAAATATATTTCTTTTAATACATATGTGTTTGTTTACTGTTTTGGACTCATCATTTTGTACATCATGCAGTGATGGTAATGACGTTTCTTGACACATGACTATTAATTCAGATACATTTGAAAACGCTCTCTGTCCACACTAGAGTTTTCAAGTGTTTTCCAAAAGCTTCTCATCCACACTGAAACATCAGAAATCTTAAACTCCTTTTACTGCGCATGCATGAAATATAATATAATCTCACTGAGATGACACAGACGAACAGACATAATAAAGTTTTTTAAGCTATTCTTCTAGCTGGATCATTTTATTTAGCAAAACATCTCCGCATTCACTGATGCGTCATGGTCGCACTCAAGCACCGTTATAAGTTTGCTCTTAAACGCAGCTGTGCTCATGGTTTGCTGCAGGAAAGCAATTGTGAATTAATTTTCTATCATCTTTGCAGGACTGTGAAATGAAGAGTGAACAAAGTAACACATCTTCAGCAACAGTGTGAAAGTGAACAGCACATAACAGACACAAGACCAGTGTAATCATAGATCCCTATCAGTACAATACACGTCACATGACTAAACACGCGTCAGTGTTTTCAGATACCTCAGTTTTCACAGTCCATGCTAACACCAAAACAGCGTTATCACATTTATGCACTTAGCAGAATGTCTTCAAAAAGCTCAGTTTTCACCGGACAAAAACAGCATCTCAGTGTGAACAGGAGACCGAAACGGAGGAAAAAAAGATGTTTCAAATGAAAATGTATTGGTGTGAACAAGGCCTATGACTTCCAATCAAAACTATCCATCTTTCATATTTAGTCAATCAATTAATTAAAAATCAACATTAGTTCACTGATGAAATGTAATTTTTAGTTTGTCAGTACACATTAATAAGCAAAACGTTCTTAAATGTATTTCAGTGGTGCCTAGTCAATAGAGGGCGCTACAAATACAGTTTGATGTTATTTAACAACATATAATTGAATATGCTGATCCTAGTAATCCCAGGAGACCCAGACACATAACTGTACATACTGACAAGTAAACACTATCATAACTGTTCAGGTGAGCGTTAGCTAGCGATGCCGTCTCTTAAAGGCCATCATAATGGTATTCTTGATAATTGATATCTTGCCTTCATAGTCATGAATACATTTTTTAAACACATAATGTATTAAAGGCATTATTATTTCTCAACTCTACAGCTGTGCAATAAAATTCACTTTAAAGATTCACTTTTCACTTTTATATATATATATATATATATATATATATATATATATATATTAATATTAGGGCTGCACGATATAATCGCATGCGATATTTAATGCACATCTTGTCAGTAAAGCTGGTTCTGTAATCAGCGGTGATTTCACATGGAGCAGCATTTACTTCACAGAGCCGATGTTCACTGACAAGCTGCGCAAATCCACATTGATAATGAACGTGATGGAAATTACCGCTGATTACTGAACCGGCTTTACTGACAAGATGCACATTAAATATCGCATGCAATATATCGTATATCTCGTCTGTTGCACTGTATATATAAATTATTAAAATGCAGTATTTTTAGTTTACCTTGAAAAAAGCTTGGAAAACCATCGACAAAAACTTTATTTAAAATATGTTTCAAGTTTTCAACATATTCTAAGTTTTAATGTTTTCCTCCTGTTAACAACTGATTAGCATTAAATAGTTTCAGATTTTCGCTAAAATAGTTGGATGTGGTTCAGCCCTGCCTATTATTATTTGGGGGTTCAGAGTTTCCCTAAACTCTACACACAAAACCACAAACACTACACAAAAACACACAAGCTTCCCGTTATAAAAACTTGTTTTTTCATAGTAACTCTACACACAAACATCAAATGATCGTCCATACACACAGATGTAAACCAACCGCTGCTTTACACAACACTAGTCTGCACTGTTTTAGACCTGATGGGGTTTTCACAGAGTTTTGTTTGGGCTCCAGGAGTCTAGGACCAGCACTGCTACTGAGATCTGTTCAACAGCTTTCAATATATTGTGAGCATATTTGTGAAGAGTGAGGACAGTTTGGACTTTGCAGATATGGTCAAAGCTGTAAACACACACAGACATCTTCACTGTTGTGTTGTTCTTGATGTTTCTCTCTTCTTGTGTTCAGATGCCTGTGATCTCACGCTGGATCCAAACACAGCAAACACTCGACTCGTTCTGTCTGATGAGAACAGGACGATCACATGTGAAGAAGATCGTCAGCCGTATCCTGATCATCCAGAGAGATTTGATAATGATCCTCAGGTTCTGAGTGTTGGGAGTCTGACTGGACGCTGTTACTGGGAGACCGAATGGAAGAGACGTGCCGAGATATCAGTGTCATATACAGGAATCGACAGGAAAGGAGGGAGTGACTGTGAGTTTGGGTTCAATGACAAATCCTGGAGTCTGAACTGCTCTGATAAAGAGTTCTCTGTCTGTCACAACAAGAACAGCACTGATATACCTGCTGTCTGCTCATCCTCTAATAGAGCAGGAGTGTATGTGGACGTGTCGGCCGGCTCTCTGTCCTTCTACAGCGTCTCTGACACACACACACTCACACACTTACACACATTCAACACCACATTCACTGAACCCCTCCGTGCTGGATTCAGAGTTGATACCGATTGCTCAGTGTCTCTGTGTGATATTAAACGATGGAGAGACTCTTTCTGATGTTCACATGCACACAAACTCATCAAATCTCACATCATTACATTTATATTCATTCATTAATTAGTTTTTCATTGTCATCTAGAAGTTATAAATGTAGATCAGACACACATACTGTTCTGAATCTTTAATTAACAGAGTAATAATATGACTTTCCTGTAGCTCAAATAGTAGAGCATGGCGCTAGCAACGCTAAGGTCATGGGTTCGATTCCCAGGAAAAGCAAGAGCTGATAAAAAGTAAAACTGTAACTTGAATGCATTGTATTTTGGATAAAAGCATCTGCTAAATGCGTAAATGTAAATAATACTGCTTTAATATTTATATTGTAAACTGGTAATCAAATATAATAAAAGTACATTTAATGAAGTGGTTTCTGAATCTCTGATGTGAACTGATGACGGTATGAATAATCATGAATGTGCTGCATCTGTGAATCCAAAAACTCCTTTGTGCCGATCTGCATCGAGTTTTCATTTAAAGGAACACTCCACTTTTTTTGGAAATAGGCTCATTCTCCAACTCCCCCAGAGTTATTAAGTTGAGTTTAATAAGTCTCACTGTTTCAGCTCATTCACAGTTTTAAAGTATTATATATTAATGCTTTCACTGTGGGAATTTAGCTTTTAATCATGATCATTTATTGATAATGTTTCCGTATTCTGTGTAAATACAATGCAGCTGCTGATGTTATAAAAAGAAAAACGGCAAAAGATGTGATTTTTAAACCATTTGTATTCTTAAATCTCATGAAAAGGTTGAAAGGTTGAGAAGGATGTTTAAAGGAAAACGCCACCGGTTTTCCATATTCTAATATGTTCTTCCCTCAACTTAGACTAGTTGATACGTACCTCTCCCGTCTCAGTGCGTGCACTTAATCGCTCTAGCGCATGGCGCAATTATGTTAGCGTTTAGCTTAGCCCCATTCATTCCTTAGGATCCAAACAGGGACGAATTTAGAAGCCACCAAACACTTCCATGTTTTCCCTATTTAAAGATGGTTACATGAGTAGTTTCACGAGTAAGTGTGATGACAAAATAAAACGTGGTGATTTTCTAAGCAGATAAAAAATGATAACTATAATGTATGGCGGAAGAGCACGTCGCAGCACTTCGACCACGGCGCAGCGCCGAGGTCGAAGTGCTGCGACGTGCTCACTTGAGCGATGATATTACTGCGCCGAAGTCGAAGTGCTGCGAAGTGCTCTTCCGCCATACATTATAGTTATCATTTTTTATCCGCTTAGAAAATCGCCACGTTTTATTTTGTGTCACTATACTTACTCGTGAAACTACTCATGTAACCATCTTTAAATAGGGAAAACATGGAAGTGTTTGGTGGCTTCTAAATTCATCCCTGTTTGGGTCCTAAGGAATGAATGGGGCTAAGCTAAAGGCTAACATAGTTGCGCCGTGCGCTACAGCGATTAAGTGCACGCACTGAGACGGGAGAGGTACGTATCAACTAGTCTAAGTTGAGGGAAGAACATATTAGAATATGGAAAACCGGTGGCGTTTTCCTTTAATGTGTTTTCAGCAGGATCTCAGATGTTGTTTCACAGATCTTCTGCTCCAAAACCCAGTGATCTGCCTGTATAGTCAGCATTGTAGAAAATATATATGGAGTGAACGGAGCAGCATTAGTGTGAAGTTTGAATGCTGTTTTTAAGCTATTATGTGCAACTGCTAAAAACAATTTTTCACATATTGGGAAGTGTTTTGAATATGAATAAAAAGCAATAGATTCTCAATTTTTGATGCAGTGTGAACTATAACGCACATCCAGGATACTCGTTGCACGTCTTTTATGTTTTTTAGAGGTTGAATTGTCATCAAGTACTGCCATACTGTCCTTAATACTTGTGAATGTGATGATGTTAAACAATGCTGATTAGTTCATGTGTGCGCTTTCCCCCGAACATAAACAACGCTAATTACGTCAAATACATTCTTGGATACTCTCCAAAATGGCAGTAAGACGTAACTCGGGGGAGAATAGTTAAATTATGTTATTTTTGTTTTCTTTGCGCAAAAAGAAAGTATTCAAGAAGAGTCACTGGTGTCACATGGACCGTTTTATCGATGTCCTTGCTACGTTTCTGGACCTGGGGATATTACAGTTGCGTTGCTCTCTATGGAGGGTCAAAGAGCTCTCACATTTCATCAAAAATATCATCGGAATATCTTCGGAATTTGTGTTCCGAAGATGAACGAAGGTCTTACAGGTTTGGAAAGACATGAGTGAGTATTAATGACAGAATTTTCATTTTTTGGGTGAACTATCCCATTAAAATATGTCCAAGAGTTTTACACTGTTTTTCCACGCCCCAAAACATGACGCAGCACAAAACAAAACGTGATTGAAAGAAATAAAGACAAATCTTAAATACAACAGTATAACATCGAATTACCTGTGCTCATAATTATGGATGTAAAATAAAACTGGAGAGGGGGCTTGTTTAGCGCATGCTGAAAAACATCAACATACAAGAAAAACGTAAATTCATAATTAAAATTGGGCCAAATGTATTTGTTCTCAGGCAAGAAAGATGGCAATGGCAAAGTTTTGGGATTCCAGAATAAACAAACTGATACTGTCAATACTCTTCCTTCTCTGCAAATGTCTTTACTGTTAAAACAACATACTACCACAACAAAATTAACAATTGTTCTGACTCTTTTCAAAACCTTCTTTGTCTTTATTCATGAATAAAACATGAACCATGAGCGGCCAATTCTCCACACCACAAACTGACAAAAACTTCATAACAAATCCATACTCTCCTCCTTCTCTCCAGACGTTTCCAAACTTGTCCATTCCATTCATCCTGCTACCTGAGAGAGATGAGAAATTACCTTGATGACTGACAGATCAGAGCAGGAAGTTTTCGCTCATAAGTCACTGTTTCTCAGCCACTTGGAGCGTCTTGGGCTGAACATCAGTTTAGCCGAGAGCTCTCTGTCTCCCAGCCAGCGAGTTGCCTTCTTGGGGACATTTATTGACTTGGCCCTGGGGGCCTGGACTATGCTGGAACGCACACTGACTATTCAGCAGTCAGCGGTGTCATTCTCTCTGGGGGCCCCTCATGCCCTCAGAGTTTTTTAGAGGATGCTCAGCCTCATGTCGGCTGCCTTCCTTGTGATTCCATTGGGCCTGCTTCACATGCGGCTCCTTCAGATTTGGCTCAAATCTTGATTACTGTTCCACGCTTGGCGCCTGGGACGTTTTCGTCTCAAGATTGACTACCGCTGAATCAAAGCTGGAGCCCCTTGGAAGGCCCCTCACCTGTTTCAGTCAGGCGTTCCATTGGGACTGACCTTCAGAAAGAAGGTTGTCACGACAGATACCTCCAACTCAGGTTGGGGAGCCCTGTACGAGGGCAGACCGCTGTTTGGCTCCTGGTCCAGCCTGGAGCAATGCCTTCATATCAACTGCCTGGAGATGCTGGCAGTTTTTCTTGCCCTAAAAGCCTTCCTACCAGCCTTAAGAGGGCACCACGTCCTGGTCCCATCGGACAACATGACGGTGGTAGTTTTTATAAGTCACCAAGGCAGTGTCAGTAATACACTATCGCATTTCTATAATTCAAATCTGTTAAAGGATTGTTAGGCTGCATTAATTAGGTCAACCAGAATCGGGAACACTTCCCATAACACCCGATGTACTTGTTACATCGTTAGAAGAATGTCATCTACGCTAATATTAGTCTGTTTCTTTCTTATTCCAAGGTCACCCTGAACGAGTCTGTATCCAGATCAGATGGTCAAAGTCGTGAGATTCACATGAAAATCCACAGCGTAGAGAAGCCAGTGATCAGTCATTTATATAAATATGAGAAAATTCATACTTGTATAGGAGAGTGTGGGAAAACTTTTTCTTCAGCGAACAGTTTAAAACAGCACCAGAGGATTCACACTTTAGCTGTAAGCTCTAATCATCAAAATTAAAACAAAAAACTTTTTAAATGTTTTACTTTACATGTAATGAATCTAGAATATATGAAAATTCACTTTTTGAAATAAGTTACAAGAAAAAATGAACTTTTCCACGACATTCTAATTTATTGAGATGCACCTGTACATGCTAAATAATGCAAAAGTGCAGTGCATGCAGCGCCCTCTATTGTACAAGAATGAATTTGCTTTTCCTTCAGTCCAACATGTATTTGATGTTTGGTGTGAAAGGACTCTCTGTCAACACATTGTCTCACATCTTGCATAGCTTAGATGTCAGACAGCTTGTGCTGTGTAGAAAACAATGTGATTGCTTACAGATTACATTTCAAGCATGTGCCAGCCGGAGTTTCATGACCAAACTGTATAACTGTATTATTAATAATATAATAATGATTTATAATACAAACACTATATCTCCATTTAAAGATCAAACTTCATAAAAAAAAAAAAAAAAAAAAGATCATAATTGTGCACAGCAGTTGTCGAGCAGATTTGATGGATTAAAATAACTATTGATCTCATCAGTGATCTTGCGTTTGGGGTTTTCATCACTTTTCATTTCAAGTTTGTTTCTCATTTGAATTCTCACATGATTTTTTTTTTCCTTTTAGACCTGATGGACTTGAACAAGAAAGGAAAAAAAGAAGCAAAATAAAATCTGTCAACTACCATCAGAGTAAGAAAAGATTGAGATCTTGTACAAATGCCCGCTTGAGGCAAGAAGGGACTCCACTATATTGTTATACAAGGAATAACTCAATGCCATGTTGCAGGTTCTTGCGAATCGATATTACTCAACGTGTCAGACTGAACAAGATCCTCCACAGTTAAGTCAGACCGGTCTATTTTCCCTGCACACATGTTGTTGTTCACAGACAAAAGAGTAGGTAAATTACCTGAAAAATGCACATGGTCACCAGTGGCTAATTCACCATTAATCCTCATGGGCTCTAAGAGTCATGCACATCAGCTGTACAGATGCAGTGATCTAACCATGATGTTGTGTGCCACAACTCACGTATGTAAATGTAACTATTATCAGAGCAAAACTGCATCAAATGATTGGCAGATAAGAATATCACCCACACACACACAAAGAGAATAAAATAAAATAAATCATTATCCTGAATAAAATACATTAAATATAGAATAATGGAGCTTTAGCATGAGAGCTTAAGCAGTTCTTTCAAATAGTACATTTTCTGTTTTTACTGTATTTTTGATCAAATGCAGCATTACTGAGATGAGATTTTTTTTCAAAACTGTTTGAAAATCTTATTGACCCCCTTTTACATGGTGGTGTATATTTAAATCGCTTTCGTAAGAGTGCCGTTTTTTCGGTTTCACTTTCGCTTTTTAAATCCATCACCTAATAACACCTCAGCGCCTCCTTTCAGAAATACTGCTTCCAGAGCCCCGCGATGCTCGACATCATGCTCTTTCACAGCGTGCTTGAAACAGAGTGAAGCTATAAACATGTGAACAGATATCACCTGTGCTGAATATATCCTAAATATTGTGTACTGTTAGCCTGTCAGCCGTGATTCCTTCATTTAAAAATAAATAAATAAATAAATCGTGCCAAATTATATTCGCAAAAATAGGAAAAAAAAAAAAACCCAGAAAAATTCACCCAGCTATAATTTGAACTTGAATAAGCTGCTTGTCTTTTTAACTATTATTTTTCTGTTTTGTAAATTTTGAAGTTATTTTGTTCACATTAACCTGAAGAAATCCTGATAGTGACATAGTTTGAACAGACACGTGACCAGAAGCTCCGCCCTCTTACAACACTCAGCAGGAAGAGTCTGACTCGTTTCTCTCTTCTGTCAGACTGGCTCTCGAGGTCTCGACAAAAGCTAACAAGAATCAGTGATCTGTGACGAATGAAGGAAAATGCTTTCAAGAAGGGTTTTTGAGCAGTTTCTTTGCGATTCATTTTTGAAAGAATCATTCAGAAAGTGAAAGTAAAGTTAATACTGCTGGAGCTCAAACAGTGACGATGGCTTCATCAGCTGAATATGATTATATTTGTCCTGTATGTCATGAGATCTTCAAGACTCCTGTTATTCTGTCGTGTAGTCACAGTTTCTGTAAAGAGTGTCTTCAACAGTTCTGGAGAACCAAACAAACTCAGGAGTGTCCCGTCTGCAGGAGAACTTCAAGACATCAACCTCCAGTTAATCTGGCTTTAAAAAACTTGTGTGAGTCGTTCCTGAAGAAGAGAAATGAGAGACGTTCATCTGAGGAGATCTGCAGTTTACACAGAGAGGAACTCAAACTCTTCTGTCTGGAGCACAAACAGCCTGCGTGTTTAGTGTGCTTTACTTCACAGCAACACGACAATCATAACTTCAGACCCATCCGTGAAGTGGTTTCCACACATAAGGTGAGACAGATTTATATTTGATGATTAAAGCTGGGCATAAATACATTTCTTACTACCATTTTGCTGATATAATGTGAACATATTACAGAAATATCTGGTGTCTTATAGATTTTCACTTTAAATTGTAGGAGGAGCTCAATACAGCACTGAAGTCCTTACTGGAGAAACGTCAACACAAAGAAAACATTAAAGGAGAGTTTGAGAAAACACTTCAACACATCAACGTGAGGATTGATATTCATACATTTGATTAGAACAGATGCATTGCTTTGTCTGAAAAGTGCATGCTCCTGTATTGACCTGAATAAGAGTTTACTCCTTGAAGGTTATGAAATCAGACACATGCATTTAAAATCTTTTTATTCTGGAAATGGTGTTGGTTCATATAAACAAAGCCCCTGAGTGCCGGTTGATTTGACAGTGGGCGGGACTAACATATAATCAGCAATCTCATTGGTTGGTGCTCACCTTTCACAGAAAATATTTTACATTTGTAACTAACTTCTAGTGAGTTTTTAATCTTGAACCTCATTATTAGTCTTTCCACAGAAAAACTGAAAGACTAATAATGTTAAAATCACCAGCAGTCTGTAAATCTGTTTAATATGAAATCTACATATTTTCATTCAGACATGGTTGCTATGTGTGGGATCTGATAGGGCCCATGAAAGGAAGAGAGAAACCTTAGCCTTCAATGCTGCAATCTCGTTGTCGGTCATGCGTGAGTTATACTGCTGGATCCAGTCTTGGTCAGGTTGAGTATTAAGTGGCAGTCTTGGAGACGAGGAGAGAGATGGAGGACTGCAGAGAAGTAATATCAAAATACAAATAACTCAAGAAACTACTATCAACTATTGTTGGACTGAAAGTTTCCATCCAATCCACTTCTCCCTTCTTGCTACATACATTTTAGGTCTAATATTCATAGAACACAAATATAATTTACTGATTGATGGCTCTTAAATGTTAAGTAATTATACATGATACCACATATAAATGATAATAAAATAAAACAAAATAAATCATTATCCTGAATAAAATACATTAAATATTAAATAATGGAGCTTTAGCATGAGAGCAATTCTTTCAAATAGTATAATATTTTAAAATATTACTGTATACACATATAAATGTATCTTAGCTGTAAAACTGGTGTTTTGTGAAGAGAGTACGATGATATTTATGTTTATTTGCCTCCTACAGACACAGAACATCTACTGCTACAGTACTAGTACTTCAGAAAGCTAAAGTTGTTGTTAACTAAACTATATTTACCCACTCACTCTTCATGCTGCTCCAGAATCGTGCATCTTTGAGATGATTGAAGTGAATGTGGTTTGATTTCAGTCTCAAGCTGAGCACACAGAGCGTCAGATTAAACAGCAGTTTGAGAAGCTTCATCAGTTTCTCAGAGATGAAGAAGAAGCTACAATCACTGCACTGAGGGAGGAAGAGGAGCAGAAGAAGCAGATGATGAAGGAGAAGCTGGAGGAGATGAACAGACACATCTCAGCTCTTTCACACACAATCAAAGACACGGAGGAGATGATGAAAGCCAGCGACGTCTGCTTTCTGAAGGTCTGATTTCAGATCATTGATTGATTGATTGATTGATTGATTGATTGATTGATTGATTGATTGATTGATTGATCGATTGATGATTGATTGATTGAGTTGTTGGTGATCAATGGTGTGTTTGTTCTGCAGGAGTTTCCAGTCTCAATGGAAAGGTGAGTGATCTGCTGGTGTCTCTGCTTCTGATCCAAAGCCACTGCGGTTCTGATCCTGAATGTTCTTCCAGAGTCCAGATCTCATCACAGCCGGATCCACAGATGTCTTCTGGAGCTTTGATTCATGTGCCACGTTACTTGGGCAACCTGCCCTTCAGAGTCTGGAAGAAGATGCAGGACATCGTCCAGAACAGTGAGTCTGACTGCAGAAGATCTAAATGTCAATTTTGAATTAGTTGACCCATGCATTTTATATTTTGCCCTTCATAAAATGCAATAGAAGTTTCTGTTAAGGAATTATATAATTATATCTTTAGTGAGCATCATTGCTCCCTAGTTTTTTGTGGGATGTTTTAGGGAGCGATCGTTCCAGTGCGCTCAATGATTTTTGTGATCGAAACGTCTCTTAAAATGGTTGAGTGTTTATACAATGCGCAGTGTTTCTGTAACTGTCCAAAGCATATAAGGCATGTGATTGGCACCACAAAACTGGTGATACCTCTGCTCCGGAGCAGGATTTTATAACACTGGGTAAAAACTGGTGCTAACCCCTCTTCTAAATTAGTGTGAAAAGTCCTAATGTTTTGGTCTGATTGAGCATCAATCTCAGGGCATGTAAATATGATAACGGAAAAATGTCTGATGTATTTGATCAATAGATTGATAATAATCTGTGTTGATTGTGTCTCATCAGCTCCTGTGATTCTGGATCCAAACACAGCTCATCCACATCTCGTCCCGTCTGATGATCTGACCAGTGTGAAATGGAACTGGAACAAACTGCCTCTTCCTGATAATCCAGAGAGATTTGACTCGTATCCCTGTGTTCTGGGTTCAGAGGGTTTTAACTCAGGAACACACTGCTGGGATGTGGAGGTTAAAGAGAGTTCAGACTGGATTCTTGGAGTAACTACAGCATCAAACCAGAGGAAAGGACGTGATTTCTATAAGACTGGTGTCTGGAGTGTGTGGTACGATCAGTATAGCCTGTCTGAGCAGCCTGTCTTTGGCTTTCGTGTTGAACAGCAGCTTGATCGTGTGAGAGTGAATCTGGACTATGACAGAGGAACGGTGTCATTCTCTGATCCTGTAACTAACACACATCTACACACATTCACAACCACCTTCACTCACACACTCTTTCCATTCTTCTGCTGTTATACTATATTCACTCTGAGGATCTTACCGTTCTGTAGCTAGTAAATATTACTCCTGTAGGTCCGGACCTCCCTGCTTTCGTCATGTTTCCAATATTTAATACAGATCACATGAGTAAGAGTGCTGCTGATCTGAATATCACTGCTGTGATTGGCCCGTGATGACCACATGACTGATATCCAACTCTACAGCAACACTTACACTCTCATATTGCTCTTATACAACAGTACCAGCTGCATGCAATACCAGGTTCACGCTGCATGATTTTCAAAGTCGTCAGATCGCTGCTCTTCGCACACTGCATGACTGTCTGGAGTACAATGTAGTTGCTGTTGTGTGCATACTACACGACTGATCGGCGACGGGGGGTCACACATTACACAACTTCTCAGTAGGAAGAATCGCCAACACCTCTGCTTTGTCCATAAACTACTCTTCACAAAAGATCAATGACCCCTCCCCCTGAACTTTCCCTCACCCCTTATCTTGCTCTCTCATTGGCTGTAGGTCAAAATTCATTTCCAGGCAAAACTCATTTCAAACTGCAAGACTGAGTTGCCAACAGGTGCAGATATATAACATGCCAAATATCTCACAGGTATGGGCGATGTGTCAGTGCACTCTGAGTGGGTCTTTGATAACACACACTACATGATTGTCACACATGTGAACAAGCACCAATTTGGCTCCGATTTTTGGCAGTTGTTGGCAATTTTCACAAAACTATCAGCAAGTGAAAATCAGGGCTAAAATCATCCAGTGTGAACCCAGCATAACTTTCGACTTAAAGAGGTCATGAACTGCCTTTGTTTTTTATTGTGTACTGTTCTCTGAGGTCCACTTATAATGTTATCAATATTTTTACATTAAAAAACATAATTTAGAAGTAATAGGCTATTTTCTGTCCTGCATTTATCCCCCTTCATCAAAACGCTCTGTTTGAATAGCCGTGGCGGATTGTAGCCTCGGAAGTAAATGCCCACTGCTATGATTGGCTAACAGTGTACATTCATTCCTCATAGGGATGCGCGGTATACCGGCCTTTTTAAGCATTTGTTGCTTGCTCATCCTGATCTTTTCAGAGAATTAAGAGATCGACAGGTGAGTGCATCATTCATAAATTCAGATTTAATTTGAACTTTTATTTACAACTGATCAACGCACATACAGATGAGATACAGTAAGCTCAAATGTGCACACTAGAACCAGTGAAGTTTTGATCACGTACTATATTCACTTGCATTTCATGCAATTGAACATTAATTGAATTTGAATTAAGCATATACTTTTGCTATATCTTTTGCTATATTAATTTCATTATAAATAATATGTTTCTGCTGCGCTGCCGGGTGGTGGCGCTTTAACTTTGACTCTTAATAGTCACATCTATAAGATCGGCATCATACAACGAACAAACCACTGAAGTTTGATCAAAATCAGACAATGTATGTGGCTGTTATTAGGCATTTCCTGCTTCTCATTTCTCGCCATAACTTCATCGCCTTGCCACGGGCAAACCGTTCGAGATATGAAAAATCTCTTCGCAAATTAGCATCCCCAATGTCTTGAGATTATGTTTACCGAGTTTGGTGGCAATTGTTTGGAAATCCTCAGAGGAGTATATCAAATTCCAGAGCATGCGCTTTTTAAACAGCCCTGAATAGCTGACTTTTTATCTATCTATCTATCTATCTATCTATCTATCTATCTATCTATCTATCATCTATCATCTATCTATCTATCTATTTATCTATCTATCACACGTCTTGATATTGCCAAGTGCGACGTGTTCCTGTTGACCCTGGAACAACATTGTGATTAACCAATCAGATTTCAAGAACCAGTTTATAATTTTTGTAAAGTTTAGGATTACATTCAGTGTTTGGTGCCTGTACATCAGTGTAATTCATCTATCAGTTCCTCTGATTTTAAGGATTACTCATGGGTAAGGTTAGGTTTAGGTGTAGGAATATGGTTAAGATTATATTTTTGAATTAAAATGTTGTTCCAGGGTCAACAAAATATGTTGACCCAGGAACACGTCGCACTCGGCAATATCAGGACGTATCTATCTATCTATCTATCTATCTATCTATCTATCTATCTATCTATCTATCCTCCATCTATCATGAACGTGGTTTTTGGGTTTGAGTTTAGATAGCTTTGTGTTATGCTATAAGTTTAGTTTATGATCATTGTTGAAACAGTTCTCACAATTCTTTTTTTCATCCACCATACATTTAGGGATGTGATAAAAACTGAATACTTGTTAATACAAACTGAACAAATCCAGATATAATCAGTGGAATGTTCCTGGAAGGTCTCCGATCACTCCATCAGATCCCGTTGCGAACCCCACGAAGCATAGGCGAGCTAGGCGGTCACTTAGGGCGCCACCAGCTGAAGGGGCGCCAATGGGCGCACGTACTGGCACTACATTTTAGCAGGGTTGTGATAAAGAGTGGCACGGTCACCCTGAAATATGACTGCCGCCCCCACTGGATCCCCAACATCATTGGGCTAGAGTACTGTCAATCTGATGATGCCTGTATGCCATCGGATCAGAGCGCTGTCAATTGCTGCCTGATCGTTGCATGCTTGCATTTGGAGCGCTCTTCAACGCCATTAGATCAATGGGGGGGGGGGGGGGGTGATTTGTGAATATTTAACGACTATACTGAATGACATAGCATAGACTTCTTCATGGTGCAAGTGTTTGCGTATTTCATTTCATTATGTGACCTGTTGTACAGATCTGTGTAGTGTTAAATACTGTTTTTGACAGTGTTGATAACGTTTCTGACAGATAATATCATGATATTCCCTTACCGAATGTCGTATCCTGTCAGCAATAACCTGTCCATAGGCTTTCATTTCACATGAAATTCTGTCAGTGTGGGTGAGCTGTAGAACGAAGGAAAATACAGCTGCGCTATATCTATGGTCATTTTAATATGTAACTAATTTAATGTTTGGATTTTTTTTTTTTTGAAGTATCCAGTGGATGATCGAGGGGCACAAGAAGAATCTGTGGGGTGGGGGGGGGGAGATTGCCCCACCCCCAGCCCCCCCTTAGACCCGGCCCTGGTTGTAAAGATAGCGAGTGAAAACAAAAGAAAAAGAAAAGCTTAGAGCAGCATGATCGTGACTGTCATGTTAGCCTGAAGGGACCAAACTTTCTCTGTAAGTGATTTTAAAACATAAGACAGTACCCAAATTTGAAGACTACAATAAGATTTCACTTCTGCTGATAATAACATTTTGGTAGGCTTCTATGAGATGGGTAGCCTAAATGTTATATAATTCAGATGGGCTACCTGTTATTTTTATGGTATATCAAAAAATGTATATTTTGAAATGTCATTGTTGGTACATTTTACCAGTATTTACCATACTTTCAAAACAAAAATTAAAATAAGAATTTATTAAAAAAATATGCAATATGAAAATAATTTAAGAAAAAATGTGTTTTCAAAAACTGGAAAATCTGGAAAAAGGGGGCTCGTCTTATAATCAGGGTCGTCTTATATTCGGGTCAATACGTAACTTTGTGTATCAAACTGGTATATCATAAAATAAATATTGCAAAAACAAATGAATGTAATCATTAATTATAATTATTGTCATTTATGTCTTACAAGTCTTTATGTAAACAAATTAGTTCTTTATTTTAATTTTATTTATTTTATTTATAAATCATCTTTGTGATTGATACTGAGGCTGACACTAGACTAGGACATCAGAGTGCACCAGTAAATGATATCAGTGTTGTTTATGCATGGACGGATGGATTTATTTACTTGTTTTGTCTGTGAACATCTAGCACTGCATCCATTGTCCTTATTGTTTAAAGATTCTATTTTATTCGTATTTTAAAATTTAACTGATATTACATTGTAAAATAATTGGTCATTTTCTAATACTCCCCCCCCCATATATTTATTATACTTGTTTATGCTTAGAAAACTGCAGAATATGTGGATATGATTTTAACCGTCCATGTAGGGACGCACGTGAGTCATATTCGTATCTTGGCGCCATCAGAAAAACATTTACTTTCGGTTTAACAACACGCTGCTGATGAAATGGCGTACATTTGGGGTAATATTTAAGTTTTAAAAACTTCATGTCTACTAGCATGTTAAAAGTTTCTTAAAGTATCATAATCTAATCCTATTTAGACAACAGGTCATTTCTCGAATTATATTGTGTTTCAGTAGGTCTGTTTGCATGCACTTGCTTAAAATCGGAAGAGCGAGAGAGGAAGTAACATTTAACTTTTATGAAATGTATTTAATACAAATAATTCAAAACTCGCAAAAAACATTTTATAAGGAAAACAAAACTTGTGTATTGTTTTCACCGTTTCGCTGTATTTAAACGGACTATATGTTTTTGTCTCTGTGCAATTTGTGATTAGTTGTTTATTAGTTGTTCCCATACCATAGATTAGATACACGAACGTTTCAGCGAGAAGAAAAGATACATTTGAGCATCTCGCGAATTTACTTGCTAATCAATTTCTTTTTAATTCCTGTTTGTTGCTTTATACGTGTCACGTGATTGTTATATTAAAGTTAGTGATTTATGAGGTTTTAACGTTCAGATAGGCTGTTATATTACGATTTGATGTCGTCTTTTTTAATTATGTGCAATCTATATAATTTCATAATGTTCAGCAGATTCATTAGTTTGTGAGTTTTTCAGTGGTCAGAAGTCCAAATTTGTACTGTACTGTAAAGTATGTTCATTTTGTACTGTAAGTATGTACATTATCTGATTAAATGGCAGATAAATGTGTGGTTTTGATTAAAAAAAAAAAATACGTTACGAACTTTGATGTATTTAGATATTAGTTTACTGATCAATCTGTTGAGCTATTTCATACAACAAAGATCATAATCAGTTCCTATATTCAGCACTATTAAAGGAACACTCCACTTTTTTGGAAATAGGCTCATTCCAGCGGGAAATGAAAAGTTGCGATTTTCTAGTCCGATTTGGCAAGGAACTATACTCTCATTCTGGCGTAATAATCAAGGAACTTTGCTGCGTAACATGGCCGCAGCAGGCGTAGTGATATTACGCAGCGCCTGAAAGTAGTCCCCAGCTAGGTAACTAGTTATAATATAGCTGGGGACTACTTTCAGGCGCTGCGTAATATCACTGCGCCTGCTGCGGCCATGTTACGCAGCAAAGTTCCTTGATTATTACGCCAGAATGAGAGTATAGTTCCTAGCCAAATCGGACTAGAAAATCGCAACTTTTCATTTCCCGCCAGTCTTAGTACACGATATAACTACAGAAGAGTCGAGTTTTAAATAGGACAAATATCGAAACTCTTTGATCGTTTTTGAACGCGATGCTACTGGTCTAATTGGATGCTAAAAGTGCTATCGCCAGACCCGGAGATCGGCTGAATGGATTCAAAAACGGTAAAACTCAACTTATTAACTCTGGGGGAGTTGGAGAATGAGCCTATTTCCAAAAAAAGTGGAGTGTTCCTTTAAAGCTAAAAGAGGCCAGAGGCCCATTTCAGAAAGGAGGTTTAGGTGAAACTCGAGTATACCATAAAATGGGTTTTCAGTTTCAAAATAGGAGGTGTGTCAAACACAAGTAAGCAGGGTAAGTCAAGCCCATTTCTGAAAGAGAGGTAATTTATAGTCGGAGAAAGTTACCATGTGTAAACCTAACCTGGTCAGGAACAGGATTTTTTTTGGTAAACCCAGGGATTATTTTGGTCTCCTCCCCCTTTTTAAAGCGTAAGTGATGTTTAAATACCTCATTCATGTATTATTATTTCATTGCACACATTTCAGGAATAGTGTATTATATATATATATATATATATATATATATATATATATATATATATATATATATATATATATATATACACACACATATAATTTTTATTTTATTTTTTTTATATAAATAAGATGAGGTTTATATTGCTCCTTGCCTGGTAACTGAAAATATGTAAGAATGAAGTTAAATCATGTAGTTCTACATGAAAAAAGAAAAAAAAAAATCATGTTTTAACTCGGAGTTGGTTAAACCACTTATTGAAACAGGCCCCAGGTTCACTAACAGTTTATGTTTGTTTGTGTTTTGCAGTGGGCAGACATAGTCCAGATTTCAATCGCCCCAACAGTAAGTCGATTACATGATTTGACAGCAAAAGTAAAGTATATATTTTGAGAAAATGTGACTGTTTCATTTTACTGATAAACCTGTTGAGCTATTTAACACACAACATCTAGCCATCATAAGGTTTATAATCAGTTACCAATATTCAGTGCTATTAATGTAAAAGACACTGTGCACATTGACAAATTACTGTATTTATTTGTGTTTTTGAATTCTGGCTCTTATGAAATTCAATGTTACTTCACAGAAGCATCAGCTGCAGTAGTCCCTTTCTCTTATGAGGATGGTTTAAATGCCATTTCAGAGAATAATGAGCATCTTCTGTGTGTTTCAGTGAGTGATTTGAGGATTGTTCTTCTGGGGAAGAGCATGTCAGAAAACAGTGGAGTGGGGAACTTCATCTTAGGACGAGCAGCGTTTGACAGTGAAGCTCCTCCAGATGTTGTAGAGAGAGTCGGAGGAAGACTGAAGGACAGACACGTGATCATCATCAACAGTCCTCAGCTGCTCCGGACGAACGTCTCAGATCATCAGATCACACAGACAGTGAGAGAGTGTGTGAATCTGTCTGTTCCAGGACCTCATGTGATCGTTCTGCTCCTCAAACATGAGCCGTGTTCAGCAGAAGATCAGGAGCGTGTGGAGAAGGTGCTGCGCTGTTTCTCTGAGAGCGTTTATCAACACACCATGGTGCTCAGCACACAAGAGCCCACAGAAACCAGTGACATCCTGCAGAACATCATCCAGAAATGTGCAAACAGACACTTCAGTCTTCAGAGGAGCAGCTCTCCTGATGATCTTCTGCAGACGCTTGAGCACATTGAGAAGATGAATGATGGATGTTATCTGGACTGTGCTGAAGCTTCACAGTGTTTCACGAAGGAGCAACAGACCACAGAGAGACGTGAGTGTGATGATGCTTGAAGTTTCTAGTAGTGTGTAATGATGCCAAAATATTGACTTCAATACGATACTCAACTAAAATATCTGGATACTACTACTGGACCTATACCACGATAAAATCATAGAACAACAGGAAACGTTTTAACTTTGTTATTGATAACAATAACATAGATGCAAGTAACAAACTAAAGGACAAATACAATAAAACAAAGACACAAATTAAATAAATAGGGCCTTATGAAATCCATTTTATATCTTCCCAAAAAATTTTCTCCAAATTCAGCCTTTTTCCACTCTATTTTAATGGTTACATTAAAAATTAATTGAACTAATTAATTGAAATCATGAGCACAATTTAACAGCAATTTATTAATTTATTTTTAAGGCCCTATGAAAAAAGTTTTATTATTTTTTTCTCAAATTCAGTTTTACATTCATTTGCTGTATTCCATTTAAAGTGTTTCATTTGTAATAATCATTATATCATAATAATATTATATATATATATATATATATTTTTTTTTTACAAAAAATAAATTTATTTAAATTTAAGTAAATAAGTTGTATTTACAATTTACTAGTAAATAATTTGTTAAATAGTTTTTTTTTCTGATAAATATTTCTTAAATATTGTTAATTGTTAATATTGTATTAGTAGTTGTAGCGCTATCATTAAATTAAGTAATATTTATGTCAAGTTAAACTGAACTTTTATTTTGATGGGTTGCTTCGAGGACCTTTATGTGTGTTTGTATATGATATGTTGATGGGTTTTCTAAAACACTAATTCCTAGTGATTAATGAACATGTTTTAATCATCTTCTTCTGTCAGTTTCAGAGAGTGTGAAGTTGAATCTGGTTGTGTGCGGGAGTGACGGCTCATTAAAATCCTCCGTATCAGAGCTAATCCTGCAGCAGACAGACAGAAGATCAGACGTGGAGCTTCATGATCGTCAGATCAATCTGCTGGAGCTTCCAGCTCTGATTGGTCTCTCGGAGGAGGAAGTGATGTGTCAGACTCTCCACTGTGTGTCTCTCTGTGATCCTGGAGTTCATGTTTTCCTCCTCATTATTCCTGATGCTCCACTGACTGATGAAGACAAAGCAGAAATAGAGAAGATCCAGAGGATCTTCAGCTCAAGAATCAACAAACACATCATGATCCTCATAAAGCAGAGTTCAGAGAATCAGACGGCAGAACTCAATGAAGAAACACAGTCTGTCATTCAGAGGTTTGGAGGACGACATCAGTTCTTTGGTCTCAAAACACAAGTGTCCTCACTGATGGAGAACATCGAGCAGATGCTGGAAGAAAACAGAGGAGAGTGTTTCTCCACAGAGATGTTTCTGGAGGCGCAGGTGAAAAAACTGATGAAATATGAAGAGATGAAGAAGAAAGTTCATTCACTAGAGACACATTTACTGTCACAAGGTAAGAAAATTAGTTTGGTCTTAAACTACACAGCATGTTTTAAAATTGGATTTTTACTAGAGTACGGTTTGATTCTATATTAGAGTTTTATACTGTACATTTGTATTTTAAACACAAGTAGTGCAAAATTCTACATTCTAAAGTTACTTTTTTTTATTAAAAAATTCGATGTCAGACATTCTGATTGTACAACAAGAAGGTCAAAGGTCAAGTTTCAGTGTTCCACAGGAAATGAAGATTGCTGCAACTGATGTATTTCCTCTCTTTCAGGTTCATCAGAGAGTGAAAACGATCTGAGGATTGTGCTGCTGGGAAAAACTGGAGCCGGGAAAAGTGCAACTGGAAACACAATCTTAGGAAGAGAAGCGTTTACAGCAGAAGAATCTTTTGAATCAGTGACTAAAGAGAGTCAGAGAGAAACATCTGAAATCAACAGCAGACGTGTTACTGTGATCGACACTCCAGGACTGTTTGATACTGAACTCAGTAACGAGGAGATCCAGAGAGAAATAACTAACTGCATCCACATGATCCTGCCTGGACCACATGTGTTTCTCTTACTGATTCCTCTGGGACGATTCACTAAAGAAGAGGAAACAGCAGTGAAGATCATCCAAGAGACGTTTGGTGAAAACTCATTAATGTACACCATGGTGCTCTTCACCAGAGGAGACTCTCTGAAGAAGAAAACCATCGATCAGTGTTTGGGGAAACCTGGATCTCCTCTGATGAAGCTGATTGAAGCGTGTGGAGACAGATATCATGTGTTCAATAATAATCAGACTGAAGACCGAACACAGGTGACTGATCTACTGCAGAAGATAGACAACATGCTGAAAACAAACGGAGGGAGTTACTACTCGTGTAAGATGTTCAGAGAGATGGAGAGAGAAAAACAAGAACAACAGATGAAGATCCTGATGGACAGAGTCAGAGAAAGAGATGAAGAGATGAAGAAACTGGAAGAAGAGAAAGAGAGAATGAAGATGATGATGGAGGAAGAACGACAGAATCAGGACAAAGAGAGAAAGAGAAAAGAAGAGGAATATAAAAGAGAAATGAAGGAACAGGAGGAGCAGATGAGAGATGAGATGAAACGAGAAAGAGAGATGTTTAAAGATGAAATGAGTCAAGAAAAAGAGACTGTGAAGAAAGAAAAAGAAAATATACAGACAGAAATAGACAGACTGATGAACAGAATAGAGAATGAACAACAGAATCATGAAACAGAGAGAAAGAGAAGAGAAGAAGAGTTTAATGAGAGAGAAGAACGATATAAAAGAGAAATGAAAGAGAGAGATAGAGAGATGAGAGAGGAGATGAAGAGAGAACGAGAGGAATGCTTGAAACAGAAACAAGAGGAAAAGAGGAGAAGAGAAGAAGAGAATGAGAAAAGAAGAGAGAAAGAACAGAAAGATTGTGATGAATTGAATCAGAGACTGAAAGAAGAGAGAGAACGAATGGAAAGAGAGAAAGAAGATATTCAATCTAAACATGAAAAAGAAGAAAACAAGATGAAGATCCTGATGGAGAAACTGAAGAGAGAAAGAGAAGAACTGATGAAGAAACATGAAGAAGAGAAAGAGAGAATAAGTAATGCACTTAAAACACTTCTGGTACTTCATCTGACTACACTTAAAATATATTTAAAATCAATTTCAGTACATTCTTGCAGTAGTATATTTTATTTCAATGCACTAAAAATCAATTTAATTATTAGTGGTATTAAGTATACTTTTTCAAGTGCACTCAAGTACTACTGAAGCAGAAATGTACTTTCAATTCCTGTATTTAGAGATGGTGATATGTTTGAGGAATATTACATAATGAGAATTATTACATAAAATTTCAGTCATTGTTCTGTAAGAAGAGTATGTCCGTGTAAAGGTTCATTCACACCAAGAATGATATCTATGAAGATAACTATAAATATAACTATGTTAGCGTCCACACCAGCGGATGATGTCTGTTTATTCTAAGCGCACGCTCATCTTTTATCGTACATCAGCTGGAAAGAAAGTTGTTCTAAAACTGATTCCAAGGATATTGTTTCTCTGTGCCTTTATCGTTATATTTCTGGTGTGATCTTCATTGTTATCTTTATAGTTACCGTCCTTGGTGTGAACAGGCCTTTAGTGTATTAACACAGACTTTATTATTTTTACTTTACAACCTACATTGTTTGTATATTGTATCGTATATTATTTTCCGGTGATTGTCATTATAAAGGAGCATTCAAAAGAGCACTCGTTTAAAAAACCCTATCAATTAACTGCAAATGTTGATTTTAGGGGTTATATCTTATAATGTGTGATTTGTTCTTAATGGATATCTGTATGTTTTGTCCCTGTTTGTCAGGATGTGGATATGTGTGTTTCGGGCTCATTTGTGTTCTTCTGCTGGCCTTCATAGTGCAGAACTATCCATTCACCAAAAGCCAAGGTATGGCAAACTCTGATGACACCATCAAATCTTATGAAGCAGTCCCACGTTTTCTTTCATTCCTGACCCTATACATGCAGCAGCAGCCCTCAAATCACAAGCACATCTACATGTATTGAAGCCATCTGATAAACTGAAATGCATGAAATCAAAATGCTTGCAATGGTATAGCAATAGCAGAGAGAAACAGCTAATAATAAACGCCAGATTATTATTCAATTTAAATGTGATATTTAATGTGATGACCATCAACATTTTTTTCCCTTTAAAGATTCTTCTTATTTGTAAAACAAAAACTTTCACAATGTACGAAAACTTACACTTGATAAAAAACACTTTTTATTTTAACATTTAAAAACACGCTGAATTGTGCAGAGCAGCACTTATTGAGCACTCATTAGCCAGTTGCTCTCCTTAAAATAGTTTTCAATAGTATTCCTAAAATAGTGCTGTCTATCCCACGAGTTGTTTTGAACTATTGAGAGCTCCATGAACCACGTGAGCGCGCAGCGGGGAGATCAAAGCATGTCACATCTCTGATTTTCAGCGGCTCTGAGATGATCGTATCAAATGTAGAAATATCAAGAGGTAGATTACTAACATATTGGCTGTTTATTAGTACTTATAAAGCTCATATAAATGCCTTTTTCTACATGATCATATTTTAGATCCATTAATCCGACCCAATACCTAAACTTAACAACTACCTTACTATTAATAAGCAGCTAAATAGGAGTTTGTTGAGGGAAAACTCTTAAATAATAGTGAATATGTTTTTCCATATTCTCAAGTGTTGGTAGATATGTTTTGTTGTGCAATTATTTTTTTAAGGATATCATTAACTGTTTTTCTTTTGCTGCAGGGCATGAATATCATGAAAAACTTGTGGCTAAAGCTTTAAAAGAAGCTGAAGCAAAACTATCATACAGATCAAAGCGACCTCGTGACTGGGGTTACTATATTCCTGTTGTTGGAGCAGCTGCTGGAGGAGTTGTTGGCACGATTGAAGACACTTTGTATTGGCTTTTCTGATAATATGAAGCTGAAGGATGAGTTCAGGTAAATGTGGGCAAATCATCACATTAAGACACATTAAGACACCTGTGCATGATGCAAATTTTCAAATTATTTTTTATTTTTTTATCCTTGCTTGAAGAAATGATTTATTCACTTCTTAATTATACGTTTTTTTTTTTTTACTCTACTTCTTTGCAGATTCTATAACTCTGAATTGATCTGCAACCATGAATATTAATAAGTCAATGTTTGTTTAATTAAAAAAAAAAAAATTTAAAAAAAAACTCTCATTCAGATCATTTCACCTGAATATCATGACCTGTTTTAATAAGATTTTTCTCAGAGTTTTATTATTGATTTCTCTCTGTAAGAATAATGATTTTGTTCATTTCATTTTAGTGAAATTAAGGCCACACAACTTCTCCCTCATCATCCATTTGACACCGATGTTTGTCAAAGAACTCTTCATTATCCTCAAGAAATGCTTCACTTCAGCATCCATCTTCAGGCACCCTAAATCTCTGAGGACTTTCATCATGGAGACTGATATTTTTAGCTCTGGAGTACATTTAAATCATATGTACGTGCTGTGACAAGTCTCGGTTAGTCTAATGTCATGGCCCTCTTCATCTACAATGCTGTAGCATTTGGACCAATCAGACACTCCATTTTTGCATTTGATTTAACAAATCAATTAGTTATTAGATTAACAAATAGTCACAGACCCCTCACCCAATACACATACCTGGTGCCAGTAGGACTGTCAAGGACTTCAGGCCCCCGTTTCCATGGAAACCCATCAGATAACACTAGTTGTATTGCTCAAAGGAATGCAAATGCAGAGCATCTCACACTACCTTTTTCCTATAGGAAAGACATTATGCCATAAAAATGGACTCTTCTCTAAATAGTTCATAGAAAAACCTTTCTTTGAACAAACACACATATCATTCAGGTCACTGTGTATATTATTACTGTTGTTATGATCCTGAGATATTCTATGTGTCTGAATTGTTTTTGTATTTGAGCTGTCTGCTCTGGTGTATAGACATGTTTGTGTTCTAGGTGGGTGTGGCCTCTGTTAATCAGCTGAAGGTGGTGATTGGTCCCACTATGCACCTTTCCCAGAGATAAGGACCACCTCAAACACTCGTCTCTTGCCTTCGAGCCTCGCTGACTTCGTACCTTTGTGCCAGAGAGAGATATTCTGAGTAGACCTATTGTAAATCTGTTGAGTGTTAGTTATTCTGAGATCAATTATTACCTTTCCTGTTTATCTGAACATTGCCCGTTTGACTATGACTTGGATTCTGTTTCTGCTTTGGGTACGCCCTGGAACATTGTAATACTACTTTATTACACGTTTGCCGAATTAAGGGGTGTAAGGGGCTAGACGCCGTTTTATTTAGTGTATGTTTTTCACTTTGTTTATGGTTGAGGGAAGTAGGGAAGTTGGTTTGTAGTTTGTTTTCTTTGAGGTTATTTAGTTATAAAAAAAAAAGGTCGTTTTGTTTATTGCTTTGGCTTTGTCTGCCCCTGAAGATATTCCCTTATAAAAAAATAAAACTCGTTTTCTCGGCATCTCTCTGGTGTTTTTTTATTTCTGTTACGTCTGTTACGTCGAACCCCTAGAGGTCATAACAACTGTTCTTGTACATGTTTTTGTGTATTGTATACTGTTTTATGCATGCTTATGACAGATGACTTGTTAATATCACTTTAACTCATACCGTTGTTTGGTCTCTCTCAATTTGTCGTCGGATTATCTAATTGAGAGTGAATATTACATGCTGATACCTACACTGTTAAAAATTGTCCCGTTAAAAAACAGTAAAGAACTGGCAGCTTTGTTGCCAGCAAGTAACTGTAGAATTAACTGTGTCTTACTGTTGGTGAAATTTACAGTTGGCTACTGTTTTTGCAAATACAGCATAACACTTTTTTTGCTCTTCTTCACAACTAAACAAACAATGTGTAAACTACAATACAAATATACTATACCATTGTGTACGCTATTGAGTAATGGCCTGCTAGTAAAAAGGACATTTTCTTCTTGGTTTTTAATATATATTTGTACCCTTTGAAATAGTGACTTGAAATGTAACACAAGTAAAGCAGCTTTAAAGTATTGATTGAAAACTTGTTTTGCTTTATTAAAAAAAAAAAAAAAAAAAAAAAAAAACTTTCTTAGAAAAAACATTAAAGACAATAATTGAAATTTAAGGGGAAGAAGTGGTCATAACAGAAATAAACTCTACATATTCCCCAAATCAGATTCTGACTTGCAGAACATTGGTACAAAATGAAAACAAATTGTAAAATAAAGCCCAAAGCTTATTACATTTATGACAATAAATGTACATTTCAGCTGTATAAATGATAAATAAATTGCTTTAACTCTTTAACAATTAATTCTAATAGGTCATGCAAGCTGTCCAAAAAAATAACTCTGGACACAAAGATTAAGTGAAAAACTTAGAGAACACCTGAGTAAATGTTTTTGAGTGAATAGAAATTAATGAATACCTGAAAAAACAGAGATCAAGAGACCCAGTGTGTGTGGGTGTGTGCGCACGCAGATTTTTGTGACAAATGAGGACATAAATTTGTATAATGACAGGTATTACAAGGAGAAGGTGACTTTTCAGGACATTACCCCATGTCCCCACTTTTCAAAAGGCTTATAAATCACACAGAATGGAGTGTATTGAAAATCTGAAATAGCACAAAGTTCCCTGTAAGGGGTAGGTTTAGGTGTAGGGCAATAGCACATACAGTTTTTACAGTATAAAAACCATTACGCTTATAGGACGTCCCCACTTTTCACAAAAACAAACGTGTGTGTGTGTGTGTGTGTGTGAGAGTGTGTGACGTGAGTGTGTGTGTGGTCTGTGGTGTATAATACTTGTATAAAGTCCAACTCAAAATCCATACATTTTTTTAAGTAGATGCAGACACGAGGGTTCACGGTTTTCTTTTTCTGGGTGACCTTCCCCGTCCGCTTTGATATGACTCCTCCAGCCCTGGTCCCTTTTTTATCCCAATAAACCACCTGAAAAACAAATGTGTGTGTTTAGAATTAGTGTGGAGGGGAAAAAAAGATGGTAACACTTTATCTTAGGGTCTCTTAAAGGAACACTCCACTTTTTTTGGAAATAGGCTCATTCTCCAACTCCCCCAGAGTTAACATGGCCGCAGCAGGCGCAGTGATTATTACGCAGCAGCCCCGGGGACTACTTTCAGGCGCTGCGTAATATCACTACGCCTGCTGCGGCCATGTTACGGCAGCAAAGTTCCTTGATTATTACGCCGGAATGAGAGTAGTTCCTAATCATATCAGCCTAGAAAATCGCAACTTTTCATTTTCCGACGATCTTATTACACGATATAACTACAGAAGAGTCAAGTTTTAAATAGGACAAATATCAAAACTCTTTGATCGTTTTTGAACGCGATGCTACTGGTCTAATTGGATTCAATGATCTATGCTAAGCTATGCTAAAAGTGCTCTCGCCAGACCCGGAGATCAGCTGAATGGATTCAAAAACGGTAAAACTCAACTTATTAACTCTGGGGGAGTTGGAGAATGAGCCTATTTCCAAAAAAAGTGGAGTGTTCCTTTAACTAGTTGCTTATTAGCATGCATATTACTAGACTATTAGCCATTTATTAGTACTAATTAAGCACATAGTAATGCCTTATTCTACATGACCTTATTCTACATCCCTAATCCTACCCAATACCTAAACTTAACAACTACCTTACTAACTATTAATAAGCAGCAGATTAGGAATTTATTGAGGGAAAAGTCGTAGTTAATGGTGAAAAAGTGTTCCCTATTCTAAAGTGTTGCTAAAAAGGGTACTCACGGATAACATATAAATATTAAAAGTATATAAAATTATATTCTTGTATCAAGAACACTTCACTTTACATTGTCAGGAAAGGAAAGCTTTCTTAAGAAGCTCCAACACTCAGATCTTTTGGACTGAATGATGTGTTTCAGTCTAGATTAAAGATATCTCTTTGTTCAAGCATTGACATACATCTTATACCCTACTATTTTAGCCATGTCTGATAGAACTGTAACATATGCACATGATCATCATTTTAATGATGAAGGATGGGTCCTAGATGAATCTGCTTCCTTTCAAGGTTTCCACCAACACCTCACCACCGATGGACATTTTATTTCCTTGACATTCACCTACTGCTCACTGGGGCTCAAATATTTGATAGGAAATTTCTCTATTTGATGCTAGATTCCCTGTTTATTAGGGCCAAATGTTTAAATGAAACATACATTTTCTTTATAGCTGCTTTAAAAATATATGTATTGTAAAAAGTGATATAGAAATAAAAGGTGAAGTGAATTGAATGTATGCATCCAAGTATCTAACCTTTGAATAAATTCCAACATGCATGCGTCTTCAGCTTGGTATTGAAGATTGAAATTGTTGTAAGTAGAAAAATCAGCTGCAAGCCCAGACAGAAAAGCCGGCTGGATGCCCTCACAAATGATGTGCTCCTCAAGGCTGATCATCCAGTGCTGGATTCTTCTTCCTGGTGTTTCACCTGAACCTTTAAAAAGAAAAACACATTTAATGTTTTAATTTGGGCTTTCCTGTAGCTCAAATAGTAGAGCATGGCGCTAGCAACGCCAAGATCATGGGTTCGATTCCCAGGGAAAGCAAGAGCTGATAAAATGTAAACACTGTAACTTGAATGCAATGTAAGTCGCTTTGGATAAAAGCGTCTGCTAAATGCATAAATGTAAATGTAAATGTAAATTTAATTCACATTTAATTTCAGCATTGACGTAACATTAATTTGACATTGCCAGATTACAATTGAATGCAAAGAAAACTAAAATCATTGTAAACAGTCACAGAGTTCAGCACTTCTAACATAAGAAAAGCATTTCAACATGGACTGGTCTGGCCAGACCTTTAAGTCAAAATGTGTATACTGTAAAATTTATTTTCATTTATATTCAGACAACAAAGAAAGCCCATCCACTGAAAGTCCACACAAGTGCATGGTAAATAAAAACTCAATTTCAAACATGCTAGCTTTACACATGAAAACATTGGTTCTCATACTTAGCTTTCGTGTTTACATTTTTAAATGCTCCAAGCATATGATTTCTGATTCAGAAATCCAGCTAATAAGTATTCTATCACTTTAACTACAAAACCAACATGGATTGATGCAAAAACATAACCAACATAAAAACAATATAAGCACAACAGTAAAAATCCCCCTTAGAATAAACATGTCATACTAGAACATGCTTACCCAAATTTGCAATCACAATGACACCGAAATTTTGAGTTTGTTCGTTTGTTTTTTTCAAACAGTGGAGGTTTAACGCGTTAGCAAATTCTGCAAACTGATAGCCTATCGGTCTTTGTCAGACACGTGGTTTTGTTGTGTGTGACGTCACTGCGGCGCCATTTTTGAGGTATCGCGCTACTGACTGAGAATTAAAGAGATTACAGGAGTAAAAGTAAATGAGATAACTCTAAGATAACTAATAAGATAAATATTTAGATACGACGTAAATACGACATAAATATAACTCACAAACATGGAGAAGCAAAAGAAAATTGAATAAAGGCCGTACCGAGATAAACTCGATAAAGATGCCAGGGACCGTTATTTAGAGAAATTGTTATCCATTCAGAACATAGATCCATATGAGCTGACTGCAGTAAGTTGGAGTGCTGACCCCGCATTGCTATCTTCATCCTCATACTTAGACATTGTTAATTATCTTGTTTATGGTATAAGCGCATATACCAGTGAACAATTTAAAAACTATAAATCTCTGGAAGCCCACGGACATTTTACCAATGGCTGGGTACAGGATTTATTTACATTCTGTCCAAAGGACTGCGACAACACAGTAGTAACAGCAAAAGTATGTTTTCTGTAATGATTATTATGTAATAATGTCATGTTAACTGTATAAGGATGGTTTGTTTAGTTTGAACGTGTCAAATAAATTTGAATACTACCCTCTTTTCATGCATTTTTTCTTTATTGTATTAATTACACAAACCAATACCTAACACAATAAAGCAGAAACATTGTTCCAATAAAATATGTTTGCAAAGGTGATGTTTTTGCGTCGCACAGCTCCAACCCAGGCCATCCGACGCCTCTTTGTTACGTCCGCTACATGCTGTCCATGTCCTTTCTTCAAAGTGGGAAAACTAAAAAACCTTTCCCCGTTACTTAGTTTGTGACCTTTTCTGTCGTGAGACTTACTATTGCAGCCTATCACACAACAAGAACGTACCATTTTATCACAGAATTATTTTTAAATGAACAACACAATTCTCCCAACAGAACACACCAGCAATGATACCTTACAAATGGCGGCTGCGCCCATAATGCACTTCGTGTTCCACGAGTGTGACGTCACCTGACAAAGACCGATTAGCGAACAACACCGGCCATTTCATCATGTTACAGAGACATCGATGTGATTTCAATTCAACAGTGTTTGAAAACTTAACTTTGCATAAGAATGATCTCATAACGAATGAAACTCACCCTGTAATTGGGAATAATATAATCAGTCACAGAGTCAGAAATCCAGTTGTTGCACTCGATGATGTCGTATTTGTCACGTTTATCACTGAAAAGAGCAAATAAAAGATAGTGTCACTTCCGATATCGACTATACAGGGCTGCGTTTCCCAAAAGCATCGTAAGCCTAAGAAGTTTGTAAAAACGATCGTACGACTGATCTTAATATTACGGTCTGTTTCCCAAAAGCATCGTAACTTAAGAAGCACTTGAAAATCATCGTAGATCTAAGAGTACTCTGGAGTAATCATAAAGCCCTACGTGCATCGTAAGAAGACGGAATTATGAGGCCACCTGCAGGACAATCGGCAGATTACACCTGTAACTTTATTCAAGTGCAAATGTGATTATAATTAAAGCTTTTGATTGTACTTTACTGTACACTTTATTACTTGTTTTTTTTAATGAATTTATAAATGAAATAATTAAAAATGGCAGAAAACCAAAAAAATAGACATTTAAATTAAATGACTGGGAAAAAAACCCAAATAAAATAATGTAGGAAACACGCTTCAAAGACTGGGGAAAATAGGGATAAACTCAAAAAAATAAAATAAAATAAAATAACAACAATAAAAAAAAAAACACTAGGCTACTTTTTTCCTATATTCTATTTACTCGTTTTCTTTAAAAAAATAAATAAAATAAAACATTGCTACGTGTGCTGTGTTAGGCTAAACGAGACTTTTTATAGCACTTGCATGTTGTTGCTCTTTTGTTGGTTTTGCTTCTATTGTCCTCATTTGTAAGTCGTTTTGGATAAAAGCGCCTGCTAAATGACCCTGATAGCACACGCACATCTCAGAGACGTCTATTTGACATCTGCATTTACATCTGCAAGACGTATTTTTTAGGGTGTTTGCTCATCTGCAATACGTCTATAGGACGTCTCATTTTAGATGTCAAATAGACGTCTATTAGATGTCTTTAAGATGTTTATGATTTAGAATGTATGTAAAACTGACATCTGAAAGACGTCTGTCAGATGTTTGTAGACAGCAGATGCTTTTCTAGATCAAGACATCTTTAACAGACATCTTGCAGACATACGTGTGCTATCAGGTGACTAAATGTATATTATATTATATTATATTATATTATCTGAGCTGTCTGGAACGCAGTATTAGGTTAACATTTCAATAAACGAGCGTGTACTACAAATACAAGCCATTCTATAAATTGACATTTCAGCACTTGACCAACGGATAGCGACTCTAAGTAGCACTTAAAGCACGGCTACGTGTGATTGTGTTAAGTGCATTTTTGGGAAACACATGTGAAACAATAATGAACGTTCGTAAAATGACTCGTAGAAAACGCTTTTAAGCACTAAGATCAATCGTTATCGAGAAACGCAGCCCAGATTAGTTGCAGTAGCAAATGTAATGTATTTTGTCTATGAAATCGCGCAAAGCAAAGGGGAATTTACCTGTTAACAAGACGGATGAAAGTCCCGGCGTGCTCACTGCAGTTTACAAAAATACTGGATAGTAATGTTTTATTTCCTTCGAGTTATAAATACAGTAGAATGCCGTTATATTGTGTCTACGTCATTTCACAAAAACGAAAAAAAAAAAAACAGTAATGTACTGCTTTTGAACATAACAGGATTATACTGTTGAAATTCTGCCGTAAATTAACAGCAATTTTTAACAGTGTATGCAACATATCAGTGTCCTAAGAATCTTTAATAGTTGTATATCAACTTCCAACCCAACCCCTTTGCAAATTACCATGCTCTTAGACAAAGGGTCATAAACCCCCCCAGTATTTCCAAACTCCCGCTTGGAAATTCAGCCTTTCTCATTGGTCAAGCCCATCCTGAGAGGCGTGACTCTTCGCAGGCCTTAAAGGGCTCACGCACAGTTCCCCCATGCGCGCTCTTCTGCAAAAGCTCTACTGCCAAATCTCCGGACTGCTGCCCATGTTAGATCCTAAAAGGATATGAGCTAGAGCTCTTCTGGACCCTTAAGTCTTGCAACAGGCCTTGCGGCCTTGACTTTCCATTCAACCAAAGCTCCTCGGACCTCAGAGCCAGAATAACATCTTTGGAATTCATCACTCTTCAACCCGGAAGAACGTGATCGCGAGTCCAAAACCTTGAAACCATCAAGACTTTTCATCCGAGACTGCATTCCAGACACTCGCCAACAGCCATGGAAGTGCAAGTATGGTACATCTAACTAAACTAAACAGAGGTTTAGTATAAGTTATAGACCCCGTTATAAACGGCGCTGATGGTTTTACTCAGGCGGTTAACTGACTCTTTCCATAACTGCATTCTGTTTTCTCTAATGGCTTCATTCATCCACTTTAGCTCCCCTTTTGCATGTACGTGTGAGTGTATGCATGTTTGTTTGTTTGTTTAGATTAGTTATGTGTGTTAACGTTTAGTTAATAAAAGTTGTGTGCACAAATTACATGAGTTTCTGGTTCTGCTTTGCAAATTAATGTCCCTTTACGATTTTTTGATCCTTACTACATGCTCTAATGTATTAATACTTTGGAAAGTATTTTCTGTGGCCACGAAAATATCCTTTCTTAGAGTTAATATGAACTTACACTGAATGGTCGCTGGACGAACAGGGCTGCGTTTCTCGATAATGATTGATCTTAGCGCTTAAGAGCGTTTTCTACGAGTAATATTACGAACGTTCGTTATTGTTTCACGTGCGTTTCCCAAAAATGCACTTAACACAATCGCATGTAGCCGTGCTTTAAGTGCTACTTAGAGTCGCTATCCATTGGTCAAGTGCTGAAATGTCAATTTATAGAATGGCTTGCATTTGTAGTACACGCTCGTTTATTGAAATGTTAACCTAATGCTGCGTTCCAGACAGCTCAGATAATATAATATAATATAATATAATATAATATAATATAATATAATATAATATAATATAATATAATATAATATAATATAATTTACATTTAGTCATTTAGCAGGCGCTTTTATTCAAAACGACTTACAAATGAGGACAATAGAAGCAATCAAAACCAACAAAAGAGCAACAACATGCAAGTGCTATGACAAGTCTCGGTTAGCCTAACACAGCACACGTAGCAATGTTTTATTTTATTTATTTTTTAAAGAAAACGAGTAGATAGAATATAGAAAAAAGTAGCCTATAGTGTTTTTTTTAATTGTTTTTTATAATAAGAAATAGAAAATAGAATAGAAAAAAAAAGAAAGCTAGTGTTAGTTTTTCAAGAAAAGCTAGCAGAATAAATATGCAATTGATAGAGGGTCAAGTGTCTGTGTGTGTGTGTGTGTGTGTGTTTTTATTTTATTTTTTTTGAGTTTATCCCTATTTTTCCCAGTCTTTGAAGCGTTTCATACATTATTTCTTTTATTGGGTTTTTTCCCCCCAGTCATTTAATTTAAATGTCTATTTTTTGTTTTCTGACATTTTTAATTATTTCATTTATAAATTTGTTAAAAAAAAAAAAAAACAAGTAATAAAGTGTACAATAAAGTACAATCAAAAGCTTTAATTATAATCACATTGATTGCACTTGGTGTAATCTGACAACTGTCCTGCAGGTGACCTCATAATTCCGTCTTCTTACGATGCACGTAGGGCTTTATGATTACTCCAGAGTACTCATAGATCTACAATGATTTTCAAGTGCTTTTTAAGTTACGGTGCTTTTGGGAAACAGACCGTAATATTAAAGGAACACTCCACTTTTTTTGGAAATAGGCTCATTCTCCAACTCCCCCAGAGTTAATAAGTTGAGTTTTACCGTTTTTGAATCCATTCAACCGGGTCTGGCGATTGCACTTTTAGCATAGCTTAGCATAGATCATTGAATCCTATTAAGACCAGTAGCATCGCGTTCAAAAATGACCAAAGAGTTTCGATCGTTTTCCTATTTAAAACTTGACTCTTCTGTAGTTATATCGTGTACTAAGACCGGCGGAAAATGAAAAGTTGCGATTTTCTAGGCTGATATGATTAGGAACTATACTCTCATGCCGGCGTAATAATCAAGGAACTTTGCTGCCGTAACATGACAGTGATATTACGCAGCGCCTGAAAGTAGTCCCCAGCTATATTATAACTAGTTACCTAGCTGGGGACTACTTTCAGGCGCTGCGTAATATCACTGCCAAGCTTCCCAACAACAGAGGCATAGCAGAACAAAGAGCTATTGGTCTTAAAAGAAAGCCCAGCAACAACCCAAAGTTTTACGAAGACTATAAATCTTTCATGACAGACATAATTGACAAAGGCTATGCAGAAAAAGTGCCTTCTGAGCAACTGGAATGCCCAAACAGAGTGTGGTATATTCCACATCATGGCATCTATCACCCAAAAAATAACAAAATTAGAGTTGTCTTCAACTGCACAGTAACTTACCAGAACTTCTCACTGAATAGTCAACTAATGCAGGGACCTGATCTGACAAACACTCTTATTGGTGTACTGAATCGCTTCAGACAAGAACCAGTTGCTATCATGGCAGACATTGAATCAATATTCTACCAAGTGAGAGTCCCAGATGCTGATGCAGACCTTTTGGGATTTTTGTGGTGGCCCGAAGGTGATCTTAGTAAGCCCACTGCAGAATACAGGATGACGGTGCACCTGTTCGGAGCAACTTCGTCTCCCAGTTGCACGTGCTCTGCGTTAAGAAAGACCGCAATGGATGGAAAGGCGGAGGCAACAGCAGAAGCAGCTGATACTATTATACAAAACTTTTACATGGACGATTGCTTAAAATCTGTAACATCTGAGGATGCAGCAATCAAACTATCACAAAGTCTAATATCTTTGTGCTCTAAAGATGGATTCCACTTGACAAAGTGGGTGAGCAATAGTAGAGCGGTCCTGTTATCATGATAAAAAAAAAGATTGAATTTACTACATATTTTTAAGGTAAGTGGTTTGCAATAAATTTATTTTAGCTACATTTAAATAAACAAATTTAGTTGAATTTAATCAATTTTATTTAGTCAAAATTGTAATTTCATCCCTATTTAATTTAATTATGTTACTTCCTCTTAAATTATTTATTTATTACTAATACAAAATGATTTATTGCATTTACTATTTTTTTTTAAGGTAAGTGGTTGCAATCAATTTATTTTAGCTACATTTAAATAAACACCTTGACTAACTTTCAACATTTTTAAATAAATTGTTTGCAACCACTTAACTTAAAAAAATAATTGTAATTTCTTAAGGAGAGCTCCTTAAATGGCTTTGCAAATACACACAGCAGTAAGTTTAATGTTTTAAACTTATCTTTAATGTCATAAAATGTAATGCATGTTCAATAGTTTTTTTTTTTTTTTTTTTTTTTTTTTTTTGTGGGTACAAGTGTTTAAAACAAGCGCTTACTTAACATTGCACATTCACAAAATAAAAAAACAAAAATTCACAGGTGGAAAGAGGCCACATTGTTTGTGAATCATTAAAACAGTACTAAAACTGAACAAAGTATGGCGCCCCCCGAGGCAGACGTGTTTGCTCGCTCCCCACTCGAATCTTTGAATCTTGAATCAAATTTTAAAAAGCAGGAGTGCTGACGTAACATTGCACAATTTATTAAAATATTATGTGGAAACAGGCAACAGTACAGTTGTGAATCATAACAATAGTGAATAAAACAATAGTTCTAAAACTGCACAACAAAGTGTTCACATCATGCAACAAATTGCAATTTGTAAGGGAATTTAAAAATGTTTGAATTGAAAAACTACTGATATGTGAATAGACGTCCACTGACGTCCTTTACATGTCTAGTCAAGCACCTATACAAAAAACAATACAAAAACAAAACAAAGAAACACGGAAATCTTTATATTAAAAAACCACAACAGTTTGTATTTACATCTGTTTAATGTCAAATTATATTCACAAAGTGACCTGTGTGGTTAAGTGATTGTGAAGTCACTGCATTATTGTTTTAGTCATTATTCGACCCGTTTTCCATACATTACAATACATTTATTTATATATACATTTATAAATGTATAAAACAGACTGAAAACAAGAACTGCAAACAAGAAACATAATACTGTTTCCTCCTCTCTCTCATGAAATGGGTAAATTCTGGTCCACACTCCAATACAGTAGGTGGTGATAATCCACCCTATCTACCCTATATATAGTATTAAAAATTACTAATACCACACAGAATTTAGGATAGATAGTATGCAGATTGGGATGGATGTTTTCAGTAACTGCTTTAAAAATATTTAGTAATTTTAGATTTGCTAAATATGTCCTGAGTACCAAAGGAAGTGGAGACGACGATGTGCAAGGGTTGTTGCCTTAGTGGAACGTGATAGCAGCTCTGAATCCGAGGGTCAGTGGAGGGCAATCCCCTCACGGAGGGATCAACACATGACGAATTACATCCCATACTACATCAGTCAAACAGCATCACTTCTTGAGTGTTTTAATAAACAGCTGGGCTGTCACACTTACAGGAGGAAAGAACAGGTATGCCACCAAAAATTACTGTGAATGTAGTACAATTCTTATTTGATTTTTATATGATCATCAATGGGTTATGGAAGTAATGTCACCTTCCGTGGAAATTTGAGTACTTTAAACACTTCATTCAGCAGGGTATTGCAAGGTATTGTTTGTTAGCTTTGATTTCAGACAATAGGGTCCTCCCTCCTTTATGTAGATGCATAGGACAAATACATGTTATTGTTATAGAATTTAATAGTAAAATTGGACAGTGAAATGCTCCAAAACTAAAACATCATATGTAATATTTCCAAGAAGGACAATTTACTCAGAGCCTGCTGGATCTCCAAGTAAGATGGAGGCAAAGGCCCAAAAGTGTTTTTTAATTTTCACAGTGTCCTAATGTATAAAATTACCAGAAGTGGTTGCAAAGCTCTTTAGAAACATCTTCAAAACTACTTGTTTTACTCTTTTCAACAGGATGCACAACATAAAACCTTTGTAGGTCAACATCAACAACACAGAAGCCATGAATCTTCACCGACCTGTGGACATATGTTGAGGCGTAGGTGCTAATGTTTCGAAAACTTTATATCTGAATGTGTAACAACTAAGTTGATTTTTTTTGCCCTGTTACAGGGCAAGACAAACACAGTCCTGTCAATTACAGAATTTTTTTTAGAAGAACTATATTTTTCCCTGAAATACCAGCTCCAGCATCTGGAAATATGTGAAGAATTTGTTCTGATTTTGAATGTCCAAGTGACACTTTTAAAATGTTGTAGTAGTTATCAATAGGTTAAATGCTTAATGACACTGTATTGATACCCCAAGGGTTCAATTCAGGTCACGACACCATTGTCATTGTAAGTAATTCATCAGAGCTTAAGTAAGCTTTCAGATGATCATTACCCTTGTCATTGTAGAGGAAGCTACAAACACTTGGTAGTACAAACAACACGGGCATACCCGATGGCGTAATTCAGAATTTAATGTAGTTTTCCAGTTTTCCTCCACAAAGATGATTATGAAGCTTAAACCCCGTGTGGTTGTATTATTATTATTATTATTGATCAGATGACTGTATATTTCTTCATCTCTTGTATAGATCGGTCGCTGTGGATTTTGGCTGTTTTTTGTTGTTATTGCCGTCCTTATCATCATCTTGATCTGTTTCTTGTGGCAGAAAAAGAAACTCAGGTGAGACGGCGAGTGTTTAATTTATCAGAAAGGCTCTTGACACTAAATTATGATTTATATGATTGCTAGAAACAAAGACTAACATCGTAAGTGAAAATTTTGTTTATTTATTTGATCTCTTTAACAGAATATTATGCTTCTGATATAAAGTCATATTTAATGATGTAATCAGTGACCTAAGCTGTAAAATCTCTCTCAATAAAGTGAAAATACTTTGAATATAGCAGTATTTAATAATCAGTTTCAATCTGTTGTCAGATGCTTTCCGAATGTCTTTAGGTGCAATGATTCAGAAAACATGTGAGTGAATCAAAGCTAGAGAAAGAAAGACTTGAACTGAGTTTGACTGAATCACATCAACGTTCACATTTAATCTGAGACTCTGTGAATCTTCATCTGAAATCTGCCTCCACAAAAGACGTCTTAATCTACTGTTCTCCTCAATGAGTGTCTCTGCGGTTTCTTGTCGCTGATCTCCATGAGTGAAGAGAATGATGGAGTATTTTAACCCCTCCTGACCAAACTACAGGAATGTGTGCTGTCAAAGACTAGATGAATAAACACTTCATAATCTCTGTCATGAACTCTTCAGTTTTCATCCCTGTGTTAAAGAATCTCCAGGAGTATCGACTACAGACACTTTCCTGACTTTGTTTCAGTTGTTGTTTTCTCTCCTCTTCCTCTGTCCGTCTCTTCTCTTCTTCTCTGAGCATCTTCAAGCTTCTCATTACTGTAATGTCCTCCATTCTGCTTTATCATTGTGTCAATCTTCTGCAGCAGATCATTCACCTGCTCTCTGTTATTCACATCTCTGTTGTTGAACACCTGGTATCTGCCTCCACACTGATCTACTAGATGTCTTAATCTACTTTTCTTCTTTATGATTTCCTCTACAGACTGGTCATCTAACAAATCTCCATAAGTGAAGAGAATGATAGAGTATTTTAACACCTCTTCTCCAAACATCATCTCAATCATCTGAGGAATCTGCTGGTCCTCTAAACTGAATCTGGTATTTACACTAAACACAATGAGAAAAGCATGCGGTCCAGGACTGGATAAATCAACACTTTTCATGAGGATTGACTTGATGTCTTGTTTCAGACATGTGTCAAATAATCCAGGAGTATCAACTACAGTCACAGGTTTGCCTGAAACAGTGGCGTGAGCAGCTGAACATTCACGAGTTACTCTCACTAGAGACACTGAAGATTTAAACACTCTCTGTCCCAGTATTGTGTTTCCAGCTGCACTTTTGCCAACACCAGTTCTGCCCAGAAGAACTAGTCGTCGTTCTGACACTATGAAAAAAGAAAAGAGATGACACAATCACTTATTTTACCTCAACACAGGCCTGGATTGTCTAATCGGCAGCACCAGGAGAATTCCCAGTGAGCCAGGCTGTTTTTTGGTCGCGGGGGCCAGATTTGTGATGACACTGGGTTGAAACATGGATGCTGTCCCTAGGATGCCTGCATTCACAGCAGCCACACACTTTTTATTCATTATTTTCTCACAGCAACACTCAGGTTAATGATGGCGTAATTATTTTTGACTCCCCCGACAGTGGCACCTTGCTCAAAAAAAATAAAATAAAATAAATAAAAGTCAGTTGTTGGAGATATGCGAGCAAAAAATAAGTGTTAAAAAAATGGATAATAGAAAGGGCAGTGCTGAAAAGGACAGAATAAAAAAAACTCTAGAAAAATACAATAAATTACAAGGCTGTAGAGAACAGTGCACTATTGCAGACTTATATACTGAGGTTTTAATTACATTAATATAGTCAGTCGTGAACTAAAGTGGGCCGGTCTACGGCATGAAACTCCAGGACTGAAAAATGAGTCCCACTCCGGCTCTGCCTCAATATATTATGGTAAACTACTACACCAATAAAATACAGTAATATAATACCAATTTTGTATCCAGATAAATCAGACAGTATCACTGTTGCTAAAACTCACAAACTGATTTGGTTTGTTATGTTTTTAGAAATTTACATATGTTTAACCCATTCTTTTTATTAATGTCACAATATTTTTTGATTATTATTATTTTTTTTTAATCTTTCACTGCTAAAGTTCCTTGAGAAATCTGCAGATACTGGGAGGGAAAGAATTACATATTTCATGTTTTCAATTAATGAAGGCTAATTTGTGACACAGTTTGCAAGGAATGTTCACAGTAGGGGTGGGCGATATGGCAAAAATATAATATCACAATATTTTTAAGAAAAATCACGATTCACGATTTTATCACGATTCTTTGTCATGTTGGTTTTACTATTTTGCAAGTTGTCTGAGCATTACAGCCAAACTAATTTCCCTATTATAAAGACAAGGCCTTTCATGGTAACAAAAATATAAAAAAGTATGGCGGATATTTAGGCCAAAGTGGGCAAAGATAAAAATCTTTGTCATTATTTTATCTTTGTTATTAAAAAATGAGAACAAAGATACACATTACAAATATACATACTATACAAATAAAACAGTGTTTTATTTTCAGGTACAATAGGTGTATTTAGCAGGAGCATTCAATAAATTGAATCAACAAATATAAAAATAAAACACTATATAGATTGATTCCTATTAAATTAACTGTATTAACGTTTTTCAGTCAAGAGTAGTGAGTGATTTTTCTCTTTGTGTTTTGGTGTTTTATTAACATTGAAGGAATAATTAACCCCAAAATAAAAAGTGTTTTATATTTATACCATCATTTACTTAAAAGTTTCTTTAAACCTGAATGAGTTTCTTCTGCTAAACATAAATGCTATTTTGAGGAACATGGAAAACCAAACAGTTGCTGGTCCCCAGTGACTTATTCCATAGTATTTATTTTCTCCTTCTATCAAAAATCAATGTGGACCAGATACTATTTGGTTACCCACATTCTTCAAAATATCTTCTTTTGTGTTCAGCACAAGAAAGAAATTAATACAGGTTTGGGACAACATGCGAGTTAGTAAATAATGATAGAAATTAAATTTTAAGGTGAACTATCCCTTTAATGACCGTCGGCAGCATGTTCAGTACTGCCCCTTTAAGACCCTGAACTCGTCTAATATACGCATCCGTTTCTCTCAGCTGTTTACTTACTCGTTTTAGACATAAGCAACGGAGTCTATACATAAACCTTGTGTGTTTTGACAGTATTAGTGCACAAGATAACTTAGTTCAGTAATCAGGCGCTTTTTGACAGGCTTTAGCACGCGCGCTTCGGGTGTTCTGGCTCAGAAAAAGCGCGCGTCAGACCAACGCGTGAATAAAACATTTAAGCGGCAAGGCTTTAAAGCAGATCCGAATAATGTACAGTATATCGAGACGGAGGAATAAGAACTGCAGCTGATAGTATGTGCGCTGTAGCACCATACTACGATATTTCTTCAAAAGCAGATCGTGGAGACATTTTTATCGTCCACGATCAAAAATCGTCATATCGCACACCCCTAGTTCACAGTATGCATTATTGTCCTTGATTCCACACAACAGAATAATAATCAACCACTGCCAGTGGAGGACTTTTATTCTGTTATTCTGGAACTGAGGAAGAACTGATGATGGCACAATTTGATCTTTGGTTGACCAATCAGCAGAAAGGGGCTTTTCATTCCCAGCCCTCAATTATAAATCAAATATTCAAGCTGTTTATCCATTTTCTATCCCTGAATATCTCGGACCATATTACAAATCTAGGAAATCATTTTAATGCCACCAAAGATAAAGATGAATGATTAGTTCAACTTCTAAGTGAACTAATCATTCATGACAGAGACTGTTTCAGCATATACCACAGAGATACCAGAGAAAAGACACAGGCAGAAACAAAATATTCATAATTTTCAGTCATGTTTACATATAAGAAATAATAATTTGAATAGATATTTTAATATGAATAGAAATAATCTGAATAGAGATAATAATTTGAAAAGGTGGATGAGGAGATATCCCCTGACAATGTAAAGCGCTTTGAGTGCCTAGAAAAGCACTATATAAATGTAATGAATTAATTATTATTTTATACTGTATAAACTATAACACAATCATGACAAACTTTAAAAAAAAACTTTAAAAAAAAAAAACTTTAACCTTTAAAAAACAAACTTTTTTGATTGTGAAAATTTTGTTTGTTTGTATGCCAATCTCCGTCATATTTAATATAAAACACTAAATTTCAGCATTTATTCTCTATTGAGTTCACACAACTCTTTTCTAGTGCAACAAACTTTCACTAATAGTTGAGAGAAATCTGTAAAATAAATGGAAAACTATTATAAATGAAATATATCTAACTATCCATCTATCTAGTGTGTGTGTGAGTGTGTGTATGTGAGCTCAGATCTTCTGCAGTCAGACTCACTGTTCTGGACGATGTCCTGCATCTTCTTCCAGACTCTGAAGGGCAGGTTGCCCAAGTAACGTGGCACATGAATCAAATCTCCAGAAGGTGTCTGTGGATCCGGCTGTGATGAGATCTGGACTCTGGAAGAACATTCAGGATCAGAACCGCAGTGGCTTTGGATCAGAAGCAGAGACACCAGCAGATCACTCACCTTTCCATTGAGACTGGAAACTCCTGCAGAACAAACACACCATTGATCACCAACAACTCAATCAATCAATCAATCAATCAATGATCTGAAATCAGACCTTCAGAAAGCAGACGTCACTGGCTTTCATCATCTCCTCCGTGTCTTTGATTGTGTGTGAAAGAGCTGAGATGTCTCTGTTGATCTCCTCCAGCTTCTCCTTCATCATCTGCTTCTTCTGCTCCTCTTCCTCCCTCAGTGCAGTGATTGTAGCTTCTTCTTCATCTCTGAGAAACTGATGAAGCTTCTCAAACTGCTGTTTAATCTGACGCTCTGTGTGCTCAGCTTGAGACTGAAATCAAACCACATTCACTTCAATCGTCTCCATCAACACAATCACATCATTCAGACCTGAGAGAAACTCAGAGACCGACATATAACACATCCAGAAGCAGATTGATGATCGTCATTTACACAAATAATCAGCTGGAGTCCATTATATTAAATATATCTGATCATAATTGTATATAGTGATCTACAGCTGTAATGAAAATGACTCTGGATTCTGTTTCCTCACCTTCATGTGTTGAACTGTTTTCTCAAACTCTCCTTTAATGTTTTCATTGTGTTTTAGTTTCTCCTGTAATGATTTCAGTGCTGTATTGAGCTCCTCCTAGAATTAAACAAAAATACATTTAACACCAGAGTACAGCGGGGAAAAAGAGAAGATGATACAGTGACACATAATGCAGTGCAAAAGTATTGTAGTAGATTGTAGTAGTGATTTCTTTTGGTTTTTGTGTACATCTCATACTAAATTAATGCAGAAATTAAAACCTGTCATAAAACAAAGGCAATCTGAGTGAAAACAAAGTATAGTTTGTAAATGAAAATGTTATTTATTGAAACAAAACAGTCATCCAATATCAACTAGGTCTTTTGTGAAAAAGTATTTGCCCCCATAGTTACTAATCAAATCTGTGAAACTGCATTCATAATGAGGTTCAGATCACAGCAGTCCTGGGCAATCAAATCAACACTTTCAACAGCATGAAGTTGCTAAACTCATTTCTCTCACCTTATATGATGAAACCACTTCATCGATGGGTCTGAATTTATGATTGTCATGTTGTTTTGAATCTCTGCACACTAAACACACCGGCTGTTTGTCCTCCAGACAGAAGAGTTTGAGTTTCTCACTGTGTAAACCACAGATCTCCTCAGATCCTGATGAAAGCCTCTCCTTTCTATGCTTCAGGAACGACTCACACAAGTTTTTTTATCGTGAGACTAACTGGAGGATTGTCTTTTGAGGATCTTCTCCTGCAGACGGGACACTCCTGAGTTTTCTTGATTATCCAGAACTGTTGAAGACACTCTTTACAGAAACTGTGACTACATGATAAAACTACAGGATTCTTGAAGATTTCACAGCACACGGGACAAGAAAGCTCTTCTACAGTTAGTGAATCCATTTTGAGCTCCAGCTATATAAACTTTTCTTTCACTTTCTGAACGACAGCCTCAAAAATAAATCACAAATATTTGCTTTCTGTCCACAAACAAACGGCTCAAAAGTCCTTAAGTGTTTGAGAACCATGCACTCTTTGAGAATACTTGACCGATTCTTTGTTTTCTTTAGTAAAGACGGAGGGTGAACGACAGAAAGGAGAAATAATGCGTCTCTTCCTGGTGAGTGTTTGATGAGGGTGGCGTTTCACCTTTGTCAGGGGCGGATCTAGGGGTGGGGCCAGAGAGGAAGCGGCCCCCACTGAAATCTGATTGGCCCCTGAAGTGCCCCTGTCCTGTCACTCATCGCTGATTTCAAAGGTCCTTTGGGTGTGTTCAAACAGGTCAGATGAGACGATCAGGGTTACTTCAGGACACATTTTAACAAAATGCTTTCAAAACGAACTTGCATTAAAACAAAAGAACAGCGGAGAACACACAGACTGATAATAAAAGACTCAAGACACTGTTTTATTTATTGCTCTTTAATTGTCAGAGTTTCTCCGGTGTCTGTCATGATCAAACCTTCATCAGAATGATTTCTTCACATGCTGAAGTTCATAAACCCTCGTCTGTTTATCCTGCTGATTGTCAGTGTTTGGAGACTCGAGCAGAGAAACTAAAAGTAAAAGTATTTACCTGGTATTTACAGAAATAATTACTCAAGTACAAGTGAAAGTAATAATAGTAATTACTTGAGTAAAAATGTATCCAATGAAAATACTGTTCAAGTAGTGTTCTGATCTCAGTGTAAGGTAAATTAAAGGGTGTTTATTAGAAATCATTACAGGAGTGGAAATGGCTAATGAGCTCATGATCGCGCCACTGCTGCCCTCTACTGGTTACAATGATAATTTCAGGACATCTATGAATAAACAAAACAACAACATTATTTAACCAAGAGTGGAAAGTGCGTTCAGACTGGCCATCTGGACGTTCTGGAGAAGTCCTGGCTGGTTCATCATCAAAGAAAAAGTGTCAGATTAATTGACGCTGACGGCCGACTAAACAGGGCGCTAAACCGAAGTTGACGCGAAGGAGAGCGGGCTCGCGATGGCAAGCGAAAGATGCGAAGATAAAGGCGGTTGGGAGAAGCTAGAAAAAAAGCGAACAGTTAGGTTACATTTGCCCGCCTCTTTCACTATAGAGCATGTAGCATATGAACACTATAGTAAAATCCCAGGACGTATTTATTACTCCATATTGTCTGACATCATAGGCGGTTCTAGGGGGGGGCCGGGGGGGGCCAGTGCCCCTGTGACAACAAGCTTGGTCCCCCTTGTGGCCCCCCTAAATGTAGAGTGTGAAATTATTTTTCCAAAACTTTTTTTTCGCGATCGTTTTTTACATCCATTATTAGACCTATTAGACCGTGCAACGCGGAACAGAAATGTCACCCACACATTTTCTAGAGGGGCTGTTTAAAGCGGAACACAACAGTGCGTAGAACATGCATCTGCAGGTTTTTTTCTACTCAGAAGTTGGAAGTTTAGCGTGAATATTATAATAGGCCCTTTTCACATGACGTCACACAACTTCCCTTCTGACGCGAAGCAGGGTATTCTTACTTCCTCCAGCATAGGAAAGCGCTATGGCTACCAGCATGGAGTTCACCCAGACGCTTGCACTTCTGCCAAAAATATGGTTAGAAGATGACTGCCGCTGTCTACTGTCGTCCTTATTCAAGGCGAGGCGTCTGGCATCTCAAACGAATTTACCGAATACCGGTCGGCGAGATTTGCTGTTTGAAGTCGAGGAACACTCGCACTCTGGCACAATGTTTACTGTCTTTATTGCAGTTAGATGAAGTTGGTTAGATATTTGTCAAATAAACAAACATTTTAGACATTTACATGTGGTAAAGGAGAGCCTTTTCATTCAGTAATTTATGTCCTGCTTAATACAGCGCCTTTATGTACAAGAATAGTTCAACATAAGCTTGTACTATTTAAATATCAATAAAATGGGGTCTATAATTTTCCCCATTTATTTTTATAACAATGTAATTCAGAAATACATATTAAATATATTAAGTTTACATAAAAAGCTTTTACTGTTAAAAACAAATGCGAATATTTGTGTAAATAAATGTAAAATGCACGTCATAGCTGTTTTTTTTAACATTACATTGCATGTAGCCTATAATGAAAATAAACTACAAACGATCATATCAATCAATAATAATTCACAAAGAAAAAACAGGGTATACATGTAGATAAAGTGAAAGTGATTTTAAGAATTTAAGTAATTGTGGAAGTTCAAAGTTCTGTAGCACTTTGCGGCAGTCCTTGTTGCATTGTTTCAATATTAAGCATTTTATTCTTGAACTGGATAATGGATTTCTTTTCAGACCATTTGCATTTATGGATGCCGTGTAGTAAAAAGATTTAATACAACAATATGATTTGTGTCCATGTCATTTTCCCATAGTAAATAAAAACATAATCGCACTGTTTGTCTTTTTATTGCCAGCCTATACGGGGAATTTAATTTACACACAAATAAACTATCCAAGGAATGACATAAACCGAAATTAAAAAAAAGATTTCAAGTATATATTTTGTGAACAGCCTACATAATCATTGTCATACAAATCTGAAAGCAAGCAAGCCTCCCATCTAAGGCAGATGCAGAAAAATGTTCGCAAAAGAATCCAACTAAGTACATTAACTATTAGCCTTAACTCTTAACGAACGCCATTCATATTTCAAGTTTTTCCCACATTTTACCGAGAAGTCTCCGGTGTAATGGTATAACGGAAGTACAGATACACTGCTTTGAAAACCTATCTCAGGTCCACAATGTCAGATGACAGATTAAGCAATTTAGGTGTTCTAAGTATTGAGTCAAGGAGGGCAAAGGCCTTAAATCTAGACGAATTTGCTGATCTTTTTGCAAAAAAACACAAAAATCATAGAATACAGTTAATGTGACTGATATAATATCAGTGATATTGAATATGTAATGCAAATGTAAAAATAATTAAAATGAAAGTTACTGTGACATACTGAATATGTAATGCAAATGTAAATATATAAATGGAAATGCAATTACAGTTACTGTGACTAATACTGAATGTAATGCGAATGTAAAAAATAAAATGTAAATGCAAATTCATTGTTGAATGATTATATCCTTGGTATTTTGCCTGTTAATGCCTGTAGTGCAGAAAATGATATGACAACAATAAGGTCTAAATGTAACTGGCCCCTCTAACAGTACACCTGGCCCCAGCCTGGCCCCCCCAGTTGAAATGGTCTAGAACCGCCACTGTCTGACATGAATATTCCATTTATTCATAAAGAGACAGCAGCGATTCTACAACGCGTTACATTTCAGAGATATTGAGTTAGAAAATATAAGGTGATTAATCTGATTAACATTCGACACACACAGAGACATGAATACTCAAATTGAAGAATTCTGTTGTTTCAGGTTTCTAGATTCTAGGTTTATATTATACATTTTGCATTCAGCTCTTTTTATGTAGATTTCAAGTATTTTATTTCATACAATAATATATTTATGTCAATTCCATGCTGAAAAAAAAATAGAAACATCACAATTTGTAATGGTTTTACTGGTTATAATGAAAATTGTATTGGTTTCAATGGAAACTGTAATGGTGCCTGTTGGTAATTGGTCGCTTAAAAAAACAAAACAACAAAAAAACAAAAAACAAAAGAAAAAACAACACTAAATGTAATTGTAAACACTAATGTAAACGCACTACAGGACAGCATTGTTTAATGGTTAAAAGTTGATGGTTTGTAATGTTTTTGATGGTATTTAGTGGAAATCATTTGAATTTCTGTGATGTTTCTTTTGTTTTTGTCAGCAGGGTCATGGGTTTTGTGATGGTATTTGCCATAAATGTGATATGATTGCTGTAATATTGTGTGATATAGCGACTGTTTGTAGTTGTGGTGGGCCTTTGGGCGTTTTTACTCCCGGTCCTTTGCTGTTCACAGTGATTGTAGCTCACAGCATTTATATGATTCAAATAGATGCATGTAAAAAATCAACATAAAAGACAAATGACTTACAAACTTAAATATGTAAATTGAGTTCTGAGTACTAGAAAAGTCTTATTTTATATAATGAGTGCTTGAAAATCTATAATTTTATTTCCTATTATCTATTGCGTGCTGATTGCCACTTGAAGTTGTAACAGAATTATTAAAGCAATTTCTGAGTACTTTAAGATCTTGTGTTATAGTTAATGTTAATGTTTATCTACTGAGTGGTGATTACAACTTTAATATTTAATACCGATATTATAATAACCAATTCTTTAATCTAATGTTGTGTTTTCCCCAGATAACAGTTTTCTGTTATAAGAACATTTTCCATACATTTAATTTTGGATGGGAACATTAAAATGGCCAGTTTTGCTAATTTTAGTTCAACAGCATTTAACTGTTAGTATGATGTTCCTGAAATGTTCTTTCAACTTATTTTTATTTACTTGTTAGATTGCATCTCCACAATCCTTCTCTAGTCTCATCTCAGATCGCTTTCTGTTCTGTCTGAGACCCGAAGCCGCATCAACAAACATCTATCACAAAGAGTTCACATAGGAAGCAGGAGAGGAAGAGATGATAAAATGAGCAGATTTTATTGAATAACCTTATTATTTAAATTCTCAGACTTAATCTGATCAGTCCAAAACACAGCAAGAGTTATTATAACAAAAATTCATAAAACTCTGAGGATGGAAACATTCTCACTTCTCTCATTCATGAAGACAAACACAGTCAAGTGATAAAATGATAATGCAAACATAGTAAAAAACTAAACAAAACAAAACTCAGTATAAATGACAATGAGTGAATAAAGGGTTATATGTGAATGATTATAAATGACTCCATAAAATAAGACACTATACAGACGTGTGGGCAGTTTTCAAAGTTACACAGACACACTGGTTAAAAGGTCTGTCAGTGTTTCTCATGTCTTGTATTTATTTGTATTATTTTCTCAGCACACATTATTTCAAGGCAGCTTTACAGAGATCTGTGTGTGTCTCAGTGTTAGTAACTTTACAGGACAAATGCTTTGATGCTTTGAGACCATAAAAGTCTCAAACATGTTTGAGAGGAATCAGACTAGTCAAATTAATGTTCATTTGACAATAATAAAAATAACAATAACATGAGCATTAAAGTGATGCATTCATTGCTCATTGCTGAAGCTGAAAGTGATTTACAGATCAGTCTGTGTAGAAATGCCATTAAAAACATGAAAAGCAGCTGAAAAAGATGGCGTGATGAATCTGTCATTTAAAAACTGAGATTTGGTTTCTAAAGGAATTTATGGGACTGTCTGAGATCAGCAGAAGCACCACAGGGTTTCAGATTGAGTCTTTAAGATGTTGCTGCATTAATAAAACGGAGAACAGATGCAGGAATGAAGCGAATCTCCCTTCAACATGTCCGAGATCACAGTAACGTTCAGTCCTGAGTTTGAGCAAATAATGACCTGAGTGATTCAAACTGATCCAAACTGATCATCCTCTGGACAAGGAGTCATTTAACTGTTTAGATTCAGACTGACTCAGTGAAACAGGAGCATCAGATCATTTGGACAGCAGCTTCAGGATCCCTGAGAGAAACACATTCAGTTTCAGCAGATGAAGATGCATTCACAGAGTCAGAATTAAACTTTAAAACATCAACCCTCTGATTCTTTCTTTCTTTCTCTCAGTTTGATTCACTCACCTGATTTCTGAATCATTGCTCTTAAAGATTTTTGTCACTGCTCTCAAAATACAACTGAAAACAGATTGAATCAGATAATTAAATACTATTATATGCAAAACACTTTCTATATATTGTGACACATTTTATAGTTTAGGCAACTGATTTCATCATTAAATATGACTTCATGTCAGATATGCCATGGTTTGTTTAAGGACTTAATGATAAATAATATTTTCACTTATAAAGTCAGTCTCATAATTTATGACATTTCCAAGATTATTTTAAAAGACAATGAATCACCAGTGACTTACCTGAAGATCCTTTTCCGCAGCATGAAACAGATCAAGAGCAGAAGAACAATGAAGAACAAAAGAGCTAAAAACCACCAGAACTGATCTATACAAGCATACAATATAAAATCAGATGATTGACACAAACAACAACACGATATGATCAGCTGAATTAACAAACTATACAGTACACATGTCTCCTCTTTCTCTAATCTTGGCACTCAGCGTGTGTCTAATATTTGACCTTCAATCAGATATTTCAGATTCAGTCATCAGCTGAACTCACGTGATTCTGGCGTTTGTGTCGATCCATCGATGGAGTCGTTAAATGCTGAAAAACACATTCAGAATCATCAGAAGATTCACTTGAAGAACAGATGATTCAATTCAACACATAGTTTGGTCTGAATCAGGACAGATGTGTCTGTCTCTTTTAATGAAAGTCTGTAATAATCACAAGGAAGGTTATCATAGTAATGAATGTATTTGAAGTGTATAGTCTAAAACAATGGATCGCCTGAGAGTAAATGACTATCACATTCAACCTCAGTGTTACGCTAACTAAAACAAAGAGGTTTTATGTAATAAATAAATAAAGATACTTTCTCAGAGGAAGGAAAGTCATATTTGTAATGACATGAGGGAGATTTCTGTGTGAACTGTCTCTTTAAGAATCATCAGTCCATCAGAAACATTATAATGAGAGCTGAAGTGTGTCTCTCACCGCTGAACATGGTCTCACGTATGATCTGAAATGAAAGAAAGCATCAGAGCAGCGTTTATAGTGTTGATGAAGGATTCATAAAATGTATGAGTTTATTGTGTTCATATTAAACTGCAGCTCTAATTATATGTAGTCACAAACAAACAGAAATTATGATAATGTTCTTTTTATAAGTATGAAAACAGAGGAATGTTGAGAGAGACACCGAGTTGACTTACTCCTTTAAAATGACACTGAATCTCATGATGAAGTTCATCCATGCAGTAAGAAGTGAAGAGCCGGTCAGATGAAACTGAAATAACAGGATCAATCAGTTTGTGTGGATTCGATGGATCTGCGATCAGACGCCCGTCCTGAACAAATCAAACACAAGAGGAGCAAGTAATGTATCTGAGCGAGTCATTCTGCAGAGGACAGAAACACAGTCACCTCTGAAGACCAGCTCTGATCACAACCAGTGAGTGAGTGTGTATGTGTGCGTGTGTGTGTGTGTGTGTGTGTGTGTGCGCGCGCGCGCGCGCGTGTGTGTGTGTGTGTGTGTGTGTGTGTGTGTGTGTAATGGTGTAGTTTGAGTACAGAGACACACTCACTGGTAAATACCAGCTCTGCTCACAGTCAAGATTGCTGGTTTGATTCAGTAAATCAGCCTGAAGTCTGTATTGAAAGCCGCCATCAGTCTGAATCTCTCCACATGTTTTATTGATTCTGTCCATGTTTCAATGCTGAAAACAGAATAAAAATGTTGTAAATAAAGAACCACATGACTGCAGTATTATATTAATATATCATGGCAATGTTGAAGAACACATTTAAACACACATGGAAAAGGTGCAGTGATGTGCATTTAACCAAATAACTCTTAAAATATGATGTTTAACAAATAACCTAAATTTCATTCTTTTCCTCTCACAAAGCATCACATTTCAGAAGAAAGTTCTATAAATTGTTAAAAAATCAATGAGGTGCAGATATGACATTTTTTATATGTATGCCACGAGATGGCGCTACTGTCAGTAATGAAATTATGAGTGTGCATCTCCTGCATAATCTGGAAATTCCAGATTAATTCCTTAAACTGCTAAATAAACTTCTATTTGTGTTACAAATGAGTAAACCTTAAATTATTCTAAACAAAACATTCATAATAAATAGTCAACAACAATGCAGCCTAATGGATAAAGCAGAACAAATTAATATGATACTCATTTTCTTTAGGCTATCTAATAATAGCTAATAATTTCTTATGATGATCTTTTTTTTGCGTAAAACTATCAAAGTATGAAAAACGCCGATCGATACAGAGCACAAAGTGCAGCAAGTTTATCATTATTAAGAATTGTTTCAACGCATGTTAACCAAAGGGATTCTTGTCAAAATAAGTGACTGGAGCAGAAAACTGAAAATGTTTTATCCCGGTGTTCTGTCGATTTGTGCTACCTCCCGTTAAGACAGTAGGTAGTACAATTCGACAATGAAAAATGCTACCTGTCAAGTTATGATTTATTAATGTCTACACTTACCACAACCCTAAACCTACCCTTACAGTAATGCAAATACAGTAATTATGTGTTATATTCGCAATTGTGACTAGAAGGGATACAGCTATCGGAAACCAACAATAAATTGGGGGCGTTTTATAACTGCCCATAACTCCTGGTCTAGGAAATAGATTTCGCAACAATCCAGTGTATCTTCTGCTTTTGAAAGCGTCACACGAGTTTACACTGCATGTTCTCAGAGGGGAGCAAAGTAGCCAATCACAGACCTGTTTGTTGATTTCTACAACGCAATGGCCAATCAGAGGTGTTTAGGTTGTAATCCACGCACTCACCGCTTTTTGTCCATCATACTCGTAACTTCATTAAAAAAAGTGTCATTGTGTGGTCACATTCATTGGTTAAAACGGAACTTTGTAAGATCGTGATGAATGAGTGACAGTATTTAATAAATTTAAAGGGAGCGCTCTTTGCATGCAGTATACGATAATATATTCAGAATTTAAATAACACTTGTTTTTCATGCTTCACAAGCGACCACGTACGACACAGAGATAGCTATAACTACACTATATAGATCAAGATAATAATTTCAGAAGCACAGAGTGATGTGATTCAGCAACCGAGCCTGGTCCAAACGCAGGATTTAGGAAACGGTTATTCATTATATTGGCTGCCATGCCAATCATGCACCTGCATGCTTTCTGTTTAATTTAAGCGTTAGTGAATTAATGTAAAGTGTTACCCAAATAATGCATTTTGTGCATTTACTTGAAAGCAACCGCATAATAATAATAATAATAATAATAATAATAATAATAATAATAATAATAATAATAATAATAATGAGTTATTCTGCGTTACACAGCAAATTCCATTTTTATGACTGTATTCCATCTGCGCTTTAATGTATTGAGTAAATATAGGAGAGAATTGCAAACTGAGAAAATCTGAGATTTTTAATCCTTTCCATTTTACATTTGCCAGTTACATTCGCACATCTCCTTTCTCTCCAATTCTCAAGAGCTAATTTCACAATATAATTTCAATTCATAAATATGATAAATGTCATACCTGTATGCGAGTATGTGGTTAGGTGATGATGGGTCGCTGCGAGCTGAATTTATTCAGCCGGGCCTTTATATAGTGACGCGTCATTTTATTTACTGCATGGGGATTGGACAGTGCCACCTGTGACGTAGATACATCACCATCCATATATGGAGATGTTCCTGCCCCTCAGATGATTTTTTTTTTTTTCTTTTAACCCACGCATCACTTCAACACAAGCGTCAACAGGTTTCCACTCACTCATGACTCATAGGCTCGTGCACACTCAATCTATAACACATGCTTTCAGAATACAGTAACTACAAACATAATAGGCTGAATCACAGAAATTTCATCTGAGGAACTGTCAATCACAGACTGCAATATTTGCCAGCCAAGTGTTTGGCTTCCCTTGAGCAGTAAAAGTTGTATCAGTTTAAACAGACAATATCCTGCCAGGAGACGTTTTACAGCCCTTTGCCATTTGCAATGTGTGACTAGCCACACGAACATACTAGAATATATTCTAGCAAAATACTGTAGAATAAATTCTCATGTAACACTTACTGCATTTACCCAAGTGTTTTATACGGAAAGTATGCTAAAGAAAAGTAGTACTTTCATGTTTGGCTTGGGGGAAATGCCAAGCATCAAGTAATATAAAAATTATGACAGAACAGTCTTGGTGAACAAGTACAAGTATGTATATGTGCTTAGTCCAACATGATCATGATCTCACAGAATTCCGTGTAATGACCACGGACTTAATTAACCCTGAATCTGTGGTGGCATCACGGAATCGCTGAAAATTCCCCTGCCCCTTTGAGGTCCGACAGTAAAGTGCCCTTGCGGTCCGGTGCCCCTAGTTTGCGATTTCTGCCGAGAGTAGGGGTGTTCGATATGACGATTTTGGATCGTGGACTATAAAAATGTCTCCACGATTTGCTTTTTTGAAGAAATCTCGTAGTGTCGTACTTCAGCGCGCATTCAATCAGCTGCAGTTCTGGCGCCGCCGTCTCTATATACTGTACAACGCCACATACATTCAGATCAGTGTTAACTCAGCGGTAGAGTTACTCTCACGGGACACTGCACTTATTCGCAGTCACCAAAAGTACATTATCTGCATCTGCTTCAAAGACTTACTGGTTAAACAATTCATTAGTGTGCTGTTCTGACGAGCGCCTTTTCTGAGCACATACACCCAAAGCGCGTGCTCTAAAAAGCCCGTCAAACAGCGCCTGATTACTGAACTAAGTTATGTTTTGTGATAATACTGTCAAAACACACCAGGTTTATGTATAGACTCAGTTGGTTATGTCTAAAATGAAGGTAAACAGCTGAGAGAAACGGATGCGTGCCTGTATATTAGATGCGTGCAGGTCTTAAAGGGACAGTACTAAACATGCTGCCGACTGTAATTAAAGGGATAGTTCACACTAAACACTGCTTATTTTATTTGTATATTATGTGTAGCCTTTTTGTAATGTGTATCTTTGCTCTCATCTTTTAATAACAAAAATAAAATAATGACAACGATTTTTATCTTCACCTACTTTGGCCTAAATATCCGCCATACTTTTTTATATTTTGTTACCTTGAAAGGCTTTGTCTTTATAATAGGGAAATTAGTTTGGCTGTATTGCTCAAACAGCTTGCAAAATAGAAAATCCAACATGACAAAGAATTGTGATAATATTGTGAATCGTGATATTTCTAAAAAAATAAATATCAGGCTTAGTCACTCAAATTGGATTGAAGTGCACCACACACAGTAAAAAATGCACAGTTTTGCCACTGAGCCATCAAGGTACCAAACATTCAGATAGAAATCAAAACAATTGGCTATACATTATATCTACAGTCTCATTTTCTCTGTCCATAGGAAACACAATTTCAAATGAATGTATGGCATTTGTTTAGAATTTGAAAGCATTTTTAAACAGTATTAAACCACTTTTAAATTAGAAGTAATCCTTATCATTTATTGGCAGGACTATTGCAATGTTCTTCTGGTTGGACTTCCACAATGGTGGACGGTAAGGATATTTTTATTTCATTACTGTTCTTGAGTACATTTTTCAAGTATCTGTACTTTATCAGTATTTTATTCATTTATTTTGGTAAACTTTTTGGGAAAATTCCAAGGCATAATTTCATAAATGTACTCCACTACATTTCATAAAAACACATTGTTTTTTGTTATTTTGAAATGAAGTTCCCGAAGTGTCCAGTTCATGAAGAGCTGGTTATTTTCAATCAAACGGTTAAATCGGTTTCACAAATCACACAGAATGATTCATTTGCAAACTGGACTGATCCAGTGTCTTCTGTTCTCGAGTCAACAGCTCACTAGTTTTATGATCTGTTCAGAACTGCCCAAATAAGGCAGACAGATTGGGAATGTCTACACTACAGAAATTCTATTTCTTTTCATGCTGTTGCACCATTTTTCATACACAGAACCATAGGCGTAAATCCTGGGGGGGGACGGGGGGGACAGGACCCCACTTATCTGAGGGTTGTCCCCCCTAAAAATATCATTACAAGCAACTCTGTGTAATGAAAATAATATAATGGACATATACTTAAAATAACTGTGTGAGTAGTAAAACAAAATAAACGCCAAAAAAAAAAACGTCTGGTGGGAGAGAGCAAGTTCCTCAGTAAGAGTTAGTTATCTGGGTAACACTTTACAATAATTATCATGTACTAATACCTTAATTAATAATTACTTCTAAAATCTAAATTGCTTATTAATAAAATGATAAAAATGCATATTCGCTGTAAAATTGGTAGATTTAGGTTTGGGGGTAGGTTAAGAGGTCCAAAAGTCTAAATCACTTATTGATAAAATGATAAAAATGCATTGATAAGAATATCTTAATGATATAAAAGATATGTAAATATTTTAAGTTTTGTCATGACTTTACTTGGGGGGGGGGGGGGGGGCACAATATTATTAACTCATCATTAACTTAACATTAATTCATGACTTGTTAATGTATCATAATGCCATGACTTTACTTGAGGGGACACCATATTACTAACTCATCATTAACTTAACATTAATTCATGACTTGTTAATGTATCATAATGTCATGACTTTACTTGGGGGGGGGGGGGGGGGGCACAATATTACTAACTCATCATTAACTTAACATTAATTCATGACTTGTTAATGTATCATAATGTCATGACTTTACTTGGGGGGGGGGGGCACAATATTACTAACTCATCATTAACTTAACATTAATTCATGACTTGTTAATGTATCATAATGCCATGACTTTACTTGGGGGGGGGGGGGGGGGGCACAATATTATTAACTCATCATTAATTACTTATAACTTAACATGAATTCATGAGTTGTCAATGTATCATGTCATGAAGGGGCACATCTATAAAAAATTATCAATTACACATGTTTTATACATATTCAGCTCATCTAAATCAGATATTTGGTGTTTTTTGGTGGTTTGTCAAAAAGTGGAAGAGCAGAGGTCCTGTGGCTGCATTTGGATGGAGAAGGAACTGAACGGTAGGAGGAAGGTTCACATTTTGAAGGGGCAATAGTGGCCCAAAAGAAGAGCAAGAACACAAGACAAACGTCTGTTTTCAGTGCATTATTATGATATAAAGACAGTAAACCAATCCATAACATAACCATCAACTCTGCTAACACTGATTTCACACCTTCTGCCATTCATTGCAAAGACACTTGAGCGAGTTGTGTTCAACCAACTCTCTGTGTTTCTTGCACAGAACAATCTTCTGGACAGCAACCAATCGGGCTTCAGAAGCGGCCACTCTACTGAGACTGCCCTACTCTCGGTTACAGAGGCCCTGAGACTTGCAAGAGCGGCTTCCAAATCCTCTGTACTCATCTTATTGGACCTGTCTGCGGCTTTTGACACAGTTAACCATCAGATCCTCCTGTCCACTCTCAGAAAGATGGGCATCTCGGGAACCGCGCTCCTGTGGTTTGAGTCTTAACTCTCAGGTAGGTCCTTCAGGGTATCTTGGAGGGGTGAGGTTTCAGAGTCACAACTTCTTGCTACTGGAGTTCCTCAAGGCTCAGTGCTAGGACCACTTCTCTTCTCCATCTTCATGTCGTCATTAGGATCGGTCATTCAGAAGCATGGCTTTTCTTATCACTGCTATGCTGATGACACTCAACTCTACTTCTCATTCCAACCAGATGATCCGACGATAGCTGCTCGCATTGCAGCCTGTTTGAGCGACATCTCTAACTGGATGAAAGACCATCACCTTCAGCTCAACCTTGCCAAGACAGAACTGCTTGTGTTCTCAGCCGGTCCATCACTTCACAACAACTTCTCTATACAGCTAGGTTCGTCAACCATAACTCCCTCCATGACGGCCAGGAACCTTGGAGTTGTGATCGATGATCAGTTAAGCTTCACAGACCATATCGCTACAACGGCCCGGTCCTGCAGATTTGCCTTATATAACATTAGGAAGATTAGACCCTTCCTGTCGGAGCATGCTGCACAGCTCCTTGTCCAAGCTCTTGTTCTCTCCAGACTGGACTACTGTAATGTTCTCTTGGCGGGCCTTCCCGCATCTACTATCAAGCCTCTGCAACTGATCCAGAATGCAGCAGCCAGAGTGGTCTTTAATGAACCAAAGAAAGCTCATGTTACCCCTCTCTTCATCAGGTTGCACTGGCTACCAATAGCCGCTCGCATCAAATTCAAGGCACTGATGTTTGCCTACAAGACAACAACTAGCACTGCACCAATATATCTAAACTCACTTGTTCAAACTTACGCACCCTCCAGAAGCTTGCGGTCTGCAAGTGAACGACGCCTTGTGGTGCCATCACAAAGAGGTACCAAATCTCTCTCACGGACCTTTTCCTGGACTGTGCCCAGCTGGTGGAATGACCTCCCGATCTTAATTCGAACAGCTGAGTCTTTAGCCATTTTCAAAAATCATCTAAAGACGCATCTTTTTCGCCAGCACCTGACCAACTAGTACTAACACTTTCCTATTACATCTATTTATTTATTTAAAAAAAAAAAAAAAAAAAAAACCTAGCAATATGTACTGTGCTGTGCTAACTGAAACTCGTCATGGCACTTGTATACTGCTGCACTCTCGATGGTCTATCTGCTTCTATTGTTCTCATATTGTACGTCGCTTTGGATAAAAGCGTCTGCCAAATGTTTAAATGTAAATGTAAATGTAAATGATTTTAATTTGGAAAATTTCATCTGCTTAATGAATACGTTATTGTTGGAGGGCAACAGTGGAATCACTCCAAACAGGATGAGATGGAGTTGTTTTTAATTATGAATGCATCATTGTGCGTTGGATGAGTTGGTTAAACATAAATATTGCAAGAAATCCACTGTCATTCACTGGTGTTTGTGACATAGCTGCAGGTGGAAAATTTATAAACAATTTTGCAGTGTGCCACTTTCATGAATCTTTCTTCTAGAGCATGTTTGATTTAGTTTACCCCAAAGTGTTAATTAATACATTAACTAACATGCAGGAAATAACATGTAATTAAGGTGGTGTTATTCATGCGGTAATTCATATGACTCATGTCGTAGTTAACTTAGTTCTTCATTAGTTCTTGATTAATACATGTCTTAACTCTTCATTAATTCATAGTCAAGTAATTATTAATTAAGGTATTAGTACATGACAATTAATGTACTGTTATTGTAAAGTGTTACCGTTATGTGTAAGTAACTTAGGCTGTCAAGGCTATTTTATTCTCTTTAAACATCGGGTGAAATGATTCTTTCTCTTTAATACAGATGATGCTGGATTATTAATAAATTAGTCATGACAAAAAAATTATGATATCCAATGTTTTTTCTATATGAGCGATTATAAGGTTAACAAGCTTAATACCGTAGCTTGTCACCCACTACAACTAACATGGCGATAAGCCTGTGTGTGAACTGATATTAGGCTAATATTGTAGACCTAACGATGTGTTGGGTTTTGCTCAATATGATGTTAAGTGGCAGATCAGTGGGCTTACACTCTTAAAAAAAAAGGTGCTTTGGGACCCTGTATGGTTCCATGAAGAACCTTTTATATCCAAAGAACCTTTCCATTGCACAAAAGGTTCTTTGTAGCACAGAAAGGTTCTTTGCAGCACAGAAAGGTTCTTTGTAGCACAAAAAAGGTTCTTTGTAGCACAAAAAAGGTTCTTTGTAGCACAGACTATACTTTGTTTTTTCACACTCAACATGTTGTAAATATATATATATTTTTATTTTTGGAAAGTGAACTAAATTGTCCTGTCTGGTCAAGAACTCATTCCAAACTCATTTTCTATTAGTTGCATTCAGTTATAGTGCAATATAAAATATTAATTTAGACTTATATAAATAGTGTGTTTATTAATTAAAGAGAGACCAGTAGATCAGTCCTTTTATATCTATTATCTCTATTTTAATGCTGTTTTTTTAATCAAATATTATTAGGCTAGTTATTTAACAAAAGCAAAATTTGTCTGCAATCATGTTTTTAAATGAAATAAAAAGGCTGAGGTTTAGGCTACAAAATCTTAAAATATAAATTCCACTTTGTCTCACTAAATTTTGCATCTATATGAATGACTAAATTAGATTAATTAGCTGCTGATGATATGACGCACTGATCTATGTGATCATGATGGTGTGACTATCAAAAATGGAAAATATTATTGGGGGGGGGGGGGGGGGGGGGGTTATAGTTTAGTAATGAGGAAAATCACGGCCATGACAGGTCTTAGCTTGCAGTGACTTAAATCTAAGTTTGGAGAGGACTCTCAATTTCTGACGCCATTAAATAGATTAAAGTGATCATTTGTGGGAAATGATTCTTCCCCTCCCCCTCCTTTCAGTCTTTATTGTGCGGTGAGGAGTTTTAGGAGAGTCAAGAAGTGGTATGTTTGAAATAAAACATTTTTAATTAACATAACATACCAAAACATGACATGACATAACATAGGATGGCTTTTCCAAACTTTATGAATAAATTGTCCTATTTTATTGATTTATTTGTTATTTGGCAAATGCAGTTTTGCGCCGTTTCTTCCTGCTATTTTCATTTGAAGTTACGCTCGCGCTGGAACAGGATGCGTTTTCTCTGAGAGTCTGACAGAAATCAACGGTAAGTGTGCATACATAGAACTATTTTAATAGCTAGAACAAAATATTAAGGGTTATATTGTTGTTTTTTCTAACTGGTGAAAAATCTAATTTTAAATGGTTTTATCTGCCCAAATGAGGTGTAGAGCAGTTTCTTCGCTCCATTCGCCGATGTTCGAGGCATTGGGAAGAATGTCCGTTATTTTTGAATCTCTCCAAAAGGCTAACGGTAAGTGAATTCATGTAATCATTATAAATATCATATGTACTGAAATAAAACATTGTTTATTCGTTCTTTGTTTGTGTGGACATGAGTGGTTAAATGGTAAAATCAACCTTAATCCAGTGAGGTAACGTTAGACTAGTCTGTTAGTTAAATGGTCATTTTAAATGTTATCTGCCCAAACGAGGTGAGCAGGCCTCGGCCTGTCGCTCATTCCTCCACACGCTCCGACTGTCGCTAAACATCAGAAGCATCTGTGAAATACTTTATCAAGAACGACACATCATAATTTTACAAGAAAGAAACTTGTTCTTTTTTTTTTTTTTTTTTTTTTTGTCAAATGCAGTTTCGCGCCGTTTCTTCCTGCTCACTTCACTTCAGGCTACGCCCGCGCTGCGTTTCCTCAGAGTCTGACAGTAAGTGCATAAATATAAGTATTTTAAATAACCAAAACACTATCAAAGGTTGTTTATTGTTTTTCTAATTGTTGAAAAATAATCTAATTTTAAATGTCCTCTTATAGTGTAATTAAGATTTGTTTTAAAAACAACAATTTATAAGAATCAGAATATTTTCTGTTCTGTTTTTGACCCCTTCAGCAGAAAGCTCTGTCTATCTGAACAGGTGTGGTAGATTGTTGACTCAGAAGAAAACGCCCACTGCTAGGATTGGCTAACAGTTATGTGTTTGACAGCCTACATCCTTCATTCATTGACACTGCTGTGATTTAGGTTAAAATGCTTAAATACTCAGTACGTATCAAACAATTTGTAATAACAGACAAGGCAACCGTGACCAGATAATAAAAACAGTGCTTAATATTTTAAAGGGGTCATGAACTAGGACAAAGTAAAAGGGTCACAAACTGAGAAACTGTTTTTATTATATATATTTTAAATCACCGTTTATTTCCTACAAACCCTAAAAATGTTTCTTGTCATAGGATCCTCTATACCCAACCCCAACCATCGTCCTAAAAGACTGTGAAGATGGGACCCTTTAACCAGTGGCTCAGTTACCATTCAGATGGATGGAGAGGACATGGTCAAAGATGATGGGGGCACTGATATTTCCCTCGCTCTCAGCCTCCTGTACTCGCTCTACCAAATATTCAATGTTGCGTATCCAAAATATTTGAGAAAGAACTTGATGTTTTTTTAGGCTTTCCAAAAGACTATACCTGTCCCTGTATGTGTACAGAGGGTTTATAATTCCCTGTAGATTCCCTGTAATCCAAACAACACCGAGAGGCACGCACGCGCACACACACTTCCCTGTATGTACAGATAACTCAAACACACTTACACAGACACACAAACACATTCACGGGTGTAAAGATACGCGAATCGCAGTTGAACCATTCACAGGCATGTTTTTTCTGTTAGCATAACTGTTGTAAATAAACATTTTATATTTAAAAATTTAAATATGTTAAAATTTAAATTAAATACAATTTGAATGCACGTCGTGGAGGCAAAGAAGGTGGTTGCCTCAGCGAAGTGCATTCAAATTGTTTAATGCACAGCTAGCCGTTGATTATCCCGTTTATGCCATGGTCATTTGTCAGCATTCACATATTAAAGATGTTAATAATATTTGCGCTGCAATATTTGACCGGAACGATAAAAATGACGGTTATTTTTGTTTGTATTACTATTCAACTGTCACTGTATGTTACTATGTTTACCAATGTTTATAGGAAGCGCATTAATATGAAACGTGATTAAATTGACCTGGAACTACCTGTGCGGTTCAACGAATTTAATCAACACCTGCCAGCCAATCAGAATCCAGTATTCAGACAGACCATGGCATAAGCTAATATATAAAAAACTAATATGTATGAAACCTTTTTAAATATCAAATAGGCAATTTTTTTATGCCTATACAGATCGTGCTGCGTTGTCACAGGAACATCCCAGCTGAAGACGAGGAAATTACATCGCTCCCCACTACAAGGGGACAGGGATGATCACTTCCATTTGAAAAATGCCTGTGAATCGTTCAACCGCGAGTCGCATATCGTTACACCCCTACACACAAGACATACACTCACAACACATACACATGTTTATATTAAACTAGATCATTTTAATTGTTTATGAAAATTCATAGTCTTTCCATCACTTTTGGATGTTGAAACAGTATTTATTTGCAGATTGAATGCAATTCATCGTTACAGTTCTCGAGTCTAAGATGTTTCAGTTTAAGGCTTTCTTTTTGAAAGAAATGCGTTTCTCTGTGAAGGAAGTTTTTAATTTCCTGTAGTTAAAATTAATTAAGCCATCTTAAGTTGCATATTTATTTGTTGTTGCTGCTGCTGTTCATCTTACAAGTATCTGTACTGTTTTATATTGTACTGTTTTTATTGTATTTTTTTCTGCTGTTTTCTGGTTTGTGTGTTTATTTAATGCTGTTTTCAGTTTGATTTTGGGCAGTTTATCTACTTTATTAATTTTGGTTGCCTATTCATATGACTTTATGTGGCACAAGGGATAAAAGTAATAAACATGCATTTATTCCTATTCCTGGATTTCTTTGTATGTTTGTTAACTACATTGGGGCCATGAAGAACCTTTTCATGAATGGTTCCACAAAGAACCTAATAAAGTGCCATGAAGAACTGCAAGGGGTTCTTTGAAGAACCTTTGAAAAGGGTTCTTTGCAGTACCAAAAAAGGTTCTTCATGGCACTAAGAAAAAAAAGGTTCTTCAAAGAACCATTTAATAAAAGGTTCTTCAGGGAACCAAAAAAGGTTATTCTATGGCATCGCTGCGAAACCCCCTTTTTGGTTCTTCCTGGCACCTTTTTTTTTAAGAGTGTAATGCGGCTGAATATCTAAAGAGACGTACTCGGTTTCAGACTAAACCTAAAATACTATGGAGGACGCAAAATAATAATTATAATTATACCCATATATGGTCCATATAAACAGAACTTAAACACAGTCCATGCTATGTGCATGCTGTGTACACATATCTATCCTTACAAGTACAATTTTGGCTGTATTATTTGTGTCCCCTTTAAAAATTGCTCTTGAGAAATTTTATGTTTATTGTCCACCCTACTGTCAGATGAAATTTACGCCCCTGCACAGAACTCATCAATGCCACTTTATTCATTCGTGAAGTGTATTTTTACCTGTATGGTTATTAAATTCACTGTACTTGAGCTTTCAATTAAAAAATAAAATAAAATAAAATCAAGAAAGGTTGCTGTTAAGTGCACAGCTTAACTTTTTTTTTTTAAACACACGTTTCAAAGCATATCATACTTTTTAATATTTGCAATACTTTATTTCGACCACTAAAATACACCTCTGTACTCCCTCCTAAATTACCTCAATTAACATGAAATCATTCATTGTGATCGAGTTCAGCAAATGATTTAAGAGACCATGTTTTGGTCCCCTAATTTTTTGAGGGTGAATTGGTCACTAAGGACTTTGCTGCAACAACAACAACAACAACAAAAAATGGTTCACCATAAACTAACGTGCATTAAATATATATGTCAAACCTTAAAGCAGTCCGTTGGTCCAAAGCAAGTGAAGTGCTGCTGAAGTCAGGATGATGGTCTGCTTTCTGCTCTCCACTTTCATCGCATCACAGTGTTAATTTAAATATGCTTTACAGGTGGTGATTTAAAGTAAAACAAAGTTTAAAATATAAAATCAATACAGATAAGCTTGCGTATTACATATGTTATGTATTAGAAATGTTTAGTTTCTCATCTCCTAGTGCAACAAACAGAACCAACAATTAAGCACATACACAATCAAAGAGAAATAAAATCAGAATATAATAAAATATAGTAAACTATTGAGAAATGTTTGATAAATAAATAAGTGCTTGAAGTCCTTAATTTGTGAAGATGTTTTCATCACAAATCAAGTGAGAAAGTATATATTAACAGACAGACCACAAAAAAATAAAAATAAAAAATCAAACAAACAGAAAGTCAGTCATCAAACGGTCACCACATTCCTGTCTATTTATGAATAAAACCATGTGCTCGTGGTTTCAGACGTTCATATTCTTGCTCAAAACACACGTACACAGCATTTACAAAAGTTCCAACGAATGATTCATTTATGTTCAACTTCTCATTTACATTAGAAGACACAATGCTAGTCAGCAGGCTTTCACCTAAAACTCACATGATATCAGTGAAATTCAGCACTTTTTGCTAAACTCCAGAATATTTTTTTGCCATTCAATGAGCAGATTATACTTCTGTTTGAACTGTGTCATGGTCTCATCCAATATATGCTTCTGGATGTTTTTAATGTGTTTCTCAGTTTCATCAAACACATTATTTGAGAAGTGCATCCCTCCATTTTCTGTCACCCTCTTCTTTTCCTGTGGCACTTTTTCCAGAACCAGTCTTTCCTCTCAGGAAGATTAAATCACTGGCCACAGCTAATCATTATATCATGTTCTGCTTGAATACTGAGTTCTGATTGGCCGGAAGGTTCAAAGTGTTGAATGCAGAAGTAGTTCCAGTCAGTTTAATCACAGTTGAGTGCTAATATACACATGCACAATTGCAAACACAGAAGCACAGAAACATGTTTTAATTTGTCAGTGCAGGTTTACAATCATGATATGAGCAGGGAAGTTCATGGCTGGGTTGTGCATAACTCTACATGTTTGAAGGTGTTTTGGATCAGAAGGTTTCAGTTTGTTACAAGTCGGTAATACAATATTACAACTCAAGACATTATTTTGCCTCCATCAACGTCTGTGTCAAGTACCCATGTAATAATAAAGAACATCCAGCTAGTTGTTGCAGGAAAATAAACCCAAATTTAAGGCATCTTCAATTACTCTTAACATGACAAATATCAGTGTTTTACGTGTTTAAAACAAAGTAACTTACAATTGAAAACATTATCTTTGCTGCTACTTCTTGTAATTTTTGACATGACACTTTTCCCATCGTTCTTTCCTGAGCTGCTCTCTCACATCTCTGAAAGACAGAAAATATCAAATATATTATGCAAAATATATGTACAAGGGAAGTGCATGCATGTTTAAGAGAATTCAACTTTTATGGAAGCGATTTCCAATACAATCAGCATATGAACTCAAATGTCTAAACCATCAGTTCAGATATAATGTACATATTTGTTATTTCCCAGTAGATTTTAATCAGCAGAATGGAGAGATCGAGATAAACGACTCCTATAATCTACATTATCCCAAGCTTGTCTACAAGCTAAATAAACAATGTCCGAGAGAACGAATGTAATCCCAAACAATAAACAATCTCAATGTGTTTGCAATGATTTTCAATATCAGTAATCAATATCAGTTTTGTGTTGCGTCTGTATTCTGGGTTCTTCTGCTTGCCTGTGTATCAGGTTTGCAATGAATTTAGTTCTCCAGTATTGCAATCTTTGTACATTAAATCATGTTAAGTGTTTTATCATTGGATTCGTCTGAAAGAAGACAGTCATATACACCTAGGATGCCTTGATGGGCTAATTTCCATTTTTGGGTGAACTAACCCTTTATGAACTAATGCTTTGAAGATCAAAACAGTTACATAGCCTATGCAACATTTACAGCAGATGACTAATTATTCACACACATTCATTAATAATAGGATTTTAACAGAATGGAGTTTAACTTCGAGCCTCAGTCTGAAAGCAGAATGATTAAACAGAACAGGGTTCGAGACAGAAGGGCGGAGCCAATACTGGAATATACAAGTGAAAAAGAGGGCGGAGTGACATATTTATGTAGGCTGACCATCTCTCTCTCTCTCTCTCTCTCTCTCTCTCTCTCTCTCTCTTTCTGGCTGTCTGTCTTTTGCAGACATTTAGTCTACTCCTTCTGTCCGTGTCGCTTAATAAGCAAATTTACCAGCTGAAGTCAGAAGATATAAAACATTCTGATTCAAAAGTCACTACAAGCCATACACTCTATCAGTAATGAAAAATATAAGTGAAATATTCAAACCATGAAGTATTTATTTAAACAAAGCCGAGAAAAAAAAAAGAAAAAAAAAAAGTATATTAAATCACATCTCATACCTTAGATCCTTAGCCAAAATGAGTGATGAAAGCTGAGTAATAGCTCCCTTAAGTTGCAGAGGAAGAGCGCATTGGAAAGTCCCTTCCCTTCTGGAGCAGCTTTTATATGAAGCACTGAACTGTGATTGGTGGAATGAGAGTAATGGGTGGGGCAGAACAAACTCTGCTGTGATTAAAGGAATAAACTGAGGGGCGGAGCCAATGAACTAGAAATGTAGGGAGGAGCCATTCAGTTGTGTGAAGGTTCTTGTTGTCTCTGAAGGAAGAGGATCAAAATACTTGCAAAGAAACCAAATCCAAGCTTCATCACACACAATAAAATTTGTGAAAGAAAGTGAACTGAACAATTTTCACTTCTTCTGAAAAAAAAGACAAAAAGATCATTAAATTAATTGTCAAATATGAATTTAAACACATAATACACAGTTTAAAGGGATGTTTCTGCTTTTTGGGGTTTAAGTAAAGCTAGATTTTACTTTCAAAATACTCCATAATAAGTTTTAAAGTAACTTTGTAGTATATCAAATGTAGCATATCAACTGTTTTTATGTGGGGCCAAAACCTTTGTGCAGACGCTGAAAAACAGGACCAGACTGAAACTGATATGCCTGTGAGTCACTTCTTTGTGCTTCTTCCCCTCCGGAGAATTCGGATTCTCTCTGAAAGCTCAACACAACTTTTTTTTATTATTGGTTTTGATTTTCTAGCGGTTTTAGAGTAAAATGTGTTTTGTAAAATATACATATTTTAATTTTTACATTTTATATTTTCACTCACATAACTTTTTTCACCTTTACCTTAATCTGCCAAGTGTATTTAAAAAGAGACCATTCTTAAGTCTCTGCAAAGCATTCCAAATTTGTAATAATTTAAGGTGGAAATGTAATTTTTAGGTCTATATTAAAAAAGTGGAACCGGCAGTTAACAGGTTTGTAATAATTCACTGAGTGCATGAAATTGCAAATATACAAACAAGCATATACATAGGCTATACCTTGAAAGTATGTTGTTTTGGATAAATGTATCTGCCAAATGCAGAAATGTAAATCACACTTCCCTGATAATATGACTGCTGAGAAAAGAGTTTGTGACTAAACACATACTAACTGTATGTATGTATGTATTGGAGGCATTTAAGACGTTTAAGCACCGTAACCGTAAAACAAGCTTCTCTATAAAAGCCCTCAATGCCAATAAAAATATAACTGAGGACATTTGCAACCAATTGCACCTTTTTCTCAAAACCTTAACTTGTTAAATTGTTTGTTTGAGAGTCTATATTTTATTTGCTTTGGATAAAGCGTCTGCTAAATGAATAAATGTAAATGTGATGGTGATTCTCACTGAGCAAACCGACTGATCCAGGATCAAATCACAAGCTGACAAGTTACGGAAACCGATTAATTTAACTTTCAGCTGTAAACTCTTTTCACCGAGTTCAGTATCATAAAGTCCAGGTGTGTTGATCACTGAGATGTTTTTTAACGATCCTCTCACTGGATTCTGAGAGACAGTTTTATTCGAGAGTCTGAGCTGATGGAGGATTCAAGCATGTTTCTGCCGATGCTGGTGTTTCCAGAGGCACTTTTCCCAGATCCAGTTTTTCCCAGCAGAACCAGACCTGGTCTTTCCTCTCAGGAGTCTAATGAATTGTCTGCTGAAACCACATCACAACAATCAACTCAAATCAATATAAGGGAAATCGGTGCTATAGATGTGATTTTAAACCATTATTATTCTTAAATCTCATGAAATGGTGTAAGGTTGAACGGTTGAGAAGGATGTGTAATGTGTTTTCAGCAGGATCTCAGATGTTGTTTCTCAGATCTGCTGATCTAAAACCCAGTGATCTGACTGTATAGTCAGCATTGTAGAAAGTGAACACAGCTAGTGAATCCTGCGAGGTAAATAATCAGTCAAATCTGTGATAAGTCTATAAAGGATACATTTTAAAGTACTTTATTGGTATAACTGTTTTATTTTAGAAAGCATCAATACACATTATGAAATCATAGACATAGTAACTGTAATGATACTGGTTTTACTGAAGCACGTCTGACAGTAATACTAGCATTTGATCTGTTTCTGACAGTTTGAGGGATGTTGATGTTCGCTGTGTGTCCAGCAGGTGGCGCCAAATATCCATTATTGGATTATTATTAGTACAAGAATGAATAGTTTATTGACCAAACTCTGGTAATTTTTCTTTGCTCCTGTATGCTGTTCTTGTGCTTTATAACATGTGTTTCTCGAGTTCAGTGAGATGTGGCTGTGAACACAGTTTATTCTCAGTCCTCTTGTATTCGTTCAGTTCAGCTGAATGTTTCTCAGGCCGTGAGTTTATTTGAAGAACTGCTGCAAAGTCTTGCTCTCAGCTGCAAACAGTAACGCAATATTAACAGTGACGCTTGTCAGGGAAGAAGGTGCAAGAGTCGCTCACTTCCTGTCACGTGATGATGACGATGACGTCACTGCAGGCGCAGAGGTTAAATCGCTTGAAACCGAAAGTGAAAGTAAAGCTGAACAGCTCGACGCCTGGTGAAACTATTCAGCAGATTAATGTTTTATTGTACTCTTTATCTTGTGGAATGACCCTTGGTTTATTTTACATTAATCCTCCATATTTCTATGATTCTTTCAGCTCCAGACCAGTGATCCGGATTCTCCTGATGGACAGAAACGCTTCTGGGAAAACCCCGTCAGGAATAACTTTACTGGGAGAAAATGGATTTATAATGAATCTGAAGTTTGTGAGGAGAAAATATAGGTTGATTACAAATAGGTGAACGTGACTGATTATTCAAAATGTGTGTAATATACTCGTCTCCAGGACCGAAGAAGAAGAAGAAGAAATTTAAAGCGTCCCACTTTGAAGTCCTGCTGCTCTCCAGCGATTGAGTGGCGGAGGAACAGCGCATCACACGAGTGAACTGGACCGGGATATTCAAAATAATGGTCTTGTAGCACGGGCTGCCGCTGGCGCATGCGCGTTAGTCTTAAACCGTAATGTGCCGCATTTCATATTTTGGTTTCAGAAGTGTGCACTACGCCGTCATCACAGACAAAACGGCATTACGTCACGGCATTTCTACCCGCAGCTATAAATGTGGCTCGTGCAACAACAGGCTGTGACAGGACTCCTTCAGTTACATTGACCGGGGGAGGAGGCAAATTAAGGTATGAGTACATTTTCAAAATAAGTTTAATTACGTCTTATCTCGAAGCTGTTTTTGTAGCTCAAGTTGATTAGGATGGATTACGGTTGCTGTGCTTTTTAAGTATTCTGGAGAGGAGAATGAGTTACAGAATGAGGTGTAGTAGGAATTTCAGAGAGGACAAAATAACAGAAATTCAAGTTGTCATTTTAATCTAATAAACGTAGCCTATAACTGCTCCAATGCGGGTTTATGTAGCTATTATCGTCGCTGTTTTAAAGACGATTCATAACTTCACGCACATGCATAACTGTAAAACAGAAAGTTCGTAAATTATTTACCTGCAATATAATGAAACGGAGAAGCAGAGCTAGGATTTAAAAAAACAAACAAACAAACAAACAAACAAACAGTTTATCAATACAGATTGAATGAAGCCTAATTAAAGAGAACAATGCCAAGTTTTTAAGATGTAGGCCCTATCTATGTATGCTATTTTTACTTTAATATAAGAAAAATGTGGAGTGTATGGATGTATTAGGTGCGAGAGCGCGTTTTAACTTGATTATCGTAACTTTTGTAGAGCGCTAGTCGATCATTATTTCTCTTCTCGGGTAAAGCATACAGCATCAGAGGGAGGGACTCGAGCACAGAACGCTGAATGATGGCTGTCCGCACAGTTTGAATGCTGATTATTTAAGCGAAAGGAGTTTAAATCCCAAAGACGCATTATGTGTGCTTATTTTTATTTAAGAACCCAAGCAGCGCTATATGACCCCTGTCAGATATCAGATATAAAAAAAAACAATGCCAAACACATTTCTAGATTAGCCTACAGGTAGAAAGGAGCCGGAGAGTCAGGCATAAAGCGCCCGCGAGAGGTTGAGCAGTCATGTTTCGATTCAGTGCTGCGCATGCGCGCCATTCTCTGGGTTGTTTGCAAGAACAGCGTCAGATATTGTCTAACTTTATACAAGTTATAGTAACTTTCTATACCATTGGGTGTAGCCTATGACTTCCAGTCATATTTATTTACTCTGTATTGGTACATAAACTCAAATACAAAGAAATAAGTTAAAATAAAATAGGCTGTCAACTCAATAATTTGACAATACAAAAAGGGCTAAAATGGAGTCTGCAGAAGCTATAGTTTATCACACCTTCTGTCACCTTCATGTTCATTCAGTCTGTTACGAAATGTTTAGTTATTCACCTGTAGGCATCTCAACAGAAAGTGGACATTCATCAATATCTTATCAACAGTAGCTTTAAAAAATAATAATTTAACAAAAGACACATATAACCTTCTATAATGTCTGATTCATTAAACAACAGTGGTGGGGGGAGCATTTACAACGTATACACACGGATCTGCAATTTATGTAAGCTTGTTTTTCTTTGCCTCCTGCAATGTTAATAAGATTATAATGTGAGTATAAAAGTATGCACAGTAGTTTTTGTTCTATTAGATAAAAACAACCAATAAAAACGTCTGTATTAGAACTTTTTTATATATTGTTTTATCAATTTATATAAAATCTAGATATTTGCATAGAGCATATTTAACACATTTCTATACAAAATTCACAAAATAAAACGTGCTACAGTCTCTGCAACATTTAGTGAAGGGAATCTCACTTAAATGCAGAATATTCTTTGAAATGCTTCCATACTTCCATAAATCAACTTTTAGAATATTTTATATTTGCATATGTGCAATTATAGAAGATGATCCTCTGAACAATTTCACTGCGTTCAATTATATTTTACAGAAATGTTTAATGTTTATTCCAAGAAAACACTTGTCATGCAATATTATGTTGTAGTAATTTGTTCTGTGATTAAAAACAGGTTCTTCATTTGAATGCAAACATGTACAACATCACAGTGTCGTGTTCAGAGATTTATACTCCAGCGGGGTTTGTGTACATGATTCTGCCTGTTTTACTGAATCAAACTCATAATCCTGACTGTGATCAGAGCTGGTATCTACAGGTGAGTGTGTTTCTGTCCTCAAACTATAATTCACTCAGATACATTACTTCATCCTCTTTTGTTTGACCTGTTCAGGACGGGAGTCTGATAGCAGATCCATCAGATCCTCAGAAACTGATTGCTCCTGTTATTTCTGTCTCATCTGATCGTCTCGTCACGTCTCACTGTGTGAATGAACTTCATCACGAGATCATCTGTCATTCTGATGGAGTAAATCAACTCAATCTCTCTCAACATTCATCTGTTTTCTACGGAGCCCGTTAAAGGACATTGTTGTGGGAAAAATTTGGGGTGGGAGGAAAAAATAATTTTCAAATATTTGGGTTCTTTCGCAAAACTTTTGCGTTCTCTCGCAAAGATAGTTGTGTTCCCTCGCAAAACCACTTCGGTTCATAGAGTTTTATTTTGGATTCAAATAAATTAATAAGTCAGTGCTTAGTTCAAGGCACGGTTTTGGGACATAATAAAACGCTTAATGTGGCTTAATGTTTTAAAACGGTGACTTGGAGGACCAAATTCGATAATAGTAAAAGCTGATAAAATTATTAAGCTAATATTAATAACCTTATTAATAATATTACTAATCAGAATAGCCCAGAATATGAACGCAATGCCCTGCACATAGCCTAAGCTTTTTCTCCCCCATAAAACGCTTAAGGTAGGCTATAATGAAACGGTGATTTAAAAATACCAAATCCGTTGCATTCATATTCTGGGCTATTCTCCTTTATTAATAGTAATATTATTAATAAGGTTATTAATATAAGCCTAACAATTTTATTAGTATTTATTATTATCGAATTTGGTCCTAATGTCACTGTTAGGACATTAAGCGTTTTAGTATGTCTCAAAACCGTGCCTTGAACTAACCTGGGTTGAGTTTCCCAAAAGCATTGTAAGCTCAAGTACATCGTACACCCATTGAAACCAATGGAGCTTTGATCAACTTAGGCTTATGATGCTTTTGGGAAATGTAGCCCTGACTGTATTTCTTTATACCTGAGTCAAAGTTCAAAATAAAAACTTTATGAACCGCTCCATTGTGAACATACCAGCTGCATGAACCTTTCATTATAGCCTACCTTAAGCGTTTTCTATGGGGAAGAAAACGTGCAGGGCGTAGCGTTCATATTCTGCTTTATTAATAGGAATATTATTAATAAGGTTATTAATGTTAGCCTAATAATTTTTTTTAGGATTTATTATTATCGAATTTAGTCCTCCAATGTCAGTTTTTTAAAACATTAAGCCACATTAAGCGTTTTACAATGTCCCAAAACCGTGCCTCGAAATAAGCACTGACTGTATTACTTTGAGTGCAAGTTCAAAATAAAACTCTATGAACCGCTCCATTGTGAACATACCAGCTGTAACCACTGCAAGCTGCAAAGTAAACAGGAAGAGTTTGTCTGAACTTAAATGGTTTTGCGAGAGAACGCAAATATCTTTGCGAAAGAACGCAAAAGTTTCTCGAGAGAACGCAAAACATTTGAAAATGTATTTTTTCCTCCCACCCTGATTTTTTTCCACTCACCCCGAATTTTTCCCACCACAATGTCCTTTAAGGGGCTCCGTAGTTTTCATATTTAAACACAGAAATTATGACGATTGTGTTCATCAGGATATTAAACATAAAAACGATAAACTACACTCATTATAACATTATAAATGATGCTCTAACACTTCTGTCCTTCATTTCAGTTAAAACATGAGACTATGTTCAGAGGTGAGAGAAACACTTCAGCTCTTGATGTTTCTGAAGGACAGATGATGATCCTTAAAGAGACGGTTCACACAGAAATCTCCCTCATGTCGTTCCAAATACAACTTGCTTTCCTTTGTGAAACACAAAAGCAGATTATTTGAAGGAAACCTCAGTGTTTTTGGTCCATCTGATTAAATTCATAGAGGTTTGGAGTGACATGAAGGAGAGTAAATGATGACTGAGCTTCATTTCTGTCCATTTTCAGATCATACACATCAAAAACAGTCATATGAGAATCATTGTCATAACTACAAACGTTCATTAAAATGAACGTTTGTGAATCCTGATGATTGTGATGTGTTTTTCAGCGTTTAATGACTCCGTCAGCGGATCGACTCAATCTCCAGAATCACGTGAGTTCAGCTGATGATTGACAGCATGATATATAGGTCATTAATTCAGTCCATCAGATGATTGTATTGTGCTGTTGCTCGTGTAGATCAGTGGTGGTGGATTTCTGTCCTGATCTTCATTGTTCTTCTGGTTTTTATCTGTTTCTTGCTGCGGAAAAGGATCTTCAGGTGAGTCTCCAGTCTTTAATTGTGTCAAAGAAACTTTAAAACAGTCATAGAAACTAAATGAGGGAACTGACAATAGAAGTGAAAGTATAATTTAGGATTTGACTCCTTTAACAGATGGTGACATATGTGTCATAAAATCATATTTAATGATCAAATCTATCTCAAATACTTCTATGAGTATAATAACATTTAATAATCAGTTTCAATCTGTTGTCAGATGTTTTCCGAGGTTCTTTCAGCGCAATGATTCAGAAAACAGGTGAGTGAATCAAAGCTAGAGAAAGACCTGAACTGAGTTTGACTGAATCACATCAACATTCGTGTTTTAATGATACTCTATGGCCCGGTTTCACAGACAGGACTAAACCAGGATTAGGCCATGGTTACTGACATGTTTTAAGATCAGTAAGTGCAAGTTTTTTTCAGTTGAAACAGCTCAGATTTACATTTTAAGCCTTGTCTGTGATACCGGGGGTATGAATCTTCTGCTGAATCTGAATGTGTTTCTCTCAGGGATCCTGAATCTGGTGTCCAAATGAAGCTCAGATCAGATTAATCTGATTCACTGAATCAATCTGAATCTGAGCAGATCAACGGCTCCGTGTCCAGAGGATGATCTTCATCTTCATCATCATCATCATCATCATGGCTGTTTTACTCAGACTCGGGGCTCCTCGGGAGATTTTTTGCTTCATTCTGAGCTTCTTAACTCTTATTTATTCTATTCATTCTCATTAATCTGCATCTGTCTGTTTTACTAATGCAGCTGAATCTTAAAGACCCCCTTGTGTTTCTGATCGAACCCAGGTCTCTCTTTTAATATGGTGAATTCCTGCTTCAGCTTTCACTGAATGCATAAGGCTACTTTGTATTATTATGGACATAAATTTGATGAGTCTGATTCCTCTCAGACACTTCAGGGAGTTTTATGTGAGCTGAAAAACATTAAATCATTGTTTCTGCGAAGCTGCTGATATTGAGACATAGATCTGAAAGTGAAAAAAAGTGAAAGTGAAGTGTGGCCAAGACCCATACTTAGAATTTGTGCTCTGCATTTAACCCATTCAAGTGCACACACACACAGCAGTGAAAACACACACTTGTTTTTGTGAAAAGTGGGGACATCCCATAGGCGTAATGGTTTTTATACTGTACAAACTTAATGTGCTATCGCCCTACACCAACCCTACACCTAAACTTAGCCCTCACAGGAAACTTTGTGCATTTTTACTTTCCCAAAAAAAATATAAACATCACTCTGCGTGATTTATAAGCATTTTGAAAAATGGGGACATGGGGCAATGTCCTCATCAATCACCTTCTCCTTGTAATACCTATGTCATACCCATGTCATTACTTGCAGTGTTGCGCAAGTTACTTCCAAACTGTAATACATTATAGATTACTTGTTACGGTTATTTAAAGTAAAGTAATTCCTTACCTTACAATATTACTGTCTCAGAATTGTAATGTGTTACATGATTCCTGTGTTACTTTTCAGTTAAAAGTACCAAAATAACTACAAAAGTAGAACTTAACATTCTAAAATGACAAAATGTAAGGCAGAGCATTTTACATCCAGTAGAGGGCGATATGGTGTAGCATAATTACTGTGGGCTATCCAGGCATCTCGCGAATGTACAGTCTTCTGCCATAGTACCATCTTCACCCTTTAGCTGCTTTTCCACTGGCCAGTGCGAGCCGGGGCTTACAGCGAGCCGGGTGGGGCTAGAAGCCTCGGACCTCAAGCACAGAGGCCGAAATCATGCCGCGTTTCCAGTCACTATTGACTGACCACGAACAGGAAACAGAACTTCCTTGCCGCATTTTTGATTCGTTAATGTCTCGCGGTCCTGCCGGTTTTTTTGTTGTTGTTGTTTTTTCTTTGAACAATTAAATTTTGGGCTAAAAGTGTGTTGTAACGCAAGCGTTACTGAACATGTACCGAGTGAAATATTGCTGAAAATTGATTAGTAATGCCTTACACTACTGTGTTACAGCAAGAAGGAATCCGTTACTCCCAACACTGCTCATTTGTCTCTCTCTCACACTCACTCACTCACTCACACTCTCTCACACACACACACACACACACACACACACACACACACACACACACACACACACACACACACACACACACACACACACACACACACACACACACACACACACACACACACACACACACACACACACACACACACACACACACACACTCACTTGCTCAAGGGTCTCACCTCAGTCGTGGTATTGAAGGTGGAAGAGAGCGCTGGTTTTTCACATCTACAATCCCTGCCGGACCTGAGACTCGAACCCACGACCTTTGGGTTACAGTCAAACTGCCCCCGAACGTAACACAAATAAATAAATGAATTATTTATCCTTATTTCTTTATATTCACAATGTTTACATGATTTATTAATTGAGAGTGAAATCATTGTCAGGAATCATGATGATCAGGAAATCCAGCATTTGTCACATTCACTCTCACTAAACGTGTGTCGTGTCTGTTTCTGGGTTTCAGTTGTCAGTCTGTTAGTTTTGCTTCGTCTCTGTCATTTGTTGCCGTAATGTTTGATTTGTCCTCATGTGTCTCACCTGTGTCTTTTATCTCGTTTGTATTTGTAGTCCTCATTTTCAGTTGTTCTTGGTTCAGGTTTCATCTTTACTGTGGCTGTTCTGTTTCCTGTGATTTGGTTTCTAGATTTCCTGATTTAGTGTAAATGAGTTTATTCTGATTAAAATATAATGTATTTTTTGTTGCCTGGTCCATAATTCATCCCTGGTAATACTGCTTTGTTAATCTTGTTTGCTTGAACACACGTTTTGTACACACTCTAATGCATTGGTCTCAAACTCAGTTCCTGGAGGGCCACAGCTCAGCACAGTTCAGCTCCAACCCTAATCAAACACACCTGATCCAGATAATCAAGGTCTTCAGGATCACTAGAAATCACTAGGTGTGATTTGGAGCTAAACTCCGCAGATCTGTGGCCCTCCAGGGATTGAGTTTGAGATCACTGCTCTAATGGATTATGATATAACACACAAGTAAGATTTTAAAACAGTATTCTGTCATTATTTGTTATAAAGCTGTGCAAGTAAAACGACTGCACACCATCCTTTAAATTGGTGTCTTGTTTGAAGTCAAACAAACACTAAAGGTAGCTGTAGGTCAGGGGTTGTACATTTTAAGGTAATCATTCCTCATGTTCACACAGCCTGTCATGCCATTGAGTGCTCGACAGCTTAGTTCATTCTGCATTTCTTCTCATTGGCACAGTGGTTGACTAGAAAAAATTAGAAATGTCCAAAGGTCTCTAAATCTGCTGTAGATTTATATCTGAATTGTTAAATCTGAAAAAAAAAGTGTTTATTTTTGTCAATTGCAAATTAAAAGGTTTGCTAAATAGCATCCAAAGTTCACATTGAAGTCATAAAGCGGATATGCAGAGATGTTGAAGGATGAGCAGTACGTGACTGAACGGAGCATCGCAGCACAGGTGATGATTCATTCACGTTCAGCAGCTCCTGTTGCCATGGCACTGATCAAATGATTTGGTCAAGTGACTTATTTTTCATGGTAAGATAAGCAAAAGGTGAATCCCAGTCATACTGAAAGTCAGCCAGATTCTTCCTCTTTTTTTGTTTTTGACCCTCTATACAATATGATATCAATGAGGAAAAAAATATTTGTGATATTTTTCTTGCTTATAATTGGACACTATAACAATATCAATAAACATGTTTTATTTATTTATTTATTATTAGTAGTAGTAGTAGTTTTTTGCCTCAAGGCAACATTGTACCACTATGGACAAACTTAAACATTTTGATATATAAAGTAAAGTTTTTGAAAATACTTCTTTACTTACCAATTAAGGTGGCTCAGGTTTTTTGTAGGCAATTATATGGATGAAAATTGATGATAAATGCACTTTTCATTGGAGAAAATATGGAATCATGTGACGTGCACATGTCCTGAATGTGGAAGCAAAATGGACCCCTGTGGTCATGTGACCACTTTTTTTGCATTTTCATTGATTCGTATTTGAGATCTGCTACCCTGAGATAGCATTTATCAATTAAATGGGTGTCGCACCTTATTAAAAAAAAAAAAAAAAAACATGGAGGCAACATGGTACCATAGAGGGTTAAATGTTTGTCTTTTTTTGGTATGGTACCCTCTGCAAATCTCATGTGCTCTTTTTGAGTTCTCACTGAATCACGAGCGGCAAAAGTGAAACGCCACTACAACACAGCTGTAATCACTTATTACGACTCAAAAGTGTTCACACTCATTTCTAATCATGTGATCAAAGCAACTCTTCAAAATACAAGCATTTCAGAACGAACAGATCACTGGATGTGATGCGAACAATGGACTGAAACAGTCTCGAGGAGGATGAGGACTGTAGGAGCTGGAGGAAATGGGTGAAGGTTTTAAAAAAAAAAGTGTCATTTGTGACAAACTTTAACTCGTCAGCTTTTTCAAATGTCAGAGAATGTTTATTTTTAGAAAGCACTTCTCACGCAATGGTGGTTTCTGTGGTTTATTATCGTCTGCACTGTTGTGTTTGCACCCTCTAAACACCATTCATCTGACTGTGTTTCCTTTGTTCAGCCTGGGAATCTGATAATACATGTATCTGTTTTTGAATTTTTCAGTGTTGTTTAATTTTAATGTTATTCTTATATTTGAACATGAATCATGAGCTGCAGTTCATCAGGACGATAAAAAAAAAAAAATAATAATTTGCCTTAATGAATAAAATGGTTAAAAAATATAAATGGTCTTACATTCTTCAGGGGGAAGCAGAGAATACACGTTTTCACGGTATCCCAGTCGGTCTCAAATGAACTGATTACAAAATTGTGTTTAAACTTTAATTCTCTCGCCCTCTCTCTCTTCCTCTCTCTGCGAGTGAGTATGATCTCGTGTGTGTGTGTGTGTGTGTGTGTGTGGTTTGTATACTTTAATGCTTCCCTAATACGTCTGAAGTCCTTATGTTTTAACTTGTTTCACACTAATCACTTTAGTTTCTTAAAGTTTCTTATTTTATTCATCCTCTTTAAAATTGTGCCCCATCGGTCACTGTGTGATAAAACATGAAAAGTCGATGGCTCGGAATTCTGAATTCAGAATTCTCTTTCAGAAATTCGATCCAGAGATCCGTGGCATCGTCTGTTTTGACAGATGCAACCGTGGTTCCGTGGACAGCGTAATTTACGGTTTTGTTTTAAGAAGTTTGTTTAAATAACAGTTCTAGGCATCTGTTTCTGGTAACCGCGACAAAATAAATATTTATAATTAGACACGGCCACGAACAATTTAGCGGTAAGCTTACACAGGAACAAGCAGTCACAATTTATCAATTTTATGGGGTGTTACACATGTCGCTATCCTCTCTCTCTCTCTCTCTCTCTCTCTCTGTCAATTTTCAATTCAATTCAATTCAGCTTGTGTTGACTGTGTAACACAATGTTACCAAAGCATTAACATATATATATATATATATATATATATATATACAGGTGCTGGTCATATAATTAGAATATCATCAAAAAGTTGATTTATTTCACTAATTCCATTCAAAAAGTGAAACTTGTATATTATATTCATTAATTACACACAGACTGATATATTTCAAATGTTTATTTCTTTTAATTTTGATGATTAGAGCTTACAGCTCATGAAAGTCAAAAATCAGTATCTCAAAATATTAGAATATTACTTAAGACCAATACAAAGAAAGGATTTTTAGAAATCTTGGCCAACTGAAAAGTATGAAAATGAAAAGTATGAGCATGTACAGCGTTCAATTCTTAGTTGGGGCTCCTTTTGCCTGAATCACTGCAGCAATGCGGCGTGGCATGGAGTCGATCAGTCTGTGGCACTGCTCAGGTGTTATGAGAGCCCAGGTTGCTCTGATAGTGGCCTTCAGCTCATCTGCATTGTTGGATCTGGTGTCTCTCATCTTCCTCTTGACAATACCTCATAGATTCTCTATGGGGTTCAGGTCAGGGGAGTTTGCTGGCCAATCAAGCACAGTAACACTATGGTCATTGAACCAGCTTTTGGTATCTTTGGCAGTGTGGGCAGGTGGCAAGTCCTGCTGGAAAATGAAATCAGCATCTCCATACAGCTTGTCAATAGAAGCAAGCATGAAGTGCTCTAAAATTTCCTGGTAGATGGCTGCGTTGACTGTGGACATCAGAAAGCACAGTGGACCAACACCAGCAGATGACATGGCAGCCCAAATCATCACTGACTGTGGAAACTTCACACTGGACTTCAAGCAACATGGATTCTGTGCCTCTCCACTCTTCCTTCAGACTCTGGGAACTTGATTTCCAAATGAAATGTAAAATTTACTTTCATCTGAAACGAGGACTTTGGACCACTGAGCAACATTCCAGTTCTTTTTCTCCACAGCCCAGGTAAGATGCTTCTGACGTTGTCTCTGCTTCAGAAGTGGCTTGGTAGCCCTTTTCCTGAAGACGTCTGAGCGTGGTGACTCTTGATGCACTGACTCCAGCTTCAGTTCACTCCTTGTGAAGCTCTCACAAGTGTTTGAATCGGCTTTGCTTGACTGTGTTCTCAAGCTTGTGGTCATCTCTGTTGCTTGTGCACCTTTTCCTACCCAAATTCTTCATTCCAGTCAACTTTGCATTTAATATGCTTTGATAAAGCACTCTGTAAACAGCCACACCTTTCAGTAATGACCCTCTGTGACTTACCCTCTTTGTGGAGGGCGTCAATGTTCGTTTTCTGGATCATTGCCATGTCAGCAGTCTTCCCCAGTATTGTGGTTTCAAAGAACAAGAGATACCCGGAATTTATACTGTAGGGATGGTCATTTATTCAAACTCAAATGTAAATATTCTAATATTTTGAGATACTGATTTTTGACTTTCATGAGCTGTAAGCTCTAATCATCAAAATTAAAAGAAATAAACATTTGAAATATATCAGTCTGTGTGTAATGAATGAATATAATATACAAGTTTCACTTTTTGAATGGAATTAGTGAAATAAATCAACTTTTTGATGATATTCTAATTATATGACCAGCACCTGTATATAAAACAACATAAATAACAACCTAAATAACAATAAAACACATCTAAATAAATGAAAAGATAAAGTAAGTCAGTTTCAAGTTAATCATGATTAACATCTAACATTGTGAATGGTCAGTGTGGGGGTAGTTACTCAAAGAATGTAATATATTACTCATTACTAGTTACTCCTTTCAAAAGTAATATTGTTACTTTACTTATTACTTTCTGGCAACACTGCTAGTTACATTACTTTTTCTTCACGCCCCACAGAAGTTGTAACTGTGTATCTTCCAGATAAAATTCTTCTAGAATGTTACTAACAACATATTTCTGCCTCATCATTTGACCAAAATCCACATTGAATCGCAGTCAGAAGTTATTACAAACACTCAGTAGTGATTGATAGTGACATTCAAGTAGAAGTGTTATATTAATCTCATTAATTGTCATGTATAGCTTGAAGTAATTTTTTCTGTTACCCATATGCAATTAAATATCATTATGTATTTTATCAAATCACATGAGTTTGTAAGAAACTGTATAATTTTACAAAAATATTTTTAATTGTATTAGTATAATGTACCACATGCTGATCAGAGGGATGCAATGCCAGAGTAAAGTAACGCCACAACTTACACAACAGATCTTTTTTCCTGACAAAATCAATATAATGCAATATTTCTATCTGCTGAATGTGAGCTTTTCCATATTCCAAGCTCACCTGCTGCACCGGGGACATCACATGCATGAGCGAATCATGAAAATTATGAAAATAAATCTAGGAATTATTTGATTGTTAGATTTTAAATCAGCGGGGTTGAGGCATCAAAAGTAACTAAGTAACTAAGCTGTTTTATGGAAAGTAACTGTAATATTACTGAAATCTTATTAGTAATTAGTTACACCACTAGTTACTGCAAAAAGTAATATTATTAGTTACTGCCCAACTCTGTGAATGGCTAATACATATTTAGCAGCTAGTGCAGCTGTGTTATCATCTTCTCCAAGTAAGAAGGGAATTTTCTCAGTATCACTAAGTTCAGTAAATGATGGGATCAGGGCTTCAGATCTGGGGAGAAATGTTTCCCTCACATCGTGACATTTAGGACAAATCAGCAGAAAGTGTTTCTCGTTCTCTATTTGCTGTAGATCACAGTGTCTACAGATCCTCTGCTCTCGCTCCGTCCGTGTTTGTCTATGTCTTCCTCTCTATTTCTAAATCATGGTGACTTCATCTGTATTTGGAGAGGATTTGTTTTTTCTTTAAATGGTTTAATCAATAAATAATTGGTAAATTTAGTGGTTCTGTTTAGGGTTGAGTAGCACTGAAGTTTATTTTGAAGGTCAAAGTGTATTTTTAGAGATTCATCATGAGTGTCTTTCAGATTTTTGTCAATTTCTTTAATGATAGCTTTGGGGTTGTAGCTGTAGTTAGTGAGGAGCTGGGTTTTATGGACGAGCTGAAGAGCGAGCGTGTTCAGAGGATGAGATTCTGCTGAGGTTTCATTGGCGAGGAGAGCTTTATATTGGACTGAATCAGGATCAGATCGATGGAGGTGGTGCCAGAACTGAACACATCTCTTCTGGATCTCAATCGCAGTAAACTTTTTTATTTTTATATTTTCCATAAACATCATTTAGTATCATTTAATTTAAAAAAGCTAATTTATTAAAAAAAAAAATATATATAATATATATATATATATATATATATATATATATATATATATATATTTAATTAAAAAAGTTATGCTCGTGGGTACAATCATTTGGAGTATTACTACACTCCATAGACACTCCATGACACTCCACAGACAAAATATTTTTTTTTTACTGTACGACTACCAAAGTTCTGCTACAACCATTTTAATAAAATATTGTTTGCAAGCTATCTTAATTATGAGGTCGCAAGAAATTTCATCATAAACCACATTGTTATATCAGAGTAATACCCACATCATTATTTACATTTGTGTAATGATAAATCATATAAACAATCACACACACACACACACACACACACACACACACACACACACACACACACACACACACACACACACACACACACACACACACACACACACACACACACACACACACACACACACACACACACACACACACAAACAAACAAACATTTCAAGCTAAAGAGAGACTTATTTCTATTTTAAAGAATATGGAAATATATAATTATATGACAACATGTTACTACCATGTTAAGAAAGCAAATCATTCATAATTCATTTTAATCAAGTATTCAACATTTAAGTTTATTGAACTTATAAAACACATCATAGTAACAAAAGCAAAGCAAATCATTTATCATACATTTTAATCATATATTTCAACAATTACTTAAGTTCACTGAACTTATAAAACACATAATACGTATACAATTTTAAATTAAATATTGGTTAAGCAATCTGAATTATAACGACTCAAGAAATTGCATCATAAACCACATTGTTATGTCAGCGTAGAACCCATGTCGCTATACAAATTTGTGTTCTGATAAATCATATAAACAAGTAAGCGCATACATAAACATTTCAAGAACATGTGTTCATCCTGCTGGCATATTAATATAGCCCAGTTTGTGCTGAATACAGTATAATCAGACTTTGGCCATTAATATGCTTTTAAGATTCCGAAAATCACCAATGGTGATACATATATATATGACAACATGCTACAAAGGCAATTCATTCATCATACATTTTAAACACATATTCAACATTTAATTTCATTGAACTTATAAAACGCATCATTCTCGTCTTTTAAAGAAGGTGGCATCATATAAAACTGTGATTACATGTAACATACTATATTAAAAATAAACATTTACCAGGCTAGGTGACAATAAATATGTCTTACATTTTTCTGTGAACAATGACGTCCATACTGGGAATTAAAGATTTCCAAAATAAAATAAAAAATAAAATAAATAAAATAAAAAAGTTTAAGTTATAAACATTATTAAATATAAAAAAAACCTCGCAACTCCTCTTTGACTTAATCTCCAATGTGAAACTGAGGGTCTTTCTACGGAGCCCCTAAAGGGACATTGGCAAAAAAAAAAAAAAAGACTTTCTCGTGCGCACGAGAAACTATAGTTACAGTTTACACAGAAGAAAACAAGAGCATGCATGTGCATGAATTAGCCTAATTGAGATCTATTTTGGCCTTCAATACTAAAACATTGTGTCTGTTCTTGCATTCAGACACAGATAAATCATCACTGAACAGCATAAGAACGGCTTTTTCTCTCAAGCTATATTCCACCTGAACAATACATAGCCTAACATCTCAGGACTCTCCATCTGTACATAACTTCTCAAAACTTTTCATCTGTAAAATAGCACATTCATAATTCTTTCTATTTTCTCTATAGGCCTATGTTGTACATAACCTAAAACATTTGCACATTCATAATTCTATTTTATCTATATTTTTTATTACCATAGTTATTGTTTTTTAATGCATTGTCTATTCTGTTTATTATTAGCCTTATATTTCATTCTATTACCTTAAATTATATGCATGACTACACTCTCTCTGTACTTTCTCCACTGGATGCTCCTGTCACCAAGACGAATTTCTTGTGTTTTTGTGCGTGTAAACACACTTGACAATAAAGCTCTTTCTGATTCTGACATTTAAAACGTAATAGTAATGACATTACAGGCGGTCTAGCCAGAAAATAAAATTTACACAGACCAGTATGTCTCGGGCTAGTATGATATCGACTAGCGTCTCAATAATTTCACATATCTCGGTATCATCATTTTTTGAAACTAGTGATTCTGAAGACCTTGATTAGCTTGTTCAGGAGTGTTTGATTAGGGTTGGAGCTAAACTCTACAGGACAGCGGCACTCCTGGACCGACGGTGCCTACCCCTGTTGTAAACCAAACCATAATTTTATAGTTTATACCTTATTACTTCTAATAATATTTCGTTCGTTTTTTTTTTTATCCATAAAGCCACAAGATTAAAAAAATAAAAAATAAATAAAAATAGCCTAATAATTTGACAAGACGAAAAGGACCAAAACTCGATTGTTTATTACATCTTCTATTAATTTCAGTATGTACGTTCACTAAATCTCTGATTAAATGTAACAGAAAGCCATTCGACAAAGCCATTTTATCACAGCAAGCCCTCAAATAATTAATTCAACAAAAGACTATAACCTTCCACGAAGTAAATCAGGGTTTCTTGCGCTTCTGTTAAAAATCACTTGATTTCTAATTCAATTCTGAATCCTTTTTCGTTTGAATCTGACTCCAATTTCAAGTGTCTATTAAATACAAATTGTAATAGTATTTTTCAAAGCTAAAAGCTGATCATAATGTTAGCTGTATTAAAATTTAGATACCTGATTATCCCGGACTCACTATACTTTCAGTTATCCGTTCACTGGGGACTAATGTCTCATTTGAGCCTTGCGTCGGCCGGAGAGCAGATCTCACAATCACTATTTCACCAGTCTGATTTTAGTCAGAGGAGGTTGACTAATGCCTGTTCTGTCGACCGCCTACTTCATGCTCTTGACAAAAAGTGTAGTTTACTTAGTCTGTTCCCGCACAACGTGCTAACATCAGTGATAGAATCAGAAGGTCTCACATCATAGACCCCTATCATTCACGAGCCTTCAGTTTCACCTGCTGTGTCCTGGCCGTAGAGCCGCGGTAACAAAAGCCTCCTACTCATAATGATTTCAGGAGATACTAGAATAAATCAAGAAATAATATTTATTTTGCCAGGTATAATAAAACTTCAAGAAGAATAAAGAAAAAACAACATCTGGCAAAGGACCTTATCAGGGGCACAACCCACACCAGTGCAACAGAGTTTCCCTCAGATTTGAGATCTTTATTTTTGGTCTGTTCTACTATTGTGGGACTGAGATCATATTTCCAACCACAATGAGACCATTAAAAATTATGCAAAACATGAAAGGGATAAGATTATGAATTCTGAAGATATAGAAAATGCATTATACAGTAACTTGAGTTCTTGATACTTCTAAGTCAACTTGCAGTGACCCAGGCCATGTGCCCAGGAGGGAAGGAGGGGCTTAAGGATGGGTGAAGGGACAGATGAGCAAATGGTTTTCTTCAAAATCTTCCCATCAGATTACAATAAACAAGTTTATTGTTTTGTTGCATGGCATCCCAGACAGCAAGCAGTGTTGGCCCACGTCTGGCCCGCATGGATTTTACACGGACCAGATATAGGCCGGATCTGGGCCAACACTATGCTGCTGTCTGGGATGTGTGTTGCGAGAATTCCTTCATGATGAGATCAAAGCAGCCTCATAAAGTTTATTTTATTTTGCAATGATAATGTAGCCCTTCCATATTAATTAATAGGCTACTGCAAGTAAATGAACAAATAATACCTCTTTATTATGTGAGAAATATATCTCAATATATATATTGTTTTACTAACTTATATACTTAAAATCTTCAGCAGCAGCCTATTCAGAAACATCCTGAAGAGATGTCTCACCTCTGAACATGGTCTCCAGTCTGAACTGAAATGAAAGAAAGAAGCATTAGAGCAGCATTTATAATGTTCATGTCCATGTCCATCAGAATGACAGTGTTTCTGAAGTACAGATGATGATCTTTAAAGAGACAGTTCACCCAAAAATCTCCCTCTTGTCATTACAAACGACTTTAGTTCCTCTGTAAAACACAAAACAGTGAGGTTTCTGGTTTTGCTGGAAACCTCAATGTTTTTGGTCCATGTGATTAAATTCATAAATGTTTGGAGTGACATGAAGGAGAGTAAATGATGAGAGAGCTTCATTTCTGTTCATTTTTAGATCATACACATCAAAAAACATTATTGCAAATGTTCATTGAAATGAAATGTTTTAAAGCTTGTGAATATTTTCTTTTGCAATTCTTTATTTTTCTTTGCAAAACTTATTTTCTTCTTGCAATACTTCATTTTCTTTTGCAATTCTTTATGTTTGTTTACAAAAAGCGCCTTATTTTTTCTCAATACTTTCATTTTCGTTTGCAAAACTTTATTTTCTTTTGCAAAACTTTATTCTTTTGCATATATATGCGGCATTAAATTGACTCCATAAGCCTAGGATTACACTGGAAATCTGATTCGACTAAACTGACCATGTTACATTTACATTTATGCATTCAGCATGTTTTTATCCAAAGTGACTTACAGTTTGTACAGTTTAAAAACCATTAGCCCCATGGAGAGTCCCCCGTGCATTAGGCTATATAATGTAAAATTAAAAAACTGTATTTTCTATCCCCTTACCCTACCCCTCACACAAAACTACAGGCATTTTTAGATTCTGAACTTCCTGCATCTATCCTGATGCAGCTGAAATGTGGCCTAAATCACTGTGCGCACCGGAATGTCCCTGAATGAGTCACTCGAGTTACAAACTCTGACAATCTCGGAAGATCCGTGGTGGGCGTGGCCGGCCGTGATATATAACACGCGCTGTTATCAGCTCTGCTCTCATCTGCTGTTTTCACCAAGGATCTGTTTAAGGTATGAAAAGACTCCATTTGTCTCTGAAACGTTTTTCAGATTAGCAGGTAAATAAGCTCCATCTAAATTTCTAAGTAGCCTAATTCTGAAGGATTCTTGCAGGAAACGGAGCATAAACAAAATGTTTATGAAAAAAGTCTCTCACTGACTGATAGTCGATATTTAAAGCTGCTGTATGTAACTTTTTTGACTGTGCTAAAACCATTCATCTGTAACATGAAAAAGTTCAGTGTTTGTAGTAGGGCTGCGCGATATATTGCACGCGATATTCATGCGCATCTCGTCAGTAAAGCCGGTTCCGTGATTAGCGGTAAATCTTCATCACCTGTTTTCAAATGGAGCGGGATTTAATACACAGAGCCGTAGTTCACTGACAAGCTACGCAATATCACGTTCAATATCGCAGGCGATTCATCTGCGATTCTGAGCACGAATTAAATGGCTCTCCATTTGAAAACAGGTGATGGAGATTTAGCGCTAATCACGGAACCGGCTTTACTGACGAGATGCGCATGACTATTGCATGCAAAATATCATGCAATAGTACAGGCAATAATAACACATACGTCTAAATGTGACAGTAGCGCCCTCTGCTGTCTCTGGAATTAATGTAAATCTCTACATATTAAATTTTCTCCACTGTAAAACTAATGCTAAAACGTAAGATACTATCTGATAAATTGAAGAAAATGCATTTCAGTAAGTTATTGTATTTGTTTGTAACCAGCTACTCCTAATAAGCCATGTGACTTGTGTGTCATATTCCAATTTTTTTCTGAAATATAGCAGCTTTTTGTGAGGATCAGACCGACATTTAAGTTAGGCTATTATTTATTGAAACCATAAATATATAGATCTTTTTTTTCTTTTCTTTTAAGATTAGTGCTTTAAAGGCTCATCATTACATCCTTGCCAAATAGTTAAAGGTTTAATATTTATTCCATTAAAAACTCTCTTATCTTTTCAGTTAAGAAATATGGACATCATCAATATAACATGTGCAGAGATTCAGACTCCAGCGGATTTTCTGTATGTGATTCTGCCTCTTATACTGAATCAGACTAATAATCCTGACTGTGAGCAGAGCTGGCTCTCAGAGGTGAGTGTGTTTCTGTCCTTAAATACCATTTTACACACACACACACACACACACACACACTTGTATTTCTATACTTGTGAGGACTTTCATAGACTTCTATTGTTTTTATACTGACCTAACAATATTTTCTATTGCCCTACACCAACCCTACCCCTAAACCTACCCCTTACAGAAACCTTTTTGCGTTTTTACATTTTGAGATAAACTAAATTCAGTATTTTTAATAATTTATTTCCCTTGTGAGGACCGGCCAAATGTCCTCACAAAGTCAAAAATGTTAGGTTTTACTATCCTTGTGGGGACATCTGGTCCTCACTCTGTGGGTCTTACAAGAACACACACCAGTGGGGATTTCTTTAAGACTGCAAGGGAAGCTCAGCTTCCCCTATAATGTCAAAAAAATAATGGTCAAATATGTACAATTGTGTTAACATTTTATTGACTAAAAATGCGTTAGAACAGGTTCATCTCGAAGACGAGTTCGTTCAGAATCAGCTACATACAGCAGGTCGGACTGGATTTCCTTCTCATTCATTCCCGTAGCGTCAGTGTATTTCTCTGTTGAAGCCGAGCGGCCATGGACCTCAATGGGGCTGCTTTGAACAGTTTTTTTCAGTGCCTCGAAACTAGACGGTCATTGGATAAATGCTGTGATTATGTCCCATTATTATTATTATGCTCCGCGTCTCTGGGGGTGAATGGAGGAGTGGGCGGGCCTGGACTCCGGGCTTCTGCGTGATGATTGGAGGGTCTGCATCTCCTTTTGATTGACAGCGATTTTGTCCTATAAAAAGTCTCTGACGCTGAAGCTATTCGAGCTCAGTCTCATCGCGGCTTTACACTTGGTTCTTATCAATCATTATATATATTTTTTTATTAATTTATAATGTTATGTTTTAATATACATGCTGCTAAATCGGAAATTTCAAGATATGCGAGCAAAAAATACTCCTGACACTTATGTTTCGTTTGTGTTCGAATCCAAATCCGCGTTGATTTGGGAGAATCACTGATTCACTAAGAAGCCATTCATAAAAACAATCATTTGATTCGTTCCTGAAGGATTCAGCCGTTTTGAAAGAATCGTTTGAATGATTCAGTGATTCAATCACGAACTTCTGCCACCTGCTGGCCGTTTTTAAGTTTCCCGTCTAAATGTAGGCGTATTACATTATTTTCCTACATATTTCTATATTCAGAATTTAGTATTTAAAACATTAATCTCATAATATTATTTATGCAATTATAAATACAGTCTAAATGAATAAATCGCACATCTAAATGTCACTTCATGCAGCTTCTGTGCAGTGCTAAGATGAGTTTTGTTTAGATCATTTCATGGATAACAATAGCCAGCCATTCATTCACATTAATTAAGTATTCAGAGAATAATATTGTCTGTTTTCACTTACATCTATTTATTTATTAAATTTTGATTCATTTTGTAGAATTGAATTATAAATTAAGCTGGTATAGTATCGTAAGACATTTTTATGGTATCATGACAACCCTATTATACACCACATTCCTTGTTTCAGTTTAACCTAATTCCCACATTTCCTCCGTCCAGTTTAATATCTTTTTTTTTTTAGATTTTTTGTTCATTCATTCATTCATACATACAGTAGGCTAGCGTCACTGGAAAAGATGCCTAGTTGGTACGACAGGGTCACAGAGCATTTTCTTGAAAAGGAACGTAGGGCAGAATTTAAGTATAAAAAAAAAATGGACAATTTTTATGATGTAGGCCGAAAATGAGCTTCCCCTCTTTGAAAGACCAGCAGCCGCCACTGACACACACACACACACACACACACACACACACACACACACACACACACACACACACACATTATATGATTCTCATCTGCTTCATTTGTTCAGGACGGGCATCTGATAGCAGATCCAGTGAATCCTCAAGCACTGATTGCTCCTGTTATTTCTGTCTCGTCTGATCGTCTCGTCACGTCTCACTGTGTGAATCTGAATCATGAGATCATCTGTGATTCTGCTGATGGAGTAAATCAACTCAATCTCTCTCAACACTCATCTGTTTTCATTTTTAATCCTTCATTAACATTATAAATTCTGCTCTAATGCTTCTTTCTTTCATTTCAGTCTCATTTCAGTCATAAAACCATATTCAGAGGTGAGAGAAACACTGTCATGATGATGTTTATGATAGACAGATGATGATCTTTAAAGCCACAGTTCACACAGAAATCTCCTCATGGTGTTCCTCACCTGTATCACTTTCCTTCTTCTGTAATTATCTTCTGTCCATGCATCTGTCCTGATTCAGCAGAAATGTTTTTAACTGAATCTTCTGTGAATGTGTTTTTCAGTGAGGAATGAGACCAACATCAGTGAACCGATGCAGACTCCAGAATCAGGTGAGTTCAGCCGTCTCAACTCAAATCAACACCGTCTCAACCCAAAGACATTCTGGCTTCTTAATGATACAGCAGATCAGATGATTTTAATGTGGTGTTTATTATTTTATTGCTGTTTAGATCCGCTGTTGTGGCTTTTTGCTCCTTTTATCCTTGTTCCTCTCATCATGTTCTCGATCTGTTTCTTGCTGCGGAAAAGAAAACTCAGGCGAGTGATTTTTATATATATATAATTTATTTTTTTGTAATGATTGTTAAAAAACAAGTCCAACATTGTGTTTTGGCTACAACTGTCTTTATTTCTCTGAATTAATAGAGAATACTTTGATGAATATAATAATATCTTCTATTTCTGTTGTCAGATGTTTTCGGAGGGAAGCGCAGAAGGTCTTTGAGAACAGGTGAGTGAATCAAACCCAGAGAAAGTTCTGACTGAATCACATGATCGTTTGTGAAACAGACATGATGTTTGAGTCTTCAGCTCAGACTCTGGGTCTATGAATAAATCTGCATGTAAATGTGTTTCTCTCAGGGATCCTCAATCTGCTCTCCGAATGATCTGCTGATCCTCACTGACTGCACTTCATCAGCTCCGTCTCCAGAGATTCATCACATCTTCAACCACTGAATGCTGTTCATTGTGTTATTTCTGTGCAGAGACAGACCGGATAAACTGCTCCAAGTGACGATTCCCAGCTCACTAAACCCATTGATGTAATATTCATATCAAAGAGCTTTATATTATTAACGCCAGATGTGTTTGTTTTCTCTCAAACAAGTTTCATGAGGGCTAAAAGACTTTGAAGTATCGTTTCTTTAAAGCAATTACACCAAAAAAGGCCTTCGGTGAGTCCGACATGCAGATGCTAACAACATTTTAGTAACATGCTAATCATGTTAGAGACATGCTGGTAACTTGCTAATCATGCTAACAACAAGCTAGTAACACCTTAGCAACCACCCCGAGTGCCATAGACTTTAATCTTTAAAACTATTTTACGTATTTCAAACTACCTCAAACTGAAAACCTTCAAACTTCAAGCTTTTAAAACTTTTACAAACTTTCTGGCTAGGCTTTTTCAAGCCAAATTAAAGTTTGTATCCAAACTTTATTATCTAGTTAGAAACTGTTTCTTGTGTCCGATATCTGGCAGTCTAGCCCTGTGTCATATTGAATAAATCTGTTTTTAAAATAAAATAAATCTGGCCATTGATACAGATTATCTGTTTTGTTTTAATCTCTGTTTCTTAAAATGTTTTGATATTTTCTCGTTTTTTTATAAGGCCAATAATGTTTAATATTATTGTTCAGTGTGTTTATTCAGTGCATGTGCGTGAAGTCATCCGTCAGACAGCAATGATAAAACACAAGCACTACAGCCACATTTATAGGATAAATGGACGGATGTGTGCACGTTTGGAAATACTATGATTATAATAATGAAAGTATCAAAGTATACTGTGTATATGTTGTGACAATTTAAACCTTTTAATTGTGAAATCTTCTGCATCAACTGCGATTAAACGTATATCAAATGCACCGTGGTCAGAATAGGTGAAGCACACCTGATGATTGTCTGCTCTTAAAGTGCTGTTCTGTCAAACATAGCATGAAAGCAGCCAGGATTTCCCCAGCACAACCCTTTCTGCTCCTCAGGATCACCCTCTGTGAGCAAATACCGACATGATGACTCACCGACTGTTGTGACATGAAGACCGCAGTATCTGACGCAGGCAATTACACTGCGGGAAAACCCTTTACTGGCAAGCACAAGTCCTGTATCTGAAATGGACACACAGTCGAACAAGATTGATGAGGAAACGTGGAGACAACACTGACATGCACCGACATTAGAAATCACAATGTGCTTTGACCAAGAATTTATCACATTTTATTTTAGTAACACGTTGATTCTATACAGTATTTTTCATAGAAAGCATAGATACAGTGCTATAAAGTATATTGACCTTAATCTTGGAAATGAGGAGCCATCAATGGTCTTAGCTGTAATCAGTGCTGGGTAGATTACTTATTAACTGTAGTCTGTCACTGATTCCAAATTACACGACAAAAAACAGTAACGTAATGCTTTGTACATTTGAGGTAATATAATCAGACTACTTTTTGATTACTTTTGATTACTTTGGCCTAACTCATTCTCTCATTTTGATTGAAATAAGATAATCTTGTACCATATTGACATTAAAAGACATAGAGAAATAAATTATTTTCCATTCCTTGTGATTAGCAACATGAAGTGCATTAATGTGGTGTGTGAAGGAACTGCAGGGGCATAAAATATGAAGAAAAAAAAAGAGTAATTTAGTGCTGGTGTGAATTATAATGCACTCATGTAATCAATTAAAAGTAAATGTAGTCTGATTACGAGTAAATGTATTATGCCATGGTCTGAGTACTGGATTCTGATTGGCTGGCAGGTGTTGATTAAATTCGTTGAACTGCAGGTAGTTCCAGGTCAGTTTAATCACGTTCTATATTAATGCGCTTCCTATAAACACTGGTAACCATAGTAACATGCAGTTACAGTTTAATAGTAGCCTAATACAGATGAAAAAAAAATGTTGTTTTTATCGTTCCGGTCCTGGGCCCCCAAAAGCCAAGGGCCCCCTTTCATGCTTTTCATACCAGATGCGCATTAAACGTGGACAGGTGAACAGCTTCTTGTGTATTCTGTGAATATATCATGCATATGAAGCTGTAAATGAGCAACAGTTCGTAATGTATGTTATTGTTTTAAATGCTGCTTACTCGTTTCTCCGTTTCTGAGAAGACCCAAATATGCAGTTACTTTTTTGGTTGATATAATCCTTAGGTGTGTGAATGTATAATTTCCTTTAAATTTAAATTTGTAGAAAAAATAACTATAATACAAAAATTAACTTATTTCATTTGTTGCTCAGTGTAGAGGAAAATGTGTGCAAATGTAAATCTATATTTTGCCTGGGGCCCTCACTAAATCCGCCCCTGATGATAACTTTGACTAGTGCTCTTATGAATGTTTTCAGCATGACTTTGTGAAAATTTAACTACTATTATGAACGACTTAGCCAATGCAAAAACTAGCCATGAATAAGTCTTTACTTTTTAATTTAATTCTGAAACCTACTTGTTCTACAGATCTGTGTACTAGTGTTAAATGCTACTGTTTTTGACAGCGTTGATAACGCTGATTCTGACAGATAATATCATGTAAAGAAAATGTACTCTAAATTACATGATTTCAGATTATTATTCTTATCCATATTTTTTTTTATTAAACTATTGATATTTTTAAACTACATGTGCATATTGGTTTTGATTTTAAATGATAGTTCACCCAAAAATAATAATTTACTTTCTTCTGAATATAAAATTTATAAAATGATAGCCAGGAAAGGAAGATTTGATGTAGGTGGATAGTTATTTAAATTGTCCAAATCTAAGTTGTGCTTCTTGAGAACCGGGGTAACAGCAGAACATTTTTAATGCAGCTGAGACAACACCAGAACTTAAGGGTTCATTAATTAATAATGTTAAGCACTGCTGGGCACAAATGCTCAAAGAATAAAACAAGACTTAAACAAACCAGTAGGAGGGGAATCAAGTATACAAACAACTGTAGCAAATGAGGCAAATTCAAGTTGCACAAAATTTTAAAACCGGGCACCAACAAAACTCTCCAAACTAGAATGATAGCTATTAAGAGAGGAAAGCACAGAAATATGCACAAGCATAAGCAAATTTGGTAGTAAAAAATTCAATTATTTTATTTATTTATTTATTTTTTTGCCACAGCTGATGTGAGGCTGTCCACATATTACCATCATTAGCACTGCGCAAACCACCAATAGTTTTAAAAAAGATGTATATGTTCCTGAATAATACTGATTCAGTCAGTCAGTCAGTCAGTTGGTCAGACTCTTTTTAGACCCAGTCTTACTGGTGTAGACACAGCAGCTCTTGTAAAACTAACGAGGAAGCAATTGACTGATAAAGCGAGAGAAAGAAATAAAAGAAACCGAGATCAAAGAATTCAGTCATAGGATGGCAGTTTGACTAGTAAAGCCACAGGACAATTGAGATAAACTACAAGTGCTAAACCCCCATCAAACTGACAGACAGATAATCACTCTCTGATTCTTCCTGTTTCTGTGGCCAAATCTTGGACATGCAATACGATTATAAACGTAGGTCATAGTATAGATGATGATGAAGGGATTTTCTGAGCTTCTCAACAGCTTTCAGTCTCCAAATTGGTCTGGGAGGATCAGAAGAGCCCTGTTCTTGTGTTCAGACCAGTGAAATATCTCTCAATCCTCCTTAACTCCCATTATTTCAGCACATTCAGACAGTTTATTGATAATGTTTCTGTATAATGCAGCTGATGATATAACAAAAAGGAAATCTGTACCAAATTATATGATTATAAATTATTATTCTTAAATACCATAAAATTCTGCAAAACTGAGAAGGATTAAAACACAGTGATCTGCTTGTATAGTCAGCATTGCAGAAATAAGCTGTCTATGTAGGGATTGAACAGAGGTAGTGTTCGCTGCGTGTCCAGCAGATGGTGCCAGATATACATTATTAGATTATTAGTAAAAATGAAAACAATTTATTGAACAAACTAGTAATGCTTCCCTGCTTGTGTCTGCTTGTGTCTGCTGTTTTGTGTGTTATAATGTTTTTCTCGAGATCAGTGAGCTGTGGCTCTGAAAACTGAAACGAGTTTGTTCTCAGTTCTGTTCTCGTCGTATTGTTTGTTTGAAGAAATGCTGCTTATACTCTCAAAAAATAAATAAATAAATAAATAAATAAAACGTAATATTACCGATAGCATTTGTTAGGGAAGAAGATGCGCGAGTCAGTCTCTTCTACACATCGCGTGATGGTGATGATGATGAGATAAAACCGAAAGTGAAAGTAAAGCTGAAGAGCAGCTCGGCTCCAGGTGAGATTATATTCTTTGCACCTCTGTGTTTTATGCAAATCTGTTTATTTTTATATATATATATATATATATATTATGAATCATTACAAAAATAGGCTTTATGCGATTTTGTTTTGGCTGTATTTGTTTTCTAGAAACCATATTATATTCAGTGAAAATGGCGACGAGACCCAAAACAATTCCTGGTAAGAAACTCTCCGTTTACATGTTTAATAAGAAACAATTCTGTTAGTTTGGAGTGTCATAGTGTGAAGAGTTTATTTAGTTTGAGATGATGTTCTTCAAGTGGCATTTGGTCCCTCTGGAAAACATTATAAACGACTCAGATGTCAGATCCATCACGGACGATGTTAAGTGATATTTTAGTTCTGTTGAAGCAGATAAGTGTTTTATTCTGCTCGTAATCTTGTGCAATGATACTTGACTTTGACATACTCTCTCTGATTCTTTCAGCGATATCAGCGATCAGCTCCAGTCCAGATGATCTATTGATCCGGATTCTTCTGATGAGGCTCATCTGGAAACACTGTACTGGGAGAAAAGGGATTCATAATGAAAAGCATGAAGTTGAAGTTTGTGAGGAGAAAACATAGGTGGATGTGAAGCAGGTGAATGTGACTTCACTTCACTGAGGTTAAATAATGGAGAAACTCAAAGAATCGTGCATCACACGTTGAAAACTCTTCAACTCTCTAATGGGACTGAGTGAAGAAAGAGCGCTTCACACACCGAATGAACCGGACCCAAACATTCAGAATGAACTGGTCTGAAGTTACTTTACACAGTTTAACACGTTAGTTGGAGCAGGTGGACTGGAATATATACTCCTATAATATAGGAGACATTCAAAACTCATCGGTCTATCACAAATAGAAAAATGTGTATGCATGTATGTATCTATCTATCTATCTATGGACTTAATTTCTAGCGGTTATCGTCAATTTGATTGCACTCTATTTAAACTAAAGTGAGCTAGACAATGACATCTCTGAATTCAATAATGAAATGCCTTTAATTGAAAATTGAGTGTTTAATCTTATCGTTATACATTACTGACACTCTATCCTCCAATTTGATACTGTTAAGTGCTTTGACACAATCTGTATTGTTAAAAGCGGTATATAAATAAAGGTGACTTGACTTATGGATAGAAAATGATGGAACTGCTTAAAACTGTCCTGACACACACTTGAGGAGCTTTTTTTCTTCTTTTTCTCACACCTGAAGAAGTCTGCAGTCAAAAGGTGGGGTACGGTTGACTTGTGTTTTTATTTCATCTTGACTCCGCCTTCTGCTGTTTTCCGCTTATAAAACTGTAAGAGTGGTTTCAGTAGTTCAGGCTGAAGGATTGCCGAAGGACTAAATAAATGTTATCAGCACGATTGTATAAAACTGTACATTTCTTGTCTATTACCACCCACTGGCACTTATACCAACAACGGAAATAAGCACAGTTAGAATAGCTAAATATGTGGGAGAGCATTGCTATTGAGTGACTTCATTGTGTTGCAATAGCTAGCACTTCAATATAAACCTTGTGTAGGATCAGAACGAGTCAGACAAATTAAGATTCGATCAGAACATCGAAACATGGGGAGCCGAAATTCAGCTTGCAACATTAAGACAAAAGAACATTTATTGATAAGTACAACACAGGAAGGAGATCGTCAAATTTGGGGCAAGTAATCAAGACTGATGGTCAAAGAGATGGCCATCACATGTGTTCCACAAGAGAAATCACGAGCTTCTTTAGATTGATTTTTCCCCACACATACAAGACAAAGACTGAGACTGAAATTTAGGAGACCTTTTAACCTTTCTCTGGTCTTCAACGAACATGTCCCTATGTCCTACATAGAACTACACAGAGACTTTATTTTCATATTCACCAAAAATCATCCTCAAAGTACATTTCTATGCACAACCCCATATTATGTATGTAACCACACATTAGACTATCATGTTTTAAGCACATATTATGTATGTCTTTTTTGAATGACTTTAAGGGTTAGTCGTGTTTGGTATGTATGAGTTTGACAATTCTAGCTTGAAACGTTTCTTCCAATCAATTCTTTGTCAAATGTATCATAGTCTTGTTATAGAAATCACATCCAAAAGTATACTTTGCAAGAGTGTGTAAAATTCAGACCATGTGACTGATACATGATTTATGTATTGGGAGAATCAGAGCAACACCCCTAGCTAAGATAAGGTCTAATTGGTCACCACACCCAGTTGGGACGGGTCCAAAAGCCGAGTTTAAAAACTCAGGACACCATCAAATCTCTCTCTTCTCTTCTAACTTTTAGTCATGCTTTTTGTCATCACTTTCTGCGTTCTTTGAACGCCATTCCAGCGTGGTCTGGCCTACATGCCAGCTGCTACCACGATGAGAAGAAAAACAACCTAGTCTTGTTACCTCGTTTTATTCTTTAACTTTAGTTTATTTTTTTTCTGTTGAGTTTCGTGTTCAAAAGTTAAGTTTGCCACAAAGTCAAGCTCCGACTGCACCAAACTTTGACTAGCAATGGACTCCGAAACCATCTTCAGCCAAAGCCCAACCATTGGCTCCCCAAGACATCACTACAAACAACCACTGAACTGTCAGCCAATCAGCAACCTCAGGGAACCCCCTTTCTGCAAAGACGACAACAAAAGGGAATCCCTTAACAAAGGCAACGCAAGCAAGTAACCTCCAGATTTTTGCTGAGCTGGTGCATTTAATATAACTTTTAGCCTCATTGAGAAACTCAATGCGAGGTTTAAATAAGTGAATGATGGTTGTTCAGGTCTATATGCAATTGCACATATTGCTTTGGATTTTACATTTTCATTCTCTAAACTCATCCTTTCCACAACGTGTGTGAATGCGTGTGTTCATGTGTTAGATTAGTTTACATGTCTTAGATTTATAAATAAAGTCTTATATTGAAAAGACAAGAATCTTGTGTTTTGTGCTTACAAGTTAATGTCTTAAACTGCCGATCTTGTAACTGTGCTATTAAATAGTGTTTTCACTATTTTCTGGATTTTAATATCCAGTGCAGAGTTGATGTTATGCGGCTCGTTCAGTGAATCGCTGCCGACTCAGTGATCAGCCGTGAAACAGTGAGTCTGTTCAAATTCCCTATAAAATCATAAATGATTCCCTTTGAGCTAAATTGACCTTTTTTAATTACATATTACCTTACACTTGAATCAAGACTAGTTAGTACATAATGTATAATCCAAATGGTTTAATAACAGTATCTTGTTATGGTTACACTTGAATTGGTTACAAAATAGATGAAGGATGGTAAAACATATACATATACAAAACATATACCACTCAGCAGATTACAGCTTCACTCACGGTGCAAAGGGTGGGACAATTAGCAGACCCCCAATGTATACACATGTTGGCCTAAAGGCCTTGATCGATATCAGCACCTCTGTGCCTTCAGGAATGTCAAAAGGCGCTTTTGTTACTCAAGATTGGTTTGGGACAGGAAAGCAGAAGTCTTTGATTATTTTCAATCTTACAACAGTAGTAAATTCGAAGTCCAGTGAAAATTTTGAACAATTAATGAACAATTGATTTTTTAAAATATCCCGTTAAGCTCCATATCCATCCATGTTTGAAGGAAGCTGACTAACACTGCAGGAAGTAATTGCTCTTCAGCAAACGAAGGAGCATTCTGTTGCTGGCGCTGAACTCAAACACGTTTTCCCCACTGAAGAGATAAATGTTATCTGAAAGAAAAAAGTAAGTGAACTTCATGAAATTGTACATGAATGCTAGAATAATGTCTTTGTATCGTTGCAGATCTGTAGAAAATGAAGTTACAAACACCTACCATTGGAAAAGTGGGCTGCTGTGACCTGTCCAGTCAATCCTGGAAATCGATTTTCCACGTTTTTGGGATTCGCTTCGTCCATCTTCTTCGCCCTCTCATCATAGCTACCAAAAAAGAGGAAATTTTAAAATCTGATGTATTTTCAGAGTAAAATTTTAAGGGCTTTTGATGATGATGCAGTATTTCCCTAGTAAAAACATAAATATACTGAAATGTATTTGAAATGCATTTACTTTGTGCTAAGTATATTACAAATGTAATGGAGGCCAGTAGGTGCTGTGCAGGTAAAGCTCACTCCCCTGATCTCAAGAGACGCACCAGCGACTAACGCTAGTGGCTGCAGCCCGGGTTCGAGACTCGCTTGGAGCAGGTGAGTGGGACCCGTTACACAAATACATTTACGTATTTATGAACTTAATAAAATTATCCAACAATTGTACTTTTAATAAACCAAACTGGTAAACTTAAAGTCTGCTAAACTGGAACAACTAATTTTTGTACGTAATGCACTTTACGTATAGTGCTGAAGTCCAACTAAAGATACACTGAAGTGTATTTGATTGTGCTGAAGTGGAACTATTGCAAGTCTACTTCAGGTACGCTTTAAATATCTTGCATTTTTAAGATCATACAATCCTCATCAATATAGACATTAAAACACATTTCAAACTTAATATTAAGAAATGTATGTTGTGAACAATTAGTATTTCAAAAGTTTAATTATAATTATTATATCAGCAAGTCTCAAGCAACATGTCAGTAAATATGTTATTTGACAACCTAGTCTCATAAAAATACGTACCTCTGTGCACTTTTTATGCGACACCGTTTTACGTACCTTGCTGCAACGTCCACTGAGTGGCGCTAAAACACAGGTTCAATATGTGAACCCTGGCACGTTTTTATTACGTAGATATTATTGGTACGTATTGCTGTTTTTTATTACGTTGCTTCAGATACGTATTGCGGCGGTTCAGAATTCAAATATCCGGGGACAGTCTCTAAAGGTTAATGCTCTATCGTGTTGGAAATATGCCCTACACCAAATCCAGCCCTAAACCTACCCGATAGTGTTAACAAATGCAAAACTGATATAAAAACGTATTAGCTGATGCAACTGTGCCATTTAAACTTCCTTTTAACTGTTTTGTCGAACTGTAGTTACACGGGATTCGAACCGGAGCTTCTTACTTCTGAAGTCCGTCTCCGTACTCCGTGAGCTACCGAACAAACTTGTCATCTATGAAAACCCATAGATATGAAGCTGGATGTGTGCGATGCTAACGTTCAAAAACATCAGTTTTCAAATCTCCCAGCACATTAATATTGTTTTGAAGTCATGATATTCTTCAAGTAATTGTGCGAAAATTATGTTTTATTAATCGCAACTCTGTAAATTTGTGTGAAAGTGTTCATTTATTTTGGAAACTGCAGTGATATGTACTCATTGGTACGTATTTCATGTCATGCTAAAAAGTGCACCCAGGTACGTAAATGCCATGAGACCAGGTAGTTATTTGAACAATACTAAAAATTAAATGTTACTTTTTTACTAGGTTTGACCCACCTGTAGTAATATTTGTCGAAGAACAGCAGTGTTTTTCCTGAGTTCTTGTCATGGACAGCAGCATCAACTTTTGTCACAGATGCTGGCAGACCAAAGCTGCTGAGAGGTTTAGGATAGCCGGACTGAAGATTTTTGCCATTAAAAGCCCAGACCTGTTTACCTATAAATAAAGACAGGCCATGATAAGAGTTTTTCTGAGCACGGGGGTAGAGATTTGTAAGTGTGATTGTGGTTACAGCATTCCCAGATTGTTTGAGAAGATACCTTTGAAAAAGAAAACTTTATCTTGATCCTCATAAGCAGCATCTATTTTATCAGGAGCGTTGGACCAGAAACGGTTGATCAACTTATTTATGCTTGAAGAACTATTCCAGAAAGAGCTGCAGAGAGAGATTTGATTTGAATATTTTGTTTATACTGTATATAAAAATACACAAGATTGGTGTCTGTTTTTCTAGATTACCTGTCCTTGAAGAACACTGTTACTCCCTTAAAAGTCGTCACTGCATCCCAGACCAGGTTAGGACAAGGTGTAGTAGTGGGTGACGGTTCTGGATCCAATACAGCCCTGTTGGAACCTGATGGGATTACCACATAGTAAACAAACAACTCAATATTTTTGAATCAGAAATCATAGATATTCTCTTGATGATCATATTACCATAGAGCGACTGAATCCCTTCAATGTCATCACTGGACAAAGAGAAACGATCTGGATTAGTAAATCTGTATGTGGGAAACATCAGCGCACCAGGAACATCCGAATGATCAAGACCCAAAGAGTGACCGAACTCATGGGCAGCCACCAAGAACAAGACAGTACCTGTGGAGAACAATTTTGAGTACAAATGAAAAAGATGAACTGCCGCTTTAGATTTTTACTTGAAATCAAAGTGGTACCAAAGTTCAAGCTTTGAAAAATGCTTAAAATAATTTAAAAAAAAAAAAACCTTTTGAGCGGAAGGTGAAAGACTCATCATCATCGAAGTGTGCATCTCCACCGATTTCAGAACCAGGAGGAAAAGCATGAGCCAAAACACCACTTGGTCCATCAAACGGCTGACCATCACCATGATCTGTAGGAAACAGTTTATTTGTCTTTTTCTCTGCTTACATACATACAAATAGCGATGGATGCTATTTACACCAAGTGAAAATAGCAGTAGTTTTTAACAATTTGCCATTTAAGTGCAAATAGCTATAGATTATATTTACACTATGTTAAAATAGCAAGATTTTCTGCTATTTATACTACTTATTCTACTTGATATTTTATTTTCAACTTTTTGATTATTTCCTTCATTTTCATTGAAAATACATTTCCGATGCGAGATTTGAAAAAGCAGGAAAAAAAAGTGGGTCGAACTCGGAAATGAAGGAAATAATCAAAAAGCTGAAAATAAAGTATGAGGTAGGGTTAGGTTATGGTAGGTGTAGAGAGGGCTTTATTGTCCCAATAAGGTGGCATCCATTTAATAATGTCAATTTCAATTATAATTTATACTCAAACGTTATTGTTGTGTATGGTTATATAATGTAGTACAATACTTAGATGCAGATAATTGCCACTTTTTGCAATAAGTAGCATAAATAGCAGAAAATCCTGCTATCTTAACATAGTGTAAATAGAATCTATAGCTATTTGCACTGTGTAAATATAATCTATCCCTATTAACACTTAGTGGAAAAAGCTGCTGGCATTTTGAAAAAACTCAATTACTGTGCATTGAATTGAATTAAACTGTCCTGAATTTGAAAAATTCTCTTTTGAATCAAATCAGAACTCAGTGATTAAGTATGAATTTAGTTCAAAAGAATTCATTCAAATGAATAGAGCATGATTATTAAACACAATTTGAATATAGATAAAGTGATAGATTAAATTTACCCTTTGTAGCAAAGGAGATCATGATGTCAGCTGTGCCCTTGTAGATGCGCTTGAATTTCAGAGGAGTGACATTAGCCCAAACCTGCAGGGCTTTCTCCATGGTTTCATCCACTTCAGCATTTGACATGTCAGGGGTGTAGTTCACGATTCTGTGGAAAAGGATCATTCTCTGTATCTGCTTTTTTCACTCTGCCTTTTTCCAGTGAAGAGAACTGTTATCATACGCACCTGTAGGTGAGCTTGTTGGTTTTCCATTTGGGTTTGCCTCCGAATGTGGAGTACGCAGCAACATCTGGAACTCCACAGCGGGGCTTCTTCATCACCGCCATTGTTTCTTTGTCCAGAGTTCCAGTCACCTTAAGGCCAAAAAACTTCTGCATCTCTTTTAATTTTTCTGGCAGTAGATCCGGCAGTGGATCCGGCTCCCGGAATGTGGGATTAGGAGGCTTATATACCAGATTGTAGAAGCTCATCAAGTAGTTCTAAAAATAAAAAAACAAGGAATTATTGGAAGAATTAGGAATATGACCAAATCAGTAAACAACTATGTGTATATATATATGTATGTATATATTAGTCAACATTTGAAGTGGATCAGAACCTTTCATCAAAGTTGACCTAAAACCAAATCAACACCCTTTCTTGTCTTAGGACAGCTTTGATGAACTTTCGTGATCCATTTCAAATGTTGACTGTTGTATATAAAACAAACCTTTGCGATGCCATAATCATCAGTAGAATTTAAAATCGGTCCAGCGTGAATAACAAACAAAAGGCTTGCAAGAAAACACAGCTGGCAGTGAATCCCCATGATGTGAGTTGCTGCTTCTGCTCGTGTGCTTCGCTTCTGATTAATTGGTGTTTGATGACGACTTTTATACTCTTAAAACTGTGAGGTATTGAGCAACAGGTGAACCATCAAACGGACAGACAAAACAATAACTACAGGATTTTCAACTTGACACAGCCTCTTCCTCCTCGCCCAGATATTAATATTAATCCTCTTCCTCATACTTTATTTAACAGCAGTATTATTATTATTTTTTTAGCGTTTCTATGTTTTATAAAAACAACACAAATTTCTTCTTTATTTTTGTCGATTTTGAATTAACATTATATGTTAAATTAGTCATAAATCATGTTTAGTGATGCTCTTGGAAGGAAGTGGATAATTAATAGTAAATTAATATTACATCTTTTGCTCATTTATTAATTTATTACATAACAATATTTGCTGAGAAAAAAATGCTAAATGCTCCAAAAACAGTGTGGCTTTTTCAACAAGTCGGTTTTGTATGTTTTAATTCGGTCACAATTCTACTAACGTAATTTATTTACATATACTTTTTTACTTATGAAAGCATTGTTTTTAACAATGTTTTACCTTAAATGTAAACATGTTTTCTTGTTAAGAATACACGGTTGCAGCATATATAAGGTAGCTGATTCATTTTATTCTCAAGTTAGCGTTTGTTTGTACTAATGGCTATTTGCTTTATTTCAGAACAAAATTAATTCAGTTCAAGTTTATTTGTATAGTGCTTTTTATGATACAAATCATTGCAAAGCAGCTTAACAGGAAATTACGTTTCTACAATATATTTATATATTATAGAAACTTAATATATTTAAGTTATGGCAACATTTGGTAATTCTATATATTGTCTGAAGGTTGGCATCATCTGTTCTCAGGTGTTTGGTCATCTCAGATCATTTAAGGGTTGGATCCAGACTGACGCTTCAGTAATTCCTGGTTACGGCAAAAACAGAGAAACAAGTAGAGACATAATTAGCGTAGCAACTGTTCTATCCAAGAAAAAATGATTTGTTCAACCCAAGCTAAAGAATAATAATGTACATTTGAGCAGATGTAACTGCAGTACAAGATTATGAGATGCATTATGTGAATGCTTGGCTAAAGAGATGTGTCTTTAATCTAGATTTAAACAGAGAGAGTGTGTCTGAACCCTGAACGTTATCAGGAAGGCTATTCCAGAGTTTGGGAGCCAAATGTGAAAAAGCTCTACCTCCTTTAGTGGACTTTGCTATCCTAGGTACTACCAAGAGTCTAGAGTTTTGTGACCTTAGAGAGCGGGTTGGATTGTAGCGTGGTAGAAGACTAGTTAGGTACGCAGGAGATAAACCATTTAGGGCCTTATAGGCAAGTAATAATATTTTGTAACTGATGCAGAACTTAATAGGTAGCCAGTGCAGAGACTGTAAAATTGGGGTAATATGATCATATTTTCTTGACCTGGTAAGGACTCTAGCTGCTGCATTTTGGACTATCTGTAGCTTGTTTATTGAAGATGCAGGACAACCAACTAACAGTGCATTACAATAGTCCAGTCTAGAGGTCATGAATGCATGAACTAGCTTTTCTGCATCAGAGACAGTTAACATGTTTCATAACTTGGCAGTGTTTCCAAGATGGAAGAATGCTGTTTTTGTAACATGGGAAATATGATTTTCAAAAGACAAGTTGCTGTCTAATATAACACGCAGATTTTTGACTTTAGAGGACATAACAGTACATCCGTCTAGTTGCAAATTGTGATCCAAGAGATTCTGTGTACTGTTTTTTGGTCCAATAAGTAATATCTCTGTCTTATCTGAATTTAATAGGAGGAAATGATTGGTCATCCAAACTTTTACATGTATAACACAATCTATTAGCTTAGATAGTTTAGAAGATTCATCTGGTCTTGTTGAGATATATAGTTGAGTATCATCAGCATAACAATGAAAACTAATCCTGCATAAATAAAAGGGAAAGCCCCAGTTTAGGGAACAAAGCTGTGTGTGCAAAGAGAGTGAGGTGTGCTTCAGGTGTTATGTAAGATCTGCAGGTTATGCCAACTGTTGTCACTCTTTATTTTCAGAGGAATGATTAGACTAATGACTTTCAAACTTCAAAACAATGCATAAGCACTATAGAGCAATTATGAATATAGGCCACGTGACTTTTCAGATCTTTTGCAACCATATGATACTTTTGTGTGAGGAACAGACATTAGGAACAGAAATTTAGCTGATCTCCTACACTCTCAGAAATAAAGGCACAAACAAAGATACAAAAGCTGGTGCTATGTTTGTACCTAAAGAGTCCATTTTGGAACCTTAAAGTGTACATATTAGAACCTAATAGGTACAAAAGTGTACCTTTTGAAAAGGTACCGCCCCAGTGACAGCTTTTCTGAGAGTGTACTGTGTGCAGAACTGCAGAAACATGTCTCCAGTTGTTGCTTTAACAGGTTTTTACTTGTACACTTCACACCCTTTAATAAAAGAGGGTTGATGGTGGGAGCATGTGAAGACATGGATAATATATGTTTACAAATTACAGATGGAATTAGAAAATGGGTCAGGCAGAGATGAGTCAAGAGGACAGCAAGGAGGAGATTCTGCATTTGCGTGACAGAAATACAAAGACTGTTGCAGGAAACATCTTGAACAGTCATCAAACTAATGTTTTCTATTAATTAATGTAAAGACTGACATCGCCCTTAAAAATGGTTGATGTATCATCAAAGAAGTATTTCCTTTCTAGGTGTGAAGGAAATGTTCAAATAAAAATGTAAATAATATTAATAATCACTGTTATATTATACTACTTTATGTATCATTGTACCTATACATATTATTATATCTATATGCTATTCATATATTTTGAATCTCTATTTATTTTATGTATTCTTTGCTTTGAATTAGCTATTTTGTCATATTGCATTTTGTTCAGTTGAAAATACAATTTAAAAAAGGACGAAAAAAGAAAATATTTCTTGCGTGAGTATTTAGATATATCTATTATTAGATATATTTATTAAAACTTTTAACCAAAATATTCTTATTATTAGTAGTAGTAGTATTACATACTGAAATATTTACATTTCATATTTTAATTTTCTTGAAATATTTAAACATTTGCAAAACAAAAATTAAATGTGTTCAGAAAAGTTTTTTTTTTGAGACAATGACATAAATTATCAACAAAGTATGAGTTTTCATGTTATTACATTTTTAACATAAATTTTATTTGTACCAATTTGTAAATTTGCATGTTGCCTCATAGGTGGGGTAAAACACACCTCAGTCTGACACAGCTTTTAAACATTTACAGCAAAATCAGAGTACAGCCAGTTTAGCTTAAAATTAAAAATAATATAATCAGTAATTATGAATTACAAAATTAAAATAGCCTATTTGAAACATTTTGTTAGCTGTTGCTAACTGGCTAGCTAACTAGCTACCTGATGCTAAATTGAGGTAATTTTTAAATCTAAAATCCAAATATTTTTATTCAACTAGTTAGAATACATTTGATGGAAAAACAAAGGACTTGATGTTCAGAACAGAATAACACACCATTACCACCCGTATCCCACCTCAATAGCAGCAAAAGTGTTTTGCAATACAATATGACCACAATAAGTACATTGTGCTTGTTTTTTTTTGATGTAGCAGTTAAGGCCACCTAAAATAAATTGGGACCTGTATCTCTATAATCCCTGTAATTTCCAATTGGTTAACCAACTTTGTGTTTCACTCTCCACTATTTAACATTCCCACATTTGGTCTCAAGTTGGGCTGCGTTCAGCCCCGACAAAACGGTGCAAAACATTTTTTAAATGGAAACAGTGGTGCGTTGAACACCCTGTTCTAATGACGCAAGAGTTGCAGCTATAGCAGCTGAGAAGGCCATTCTTTGTGTTATTTTTGAAGAATTTTCAGAGCCTGATGAAATCGGTATAAATACGTGTTTAATACTGCAAAATACTCTCGATGTTACAGTCACTGCCCTTGCCGTCCAGAATAAAAGAGAGCATCCCAATCGAGTGAAGGATTTGTGGAAACTGTGGTTCCTAATTATTGTGAGCCAACATTTGCCTCACATTTCAGGATGAAAAGACAAACATTTCAGTCGAAGGATAATCCACTTCTTGTTATGATCTGTATGACCTTATCTTTATTGTGGGTATTAGGCTTATCATTATTGCTGATCACTGTTGTTGTGCTATGCTATTGTAATATTTACCATTATATAATCAGAGGAGCATAGAAAGGTTTATGAAAGTGTCACTCCACAATACAATAGCAAAATATATAAATATGTATAGTATTTTTATGTTACATTAATCAGTGTCTAGCACACCTTCCTAATGAAAGGATATGGACCAGAAGATATTTACACAGACTTAAAGAAGTTCCAGATCTATACTTGTGCTCTTATTATTTCAGTGTACAACATCATGCTGATCATGCTATGTTACTATAAAACTCTTACGACAAACATGTCTTTTGATATCTTCAATTGTTGCGTATACTGAGCTGCAGCAGATACATATTAAATGACTTCACTTGGACCCATTGTGCGAGCTGTCTCTTTAATACCGCATGGTTTATATACACGTTGCTGCTGATTGGGCTGACATTTTTGACACACCCACCAAATAAGAGAAAACGTGTCTCAAACCCCGTTGCACACCGTTTCCAGGAAACATGTCGTTCAACCCGGAAACCGTAGCAAAACGTTGTGCAGCTTTTGAGCTTGAATGTGCCCCTGCTGTGATTAAAGGAATAAAACTGAGGGGCGGAGCCAATGAGCTAGAAATTTAGGGAGGAGCTGAGCCAAAGACGCATGCGCATCAATTATCTTGCTGTATTGAGTACATTTTATTTGAGTTGTTCATTTTTATGGTGTGATTTGATTAGATGGCGAACACTAAGTAAATATTACTTAGGAGATTGTATTTAAATTTACATATGTTAGGTAGTGTAGTTGTTTTCTGATGTCTCGGACATTAAAGATGTTTTCTTTTAGTTTAGGATTAGGTCAGGTTAATAAGATTTCTTTTGGTTTTGTTATGTTTTTTCCTTTGGCACGATCCAGTGCGCCGGTGTGTCTCGTTTATCTTTTGAATAGTTTTGCTTTTCTCTTTTGTAAATAATTACATTCTTTATTCTCACATATTTATTCTTGTCAATAAGTGTCACAGTCTTCAACAATAAAACAAGTTTGCTTGATTTAGTCTCCGGTGTTAATTACTCTGTCACACCCAGTGGGTAATGCGTCCGATCTGGTCTGATGTTCCCCTTCTCAATCCCTAGATGTTTAACAATCCAAGAAGGGTCGTAACATTCATCCATTGGTGCTTCGGTATGATCTGTCTGAACGCAGATTTGCGGAAATACCACTACACATTAATCTAATGATTTCTAGAAAACCCAGATTAAATCAAAATTAACATTTATTTTTGCCAGGCATAATGAAACAATAATAAAAACAACAAAGAATAAATTCAATCAATCCAAAATGAGATTACATCAATTACAGGAAATGCATTAAAATTTGGTTGCGCAACTGATCAGCATGAAACAAAAACCTAGAATACAAAAATATTTTCAAAAAGTCATCATACCTGGAGCGGGAAGTTCTGTTTACAGATGCTTCCTTGAATGATTTTCCAATCCTCTTTAAATACTCAAATCAGAACAAAACAATCGTAAATTTAGCATAATAAAAACTTCACAGGACTTTTGCTGGGACATGAAGTGATCTGAAAGCAGGGCTGGATCTAAGGGGGGCCTGGGGGGGGGGGGGGGGGGGGCAATGCCCCCCCAGATTCTTCTTGTGCCCCTCAATCATCCACGGGATACTTAAAAAAAAAAAAAAAAATTAACATTAAATTAGTTACATATTAAAATGACCAGAGATATAGCGCAGCTGTATTTTCCTTCGTTCTACAGCTCACCCACACTGACAGAATTTCATGTGAAATGTTCAAAGCCTATGGACAGGTTATTGCTGACAGGATACGACATTCGGAATATCATGATATTATCTGTCAGAAACGTTATCAACACTGTCAAAAACAGTATTTAACACTACACAGATCTGTACAACAGGTCACATAATGAAATGAAATACGCAAACACTAGCACCATGAAGAAGTCTATGCTATGTCATTCAGTATAGTAGTTAAATATTCACAAATCACGTTATAAACATTCATAAGAGCACTAGACAAAGTTACCAGCTATATAGCAATGGTTATTAATAAAAACTATAACAGTAATACATGCATTGTTAATGCATGAATAATAAACAACTGATAAAATTATCCACCCCAAACTATAGTACAGTAGGCCTATTGACAAATTTTGAATAGGGTAAGATTTAAAAATGATCATCCCTCCAAAACAGAGAAAACATCTTCCACAAACATCTACATGTCTGTGTCTTTTAAAGTATTTATAGTGTATATAATGAGTTGTATTTGTTTCTCATTATAGTTACTGACAGTAAATCTCATCAGAGTGCCACTCACACATTTACTAGACTTTCTGATGTATAATGTCAAATGGAAAGCCCTCTAAAAACTCTCAGGTGTGCTGTTTGTTCTATGAATTCAGATTAGGTAATAAAGGAAACTCCTTCTTTACACAGACCACTTTGAATTCAGATTGATAGAACACCACTCCAGAGTGTTACTCCAGCAACGTCAGGATTGGCTAATGTTGAATAGCAAAATAAAAGCCCTCCAAATATTCATATATAAGCTAGGTTGTTTATATATTTAGATAGTTCTAAAAAGGAAACTCCATGTTTCCTCAGACCACATTCAATTCAGATTGATAGAAGACTCTCTCAGTGAACGTTTAGCCTAGATGTCACTCACCCAAAGTCAAGACTATCTGATATTACATTATAAAATTCCAACTGTTCAAAAGCTCATATACTTCTTGTTTTCAAAGACCCCTTTCATTTCAGACTGATATTACAGTACACAGTATCACTCAGCCAATGGCTGATGATTAATTACACAATATATGTGAATATGAAACACCCATAAAATGTCATATGGGTACATAGTGCTTTCCATTTTTTCTTATTAATAATACAAGTTTTCCTGTTTTTACAGATGAGTATCCTTTAAAAAGATATAGCGTCTGTTCAACTAAAAGTCGGCTAATAGTTCATTTCCAACAGCAAGTCACAGAAAAAAGTGGAGATGACAGAGGATGCACAAGGAAGGAGTGATTCTTATGATCTGAAGTGCAACACTTAAATCAACTCTGTTGTAAAGACAACTCTGGAAGAGACATATTCCTGTGGCCTCTGCCTATATGTTCTGCCATTTCATGGTTTGGGGGCACAGGTTTCTCATCTGTGTTGGACATCATTCTTAAATATCTCTGTTGTGCAATACAAATGTAAATTATATATGAAACTTTTATGTGTTAAAGGCATCTACCGTAATTTCCGGACTATTGAGCGCACCTAAGCCGCACCCGCTGAATTTGAAAAAAAAATATTATTTTGAACATAAATAAGCCGCACATGTCTATAAGCCGCAGGTGCCTACAGGTACATTGAAACAAATTAACTTTACATAGGCTTTAATGAAACACGGCTTGTAACAAAAAATAAAAAAATAGCAGTAAACAGTAGCCTACGTTGCAACATGATCTCACAAGATTCCGTGTAATGTTCACGGACTTAATTAACCTCCGAATCTGTGGTGGCATCACGGAATCGCCGAAAATTCCGTGATGGGCTCACAGAAAAAATTCCGTGATGGGCTCACAGAAGTGATACCAATGTAAGTCAGTGACAGGCATCAGTCGTGCTCCACGCACGTATCCTCTGGTTCAACACTTTAAATAGGAAATTAGCATCAATATGCCAACGCGATCATTTATCGTCATCATTATTGTTCAGAACTGGGTAGGTTTAGGGTAGGGGTGGGGTCAGGTACTCCAGTGAAAGTATAACTGCATCGGAGTCACTCTTTTTACGTGGTCCGATGCAGCGCTGGTGTTGAACCAGTGAATCCGTGCATGGACCACGGCTGATGCCTTCTGTGAGCCCATCACGGAATTTTCGGCAATTCCGTGATGCCACCACAGATTCGGGGTTAATTAAGTCCGTGAACATTACACGGTCACTATCTTCCTCCTCCTGTGCACAAAAAAAGTTGTTTGACATCAACCCGTTCGGCAATTTCGTTGGTCTGATGAAAGCTTCATGCCGCCAAAAAACTGAGCGCGTCACACAATGTGTGTGTGTTTTTTTTTTTTTTTAATTTGAAAGCGGGAAAAATCCATATATTAGCCGCGTCATTGTTTAAGCCGCAAGGTTCAAAGCGTGGGAAAAAAGTTGCGGCTTATAGTCCGGAAATTACGGTACATCTGTTGTATCACTGATCAATAAAAATGTTTGTAAATTCAACTTTAAATTCTTTGATCTTTGCCCATGTTATCTTACAGAATGCCTGCCACAGGTTGGTATAACTGCTTTATAAAATGTATATAACTGTTTCTTCCTTATCAACCATCAGTTCTTCTCTTCATCGTTGTTTTTCTTCTCTTTGACTAATCCCAGTGGTTGGAAGATTTTGTTTTTGGAATTTTTTTGAAAGACAGGCAGTTTGTGCCTTATACACATTAAACTACAATTTTGTATATCCATATTGTACCATTTACTTATACTCCACTTCAGACTCATATATTGTATTTTTTTTTAATTTATTAAACTTTTTTTAAATGCAGGATTTAATATTTATTTTTCGGAGTGCAATTTTTCATACCATTACTGTCCAATTAAAACCAAGTATCTTTAAATGTGTTCATTGTGAATAAAATGTAAGATGATGTTATAGAATTTGTTGCTATCCTGTAGAACACGTCTCAGACAAGCAAAAAAATAAATAAACAAACAAACAAATACATTTGTTTTATTTCCAAATTATTAATATAATAAACGCGCAAGTCATACAGGGGCCTTTTTGTATGATAATCAGTACCGTTAATGTTAATCCATTATAGTAGTCAAAATATCCAATCCATGCGTATGATATTGACATATCAGCAGCCTATATTAACTGTGCTTTGTAATAAATCCCTCCCACTGTAACAAACGGATTTTAAATTTTGCCTGTTCCTTTCAGTCTGTCCTGTCAGTTTTGTGCCGGATAATATTTTCTAAACTCTCACCCAAAGTCAAGACTATCTGATATTACATTATAAAATTTAAGCTGTTCAAAAGCTCATATACCGAAGCACTATTGTCACGAATCTGGTCTGCACTTCCGTTCATTCACCACCAGAGGTCACTCGCTCACCAAATTGACTTTCACACCACACATAACAATAACTCCCATCACCCATTACTGATGACAGCTGTGATCCAGTGAGTTTCCTTTTTAGAGCTATCCAAAATAAAAGGCAGAACAGATAGAATTATGATATTTTATTTTGTAATGCAACATCAGACAGTCCTGAAACTGGTTGAGTGATACACTGTGGACTGTCAATCTGTATTGAAACTGGTGTGTGGAAACAGGGAGTTTTCATTTTATAACTATGTAAATTTACAGATAAATGTGGTTATATTCAAGTTTTGAAAGGCTTTTATTTTGTTATTTCTCATCAGACAGGTATTTTCAAATTATTTGGAAATTCTACATTTAATATTACTGAACATTTTCGTTTTATCAGACCGTTTTTTAAACATTTGTATCATTTTAAATTAATTGATTTCATTTATTTGTTCATTTATATATTCGTTCATTCATTATTGACAGAAACTGGCTCAATAAATGAATGCCAGAGATTACTTTTCCTTTGATTTGAGTTTTTACACGCTATTACCGCAACGCCTAGTATATGCGCGCAACACAAAATAACGTGGCGGCTAGAATGACCGTGTTTTTGAAAGTGGAGGCTGGCCTGACTGCAGTCAGATCTCGCACGAGTCAAAAATATTCAAAAATTGGCGCGTCAGGAAGCATCTTGACAGTTGCCCAATGCTCATTGGCTCTCGAGTGCATCCTCAACGACTGCGACATGGTCCGTTTCCTTGCGTTTGAAAAACAAGCGCGACTTTACGGATTAAAGCGAAAAAATCTACTCTGAACATCACACCGAATTATTGCACATTACCGGAGACAGAGCTCATATGGAAACACTATACTAGGAGAAAGAAAGTTTAAAGTTCATATAGCCTACAACAGAGGAAGGATGAAACTTGATTTTTTTTTTTTTTTTTTTTTTTTTTTGCGATGAAATCATGGATTGATGAGATGCAGGTGCATCGTGTAATTTTTCGTGGAGATTTATCTGGATGAATAAATCTGGAAAATGTCATTGTTTCAGTGAAAGGTAGAGTCCAAGAACTACTGCAGAAGAATGAAGAAATAGTGGGGAATTTATCATGGATCATATCATGGAAAAGGAGCGACAGCAGGGGCACTCGTGTCGATTGTAAGTTGTTTTGTTTTTGTATACCTATGTCAGTTTGTTCGCTATAGTCTCGGTCACACCGATAGTTTTTTTTTTTTTTTTTTTTTTCCTTTTCTTTTTCTACTGTGAGTGGCCAATGTTATTGTTAAACTGCAGGTCTGGACAATGAAATCTAAAGCAACTGTTTGTATCTACGACCTGATGGAAGTAGAGTAAACCCATAAATTTAGAGCATGACTACTTATTATAGTTTTTGCCCTGCGAATGATGGCAGTATCAATAAGAGCTGACAAATTAGGATTTGGGTAAAGTTGGTTTTATGTTCACACATTCACAACATTCACACATTGCCGCGTTCAATAACTTTCTAATTATATGTGCAATAAAGTTATTTTTTTGCAAATTCTAATCAGCGATATCATTGTCAACCTACTACATTTTTTTTTTTTTTTTTCCACAATCGATCAAAATGGCCAAGTAGGCTATTATTTTAATTTCATACTTACTTGCGAATGTCCGCTGAATGTTCAATGTGGTTAACAAAGTAATTGAATGCAATAGTCCGAATGTGCCAATATAAAACCAACTTAACTCAAGTCAGCTTAGGAGGGGTAGAAATACCAATTATTTTTGAAGAGGTATTAATTCCATAAAGCTAATTTCTGTTTGTGCAAATACAGTTTGAATAATTTTTCACAGCACCTGACTGGGCTAGGGTATGGCAACTGCCTACTCTGCCATAAGCAAACGCCGCCCCTGCCTGTGTAAACTACAAACTATCGCTGTGTACCTAAAAATGATATCGTTAGTAGGACATAAATTGTACTTTAATCTCTACGTCACGTTTCCGATCAAGTCAAATTACATCACCTTTATCTATAGCACTTTATACAGTACAGATTGTTTCAAAGATATTAATAATAATATTGCAGTAATATAATATAAATAGCATATATGTAAATACAAATAATATTTCAATTATGCAAACGGAATTCAGTTCCGCTGTCAAGCAGCTCTAAAAAGAAATGGAGTGTATTTACTCTATGGACAAATAGACCAATTTGTTGGCAGAGGCTAATTACATTAACTAACATTGTCCCAGAAAAGTAGCATTCATCAAATAAAATGTATATACATGTCAATTTACACTCAATATGTTATTGTATACGGTTTTATAATGTACTGAAGTATAAATATCTGCCAACTACTATTTACACACCTGTTGCTAAAGGACATTCTGCTATCTTAGTGTAAGCAGAATATATCTTTTTTTTTTTTTTTTTTTTTCAATTAGTGTAACTACCAAAAAATATCATTGTTCAGTTAAGACAGCTTAGTGTTGATTCAGTTCTGTCCAATATGTAAAGTTCATCAAAATGAGTTCAATTGGGCAATATAGCATTGTTTACTAGAAGCCTTATGAACAAGCCTTTGTAAAAAGAACGGTTAGCACATTTGTTTTTAAGGTAAAAACCTTGACAGCAGTGCTGAATTAATGTTTGTGTTTGTCATGTGATAATTAAGCATACTACTCTGAAACATTTGTTGCTTACTGTTTTACACACTATTCTTTAAAAAATAGTAGGCATGCACTGTGTATGGCAGGAAGCAGCAAGCAAGCATGCCGTTTCGAACACAGACAATATGTGGTAATGTTTGCTCGATTTGTGTTTTAGTAGTGAATCTTTTTTGGATAATTTAGCGAGCTGTCTCTGTTTAATCAAACCGATTGTTGCTGAATTGTTTCATTCTGCGCATGTTTAGAATAATCTGTGTGTCATTGGGTCATCTTCATTGGCTAATTAAATGTGGAAATGAAGTATCTTCGTGTATGGGTTTTATGAGGTAACGAAAATATGTAAAGAAAGCAGTAGACCACGTAGTGTAAAATAAAGTGTTTTTTATTTTGTTGTTGTGTTTCAGAACCCTGCTTGAATTACTGGTTATTGGCCTGGCGACACATTCCTCAGAGTTGATGAATAATGTGTGAGCGAATTATGTTCAAAGGTAATAAGAACTGTCAAGTGTTTTCTCATGAAAACTTTTGAAGATGTGTCACAGCTTCAAGGGAAGCACGGGACGAGGAATTCACAAATGGAGAGTATTTAATGCAAACGGGAACACAGATCACAGGTAGGGTAGACACTCAAAGACCGTCAAACACTAACTGAAAGGACTGGGGCTTTTAAAGACAAGACAATCAAGGAACTAAGGAGACACACCTGGAATCAAATTAACAATCAGACGGGGAAAACTGGGTCACAGGGAACACATGGGGAGCAAAAACACAACAAAACAAAACAGTCCAGGGGCGTGACAAGATGATTGTGTTTTATATAAATATATATATATAATTACATATAATTACATTTTCTTAGATCCAGACATTTTAAAGGTATTAGATTAGTTTGAAGAGTTTAATAATGTCAAATGCTCAATTCAGAGTATTCATAAGTTTGTTTGTTTGTTTGTTTTAGCAGGACTATTTTTAGCATTGTTCTTATTGTTTGGTGAATTACCCAGTACTTGTATACCATGTATTACTATGATTTTGCTTTAATTGTCCTCCTTCCTGATTCCATGGCAAGATTCTTCTGTGGTTCCTGGTGATTTGTATTTCCTCTTGAGTGCTGTGAATGCTGTGATGAATTGAGGTTTGAATTTCAGTTAGTGGTTGCATATTTTTCACACTTATAGTTGTGGCGCCCTTATGCTGAATTCATGTGATATTGGACGTTTCCTATTTCCCACTTATGAAGTCGTGATTATGAGCTTGTTGTATTCAAGTGCTTTGTTGTTGGAAAGAATAAAATGCATCCCATTGGTTGACAATCATATAAACATTCACTGTGCTATACATGCAGTTTGCTGACAATTCTGGAATTTCGGTCAATTACATGCTTTCGTTGGTGAGATTTGACTGATTTTGCATATATTTATTCAAAGGAGGCGTAAGCATCTTTACAGAAGTAGCGCAGAAAGCCGCTTCAGAAACATGCGTGGCGTGGCTGGAATAAACACAAGCCGTATCCGAACCAAAATTGTCCAAGAATTAATGGCAGGGAAAGCCACTTATGTTCGAGAGCGACCATGTATGAAGCGTTTCTTGTTTCTATAACCGTTATAGTGCATTAAAGAATGATTAGCCTATATGACTTTTTGCATACGCCATGTGACCTGTAAATGCGAAAAAAACGTTTCCAGTTCAGTTTTGTGAAATATTCCTTTTTTCGAATTGCCTGAAAAACCACCTCATGCGAGCGTAAAAACGTTTTTTTTTTTTTTTTTTTTTGCATGGGAGTTTTTGCGAAATTGACGCGTTTCCATTAGGCGTATTTTCAATTCGCAATTTTAGTTTGTGCAATTTGAAGGGTAGGCCTAATGGAAACGCGCCTTCTCCAAACGCGTTCGGCCAATTCACCAAAAAGAGAAAACTGACTCAAAAGATTGATTAATGATTGGTATTGCTGGTTCATTTGACACAAATATACAGGATACATATAATAACTGCTGAAATATTTGAAGGTGTTTCTCAGGTCAGTCAGAGCGCTCTGCTTGCTGTGGTTATACAAATGTTATAATTAAACAATTGTTAATTTTCATAAGCGTTAAAACTTATTATAGAGTATATTCAGAGTATAATAATGTTACTTGGTACAGTACATTGCATGGCAGAGGCTGAAAAACGCCTCTCGGTAGGATATTGTCTGTTTACACTGGTAAAGCAATTATTGGTCAAGGGAAGCCAGACACTTGAGGCAAGCATCACCGTCTGTGTAACCGGATAGATGTAACCGTGAGGTAATTTGCTGACCCACACTTCGAATTTATGCAACTTTATTGAAGAACAAAAAATAATCAGTTTTGAATAAAGTGAACCATTTAAAGTGACAACGTTATATTGTATTCCTTTTAGGACATTACATTTAGCACAAAAACAAGTGTGTGTATGTGTACGTGTGTGCGTGTTGTACTGTGTTACTGTCACATAAGGGTTCAGTTACTAGCTGTGTTGCCATCTACCTACTTTTATGCGAATTTTGGAATGGATGGAAATGTCAAGATGTGCATAAATTCTAAAATGAGCACAAAAAAAATGTAAGTCAAAAGATTGTATCTACAACACAATGATTGCTAGGGAAAAAAAAAAAAAAAATCTTAATAAAAATATTACTTTCTTTCCTGAAAATCAGTTTTTTTTTTTCTTTTTGGTCATAAAATCTACAGTGTTGCTCAGTGTATGATATTGATCCCGCACAGTTATTTTCTGAATTGTCAAAATGACAGTGTTACAACCGCGTGTTACTTTCATCCCCGGTCTCCCTCTACACAGCAGCAGCTTCATTGTAGTAATTATTATTATTAGTGATGGCGATGTGAAGCGTTCTGAACCAGCGAAGCTTTCAACACAATTGTTTTGGAAAAAGGTTCAATACTCGAAGCTTTTCAATACGGTTTGCGCTGTGGCCATCTAGTTGTCAAAAAAATCAATAGCACCTTCCAATGTGCTGTGTTCCATTACAGCTGCTGGTTTCTGGCTCTGCAACTGACTCTGTTTTATTCCATTGTATATCTAAATAATGGCCATTGTCAGAATCATTCATTTATGTCGGTGCACTGGCACTACAGTAAGTCAAATTAAACACACATTCATAAATTAAATCTGCGATCTGTCTATTTTAATTCTGCCTCGATCCTTTACGACGGTTATTTCATAGGCCAAGTTTATTTGACCATAATATATAAATTACAATATTGGGAAGAAAAGGAAAGAAAAAATGCTATAATATTATAATGTAATACAAGGTAACGGCTCTGAGGTTCACTTCGTTTGAACCAGATAGCCTAAAGCATTCATGTGGTTTTCAGACGCTTCAGACGTTATAGATCACCTTCTTTTGGCAAAACAAATCAAGCTCCGATTCAGTGCTTTAATGAGAAATGTGTTGTTTATTTGGTACAAGCTTCGGAGCTTCCGTGTTGAACGTAACCGCACTAGTCATTATACTGTATAAGTTACAGTTTTAAAGTAGTTTGGAAAGGAGACAAAGAAATGAGTACATTCATTCTTAAGCTCCATTAAAATCGAGATGTGCCGATACGGCACTATCAGCGTGAGTACTAGCCTATCTGTCTATCTCTCCTTCTCCGGATGTGGTGGTTCAAGTTTTAACTGGAACCTAAACCCGCGCTTCTCCCTCCTAAACACGCCTATCCCCCCGCTTCGGAGGGAGAAGCGCGTGTTTAGGCTGCAGTAAATTGAGTTTAGTCACGCAAGAATACGTTTATCCAGAAGTCTTCCAGAGAAGAATCAGTCTGCTCTCTGCCGCAGTTTTTGGCCAAGGATTCCCTTAAGGTATGTTTTACGTTTAAAGACACTTAGACCGAGAACCGTTTCTGTGATTAGCGGAATTATAAACTAATTGTCGAAACAAATGTATTTTTTTTTTCTCGCGCTGGGAAAGTGGATGTTCCAAAATAGGGAAAGTTTACGAAAAACTACTCGGAGTCTTTAATCCACTGATGCTCGATTTTTAATTCGCCTGTGATAAAATCATGCATAGTATTTATTCTAGCCTACATGTTTGGGAACTACTGTAAAACCGTCCATCCATTCAAACAGCGCTCGCATTTGGTTTTGACAATGAGTACAGTAAAGAACCGAACTATTGGATAGATGCAATACACACACTAATATGTCAATATCATAATCATATTGAGTGTTAAAAACTGAAGACACTCTTGAAAGGCAGTTAGAGTGACGGTTTGTTCTTCCAATGGCTTGTCTGATATTTGTAATAGTTTGCATATTCCGTCCCACCCCTCTCGCAGCGGAATCTACCTGCGTCTGTGAATCCAAAAACTCCTTTGTGCCGATCTGCATCGAGTTTTCATTTAACACTCTTTTGCGAAATAAAATAATTTAATTAGTGTTTGATTTAGATTTAAAATATGGAAATGCAACAGGACTAATTGGTCTATTTATTTTTTCTGCGGTATATATTTCATCTGTTGCCCAGTTAAAAATAGCCTGCAGATAAATGCTTTATGGTTTTGTGGTAGCTTAGCCTAGGCCTGTATGTTGTGTTTATGTAACTTATGAATGTGTTGATCACAGGAGTTTAAGGACGTTGTCTCTCTTGTAACACAATCACAGTAATAATCTGTTATGATGCCTGGAGGGGATATTTGCTTTTGACACTTCAGGTTATATTAAACAATCAGAATATGATAAGTATGTTATATTGGTAAGAAACAAGGTCAAAGTATTAAAATGACAATATATACATCAATATATCATAAGCCGCATGTTTGAATAAAGAGCGAAGATATCAAATTTCTTTGGCCAGATATCACTTCCAGCTTTTACTAAATACTTTCGCTTACTTTTATTATTTCAGTATGACCGCGGCGCCCTCTGCTGCCTCTTAACTAACAACGTAATATTTCTATGTAATTGTCACATTTTATAATGTATACCTTCTTCGGAAAAACACGGCATGTTTGTTTTCGGTACAGGCTTTAATTTAATAAAATATGATTTGTTGAAAACAATAGGACTTTTATTTTGTTTTTAAAGTATTTAGAACTGAAAGATTATTTAAAAGACGAGGTTCTTTGCATTTTCACTTCTTTAAAATAATGTTTAAATGTTTGTTGCAAGTAAACAATAATAACATAATGCGACAATTGATTTAAATGATCATTTTTTTCAGCTCTGAATCATGTATAACGTCATCAATGTGTCGTGTGCAGAGATTGAGAGCGCTGTGGGTTTTCTGTTTATGATTCAATCTGTTATACTGAACCAAACACTCAATGCTGACTGTGAGCAGAGCTGGTATTCAGAGGTGAGTGTGTTTCTGTCCATTATTCACTCACACACGGACTGGTATCCCTATCATTATGGGATCATTTCAGAGGAATAATGTTTTTTCTACTGTACAAACTGTATTTTCTATCCTCTTACCCTAACATAACCTCTTACAGAAAACCTTTGACATTTTCAAAACACTTCATTCTGTGTGATTTATAAGCTTGTTTCCTCATGGGGACCAAAAAATGTCCCCAAAAGGTAAAAATATACTGGTATTTTTATACTTGTGGGGACATTTGGTCCTCGTAATGTATAAACACACACAAACACACACGATCCTCTTTTGCTTAAATTTGAGCAGGACGGGAGTCTGATAGCAGATCCATCAAAACCACACAAACTGATTGCTCCTGTTATTTCTGTCTCGTCTGATCGTCTCGTCACGTCTCGCTGTGTGAATCTGAATCATGAGATCATCTGTGATTCTGCTGATGGAGTAAATCAACTCAATCTCTCTCAACACTCATCTGTTGTCATATTTAAGCCTTCATGAACATTATAAATTATGCAATAATACTTATTTCCTTCATTTCAGTCTCATTTCAGTCGTGTGACCGCATTCAGAGGTGAGAGAAACAGTGAAACACATCAGTGTGTCCTGATTGAGATCAAACTCTGTGTTGAACTGAATCTTCTGTGAATCATGATGATTGTGAATGTGTTTTTCAGCGAGGAATCAAACTGCAGCGACTCCAAACCCAGGTGAGTTTCAGCTGATAAACATCTGATTATTCACTAATAAAACACTGCAGATCTGATTCAGTTTGAATATTTTCTCTCATATTCACTCATATTTATCATCACTGTGTGTTTTTAAAGATGATCTGAATGAAGTGACTCTCCAGCACTCCGGTAAAACACTAGAGTTTAACACACTATTTCAATCTGTTTTAATGTTTGTTTTGTGTGTTTATTCCTGCTTTATTTTATATTAATCAATCATGCTAAAATAATCTTAAATAGAAATAAAGATGTCTTATGATGATCCATTAAGATTATGAAGCTTAAACCCCGTGTGGTTGTATTATTATTATTATTATTGATCAGATGACTGTATATTTCTTCATCTCTTGTATAGATCGGTCGCTGTGGATTTTGGCTGTTTTTGTTGTTATTGCCGTCCTTATCATCATCTTGATCTGTTTCTTGTGGCAGAAAAAGAAACTCAGGTGAGACGGCGAGTGTTTAATTTATCAGAAAGGCTCTAGTCACTAAATTATGATTTATATGATTGCTAGAAACAAAGACTAACATCGTAAGTGAAAATTTAGTTTTTTATGATTTGATCTCTTTAACAGAATATTATGCTTCTGATATAAAGTCATGTTTAATGATGTAATCAGTGACCTAAGCTGTAAAATCTCTCTCAATAAAGTGAAAATACTTTGAATATAGCAGTATTTAATAATCAGTTTCAATCTTTTGTCAGATGCTTTCCGAACGTCTTTCAGCGCGATGATTCAGAAAACAGGTGAGTGAATCAAAGCTAGAGAAAGAAAGACCTGAACTGAGTTTGACTGAATCACATCAACATTCACATTTTATCTGAGACTGTGAATTTTCATCTTAATCTGAATCTGATTCTCTCAGGGATCCTGAATCTGGTGTCAAAATGCAGCTCGGATCTAATGAATCTGATTCACTGAATCAATCTGTGTTGAGAAGCTCAGAATGAGTCGAAACTCCCATACAATGCAGCTGCTGATGTAATAAAAAAGAAAAACTGTGCAAAAGATGTGATTTTTTTTTTTTTTTTTTTTTTTTTTCTTTAAACCATTATTATTCTTAAATCTCATGAAATGGAATTCTTGCGAGAGAAAAAAAAAACAAAAAAAAACAAACAAAAAACAACTGTAAAATCTGGTATAATTCTAACTAAAAAATGTTTATTGGTATAACTTTATTTCCAAAGTATATAAATTCATAGACAGAGGAACACTGTGCCAGTAACTGTAATAACACTGGTTTTACTGCAGCATATGCCCGACAATAAAAACACCAGCATTTGATCTGTTTCTGACCATTTCTGACACTGTGGATGTTGTTTGATGGATGTTGTTGATGTTCTGTTAGGTGGCGCCAAATATCCATTATTGGATTATGATTAGTATAAGAATGAATAGTTTATTGACCAAACTCTGCTAATTTTTCTTTGGTCCTATCTTCTGTTCTTGTGCTCTATATCGTGTGTTTCTCCAGTTCAATGAGCTGTGGCTGTAAACATAGGCGTAAATCCTGGGGGGGACAGGACCCCCCATCTGAGGGTTTTCCCCCCTAAAAATATCATTACAAGCGACTCTGTGTATTAAAAATATTATAATGGACATATACTTAAAATAACTGTGTGAGTAGTAAAACAAAATAAATGCAAAAAAAAACGTTTTAAGTTCAGAAATGTTTTGATTCCCCCCTCCCTTACCTCACAGTGGTTTGGTCCACGGCCTGCTTACCTCTTTTACCGATAAACACACACACACACACACGAGTCTGGTGTGTATCGTGTGGTTTTCTATTAGCGATTATAAGGTTAACAAGCTTAATACCGTAGCTTGTCACCCACTACAACTAACACGGCGATAAGCCTGTGTGTGAACTGATATTAGGCTAATATTGTAGACCTACCTGTGTTGGGTTTTGCTCAATATGATGTTAAGTGGCAGATCGGCTTAATGCAGCTGAATATCTAAAGAGATGTACTCGGTTTCAGACAAACCTAAAATACTATGGATGACGCAAAATAATAATTATAATATGGCCGTGTGGTGAACCATATGAACCGAACTCATATTTAAACACGTCCCATGCTATGTACACATGCTGTTAACTGTGATTTTACTTTTAGCTTATACACTACCAGTCAAAAGTTTTTGAACAGTGATTTTTAATGCTTTTAAAGAATTATCTTCTGCTCACCAAGCCTGCATTTATTTGATCCAAAATACAGCAAAAGCACTAATACTGTGTATTAATATGTATGTGTGTGTGTGTGTGTGTGTGTGTGTGTGTGTGTGTGTGTATATATATATATATATATATATACAAACCCGATTCCAAAAAAGTTGGGACACTGTACAAATCGTGAATAAAAACAGAATGCAATGATGTGGAAGTTTCAAATTTCAATATTTTATTCAGAATACAACATAATTACATATCAAATGCTTAAACTGAGAAAATGTATCATTTTAAGTGAAAAATAAGTTGATTTTAAATTTCATGGCATCAACACATCTCAAAAAAGTTGGGACAAGGCCATGTTTACCACTGTGTGGCATTCCCTCTTCTTTTTTATAACAGTCTGCAAATGTCTGGGGACTGAGGAGACAAGTTGCTCAAGTTTAGGAATAGGAAGGTTGTCACATTCTTGTCTAATACAGGCGTCTAGTTGCTCAACTGTCTTAGGTCCTCTTTCGCATCTTCCTCTTTATGATGCACCAAATGTTTTCTATGGGTGAAAGATCTGGACTGCAGGCTGGCCATTTCAGTACCCGGATCCTTCTTCTACGCAGCCATGATGTTGTAATTGATGCAGTATGTGGTCTGGCATTGTCATGCTGGAAAATGCAAGGTCTTCCCTGAAAGAGACGACGTCTGGATGGGAGCATATGTTGTTCTAGAACTTGGATATACCTTTCAGCATTGATGGTGCCTTTCCAGATGTGTAAGCTGCCCATGCCACATGCACTCATGCAACCCCATACCATCAGAGATGCAGGCTTCTGAACTGAGCGCTGATAACAACTTGGGTTGTCCTTGTCCTCTATAGTTTGGATGACATGGCATCCCAGTTTTCCAAAAAGAACTTCAAATTTTGATTCGTCTGACCACAGAACAGTTTTCCACTTTGCCACAGTCCATTTTAAATGAGCCTTGGCCCAGAGAAAACGCCTGCGCTTCTGGATCATGTTTAGATATGGCTTCTTTTTTGACCTATAGAGTTTTAGCTGGCAACGGCAAATGGCAGCATTATAAATTGCTGCCATTTTTGTAACATTATAAATATCTTCATCACTTTTGTTCAATTTAAAGCACCCTTGCTAAATTAAAGTATTAATTTATATAATCCCCCCCCCCCCCCCCAAAAAAAAAAAAAAACACTGACTCCAAGATTTTAAATGGTGCATATTCTTACAAAAGCTTTTTATTTTAGATACATGCTTATCTTTGTTGTTATTGTTCTATTCATCAAAGAATCCTGAAAAATAAAAATTACTTAACTGTATTAAATATTGATTGATTGATTGATAAAAAATGTTTCTTGAATAGCAAATCAGCATATTAGAATGATTTCTGAAGGATCATGTGACAGAAAGCTGGAGTAATGATGCTGGAAATTTAGCTTTGATTACAGAAATAAATTACATTTTAACATGTTCAAATAGAAAGTAGTTATTTTCAATAGTAAAAATATTTCACAATATTAATGCTTTTGCTGTGTTTTGGATCAAATAAATGCAGGCTTGGTGAGCAGAAGATCCTTTTTTTTTTTAAATGAGAAATCATGCTGTTCAAAAACTTTTGACTGGTATATGTTCACTGATGAAATATGGTTAATATGCTGGTAATTCTGTGTGATTGAAGTTCAGCTATGAAATATAAAAGATGAATCATGGATAAAGCTGTTGGTGTGAAGCAATAACTTGTGTTATTGAATATATAACAAAATAAAAAATGTTTACACACATTTTATAGTGTGCTTAAAACTACTGTACTTAGTTTTACAGTGGTATGCAGTGATGGGAATAACAGCGTTATAAATAAACGGCGTTACGAACGGCGTTATATTTTTCAGTAACGAGTAATCAAACGAATTACTGTTTCCCCCGTTACAACGCCGTTACCGTTACTGACAATAAAATGTGGCGTTACTATATTATTAGAATTTAATTTTTCAGTTCATCTAATGGATGCGCAGTGTAGCTGTATTTGACGTACCATAAACTCTAGTGTGAAGCGCACACCTCGTCGTCACTTTCTCTCACATACACGCACGCAAAGAAAGATACAGAGCGAGAGAGTCTTCCATAACATGCAGAATTGACGCGCTACATGTAAACCATATTCTTTGTTGTATTTTACTGTCAAAATAACGGAGTTCCTTTGGAATTCTTCAGCTTTTAAGAACTGCCGGGTTCTCTGGTTGTGGGCGGGGCTAATGCGCAAACGACAATCTCATTGGCTGGCGCTCACCTATTATCATCCCTGTTTTGATTTTAGCAAATCAACTCGAGCGAACGCAGACAACGTGATTAATATTCATGAACCCAGCAGCTCAATAATCCTTAGTGCGTTTTATATTGATATATTTATATCATTCATACTTGGTTATTCTATAATTACTAAAGTTCTATCATCATATAATATTAAATTATCATAATATTATATTATAATTCTTGACTGACTGATACTAAGTGTCAGTAGATAAATAGTGTAGATTAGTGCCCAACACTGGTGGTATGAAATACAGCAACTACTGGATAATTGTTGCCAGTAAGTTACTTTTAATTTGACGAGCATTTTACGGTTATACACTCTTTTGAAATCAAACTCTTGCATTATCATGTAGGCTATTTTACAAAAAATAGCTCCTAGCACATAATTACATTTCTTAACTGAACAGTGTCACCTTTAACATGTTCATATTACCTTTAGTAATAACTATTCCTTTAAGTGACAGTTTTGTCACATAGGGAAAAGTACTGGCACGGCTTAATTATAACCACACATGCCTTTTAAAGGGATAATTCACCCAAAAATGAAAGTTCTGTCATCATTTACTCATCCTCAAGTAGCTCCAAACCTGTATGAATTTCTTTGTTCTGATGAACACAAAGGAAGATATTCTGAAGAATGTGGGAAACAGAGCAGTTCTGGGGCACCATTGACTTCCATAGTATTTTTTTTTCCTACTATGGAAGTCAATGGTGCTCCAAAACAGCCTGGTTACAAACTTTCTTCAAAATATCTTCCTTTGTGTTCGGCAGAACAAATAAATTCATACAGGTTTGGAACGACTTGAGGGTGATGACAGAATTTTCATTTTTGGGTGATCTATCCCTTTAATGCTCCAGTAAATGTTTAGTAGTATTTTAAAATAAATGCCTTTTCTCTGTTGTTGTTGTTTTTTTTTCTTTGCTGTTTTTAGGTATGAAGCTGTGGAGTCTGCACAGGCCTAGGAATATCATTTCATCCTGATCTATTCAAGTGTTTTTGTCTATTTTTGTTTAATATTTTGTTTTACCCAATAAAAAATGTGTTTCTTCACAGCTGAAATATTTTATCATGTCATTTAAAATGTATTGAGCACCACATCAAATCAACAAATCAGGTCAGGTACAGGTTTAAAAAAAAAAAATAATAACTTAAGAGTTGGAGTGGTTTGAAAGATGATTTTGCATATTAGCACATTAACTTTATCCATGCAGAGGAATTAATAAAGAAATATAAATGGGGCCCAGTTCCGACCCACTGTGGTCCCACAAAATCCCCATATATGGGCCATTTGTGGGTTCAGAGTGGCAACCCATTTGGGCCCCATAAGGGTTCTGTACGTGGCCCACCTTGGCCCTAAATATTAAGAACCCATTTGGGACCCATGTGGGCCCATATAATGAAAATCTACATTGGCCCCACTTAGAGCCCACTATGGACCCATCATGTGCCCCTATGGGCTAACACACATGGGGCCCAAGTGGAGCCAATGGACAAAATTGTACGGGTCCCATTTGGGTTGCCCATGTAGGGCCCAAGTGGCAGCCCATCAAAAACCCACATGGGGCCCACGTGGAAATCTTGGCTGGGACATGCTGTGTACACATGTCTATCCTTACAAGTACAATTTTGTCTGTATTATTTGTGTCCCCTTCAAAAATTGATCTTGAGAAATTTAGATGTTAGATGAAATGTATGCCCCTGGCTGTAAACAGTTTATTCTCAGTCCTCTTCTATTCGTTCAGTTCAGCTGAAAGTTTCTCAGGCTAGGAGTTTATTTGAAGAACTGCTATGTTTAATAACTTTAATATGAGAAAAATGTGCGAGAGCGCGTTTTACCTTGATTACTGCAGCTTGATTTGTAAAGCGCTATCGTCCCATATTTCTTATCTCGGGTAAAGCGATGGTCTTCCTTCATACGGCACATGCAACAGGAGAGGGAGGGACTCGAGCACAGAACGCAAACTGATGGCTGTCCGACTGTACAGTTTGTGTACAGCTCGAATACTGATAATTTAAGCGAAAACTGTAGAGTTTAAATCTCAAAGAAGCGTTATGTGTGCTTATTTATATTTAAGTTGATTTGTGCAGCGCTGTAGTCTATCCCTCTTGCGATCCACCCATGGTAACTTTCTACAATACAGACACTACAATAAAGGAGCCGGAGAGTCAGGATTAAAGCGCCCGCGAGAGGTTGAGCAATGTTTCGATTCAGTGCTGCGCATGCGCGCCATTCTCTGGCTTGTTTGCAAGAACAGCGTCAGACATGGTCTAACTTTATACACGTTACAGTTTCTATCTCATATAGCCTATGACTTCCAGTCACATTTATTTAGTCTATATTGGTACATAAACTCAAAAACAAAGAAATAAATTCATATTAAATAGGCTATCAACTCAATAATTTGACAATACAAAAAGGGCTAAAATTGAGTCTGCAGAAGCTATAGTTTATCACACCTTCTGTCACCTTCATGTTCATTCAGTCTGTTACGAAATGTTTAGTTACTCACCTGTTAAACATCTCAACAGAAAGTGCACATTCATCAATATCTTATCAACAGCTGCTTATATATATATATATATATATATATATATATATATATATATATATATATATATATATATATATATATATTGTGACGGATCGGTGGCCCTCCCCCTCATCATCATCACCACCCCGTCCCTTATTCGCCGCCCTTCACCAGGCTCCCGACTGGAGTGGGTGGATGAGAGGAGGGGCGTGGGACCAACGTGGGCTGGCGGCGTGTGATGAGGCACAGCTGGACTGAATTAAGCCTCATCACCGCCGCCGTTAAATGCCGAGCGCGCCTCTCCTCGAGAGACCGGTCTCTTCCCCCGTGCATGCACGCTGGTGTCCTCGTGGGTCCAGGAAGGGTGCGTTGAGGGACATCGCGCCGCCGAGGATGTGAGCCGCAGAACCTCCAGTCATCGTGCAAGCCGCACCCGTATAACGGCCGTCGGGCCAGGATGCCGGGCCGTCCATCCCGCCAATGCCCATAAGAGGCAGAAGAGGAAGAGCCGCCGCTCCAGAGAAGCCGCCGCCCCTCGTGCCCCGGACCGCGGGAGCGTGTGCGGCCACCAGACTCCGCCCCTTGCCTGGACCCTTCCCTTTTGGAACACTGCCCTCCTTCACGAGCCCCGCAGCACAACGAGGACACCAGATTCCCCCTGTTTTATGGACACTTATTCCCCCTGAACACTTTATTTTATCATTTTTGTTTAATAAAAACCTCTCCGAGGCCTGACGCCACACCCACTGTGTCTGTCGTTGGCTCCTCCCGTCACAATACATATTAGTTCAACAAAAGATATAACCTTCCATAAAATACAGTTTTGTTTATTAAACACAACACTTATAATATAAATCATGTTTGATTTGATTAAACAACAATGGGGGAAAGCACTTAAAACATATACACACAAAGGATCTGCAAGATGTGTTTCTTTGCCTCTTGCAACATTTATAAGGTTATAATGTGATTATACAAGTATGTAAAGTATGATTTGTTCTATTAGATCAAATGAACCAGACAACATATTGCAACTTATTAAAACTTTTTATATATTGTTTTACCAGTTTATATAAAATCTAGATATTTGCATATAGCATATTTAACAAATTTCTATACAAAATTCACAAAATAAAACACGTGCTACAGTCTCTGCAACATTCAGTTAAGCGAATCCACTTAAATGCAGAACATTCTTTGAAATGCTTCCATACTTCCATATATGCACTTTTATAAATATATCTGCATATGGTAAATTATAAAAGAAGTGTTTAATGTTTATTCCAAGAAAACACTTGTCATGCAATATTATGTTGTAGTAATTTGTTCTGTGATTAAAAACAGGTTCTTCATTTGAATGCAAACATGTACAACATCACAGTGTCGTGTTCAGAGGTTTATACTCCAGCGGGGTTTGTGTACATGATTCTGTGTGTTTTACTGAATCAAACTCATAATCCTGACTGTGATCAGAGCTGGTATCTACAGGTGAGTGTGTTTCTGTCCTCAAACTACACCATTATAAACACACACACACACACACACACACACACACACACACACACACACAGATACATTACTTCATCCTCTTTTGTTTGATTTGTTCAGGACAAGCGTCTGATAGCAGATCCGTCAGATCCTAAGGAACTGATTGCTCCTGTTATTTCTGTCTCATCTGATCGTCTCGTCACGTCTCACTGTGTGAATGAACTTCATCACGAGATCATCTGTCATTCTGATGGAGTAAATCAACTCAATCTCTCTCAACATTCATCTGTTTTCATATTTCAACACAGAAATTATGATGATTGTGTTCATCAGGATATTAAACATAAAAACGATAAACTACACTCATTATAACATTATAAATGATGCTCTAACACTTCTGTCCTTCATTTCAGTTAAAACATGAGACTATGTTCAGAGGTGAGAGAAACACTTCAGCTCTTTCTGAAGGACAGATGATGATCCTTAAAGAGACGGTTCACACAGAAATCTCCCTCATGTCGTTCCAAATATGACTTTCTTTCCTTTGTGAAACACAAAAGCAGAATTTTTGAAGGAAACCTCAGTGTTTTTGGTCCATCTGATTAAATTCATAGAGGTTTGGAGTGACATGAAGGAGAGTAAATGATTCATCTGAAATGTGTTTTTGATTGAAGTGAATCCTGATGATTGTGATGTGTTTTTCAGCGTTTAATGACTCCGTCAGCGGATCGACTCAATCTCCAGAATCACGTGAGTTCAGCTGATGATTGACAGCATGATATATAGGTCATTAATTCAGTCCATCAGATGATTTTATTGTGCTGTTGCTCGTGTAGATCAGTGGTGGTGGATTTCTGTCCTGATCTTCATTGTTCTTCTGGTTTTTATCTGTTTCTTGCTGCGGAAAAGGATCTTCAGGTGAGTCACGTGTCTTTAATTGTGTCAGACAAACTTTAAAACAGTCATAGAAACTAAATGATGGAACTGACAATAGAAGTGAAAATATAATTTAGGATTTGACTCCTTTAACAGACGGAGACATATCTTTCATAAAATCATATTTAATGATGAAATCAGTGGGAAAACTATCAAATCTATCTCAATAAATACTTCTATGAGTATAATAACATTTAATAATGTTGTCAGATGTTTTCCGAGGTTCTTTCAGCACGATGATTCAGAAAACAGGTGAGTGAATCAAAGCTAGAGAAAGACTTGAACTGAGTTTGACTGAATCACATCAACATTCGTGTTTTAATGATACTCTGTGGCCCGGTTTCACAGACAGGGCTTAGACTAAACCAGGATTAGGCCATGGTTACTGACATGTTTTAAGATCAGTCAGTGCAAGTTTCTTTCAGTTGAAACAGCTCAGATTTACATTTTAAGCCTTGTCTGTGATACCGGGGGTATGAATCTTCTGCTGAATCTGAATGTGTTTCTCTCAGGGATCCTGAATCTGGTGTCCAAATGAAGCTCAGATCTGATGAATCTGATTCACTGAATCAATCTGAATCTGAGCAGATCAACGGCTCCGTGTCCAGAGGATGATCTTCATCTTCATCATTATCATCATGGCTGTTTTACTCAGACTCAGGGCTCCTCGGGAGATTTTCCACTTCATTCTGAGTTTCTTAACTCTTATTTATTCTATTCATTCTCATTCATCTGCATCTGTCTGTTTTATTAATGCAGCTGAATCTTAAAGACTCCCTTGTGTTTCTGATCGAACCCAGGTCTCTCTTTTAATATGGTGAATTCCTGCTTCAGCTTTCACTGAATGCATTAGGCTACTTTGTATTATTATCATTGTCATATGGACATAAATTTGATGAGTCTGATTCCTCTCAGACACTTCATGGAGTTTTATGTGAGCTCAAAAACATTAAAGCATTGTTTCTGCGAAGCTGCTGATATTGAGACATAGATTTCTGCACACACACACACACACACACACACACACACACACACACACACACACACACACACACACACACACACACACACACGCACACACGTTTGTTTCAGTGGTTTATGGGGACTCTCCATAGGCGTAATGGTGTTTATACTGTACTTACTGTATGTGCTATTGTCCTACACCAACCCTACACCTAAACCTACCCCTTACAGGAAACTGTCTGTATTTTTAGATTAAAAAAAAAACACCATTTAGTATGTTTTTTAAGCCTTTTGTTTTACGGGGACATAGGCAATGTCCTCATAAACCACCTTCAAATTGTAATACCTCTGTCATACCCATGTTATTATACAAATTTTGTCCCCGTAAACCACAAAAACCAGTACACACACACGTCTGGTTTGCTATCCTTGTGGGGACTTTCCATAGGCGTAATGGTGTTTATACTGTACTTACTGCATGTGCTATTGCCCTACACCAACCCTACACCTAAACCTACCCCTTACAGACACTTTCTGCATTTTTACTTTCTCAAAAAAACTCACTCTGTATGATTTTTAAGCTTGTTTCCTCATGGGGACCTAAAAAATGTCCCCATAGGTCAACATTTACTGGTTTTACTATCCTTGTGGGGACATTTGGTCCCCTCAATGTAGCATAAACAAGGACACACACGCACACACACACGCACACGCACACGCACGCACACACACACACACACACACACACACACACACACACACACACACACACACACTCTCTCACTTGCTCAAGGGTCTCACCTCAGTCGTGGTATTGAAGGTGGAAGAGTGCGCTGGTTATTCACACCTACAATCCCTGCCGGACCTGAGACTCGAACCCACAACCTTCGGGTTACAGTCCAACTGCCCCTGAACGTAACACAAATAAATAAATGAATTATTTATCCTTATTTCTTTATATTCACAATGTTTACATGATTTATTAATTAAGAGTGAAATCATTGTCAGGAATCATGATGATCAGGAAATCCAGCATTTGTCACATTCACTCTCACTAAACGTGTGTCGTGTCTGTTTCTGGGTTTCAGTTGTCAGTCTGTTAGTTTTGCTTTGTCTCTGTCATTTGTTGCCGTAATGTTTGATTTGTCCTCATGTGCCTCACCTGTGTCTTGTCAAACATCTTGTTTGTATTTGTAGTCCTCGTTTTAGTTGTTCTTGGTTCAGGGGTGTATTCCAGAAAGCAGGTTATGTGACATACCCGGGTATGTTTGAGGATAAGTGAGAGGATAACCTCAGCTTTCGGTTCCAAAATCAGTGGTTACTTTCAGGGTATGTAAGTAACCATAGCAACTTGCTCTCTGAAGATAACCTGCTCCGGAGCAGGTTATGTTCCAGGGTTAGTTCACTTCAGCGCTATTAGAGCATGTGTGATCTACTGACGAGCCTTCAGTGGGCGTGACAGATAGCGCACAATATTATATATTATTACAATACAGTTATGTATATATGCGTGTATATATATATATATATATATAGTTGTATGCTATTTTAATGATAAAGCGCTAATATAAATAAGAAATAAGGTTAGCCTATATATAAAACATAAAAATACATATCTGATATGACTTAATATATAATTGGCATCAAACAAACAATATAATTCTTATTCTCAAGGATTAAAGATTAAACGAAAAAAAAAAAAATATTGCAAAACCATCAATTAGGTGGCGATATGCACTAATTATAAGGCCTACATGACCTTTGGTTAACTTACCGTCAGATAAACCCTGAACTTTCGGTTGATTAACCCCAAACCTTGCTTACTCGAGGTATGTGGTTCCAGAAATGCGTCCGGGAGTAAGTTCATTCAACTCAGAGTATGTTCCTGGTTAAGACTCAAGACATTCTCAACAGAGCGACGAATCGACGAGTCACTATGGAAACGGAGGCTAAGAATAAGCGCGCCATACTGCTTCTTTCTTCTTCTTCTGTTCAAAAGTCATGTAGGCCTTATTATGCTTAGTGCATATCGCTACCTAATTTATATTTTTTTCCCGTTTTAATCTTTAATCCTTGAGAATAAGAATTATATTATTTGTTTGATGCTAATTATATATTAAGTCATATCAGATATGTATTTTTATTATAGAAATACGTTATAGAAAATGCCGATCCATGTGTGAGATGATAATATAAAATGTAATAAATATATATATAGGCTAATATAATAAATTAAACATTACCTTGTCATAATAGTGTTTTATAATTTATACAGATAACTGTTATATATGCCAATAAAATATAATAACCATATTAGAGCAATATATAGGCTAACCTTATTTATTACTTATATTAGCGCTTTATGATTAAAATAGCATACAACTATATATATATATATACACGCATATATACATAACTGTATTGTAATAATATATAATATTGTGCGCTATCTGTCACGCCCACTGAAGGCTCGTCAGTAGATCATACATGCTCTGATAGCGCTGAAGTGAACTAACCCTGGAACATAAGCTGCTCCGGAGCAGGTTATCTTCAGAGAGCAAGTTGCTATGGTAACTTACCCTGAAAGTAACCACTGATTTTGGAACCGAAAGCTGAGGTTATCCTCTCACTTATCCTCAAACATACCCGGGTATGTCACATAACCTGCTTTTGGGAAATACACCCCTGGAGGGCCACAGCTCAGCACAGTTCAGCTCCAACCCTAATCAAACACACCTGATCCAGATAATCAAGGTCTTCAGGATCACTAGAAATCACTAGGTGTGATTCGGAGCTAAACTCTCCAGGGATTGAGTTTGAGATCACTGCTCTAATGGATTATGATATAACACACAAGTAAGATTTTAAAACAGTATTCTGTCATTATTTGTTATAAAGCTGTGCAAGTAAAACGACTGCACACCATCCTTTAAATCGGTGTCTTGTTTGAATTTGTTCATTCATCTTAATTCAAAGCTGCAGTGTTTTTCTTCATGGAAATTTAATGAGCATTTAACGAGTTAATAAAATATTTCAACTCAACATGTGTCTAATTATTTACTAATGAGCAGAGGTGGGATGTTTTTTTTTTTTTCATAAAACTTCGTTTCAGTATTATTTAGGCACTGATGGCTTTTTAGAAAGCTAATGTGATTTACACGCTCCATCATGAACTTAAATATTATAAACAAATGCATAATTAAGCCCTGCAATTGAACTTGTGTAAATTTAACTTTCCTGTTTGAGGAATGGAGTTGTGTATTCATTCATTCATTCTTCCTTGTTAGAAGTGACACGGTGTAATGACTGATCTCCTTTCAAGTAATTAGAGATTCATAAGCTATTCTGTTCTTAATCAACGTATTCATGACACGAGAATGAAAATGACTAATGAAGCTAAATGCGTGTGTTTATTTTTGTCAATTGCAAATGAAAAGGTTTGCTAAATAGCATCCAAAGTTCACATTAAAGTCATAAAGTGGATATGCAGAGATGTTGAAGGATGAGCAGTACGTGACTGAACGGAGCATCGCAGCAGGTGATGATTCATTCAAGTTCAGCAGCTCCTGTTGCCATGGCACTGATCAAAAGATTTGGTCAAGTGACTTATTTTCCATGGCAAGATAAGCAAGAGGTGAATCCCAGTCATACTGAAAGTCAGCCAGATTCTTCCTCTTTTTTTGTTTTTAACCCTGTTTGCAATATGATATCAACGAGGAAAAAAATATTTGTGATATTTTTCTTGCTTATAATTGGACACTATAACAATATCAATAAACATGTTCATTAATGTTTAATTTATTTATTATTATTATTATTATTAGTTTGTTGCCTCAAGGCAACATTGTACCACTATGGACAAACTTAAACATTTTACATTTTCATGCAGAAAAACAAATATATTTATTGTTAACATCAGTTTCTTTAACTAAACACTTGAACAGACCCTTTTATCTATTTTTTTATTTTTATTTTTTTACTGTATTGCATATCTCATATTTAATAAAAAGTAGCATTTCATATCCAGCTGTTGATCTCAGGCAACATTGCACCATCGTGGATCACAAGTATAACCAAACCATCATATCAGTTATCCTATCAAAACATTCAACAATCAGTGTTGTTTCAAGATAAAATCATAACCTTATCCTAATATGCACATTATCTTTACAAGCACACACACACACACACACACACACACACACACACACACACACACACACACACACACACACACACTCACACACACACACACACACACACACACACACACACACACACACACACACACACACACACACACACACACACACACACACACACACACACACACACACACACACACACACACACACAAGCACATGCATGGTTTGTGCCCCTGTGGTTTTTTGCATTTTCATTGATTCGTATTTGAGATCTGCTACCCTGAGATAGTATTTATCAATTAAATGGGTGTCTCACCTTATTAAAAACAAAAAACAAAAAAACAGGTTATGTTGCCTGGAGGCAACATGGTACCATAGAGGGTTAAATGCTGCTTTTGATGTTTGGTACATTATTTGGATAGTTCATTTTTTGTTTGTCTTTTTCTAGTATGGCACCCTCTACAAATCTCATGTGCTCTTTTTGAGTTCTCACTGAATCACATTAATCATTGCTCTTTTGTTGGAGAACAGTGAACACGAGCGGCAAAAGTGAAACACCACTACAACACAGCTGTCATCACTTATTAGGACTCAAAAGTGTTCACACTCATTTCTAATCATGTGATCAAAGCAACTCTTCAAAATACAAGCATTTCAGAGCAAACAGATGCACTGGATGTGATGCAAACAATGGACTGAAACAGTCTTGAGGAGGATGAGGACTGTAAGAGCTGGAAGAAATGAGTGAAGGTTTAAAAATAAATGTGTCATTTGTGACAAACTTTAACTCGTCAGCTTTTTCAAATGTCAGTGAATGTTTATTTTTAGAAAGCACTTCTCATGTAATGGTGGTTTCTGTGGTTTATTATTATCATCTGCACTGTGTTGGGTTCGCACCCTCTAAACATGATTCATCTGACTGTGTTTCCTTTGTTCAGCCTGGGAATCTGATAATACATTTATCTGTTTTTGAATTTCTCAGTGTTCTTTGATTTTAATGTTATTCTTATATTTGAACATGAATCATGTGAGCTACAGTTCATCAGGACGATAAACACAAACTCAATCCTTCATTAACACTAGAAATGATGCAAACAGTTGAACAAGTGAAAGAAGACACTGTTCTGTATATGTTCATCTCTTATCGTTCCCAGAGGAGAGGAAGAGGTAGATCTGGAGGAGGATGTGGACAAAGAAGATGAAGACCACATTTATCAGATGTGATTCGAGCAAACCTCGGTTGACCATGTTGTAAAGAGAGGCTGGACAGAGAGTTCAGCTCAACCTCAGCACATTTACTGCTGCTACAGTCATTCTGACTTTTTGACAAGAGTACAGGTAAAAAAAAACTACTTTTCTCTACTGTCCGCAGTACAATGTAGCCTGCTATATGAGCTCCATCTGTACTTTTTGGTACCCAATCTGCTCTGATCCAAAACTGATTTGATGAGCATCCACAATTTTCAGTCCAATTCCTCCCACAATACTCTCCCTTCTTTGATGTTTTTCTCAGCGTGGCGGTGGAAGCTTTATATCCCTCATTCAAGCCATGGAGGAGACCTGTGAACTAACTGTGATGTGGATGAAGTGCCATCAATATATTCATGTACTTTACTCTAACAGTATATCTGAAAATATCAAACCCAGATTACATTATTAAAAGTGGAACTGTTACAATTGTTTAAGATTGAGCACAGCAGTGTGTAAATGGTGCAAACAGACCTGTATTTCAGTCATTGATTTCACCGTTTCATTAATGTGTTTTGTTTTTTTTGTCTTAAATCTGTTACAGTCAAACTATGATCACGAGGTGGATCGCGGCTGTGAAAATGAAGAGAACGACGTCAATAATCTGTAAAAAGTGAGAAAGAGCAAACAGGTACTTTCCGTCGTCATACTCCGCCCACCGTCTCCTCCACCAATCACACTGCGCGGCTCGTGCTCTCCTACACAACAGAGTCAAAGCGTGCAGCATCAGAGGACTCGATCCAGATGCAGGGGTTTCATTCAGCTCAAAAGATCTGATGAAGGTTTGAGACATGCATTTAATACAGTTTTGTGTCTAACTGATTTACATTGTCAAAGTATTTTTTGTCTCTAAGGAAAAGGGGATGTTCGAACAGAATATAAAGTGTTTACAAGCAACATGTACAAGTCTGAAATGAATCAGTGAGTCTTACTGATGCTCGAGATTGAACTGGATTTTGTTATTTTGGCTATTAGACTGACAGTAGCTCCATTCACAGCGCAGTCAGTGCGGTGAAGAACTGAAGTCGTACAGTATGTGATTAACTAGTGTTACAGTTACAGTTACACAGGACTGTATCGTTTCTTGCTGATTCGTCTTGATTTATGACTTCTGTGATGCTGTGTACTGACTCCCGTCGCTTCTCCAGCTGTATTTACCTGGGTCTGTGACTCTGTCTGTGCCGCTGCGCTTTGGAGCCTTGCATATTATGATAGTTTTTAAGATATATAGTTATTAGACGTGTTACAAAATGAGGAAAATTAATATTTGGTCTATGTTTGTTGTATTTTAATTCATGTGATGTCAAATTAAAATGCTGCATTCGAAAGAAACATTCTTTCCTTTTTAGGAATGTATTGTTTATAAGAATTTATGAATATATTGTTAGATTTTTATTTTAATAGATGTGCCAGTATAAGTCAAGTATATATCGCTGCAGCCCGGAGACCTCCAAGTGGGAGGGACTTATGCCGCAAGTAGGTTGGGCAGCTCCAAGAGGGAGGGTAGGTTTAGGGTTGGGTTTGGTGTAGGGCATATTAACAAGACCCAACCCATTTGGAGCTGGCTCCGACCTCCGTTTATACTTATCTCGTATAAGTCAGCATTACATTTACTGTATTGTATTGACAGTAGCGCCCTCTGCTGATACATTTTATAAGAGCTCCTGAAGTACTAGAGTTGAGTGTTGGCTGAAATTGAAGTCAATATTTGTTGAAACCTCAGACTTATAACATCACAATTCTTTGGTAATTTAAAAAGATTTTGAAATTCTAAATTAAATAACAGGCTATTGACATTTTCACTGCTTTAAATGCTCATCAATAATGTATACATGTTTGTTTCTATGAAATTTGTCATAGTAAGTTCATGCAGTCATTTCTTCTGTGGTTTAAAATATGCTTATTTTTGTCAGCTTTGAATCATGTATAATATAAGTGTGACGTGTGCAGAGATTCAGACTCCAGCGGGTTTTCTGTATGTGATTCTGCCTCTTATACTGAATCACACCAATAATCCTGACTGTGAGCAGAGCTGGTATTTACAGGTGAGTGTGTTTCTGTCCTCAAACTACACCTTTATACACACACACATTATATGATTAACATCTGTTTCTTTTGATCAGAATGGACTTAAGATAGCAGATCCGTCAGATCCTCAAACACTGATTGCTCCTGTTATTTCTGTCTCATCTGATCATCTCGTCACGTCTCACTGTATGAATCTGAATCATGAGATCATCTGTGATTCTGCTGATGGAGTAAATCAACTCAATCTCTCTCAACATACATCTATTTAATATTAATGTATTATTATAAATGCTGGTCTAATGTTTCTTTCTTTAATTTCAGTCTCATTTCAGTCGTGAGATCATCTTCAGAGGTGAGAGAAACAGTGAAACACATCAGTGTGTCCTGATTGAGATCAAACTCTGTGTTGAACTGAATCTTCTGTGAATCTTCAAGTGAATCATGATGATTGTGAATGTGTTTTTCAGCGAGGAATCAAACTGCAGCGACTCCAAACTCAGGTGAGTTTCAGCTGATAAACATCTGATTATTCACTAATGAAACACTGCAGATCTGATTCAGTTTGAATCTTTTCTCTCATATTGACTCATATTTATCATCACTGTGTGTTTGTAAAGATGATCTGAATCAAGTGACTCTCCAGCACTCAGGTACAACATTCACAGCTTTAAACCTCTTTCTAATATTGATTAATCATTATAGATCAGTTTATTTGATATTTGAACACTTGTTTAGATCAGCTGTGGTGGCTTCTGGCTGTTTTTATCGTTACTGTTCTGGTATTTCTCTGTTTCTTGCTGCGTAAAAGGATCTTCAGGTGAGACTGATGTCATCAATCACCTATTCAGTTTCTATTCAATTCAATTCACTTTCATTTCAATAAATCACATGAACAGTTTAGATCTGAAACCGATGTTGAGACATTTGCTGTATGAAGCTTTATTTTCTGCGTGTATAGGACACTGATGAAGGTCAGATCTGATGATCGTCATGCAGTGCAGGAATCTGAGCAGTTAAAAGCTCCTGAGATCGAGGTTTAATCAACATCACGGGTCTTCATATCTGCTCAAACTGAACGAGGCACAGAGCTGACTTCCAGACCGTTTCTGTTCCTCTGATCCACAAGCCTCCATACGACGATCTGCTGAAGACATCTGAACCAAACCATAGCCTTCAAACCCAAGACACTTACAACAAACAATTATTAGTTTGTGTGTTTTATTTCTGCTCTGACTTGTTTCTTGATTTAGCTTTGAAATGAACCTGTCAATTTCTATAAAAGAGTATGATAAATGAGTAAATGTAAATGAAAACGGTTCATTTTTTAATGGTGTTTATTCACTGTATGTTTCTGGGGTATGCTATGTAAGATACAGTTGAAATAATGAAAAGGAAATTTACTGTAACTTACATGATTTCAGATTTGTATTCTTATCCTTACATTTTTATTCAGCTCTTGCTATTTTTAAACTATATATGCATATTAGTTTTGATTTTAAATGACATTTCACCCAAAAATGATCATTCTGTTCTCATTTATTCATGCTCATGTGGTTCAACATGTACAATTTACTTTCTTGTGTGAAAGCTACGACTAGTTGTACAATTTTAGCTGGAAAGAAAGTTTTGATATTAGTGGATATTTCTTTAAATTATACAAATCTATGTTGTGCTATTAGGACATTTTTTTCCCAGTGGTCTCAAAGGTTACGTTTGAGTGGGTACAACAGTAAGCGAAAGCTGATTACAGTTTCTTTTAAGTTTTAAGTCTTACACAAACGCTTTCCTGGACGTTTTGCTGGACATTGTAGTTGGCGGAGCCGTAGCTCTGGTCAAACGCATCAGTACGCACAGACGGGGGAAGCGAGCTGGCGCGCTCGTGAAGCTTCGTCGGCCGGGATTAAGAACGCCGTTGCCTAGCATCCATCTAGCGAATCTCCCCAACAAAACGGACAAACTCCTTCTGCTTTCCCAGACAAACAAGGATTTTTCTAACTCTGCTGCTCTGTGTTTCACGGAAACCTGGCTGAATGGCGACCTACCGGACAGCGTGCTACATCTGCCTAATTTCCAGCTGATCAGAGCGGATCGCAACGCAGAATCAACGGGGAAATCGTGCGGCTTTTACATCAATGAGAGCCGCGGGAGTTCTGTTCCTTCATTCTCGTGAGTGTCTACATTCCTCCGCAAGCGCACGTGAACACAGCTTTACAGAAACTCGCTGATCTGATCACAGACACAGAACAACAACACTAGGCTCTGTTTTAACCATTCTCTGGGACTTTAACAATGCAAATCTCTCCTGCGAACTGCCAATATACAGACAGCAAATCACATGCACCTGAGACAGTAATATATTGGATCACTGTTACACAGCAAAAAAGGACGTATATCACTCTGTTCCACGAGCAGCTTTAGGACTCTCTGATCACTGTTTGGTTCATCTTATACCAACCTACAGGCAGAAACTTAAATCTGCTAAACGTGCATTAAGAACTGTTAAAAGATGGACTAATGAAACAGAGCGGGTTTTACAAGCCTGTTTCCTCCTCACTGATTGGACTGTTTTTGAAGCTGCTGCCACCGATTTGGACAAGCTCACAGAGACTGTAACATCTTATATCAGTTTCTGTGAGGATTTGTGCATTCCTACCAAGACTCATCTAACCTATAACAACGACAAACCATGGTTCATTGCGAAACTCAGATAGCTCCGTCAGGCCAAAGAAGATGCTTACAGAAAGGGGGATAAAGTCTTGTATAAATCTTCACTATATAGTAGTAAAAAGCATGTGAACAGTAGCCTACTTTTTGATCAGTTCATCAGTAATATTCAGGAAATAATAGATATTGAATGGATGTTTTAACTTATTTTTTCTTTTTATCCTCATTCCAAATGATCAGGAAAAGAGGAAATCAACAGTAAAACAAGAGAAAGTAATAAATTATTACTATATTACTGTGCCATAGTAAAATACATGTACCTATTTTTTGATCAGTTGACCAGCTATCTGCCCAATCAGGTAACTAGGTGACATGTTATAGTTCTTGAGAGTATGGTACCTCTCATTGCATGACACAGCGCACAGACCTACGCCTCACTGACTGCACCTGTACTGTCTGCTGGCGGCCCTTTGAGCATGCACGATCAGAAAAAAAGATGCAATCTGGCTGATCATCAGCAACGCAATGCCTCTCCTATGGACACTAAGACCACATCCACCCCTACCACCCCCATCCCCATTGGGCAAAGGCTCAAAATAATCACTTGATGGTGCTTTGTGAACACTCTCACCCTTTACGGTGGCGCCATTGCGCTGCAAAGATGTACTGGGAGAAGCGCGATCATTAGATGACCGATCGTCATTTCCAAAAGGCAAATATTCCCCTTCAGAGTCAGAATCGGCGAATAACATTTGCAACACATCCTCACGGTAGAATTTTTTATTAGCCATTTTGCGATTTTCTCTCATAATTTACTCAGACGCTATGAACTGACCTGCTTCCGCATCAATGACACGACAGCTCACTTGCTCTGCTATTTCCTCGAACACTTTTGGTCTAGAATCAAAGTACTACATGTCTACCATCTAGTGGTAGGGAATACAAATGAGATATTACACTATATTAGGAACTACAGTCTATTTAATGAAGTATGACGTCGTCGCAATTTTGCGACTTTGGCGCTTAGAGGGTTAATAATAGCCTAATAATTCCTTTGACAGAAAAAAAAAAAGTCAATAATTGCAATTTATTAAACATACAGCAGCAAAACAGATATAACATCACTTTAACATTGAAGTTCACATAGTATGCTACACTACCTCCACTGGTGTTACCAGGGACTCAAGGAGAGCCTCTTCACTGACATCTTCCTCCTCACATGTCCTGTTTTGACTGTAATTCCTAGAGGTGTCCCTGTCCTGGATGTATGGCTGAAGAAAGTTTAGAATGGACATAAACTCACCTCCTTCAGGCCATTTCTTCTTCAGTCATACCTGCGCTTACTCACATTATCAACACCGCTCTTCACACTGGTACATTTCCAACAGCATTTAAGCAGGCTCGGGTAACCCCACTGCTTAAAAAACCCTCTCTAAATCCAGCACTTTTAGAACACTACAGACCGGTATCCCTTCTTCCATTCATTGCGAAGACACTTGAGCGAGTTGTATTCAACCAACTCTCTTTGTTTCTTGCACAGAACAATCTTCTGGACAACAACCAATCTGGCTTCAGAAGCGGCCACTCTACTGAGACTGCCCTACTCTCGGTTACAGAGGCGCTGAGACTTGCAAGAGCGGCTTCCAAATCCTCTGTGCTCATCTTACTGGACCTGTCTGCGGCTTTTGACACAGTTAACCATCAGATCCTCCTGTCCACTCTCAGAAAGATGGGCATCTCAGGAACCGCGCACCTGTGGTTTGAGTCTTACCTCTCAGGTAGGTCCTTCAGGGTGTCTTGGAGGGGTGAGGTTTCAAAGTCACAACTTCTGGCTACTGGGGTTCCTCAAGGGTCAGTGATTGGACCACTTCTCTTCTCCATCTACATGTCGTCATTAGGATCAGTCATTCAGAAGCATGGCTTCTCTTATCACTGCTATGCTGATGACACTCAACTCTACCTCTCATTCCTACCAGATGATCCGACACTAGCTGCTCGCATTGCAGCTTGTCTGAGTGACATCTCTAGCTGGATGAAAGACCATCATCTTCAGCTCAACCTTGCCAAGACAGAACTAATCGTGGTTTCAGCCAACCCATCACTCCACCACAACCTCTCCAACAATTTCTCTATATAGCTGGGTTCGTCAACCATAACTCCTTCCAGGACAGCCAGGAACCTTGGAGTTGTGATAGATGATCAGTTAAGCTTCACAGACCATATTGCTACAACGGCCCGGTCCTGCAGATTTGCCTTATACAACATTAGGAAGATTAGACCCTTCCTGTCTGAGCAAGCTGCACAACTCCTTGTCCAAGCTCTTGTTCTGTCCAGACTGGACTACTGTAACGCGCTCTTGGTAGGCCTTCCCGCAAGTATTATCAAACCTCTACAACTGATCCAGAATGCAGCAGCCAGAGTGATCTTTAATGAACCGAGGAAAGCTCACTTTACCCCTCTCTTCATCAGGTTGCACTGGCTACCAATAGCAGCTCACATCAAATTCAAGGTACTGATGTTTGCCTACAAGACGACAACTAGCACTGCAACAATATATCTAAACTCACTAGTTCAACCTTATGCACCCTCCAGAAGCTTGCGTTCTGCAAGTGAATGACGCCTTGTAGTGCCATCACAAAGAGGTACCGAATCTCTCTCACAAACCTTTTTCTGGACTGTGCCTACCTGGTGGAATAATCTCCCGATCTCAATTCGTACAGCTGAGTCTTTAGCCATTTTCAAAAATCATCTAAAGGCAATCTTTTTCGCCAGCACCTGACCAACTAATACTAACACTTACCTATTATGTCTGTCTGTCTTAAAAAAAAAAGAAAAGAAAAAAAAACTAGCTGCGTCTACTGTGCTGAACTAACTGAGACTTGTCATGGCACTTGTATACTGCTGCACTCTCGATGATCTGATTGCTTCTATTGTTCTCATTTGTACGTTGCTTTGGATAAAAGTGTCTGCTAAATGATTAAATGTAAATGTAAATGTAATAATAAAAAAAGGATGCTGTATTTCACGATTGCATGCAATGGTCAGTAAGCAAATACATGTCAAGAATCAGATTCATCAAGGCTCGGCCACTTCACAAGGCAAAAGAAAAAAACACTTAGGCCTACCAATTATGAAAGTTTATGAACATCAGGTGCAGCGGTCACATAAATTCTGCCGATTTTTTGAATGGTTGTATACGACAAGACGATAATTCTTCCACCGTGCAAATCATGCACGCGTCTATGAAAGCAGCGTAGCCAACTGTATATAGTTTTAGTTTAGCTACAAACCCGAGCCCGAAGCTATTCATTAAACATTAACCCGAACCCGAACCCGAACCCGACCCGAAACCCAAAAGTATTTCGGGTTCTCCTGAATGAATGGAAATCTCCTGAATAAATGATTCAATGTCAAATAAATTTTTTAACCGGGTTGTCGCCACCTCCTGGCGGAAGATGATAAGCGTTACAATACTGTAGACAATTGTTTATACCCAAACTATAAATTTGTATCCCAGTACTTCTGTTATTTAAATGCCTGTGACAGAAATAATGATGTGTGGTTGAAAAGACTGTTTGTATTGCTCTTTCTGGATCAGCAGCAGCATGAATGCAGATTTGAATGTTTTTAACACCTGTTTCACATCGCAAGTGTCAGTGGAGCTTGAGCAGCGCATGTTTTGTTTTGCTGCCCATATCAGTGAATGACAACGTTTACATCGGAAGCATGATGATGGCCGACCCTCTGATTCATCAACATGGGCAGCGACAAAACGTGCTTCTCACGCTCCACTGACACTCACGATGTGAAACAGTCTTAATAGACATAGCTGAATCTTTGTCATTCAGGAATAAGATCGAGTGGGTGTTTGAATCAAGATCGCAAGCTCAATTTTTAACGATTAATTGTGCAGCTCTAATGTAAACATTGCAAAATATTTTGCGAGGATATTGTCACATTCTCGTGAGACACATTGGATCTCGTCACATCCCTAGTCTACAATTCATGTTATAATGAGAGGATTTGTGAGCATGCAAATTTCAGCACTGCACTCCTGATTGGCCATTGCATTCCAGAAATCAACATTGCTCAATGCTGCAAACACGTGTTATAGCCTAAACAGAAACTCTGCCTATGCTTGCACCTGCTAATCGTATATATTTTATATTAGATCTGGTTGCTTTTGTGCAATAGATGAATAACAATTTATTTGTTTTAGATATTTTATGTTTAGATATGTCTATTTTGCGGGAGTCCCATGAATCATTTTATTCTCCTGCACACACATAAGTCTCTACCCGCCCGCACCAGCACTCGCCCATCTTGTCCCGCACCGGACTCTGTCGACAGTGTGTGTGCTACACCCTTTTTACAATCTAGATTATAAAACACTGCATTCTGTCAGCAATGTAACGCGGCAGTAATGTATAGAGACCTCGGCTTGTAACTACACTCTAATTCATGCTCTCTCAACCCTGGTCCTCGAGGGCCACTGTCCTGCAAATTTTAGCTCCAGCCCTAATCAAACACACTTGAACCAGCTAATTAAGCTGTTCAGGATTACTAGTAAGGTACAGGCAGGTGAGTTTGATCAAGGTTGGAGCAAAACTCTGCAGGACAGTTGCCCTCCAGGATCAGGGTTGAGAACCACTGCTCTAATTACTATTTTGAAAATTATAACACGTTAAATTACTCTGTTACTAAAAAAGTAATCAAATTATAGTAACGAGTTACTAAGTAATGCGTTACTGCCCAACACTGTCCTTGAATAATTTCCACGCCATTGTAGCAGCAATTCCTGGCTGTATTGTAATATGAACAGTGTGATTCCTGAGCAGGGGTGTCATGCACTCCTTATTTTTGAGGGGGCACGATCTGGGGTCGTCATGTGACACACAGCAGCCACAGCAATCACGTTTTATTTATTTTTTCCTTTTTATTTGAAACATTCCCAAACGCATTGACTATATCATGAAATATCTTGATTCTCACCTTTATAGATTATGTTAGTTGATCTAGTGGGCGATGGTCAAAGTAACCTAATAATGTAATCTATTGCATAAAAACCTGTCTGTTTACTTAATTAACAGATATGGGTGTCATGCCATAACATATTTTAATACGACTGACTTTAACTTTCAATGTTAAATTCACATTAAATATAATGTGAATAAAAACATTGTAAGTTAGGCTACTAATCATAACACTTTCATTGTACAGAAAAAGAGCAAAGAACATTTACATGATCAAAAAACATTTTCACTGACAGTCTTTTACTCTCAAAACCCCCCATTAAAACCACTGAAGCTGTTTACACATATTCGTACACACATTTGCACTTTGTTGTTTCTGACGAGAGAATTTGCCAGAAAGAGGTAGGCTCAGTCAGCCAGCAAGTGAAGAAAACACCGGCATTATAGCGATTACTCATCTGAACACCTCTGATTGGTCATTGCATTCATAAGCTCAACAGAAACGAGTATGATTGGTTATAATGCACAGTGCTGTACAAACGCGCCTGTATCTGGCTCAGAGCCAGCCAGCGAACAATTTGAATTTAGCAGCTGATGATATGATGCACTGAACGTTCTAATCACGCCGGTGTGATTGTATTAAAATATATATAAAATATTAATCGGCTATTTTTTGTCTTTTGGAAGCTGCATTCAAAATCCACTTGGCTCAAAAATTTTAGGGGGCATGTGCCCCTCACTTTGAATGGGCATGACGCCTCTGTTCCTGAGCACTCCAAAAAGCCCAGAAAAATGTCCAAAGCATCAAAAGCCAGAACCAATCCATTTAGTCTAATGAGTACTGCTTCGGATAGCAAAAACACAAAAAGGACAAACAATTCCAAAAACCAAACGCACGAGGCAAAGTGCTGCCGGTTGCTACAAGAGCAGCAAGCTTTACCGTGGTTGTCCATAAGGCAAGTAATTCTTACCAGATGCTGATATTCCAGTAGCCAGAGGTTGTGAGAGAAAAACACAGGCATGGCAGATTCAGACGGGATTAAAATTGCAATGCATGTCTGTGAAAAATTTCAAGTCTCTAATGACCCCCTGTAAAACTAGTCCCATCCGAATAGAGCTTATGAAACTCATAAGAAAGCACAATGATATCATTTATATCATGAAGCAAAATGTTACAAAAGAATAAAACTTTTTGACATTGTTCTTTGGAGAGGAACTCCATCTTTGAGTTGATCTGAATCTCAGTTGAATCGGCTGGTTTTGAAGATGAACTTTATTCACAGTGAAAGTTTTTGATAATGTTTCTTTGTCATGTCACTTGTAATGACAGATTTATCCAGATGATATTGTATTTGTTGATGCATTATTGTGTCACTTTTGGTGAGGACACAGCATCAGATCTGAAAGTGCTGGATCTGAAGATGATCTACTTACTGTGAATGTTTTTTGTATGACTGCGTAGAGCAGATGAATTATTGAAACGCTTCCCGCATGCAGTGCAGTGATACGGTTTCTCTCCAGTGTGGATCCTCTCATGTCTTTTCAGATGTTCTGACCGACTGAATCTCTTGTCACAGTGTGAACACTTATATGGTTTCTCTCCAGTGTGAATCCTCTCATGTCTTTCCAGGACTCCTGACTGACTGAATCTTTTGTCACAGTGTGAACACTTAAAAGGTTTCTCTCCAGTGTGAATCCTCTCATGTATTTTCAGATGTCCTGAATCCTTGAATCTCTTGTCACAGTGTAAACACATATAAGGTTTCTCTCCAGTGTGGATCATTTCATGTGTTTTCAGATTTTCTAAATAACTGAATCTCTTGTCACATTGTGAACATTTATAAGGTTTCGCTCCAGTATGAATTCTCTCATGTGACTTCAGACCTGATGAATGACTAAATCTCTTGTCACAGTGTAAACACATATAAGGTTTTTCTCCAGTGTGGGTCCTCTCATGAAGTTTTAAACAGCTCGATTTAGTAAAAGTCTTTTCACACTCAAAGCACATGTACTCTCTCACACCAGTGTGTATTTTCTGATGCATTTTCAAACTTTGTAGACGTGAAAAACTCTTTCCACACAAAAGACATGAATGTGGCTTCTCCTTTGTATGAACTCTCAGGTGTTTCTTCAGGTCTGAAGCCCTCAAAAATGCTTTGCCACATTGATCACATGAGTATAGTTTCTCTCCAGTGTGGATGTCCATGTGAAACTTAAGGGTTGCTGATTGTGTGAAATTCTTCCCGCACTGATCACAAATGAACGGTTTCTCTCTAGTGTGAATTCTCATGTGTACTGTAAGGTGTCCTTTTATTGTGAAACTCTTCCCGCACTGATCACAAGTGAACGGTTTCTCTCCTGTATGAACTCTCATGTGCGCGGTGAGGTCTCCTTTTAGTGTGAAACTCTTCCCGCACTGATCACATGTGTATGGTTTATTTCCCGTGTGGATGCTGTCATGAGTTTTCAGTCGATCTGACCGACTGAATCTCTTGTCACAGTGTGAACACTTGTAAGGTTTTTCTCCAGTGTGAATCCTCTGGTGCAGTTTCAAACTATATTTGGATGTGAAACTCTTTCCACACTGAGTGCAGGCGAAATATTTCTTAGGTCTTCTTTTCTTTAAATCTTTCTGTTTGGTTTGAGAGCAACTCAAAGAGTTTTCTCCAGTTTTAACATGATTTTTCTCCATAACTTCACTCAATTCTTCATTTGCCTCATTTTCTTCAATCAACTCTGAAATAAAGTAAAAGCACTACATTTTCAGCAAATCATTAAAGTGAAAGGACACGATAAATTGAAATAACATAAAAATGAACAGCGGAAAGCAGACAATTGCATTACAACATTTTGATCGTTTTGATGCAATTTTATCAAACATAGGTCCCTGAAACTTTCCATGAATGAGGTACATTATAGGCACAAATCCCATGTTTCTAAAGAGAGAACTATTAAATATTTTTGATCAACTACATGAAGGATCTGAGGATCCTCAAATACGAACTGTATGTTGCATCAAGAGAGCGACCATACATTTGTTTTGTGTTTTTATTTTCTTGTTTTTTTTTTTTTTAATTTATAATAATTTATTTGTATAATCATTTGTGACCCTGGACCACAAAACCAGTCATAAGGGTCAATTAGAAATTTGAAACTTATTAACTGAATAAATAAGCTTTCTATTGATGTTTGTTAGATCGGACGATATTTGGCCAAGATAACACTATTTGAAAATCTGGAATCTGAGGGTGCAAAAATACCTAAATATAGAAAATCACCTTTAAAGTTGTTAAAATGAAGTTCTTAGCAATGCATATTACTGATAAAAAATTAAGTTTTCATATATTTACAGTAGGAAATTTACAAAATATCTTCATGGAACATGATCTTTACTTAATATTCCAATGACTTTTGGCATTAAAGAAAAATCGATAATTTTGACGCATACAATGTATTTTTGGCTATTGCTACAAATATACATTTGCTACTTATGACTGGTTTTGTGGTCCAGGGTCACATTTATGTAATGCATTCTTTGATTATTTTATCATTTACCATTTATCTCATTTTATTATATGATAATTTATTCATTTATTATTTTATGATATCAACTTCTTGGTTGATAAAAGACTGTTAATGGGTTTTGAGTATCGACAATCCTGCTCACTAGTTGTTCGGATGCCAGACAAAATTGTTATTTTCTAGTGGTCGATCGATGTTGTTTTTTTTGTGTGTGTGTGTGTTTTTTTTATTTTATTTTTTACTGCCGATGCCGATATCTTGGAAAGCATCGGTGGCCGATAAAAATATAATTTTATTTATTTTTATTAATATTTAAGAAATTCAAAATAATTTGAAAATGGATTAAAAATAAATGTGTAACAAATATATTTATACTTTAATGACAAAGTATTTTTCACAAATAAATAAATATTTAATACAAATATAATTAAAAGGAAGTAACCTGCAACTGGGCACTCAGTATTCTGTGAACTTTGTGTGCATTGGGAATAATTTTCTCAACTAAATCCAAGGCAACACTCATTTTACATACAGCACACAGTGAAAATGGCATGTATATAACAGTGGGCAAATGGAGAAAACACAGCATAATTTGAAATCACGAGTTTAAAGTTTGTCGATCAATGCAACTCACACTGGTGGTGGTTGAGGAGACCCCCCCCCCACATGATTGTAAAGTGCTTTGGGGTGTACAGCAATACACAAAGCACTATATAAAATGCCTCATTCATTCATTTGCTGAATGCTGACGGCTATATAATGTTTGCCTTTCTATTTGTCACGTTCCGTGTTTATTTGTACAGTATTGTTGGATGCTATGTGCTGCTGTGTGCTCTTTCTCTCTCTTTCTGTGTATCTCAGTGTGGTACTGCTGCTCAACCAGGTGCGGAGGAGAGGAAGGTTACTGTGCAGAGGCTGCAAGCTTAAAAGCTGTTCAACATGCCTACCATACTGAAGACTGTCTTCTCAAGTTATGGCTTATTGAAGCCTTCCTAATTAGCGTTGTTGTTGCACTACGTGTCTCTCTGTGTTGGAAGCCGTAGGGAGGTGGGTGCCATTTTATTTCAGTGAATCTTTTTCTCTTGTTTTTGCTAGTGTATATTTCTGTTGTTAATTTTCTATTGTTTTGTCAGTTTAGACAGTTTTATTCCCTAACTAGTAAGAGGGTCCTTTTGTTTGTTGTTTTGGTCTTTCCCCCTCCTAAAGTCTATTTTGCTTCCTATTTTTACTCTGTCATTTGGAAATTTTGGAAATAAATACTTGACTTTGGAATTCGATGTGTCTGTGCTTGGCAGGGGACTGGTACTCAACCAATTTTATTTTTACTTTTCTCTGTTACTCCCTTACCCTAGACCCTTTTTATTATATTATTATATTATAATATAAATTGTAATAATACTTATGCATACATTGATTCCTTTTGTTTAACTTTTCTTATTATACAGACTTCTATCCGTATTAGACAGAACTGTTCAACGACGACTGCAAACAATGAAGAGGGAGAATGAGCACAGTGTACTCAAGCACTGGCGTTCTCAGCACCGTCAAAATAAAAGCCCCACCTCGAACACATCGGCCTAACTGGAAAACATTTGGCATTTTTCAAATATCGTTATCGGCCGATATGTTTTTCAGTTTGGCTGATGTGTTTGAGGTGGGACTTTTATTTTGACGTCGCTGGCCTTGGCGATTTATATCGGTCGACTACTAATGTTTTCTAACATGATCTGGCATCCAGGACTGGAACTTAACTATCTGGTGTGGAGACTGGATCTGACATTTTGTTAAAAAAAACAAAAAGAGTACCCAGTTCATAGGAAGTGTCCCTTATTATTTGATGCTTATTCAACAGGTCTAGTCATTATTTATTTATTTTTTCTAAAATAAACTGCCTGCCTCTTAACCATCAGTATTATTAATAAAGAATAAACACCAACCTGTTAGTTCTTCGGTGTGTTTTATTCTGCAGGGCTTTGGATCTCTCATCTTCACTCTGTCCTCTTTAATAAACTCAGTCTCTGCAGATTTTAGCTCTTCCTGATGCTCTGATGCTCGTCTTCTCTTGTGAACGGATGGGAACAACCCAGCATTTATTGCTGAAAGTGTGATTGTTGTGGGAGGAGCTTCACTGATGATGTGATTGTTGTGGGAGGAGTTTCACTGAACATGAATTTCTGTGTGGAAAAACAGATTTGCCAAAATCAACAAATCAAAGAGGCATTAATTGTTGTCTCGTTGTGAAATATTATATTACTATATTGGTCTAAAAACCACTGCCTTACATCAAGACTTTAGCGGATAAAAGCAACATCATGGTTAAGTTGCGCCAATTGCGTTAAAAGGTCAAACCTGTCTAAGAATTAGCCTTCGTCACCTTTAATCTACAAACATATTTTAAAAACACAAGTTCATAGTAGGCGAGACAGGTGACAGACATTTTGCCAATAGGTGCGTTCGACTTGTAAATGTAAACTTGTAAAACGGCCAGTAAAATATGCGAATGTTTTCATAACAACATGAGCTGCTTAAAATGATGAAAGTTATCAACGTTTTATTCAAAATGGTAAGCAAGCGCTGCTTCGTTTACATTTCGTATATCTGCGTTTATTTCATATATCTTTGTTTCGGTTTCTCCGTTTGGATAACGAGTATTTACTATTGATGACATCATCGTTTCACAAAATATACAAATTCGCTGTCCACACCAAAACACGCAAGGGTGGCATTTTCAGATTTATCCACTCTGGGACCCGGTTTAAGAAAAAAAATAGCGGTTTCAATTTCTCAAAACGCCAGATCCGTCCCTGCTTAGCTTCGGTCTTGGGCTGCAGGGTTATATGGCTGTGGCATTACACATTAGACCCAATGGGCCTCATTCATGAAACCTTCATAAATATAGGAGTAAATTCTGAGTAATTTGTGCGTAAAACAGACCTTCCCAAAAACTCTCCTCTGGATTCACAAACGCTTTTTTAGGAAACTTTTTCCTCGTCGAAGCAGAGACCAGGAGACGTTGGGATTAGGCTTGGGCAGTAATACGGTAATATGGTATACCGCGGGATCTAAAAATAGCAACGGTATCAGTTTCAATACCGTTATACCGTCATAAAAAACAATGCACTTATATAGGAGACGAGGATTAAATATAATTTATTTAATGCCTAAAAATGCGTATTCTTGGTTGTCATCACGTGACAGCGTGGAGGAGAAAGAGAGAGAGGGGGAAAGATGGCGAGTCGCGCACCAAGTGACCAGGGTAGGGTTGCACCAGCCATTCGTAAGTTCTTACTTAAATTAGAATGTTAAGTTCACACTAGAGGCTAGTAACTACTTGCTAGTTTGTAACTAAATTTGTACTTACTTCGGTTGCACCAGCTGTTCGTTAAACAGGTTCTTAAGCTCTCCGTAAAGTAATGCGTAGTCGCATAAAATGACGTTTACCCTAAATCATCCAATAGAAACCTTCAAATACGCGAGCAGAACTTGTTTAAATGTTATTGATTTTAATTAATCCTTCATTCTAACTTCTTTCGCCTCACGTATACTAACGGTAAAAACGAGTTTCCATTAAAAACGATACATTAATAACATTAGTCTATATGTAAGCTATTTTTATATGTAAATAACATTCAGAAACTGTAATTGAAATAAATAAGGATCAATAAATACTGAAAGAAAAAAAAAAAACATAAGAAATGCCATTTATTTATTATTTCATCTGTCATGCGCAAACACGGACCGAAGTGCACAGAGGCGCGCTGTAGATGGGGTGTTGAAGACGGGCTAAAAAAGAAACAAAGTACTTTTATTCACATATTGTTCTCTCTCTTAATATGTACGTGAGTGTAAATGTCAGCAGCATCATATATGCCTAAAGGATTGGAGGTTGTCAGGTAAAAGAAGAGCATATTGATGCAATTCACTCAGTCTGCTATTTTATTCCAACCGTTACTCCTGACCAGACGCGTCCGTAAATATTTAGTTTATACGTAGATTTACACTTCAAATAAGTGTAATGGTGCAACGAAAAAATATTTAGTAGTTGTAAGTAAGTTGTAACTTAGTGCCCATTTACGTCAAAACTAGGCTAGGGTTGTAACTTACGTTCAGCTCGTGCAACCGGCCCCCGGGTCTCGAAAAAGAACACAACTTCTGCTGTTTGGCAGTATTTCGGGTTTCGACCGAACGAGAAGGGAGAGGGGGTAAATACGGACGAGGCAATTTGCAAATTGTGCAACAAAAAGGTGACCGCGAGAGATGGAAATACCTCGAACCTAAGGTGACACTGTCTGAGCCTTATGTCATAATTTTTTTTTTTTTATTCACGGTAATACCGTATACCGAGGTAAAATAGGGAGGAGGTTTGACGGTATCAAAATTTGGATACCACCCAAGCCTAGTTGGGATATCTTTCAAGCAGAAGTTACTCTTTATTGAGAACACGCTGTGCGTCGCTGCAGTCATCCAAGTCTGACTATAGCTCAGCACAGTGAAGTTTATACCTTTCATACATAGAAGTGGAGACAATCTAAACAAAGCATGCAAATGCAGTACAGGAATCAGCCCATTACCAGAATTTCCCCAGCCCTGACCTCATCAGCATAACAGTGTCATTCAAATGCATAGATGCTAATCCAATCAGCCTGACAGTATCGCCCATACCTTCACATTATCACAGAGACAAAGGCACAGCTGTGCCTTGAGCTTAGCATTCACCTTTAACTCGGGACCCTGCTCAATGGTCAGGAAGTGCATAAAGACAAAAGGTTAATGTCTCAGACACCTGGGCGGCCTGACTTGATCTTCTTAGAATGTCATCATCTTTACAACACAATGTACATAACTTTTTCAGTTTATATACTATTACACTGGAACCTAGATTTAACATTTTCTAAATGTGTAATCCAACACTTTGTGAACATCAGATTTGATAGTTAAACATGTGTATGTTAATGAATTCCAATCATTTGTAAATAGGGTGCGTGTGCACGCTCATTCACAATTAGCATAATCCCCTCCTATGAATTACAGCTGCGCAAATTGCGTGTTCAGGAACGCAGTGGAATATTCTGGTCTACTTTCTCAGGTTTGGCCCCAGTATATTGCATAAATGCAAAAAAGACTAATAGGCCATGCCTAACAATAAATATTCAATGAACATGTGTCCACCAAAGTGTTTTTAGCCAGCTGAAAAAATGTCAGGCGCACTTCTTAAAAAGACCAGTTGGTGACGCCTGAGAACGCTTTGGTGGCACAGCGTTTTCCAGCTGAAACACTTTGGTTGAAGAATATTATTGAATATAAAAATGCAGTAACCGGCAATATTAACTTCTATATTGTTATTCAGTTGTTGTACAAGTAGAATGATTGGTCGGTGTAGTATTTGTCCCGCCCCTCCTCCTTTGATTGGACGGCTGGGTAAAAAGTGAAAGTAGTGACAAGCGCAGGATTTTACCCAAAGCTAAACAGTTATCAACTCTCAGCTACAATAATAATAATAATAATAATAATAATAATAAACTAATAATAAATACATTTTTTTTAAAAAACAGAGCAAATGAACTTATTTATATGAAATATTATGATGGCAGTGCATCAAAATTCAGTGTCATCAGTTTGCCAAAAAGAACACAGAACGTTTTGTGCACCATTTACACGTGACAAGGAGCAGGTGTACATTTCTTTCCTGCCAACTAACATTTTAAAATACGAACACTTTCATGAATACGAAAATTTACGCCAGAACAGCATTACGAATGATTTACACAAAAATGTGTTCTGCTCGTGTTTCATGAATGAGGCCCGTTGATCGTTTTTGCCGGTTGAACAAAGGCATTTCTAGAGTAAAAGTCTCCTTTCTACTATAAAAATCACTCCAGCGCTATTCATACGGGAAGGAGACATTATGCTCAACAACATTTGCAAACTGCAGTTCATTGTATGTATCGATACTCAAACCACGATCAGCAATGCAGTGATTGGCTGGCGGCAAGACAGCACTTGGGTAAAGTTGGTTTTATATTCGCACATTCGGACTTCTGCATTCAATTACTTTGTTAACCACACTACATTGGACATTCAGCGGACATTCCCAATTAAATATGACATAATGTCATATAGCAATAATATAACAATGATATAACAATACTTGCCCAATTTGATCGATTGTGAAAAAAAAAAATTGAGTAGGTTGATAATGATGTCGCTGATTAGAATTTCCTAACAAAAAACTTTTTATAAGGAAACGGCCAAGCGAAATAAACTACATAAATATTATAATAGATAAAATAAATGTGCACTGTTTTTAATTTATTTGTAATTTTTTTAAATGATTCCCAATTATTTATATTCACGATTTCTAGTATTTGGACAGGGTTTCCGTTTTTATTTCAATGTTGTAATTAGAAATTCATTTAATTGTATCTTTGAAGCAGATTTCTTAAGGGCTCAGTCAAGACACTCCTATAATATCTGTAACCACTCAAATTAATGCACAGCTCAAATTAACTGTATAGCATGTGTATAAGACTCCAATACATTTATAAGGTAATTATTTTATCACAAATAAATCTTTTAATGAGTAAAAATGGCTGTGTCTATAGTATTATAGATTACACAACATTATTATATTATTTTCAAATTATTTTTTAATTATTATTATTTTTAATTATTGTCCCTGGATCAGTAGGGTACCCTTGTAATAAAGTAGGGGTGGCTGGGACAGATTTTAAGTATCAATTCTGCTCAAAAGGACGCAATATAATCCTGTTTACATGAAATAAGCTGTTCCTGAGCAGGTTTAAGTTTACGGACCTGTTGCTATGACAGCAACTTCAGGATGAGCTTCGAAGAACCAAATGATCCAAGATCAAGTGACTGAATGAATATTAGCACGTGCACTCACGTGTCCAAACTCCTCATATCGCGCGGGTCAATCACAAATGGTCCAGCTGATTTTCTTAAACTGCAGACTGGAAGCCGGCGAGGCTATAAATAGAAATATTCATTCAGTTTCCGTTGATTTGAATTGTGCTCCGTTCCTCCAGAAGCGGAAGCGGAAGCCTCATCAGTGAGAGTTTGAGCAGCTCTGGCGCCTCCTGCTGGACACTCGCCGCGTTTCTAATTTTAACTTCTCATTTACACTTTATTACTTCAGATACACTTTATTTACACCGAATACAGAAACTAATGAAACACAGCCTTGTCTAGATGAAGTCAAAAACCGGAATAGTTTCACCCTGTAGGCTACTAATAAATTCTTTTCATAATCAGTGAAAATATGAAGGGTTAATGAGACAGCTTTCTTCATGTATTTATTATCGTTTTTACATTACATATTGCAGCTTTACAGTGATCAGTGGGTATCAATTGTCAGAAATGATGCTTTAATTGCTTTAGCAGGTAAAGTAAAAGCTATTGCCTACATAGAGACATAATGCCTTTCCCATTTTCAACCCAAGTTATTAACTCAATATGTTTCAATATGTTCATTTCACATCAGATTTCCCTTCAGGAAGCATTTATCTTTCATCTGATAGCCTGTTTTAAAGCACTCTCATGCTCTCAACGTTCTTATTAAAGCAGTTATCACTCCTCTGAAGTGGACACGGATTTCCCAAAATTTCCTAAAATGTGCTGATCTGCATTGCAGAATCATTATGGAAGGACATACTCATAACAGGTGCATGCAGTGCTTGGGCCTTTGGTATGCTCTGGCCACAATTAACAGCCTGTTTGAGTTGCAATCACACTGGTGCGTCGGTCAGAACACAGGAGGCATGAATAAGCATCAACAGTCTTTAATTGAGGTTCAGCAACGAAACAGCACAGCCAGACCACAGGGCATTAATTGGTAGAATCCTCATAGTAATATGTGAGGTAACTGTAGGCATGTGTGTGTGGTCTGAAACAATTAATAATAAACAACAATTAGAAACATCAACAACTTCAGCATAATAACTGGCATTCATACTATTAACTAACTGTCCATTGTAAATATTAATTCTCTGCATAGCGCTCATAAATGGAATTATTTGCTGCATCATCACACAATCCGTTAACTACAACTTATAATCAAGAATAACTACAGAACGGAAATTAACAACATTAAATCTATATCTAGACACAATGGGAATATCAATCAGTTATGCTAATTTTGAATACTGAATCCAAGTATAGTAAATATATGGTGAATAAACGGCTTAGGCAAGACGCGTTTAGCGTCGTCACTTATGTTTCCGAACGAACTCACAATATCTTATTAATTATGCATCATAAGGCACCTTCAGTAAAGCACAATCATAAATGAACTTACATGTTGTCATTAACACACAACTTGGACACATATATCTTCAACCAAGCAAAGTTAAATTCAGTCCGTATTCTAGAGAACCCTATGCGATACCTAGTGCAGTCGGCTCAACCGGAACTGAAAGTTACTGACGTAGGCAGTAACCCGTGACCTGATTGGTCATTCCTTCTCAACAAACTGTGAATCTCCCTTGGTCTGGGGCTCCATGCAAGATCTCACCTCGTGGAGTTTCAATGATCATGAGAACGGTGAGGAATCAGCCCAGAACTACACGGGAGGATCTCGTCAATGATCTCAAGGCAGCTGGGACCATAGTCACCAAGAAAAGAATTGGTAACACACTACACTGTGAAGGACTGAGACCCTGCAGCGCCCACAAGGTCCCCCTGCTCAAGAAAGCACATGTACAGCCCGTCTGAAGTCTGCCAATGATTCAGAGGAGAACTGGGTGAAAGTGTTGTGGTCAGATGAGACCAAAATCCAGCTCTTTGGCATCAGGAGGAATGCTGCCTATGACCCCAAGAACACCATCCCCACCGTCAAACACGGAGGTGGAAATATCATGCTTTGATGGTGTTTTTCTGCTGTGAGGACAGGGCAACTGCACCACATCAAAGGGACAATGAACGGGGCCATGTACCGTCAGGGCCTGGGCATTGAAAATGGGTCGTGGATGGGTATTCCAGCATGACAATGACCCAAAACACACAGCCAAGGCAACAAAGGAGTGGATCAAGAAGAAGCACATTAATAGTTACATTAATAGAATGGATAGTTCACCCAAAAAAGAAAATTTGATGTTTATCTGCTTACCACGAGGACATCCAAGATGTAGGTGACTTTGTTTCTTCAGTAGAATGGCAGTCAATGGGTCCCATGGTTTTGAGAGTCAAAAAAAAAACGTACACAGACAAAACCAAATTAAACCCTGCGGCTCGTAACGATACATTGAGGTCTGTGAAACAAACTGAACAGTATTTATATTATTTTTTACCTCTGATCCACCGCAATGTCCAACTGTCCTGAGCGTGTTCACAACATCCGGCGTGTGAAGTCAAATAAATATGGTTGGGCAAAAAATTCCACGTTGTCTGATGATATATCAAAATTGTCTTCCATTGTGATGACCAGTACTATCATCACAAACTGCAGAGTTTAATTTGGTTTTGTCTGTGTATGTTTTTTTTTTTTACTCTCAATGCCATGGGTCCCATTGACTCCCATTATAGGACTGACAGACTGGAACGGTTTGAATTAAAAATCTTCGTTTGTGTTTTACTGAAGAAACAAAGTCAGTTACATCTTGGATGCCCTGGGGGTAAGCAGATAAACATCAAATTTTATTTTTTGGGTGAACTGTCTGTGATGTCCTTATATAAATTCCCCACTAGATGGCACTCTAGTTCCTTACTTGTATAAGAGAGAACGCGATAGAGGAATAGAGAATAGAGTTGTTAGGAATGCTGTGAATGTGAGTTACCTTGCTAGTTTAATGATTTATTAAAAGTTCCTAAGAAGAACCTGTTGCTGTTTTTCCTGCCTACATGACGACATATCAAATGGGCTTTTTTTGCCTTGTCCCGGTGAGCCTGCTATACCACTAGTTACATGGCTGAAGATGTTCCAGAACTAGTCATTAATGCGAATGGAGATTCCTGGCCAGAAGCCAGAAAATGGGCCTTGCTTCTTCATTGCCTTGGAACGGAAGACTGTTTTACACATTGCCCAACACCGGTGACACATTTGCAGATGCTATTAAAGCTCTAGAAGAACACTTCATTCCAAAAAGAAATGGAAATACATGCTTTCAGGAAACGAGTACAAGGGATGGATGAAACAGTACTACGATACACTACGATACGGTACCGCCACTCCCTATACGCAGAGTACGCAGTTTGCGTAGGGGGCACCATCTCTCAAGGGGGCACTATCCCAGTTGCTCAAAAAAACAAAACAAAAAAATTTGTTCTATATTAATATTAAAATTAACATTTTACGGTGAACACAGTAGGCAGCAGGCTAAGCACATGTGACGCGTCATTCCTGCATCCGCTTGGACCTCATGTTTGCGGCGGAATGCAAATGATCATAATATATTTTAACTATACCCATGAAAAGACATCAGCAATCCGGCGCCGAGAAAAGAAAAAGAAAAAAACGAAGCCCGTGCATCGCTTTCAGGTAGGCTACATTCATAATCCTGTGAAACTTTTTTGGCTGGCGTTAATAATGCGTTTTAATGTCGGCAAATAATTTAACCACCAACAACGCATCTAATATTTTCCCTTAAGAAACTTAGCCATGGTTTTACTACGAATAAAACCAAAAATCATGGTTCTTGTAACCATGGTAACCACAAATTAACCATGGTTTTGTTACTTCAAATAATAGTTTACAAAGAAGTACTATAATATTTTTTTGTGGTTATAAAAACAGACCTAAGCCAACATAAGCCGTTAAATTAGCCTACTTAAAATGCTTTATATAAAAACAATGAGGCAATAATGATTGGTTAATTAATAATTATATGGTTTCATTGAATAACACTGTTAAAATGCATAATGTAATACAAAATAAACAATTTATGTACATTACATGTTATTACAAATGCCTGTAAAGGGCCAAAGGCCTGGTAATTGCTGCTGTTACACTTACAGGACGATCAAATCCTTGTTTAATATTGACCAAACATAGGCTAATTCAAATATCCACTTAATATTTAATTTTTGGCCACCTTTTTGCGATAGAAATGCTACAGCCTCTATAATTTCTTCAACAAAAACATGTGGACATCACAACCCTTAAAACAATTTACTATGGTTTTATCGTTGTAAAACTGCTTAATTTTCTTTTGCGAAATTTCGGAATGCTTGAGACGATAAAATCAACCAGACTACTGTAATTTGTAGCTGTAGGTAACTGTCTAGAGCTACAACTGTAATTTGTAAATATTTACAAATAAATTAAATAAATTTAAATAAATAAAATAAATAAATTTAATTACAATTTATTTAATTTTATATTTTATTAAAGTTCTATTTTGATCCCTATATGCTTTTTTTTTTTTTTTTTTTTTTACTTTCATAATATTTGATAGAGGGGGCACAACAATACAATTCTGCCTAGGGCACCCAATTGGCCAGCAGCGGCCCAGCATGAGAGTCTACCATTTTAATCCTTTTTCGTTTATTTATTTATTAAGAAAACAATTCAGCTCTAAATAAATTTCCCCTTATAAATTTCCCTCCTCTCGCCGCTTCACTCCAGTCCAGCGGGTGGCGCTAAAACACATTCGTTTGTTTGCCAAACACCATTAAACCTCAGAGGAAGACGTTCAGTTTCACCGCGCTCTCTGTTGTTTTGTCGTGATGATGGCTTAATGCAAACTGTTAGAAATGTTATTTCTGTTAGTAGGAAAATGCAGTTTTTGAATCAGGTCAGTAAATACCTGTAATATTGTCGTCTTCAGAGTCGTGACTAAGTTTTGAAGCAAGCAGGAATATTTGGAGGAGTATCATCTGAACTGAGATCTGCTGCTGTGAAGATGGTGTTTGTTAAAGAAGAGAGTGAGGAGAACACGAGTGAACCAGAAACATGGAGAATAAAACACGAGGAACCAGAAACCTGGAGAATAAAACAGGAGGAACCAGAAACCTGGAGAATAAAACACGAGGAACCAGAAACATGGAGAATAAAACACGAGGAACCAGAAACCATGAGAATGAAACACGAGGAACCAGAAACCTGGAGAATAAAACACGAGGAACCAGAACCCTGTAGAATAAAACACGAGGAACCAGAAACCTGGAGAATAAAACACGAGGAACCAGAACCCTGGAGAATAAAACATGAGGAACAAGGAGGTTAGTGTTTTCATTCATCTTCAGTGACTTTTTGTGGTACACACAAAGCATTAATCCTCTGGGGTCTGAGGGGGTTTTGGGGCCCTGGAGTAGTTTTGACATATTAATGACTAAAGTCTGATTACACTGTAATCAGCACAAACTGTGCTACAATAATACATGAGCAGCATGAATGTAGCATTACTAGCATACATGTTTGCATTTTTGAGAAAACATTTACGCTTGGTTAGTGAAAAAAACAAAAAACAAACATTTTTAAGACACTGAAATAAGGCCATAAAACACATACATAATATTTGTTCACAAGATTTTTGAGAACTGTATGTGGTAGACTAGAGTTTTAAAATCCATTAACATCAATTGTCTGATACCAAAACTGTATTAATAGTCTTCTGTGAACCTAGAAGTTGACTGTGCTAATCCAGAGAAGAGCAGACGCAGGACACTACGTGCAGATGATAAAAGGAGCAAAGTTTATTGAATAATCTTAGTTCAATATGTTTCAATATGTTTCGTCTGACCAGCACACATCCAAGCAGTGTTTTACCAAACATAACAACATCCCATAAACCCTGAATTTCCATAAACATTCCCTCTTATCTCTTATTCAGTCAGACAAAACAGTTAATTAAACCTCGCAATCACCAGATTAAGCAATGAAAATGCATAAACAAGGAAAATAAGAAATAAAAAAATATATAAAAACATCATAAAATAGTAAATGAATAAATAAAATCATAAAATGATATAAATGCTAAATATAATCAAACAATAAATTACAAAAATGGCTAATGATTATAAATGATTATATGAATAAATGATTATAAATTAATAAAAAAAAAAGAAAATAAAAACATAACACAAATGTATGGTCGCTCTCTTGATGCAACACAGTTTGTATTTGTGGATCTTCAGATCCTTCATGTTGTTGATCAAACATATTTAATAGCTCTCCCTATAGAAACATGAGATTTGTGCCCATAATATTTCAAAACTAATAATTTATGCCTGATGAAGGTCAGTGGACCGAAACGTTGCTTGTGCTTCTAACAATAAATTTAAATATTTAGCAAGTACCGACCGATAGCATCTTTTAGCAAGCGTCTTTTTATATTTTGGATTCGACAGTGTTGTTGGACTATTTTTCCACTCACCTATCGTTTTTTTCAGTTTCTGTTGATTGAAAACTAATAATTTGAGGATCAGTGCAACTCATTCATGGAAAGTTTCAGGGACGTATAATTAATAAAGTTAATAAATTTTGTAATGCAATTGTCTACTTTCCGCTGTTATATCAGGGTTCATTTTTATGTCCTTTCTGGGTTTTTTTTTTACGAGTTAATGAAAATGTACTGTTTTTACTTTTGTTTCAGAGTTGATTGACGATAATGAGGAGAAAAAAGAATTGAGTGAATTTGAGGAGAAAAATCATGTCAAAAGTGGAGAAAAACCCAAACAGAAAGATGTAAAGAAAGGAAGAGTCAAAAAACCTTTCACCTGCACTCAGTGTGGAAAGAGTGTCAAAAACAAACATAGTCTTGATTATCACATGAGAGTTCACACTGGAGAGAAACTGTTCAGTTGTGATCAATGCGGAAAGAGTATCACACGCAAAACAAGTCTTGAACTTCACATGAGAGTTCACACTGGAGAGAAACCGTACACGTGTGATCAGTGCGGGAAGAGTTTCTCACAATCATCAAACCTTAAGAAACACAAGAAAGTTCATACAAAGGAGAAGCCACATTCATGTTGTTTGTGTGGAAAGAGTTTTTCACGTCTACAAAGTTTGAAAATACATCAGAAAATACACACTGCTGTGAGAGAGTACATGTGCTTTGAGTGTGAAAAGACTTTTAATACAGCGAGCAGTTTAAAACTGCATGAGAGGATCCACACTGGAGAGAAACCTTACAAGTGTTCACAGTGTGACAAGAGATTCAGTCAGTCAGTGCATCTGAAAACACATGAGAGGATTCACACTGGAGAGAAACCTTATATGTGTTTACACTGTTACAAGAGATTCAGTCAGTCAGTGCATCTGAAAACACATGAGAGGATCCACACTGGAGAGAAAACGTTCACTCGTGATCAGTGCGGGAAGAGTTTCTCACAATCAGTAAACCATAAGATACACATGAATATGCACACCGGAGAGAAACCGCATACATGTGATCAATGCGGCAAAGCATTTTCGAGGGCTTCAAACCTGAAGACACACCTGAAAGTACATACTGGTGTGAGAGATTACATGTGCTTTGAGTGTGAAAAGACTTTTCCTTCAGCAAGCAGTTTAAAACGGCACCAGAGGATCCACACTGGAGAGAAACCGTATCACTGCACTGAATGTGGGAAGCGTTTCAAACATTCATCTGCTCTACGTCGTCATACAAAAAACATTCACAGTAAGTAGATCATCTTCACCAAATGTAACACAGTAACGCATCAAGTAACAAAATATCATCTGGATAAATCTGTCCTAACCAGACATTACAAGCGACATGGCAATGAAACATCATCTAAAGTTTTCACAGTGAAGTTCATCTTCATCTTCAAAACCAGCAGATTCAACTGAGATTCAGATCAACTCAAAGATGGAGTTCCTCCCCAAAGAACAATGTCAAAAACTTTTATTCTTGTATATCATTTTGCTTCATGAAATAAATTATATAATTTGCTATCATTTGACTCTCAATGCTACCACAGCAACTTACCTCCAACGTGTACTTGCCTCCGGTGTCCTCTCCAGCGTATTGTCTCCTGTACTCCTACGTCTGTTTCCTTCAGCGACTCCAAGTCTGAATCTACCGGATTCATCTGTGTGAGGTGTGTGCTTCCACCATCCATCCACGACTTCCTGTCAAGGCAAAATATATTATTATCATTACCAACTCTTCTCTCCATTGATCTGCTTATTGAACTGGATACTTACCATCTCCAGTCTCCATATACTCTGCTGTTTAATAAATACATCTGTAATTGAAGTAATCCTTTGTGAGTCTGCTTATGTAACAACTCTACCCTACACGGGTGATGTACCAGATTTGTTAAAAATCTAGGCCTAATGACAGACACTTTACGTTTTTCAAACTTGGTTTATAATTTGTCATTGTCACTAAAAATTTTACTCCCCAGCTACCGGGCACTACTTTCAGGCGCTGCGTAATATCACTACGCCTGCTGCGGCCATGTTACGGCAGCAAAGTTCCTTGATTATTACGCCGGAATGAGAGTAGTTCCTAATCATATCAGCCTAGAAAATCGCAACTTTTCATTTTCCGCCGATCTTAGTACACGATATAACTACAGAAGAGTCAAGTTTTAAATAGGACAAATATCGAAACTCTTTGGTCATTTTTGAACGCGATGCTACTGGTCTAATCGGATTCAATGATCTATGCTAAGCTATGCTAAAAGTGCTCTCGCCAGATCCGGAGATCGGCTGAATGGATTCAAAAACGGTAAAACTCAACTTATTAACTCTGGGGGAGTTGGAGAATGAGCCTATTTCCAAAAAAAGTGGAGTGTTCCTTTAAGGGGGTCGTCTGTTTTCCAAACACTTCTTTTGAGTTTCTTCATGTTTTTATTTCCCCGAGTGAATCGCTTCGCTTTAATGATGATGAGAACAGCGTGTGGTCCAGGAGAACGTTATGCACTTTACTAATATACTTCACTCACAATCTCCTCTTTACAGAATTCATGATGATAAAACCCAGGTGTGTCGACACCAGCTGCTCTTTCTTCATCTCCAGCTTCTCTTTATTTAGATCTGAACCTGGACAATCAGCCACATCAACCCACTTCTGAGCGACTCCATCACAAACTTTTTTTTTTTTTTTTCCCTGTTTTTCTTTTAACTTTAAACCTCTTTTCTTCCAGTATAGTGTTTCCAGATCAGCCTTCCCCAGACCTCCTTCTGTCCATCAGAAGAATCACTGGATCATCTGGGCTGGAGCTGACTGCTGACATCTCTGAAAGAGAGAAAATATGGAATATGATTGTAAAATTAGGCAAAGCCAATGTACATGCTCATCTTCATCATAATATAGTACAAGATTCATGTTGATCTTTCTCTGGTAAATCATCCTCTGGTATGCATGAAGTGCAATTTAGTCCTTACAGTCTCTTCTAATGCATCTTTCAGCCTTCCCCTAATGTAACAGAGTCATTAATATGACCTAATGTTCATGTCTTAATTAATTAATTAAAACAATCATGGTAATTATATGTATTGTTTACAAAATTATATGGTGTATGTACCAAACACCATCCTTAATACAGAATATGTACTTCATACTTTATCCAACACCATGTACAATACTTCACTGGAGGATACAGCATAAAGACAGTTAAAGTAGCATATTAAGACATGATAGTCAAGGGAAATAAAAATGGGTTGTTAAAACCATATTATATTAATCAGGTTACAACTGACAAAGTGACCTAAAAGCATGTATGGTGAAATGTCCTGAGCATCATAGAATCACATTCAGTTACCCAGCACAGAACAGTACAACTGACGAACAAAAGACATGTGGCCAATTCAAATCAAATCACTTTATTGTCAAGTGTACAGGTCAGGTGGTGAAAGTATTTTGTGCAAACTGCAGCATGAAGTCATGGATGACAAATATTGAATATATGCAACACATATACATAAATACATACATATATCTATATACACACACACACACACACACACACACACATATACATATATATATATATATATATATATATATATATATATATATATATATATATATATCCTATTAAGATAATGCTGTAAATAAGAATCTGAAAAGGAAGATTTAAATATTTTAACGTACATGAATAAACACAACTACCCCTATAGATTTAAGTTTCATGTTCCATAATCCGTGACTGACAGAGGAGTATCTTGGTGGCAGGGATTTAAGTCTTAAAGGCCACGTTCACACAGCAGCAGAATACGGTTGTCAATACCGTATTTGAGTCCTTAATACAGTTACGTTCACACACAGTTCGGTTATTTACGGGTGTGACAACCGCATTCTGTAACCGAGTTCACGGCGGGTCTATTTTGATGTTTTTAAATGTAGCTTACGCTATGCAATACGATGTGTTTTCGTGGTTGCCAATCCAAAATAATAAAGGAGTTGTTACATGAACATACACGATTTTGGTTACACGTGGAATAAAGTCTGAGTCTGTCACTGCAAACCTTCAGTTTCCTCCATACCCCCCTTTACGATTCATTGCTGTATCGCATTAGGCCTACTTAACTTACTTAACTTAACTTCAAACACTTAACGTGTTTCGATCTGAGGTCAGTAGTATTATCAAAGACGGTTTGTGTCATTTTTTAATAAAAAGCTGCTAATATTAGTTAACTTTAAGTTGAGTAATTTTGTATTAGCATGTGTCTATATAATCTAAATGAGGAAAATAATCCCTTCAACAGTGTTTACAGAAGACAATAATGAACATAATATGCATTTCTGTCTAGACTATCTGCACTTACATGAAGAAAGAACTACAAACAAGTCTGGGGGGACATTATAGACTATAGAGTATTTCAAAGTGACCATGGAAATGACTTGAAAGAACGCATAGTGTGCACACAGAAGTGACATGAGACGTATTGGTGAACTAGTGAACCAGAGTATCTTTAATAAGAAATGAGAAAAAAAAGAAAAAAAAAAATAGAGAAAATTGTCACTCACTCTCTCACACACAAACAAACAGTATGTGGAGTGCACAGTCACCCAGACACTCACACACACTAACAAACTGTATATGGGTGACTGTGCACCCCACGTCCAGCATTTACTCTCATGTTGAGGGTGTCTCTGCAAATAATCATGAATGTTTCCATGTCCTGGATATTTTCAAAAATGAGCGTGAAAGGCTCCTTGGCATCCCACTCCATCGACTCCATCAGCACCCTCCACGCATTCATTTGGTCATCATGATCCATCGACATGTATGACGGTTCTTGCACCTGGCCAGTGAAAAGCCCAGGACTGTTCCTCACGATGTATTCCGCCTGGTACATGTTTCAATGTGAGGGGCAGCTCCTCCACTTCTACCTGTTCCTCCTTTGATAAAGTAGGAAAAAACCTTGGGAGAAACCAGGCTCAGTCGGTGGGCCAGTTCTCCTCTGACCAGACGAAACCCACAGTTCAAAAGTTTATATTTCTATTTTAATTTTGTTGCAATTTCTAACAATAGTAGTATTATGTAGTTAGGTATTTTATTATATTTACAAAGAAAATACAGGTAGGTCTCAAAAAATCGGAAAACATCATTTAGACACATATGGTTATTTTCAATATTTGACTGCTTAGAACAGCGTGAATTGTGATGATGTCATAGGACCTGTGTGAAGGGGGTGAAGGGAGAGGGTAATCAGGACACATACTTCGTTAACAAATGCACGTCCCCTGTCAGTGATGATTTTCCGGACCATACCAAATGTGTACAGCTTTGACACAAGTGCCTCAGCCACCTCAGTGCTGGAGCCACATTTCAAAGGCTCAGCGATAGCCCACTTGGTGAACAGGTCTGTCACCGTGAGGACGTATTGATGGTCTTTCACGTTTTTTTTCAGTGGACCAATGAGGTCCATACCGACCACCTCCCACGGCTCTTTCACCTGTGGAGATATATAATATTACCACATCACCTTATACATAACTTGTTGCTTCAAGTGGTACACCAAGGTAAGCTCTACCTTAATAGGGTGAAGGGCAGGAGACATAGTCTTTATGGGGTCATTCTTTTGGCATCTGTGACAGCTTTTGACCTGATGGATACATTTATTATTTAGATCAAATAATTAACTGAAGTCAAACAAAGCCACTAAATCAATTAATTGCCTGCGAGCCATAGTGTTAAATTCCATGAGAGTTCCAAAAAAGTACCCAATCTGCAACAGCTGCCTTTATGCTGTCCCAGTAGTACCCCACGACAACCCTGTCCATGGTTCCCTGTGCCAGGGTTGTTGTGGCACTCCTCCAGGACAGCCCGCCTCTGCTCCTCAGACAGCATAACCAGCCTCATGAATTGTGCACTGGGGCCAGTGTAGAATAATTTACTTTCTGTGATAGACAAACAATGTTTGTTAAGTAATGATTTTGCTGCTTTGTTTGGTATTATAATACAGCACTTATGTGCACACGTGTCTTTGTTCAGGGATGCAAACACATGTGTGTTGAAAAATGTTGGTGATTACTATGTCTGACTAGCATTTTCTAACATGTCATTATGCGCATGCGCGGACGGATTGTGCAGGCATCCCAGATTGTGTATTGACACACCTAACGACTCAAAAGTGTTCACACTCATTTCTAATCATGTGATCAAAGCAACTCTTCAAAATACAAGCATTTCAGAGCGAACAGATGCACTGGATGTGATGCGAACAATGGACTGAAACAATCCGAGAAGGACTGTAAGAGCTGGAAGAAATGGGTGAAAGTTTCAAAAAATGTGTCATTTGTGACAAACTTTAACACGTCAGCTTTTTCAAATGTCAGTGAATGTTTATTTTTAGAAAGCACTTCTCATGCAATGGTGGTTTCTGTGGTTTATCGTCTGCACTGTGTTGTGTTTGCACCTTCTAAACACCATTCATCTGATTGTGTTTCCTTTGTTCAGCCTGTGAATCTGATAATACATTTTTTAATTTCTCAGTGTTTTTTTATTTTATTTTAATGTTATTCTTATTTAAACATGAATCATGAGCTGCAGTTCATCAGGACGATAAACACAAACTCAATCCTTCATGAACACTAGAAATGATGCAAACAGTTCAACAAGTGAAAGAAGACACTGTTCTGTATATGTTCATCTCTTATCGTTCCCAGAGGAGAGGAAGAGGTAGATCTGGAGGAGGATGTGGACAAAGAAGATGAAGACCACATTTATCAGATGTGATTCGAGCAAACCTCGGTTGACCATGTTGTAAAGAGAGGCTGGACAGAGAGTTCAGCTCAACCTCAGCACATTTACTGCTGCTGCAGTCATTCTGACTTTGTAGCAGGAGTTGTACAAGTCCTGAAGGCTGGGCAGGTGCACACCAATGATCTTTTCTGCTGTCCTAACAGTCCGTTAAAGTCTTCTTAAATCTGATTTGCTGGCTGACCCAAACCAGACAGTTATGGAGGAGCACAGAACCGACTCAATAACAGCTGAATAAAACTGTTTCAGCAGCTCCTGTGGCAGGTTGAACTTTTTCAGCTGATGAAGGAAGTACAACCTCTGCTGGGCCTTTTTCACAATGGAGTCAATGTGAGTGTCCCACTTCAGGTCCTGAGAGATGGTTGTGCCCAGGAACCTGAATGACTCCACTGCAGCCACAGTGCTGTTCATGATGGTGAGTGGGGGGAGAGGAGGGGGGTTTCTCCTGAAGTCCACTATCATCTCCACAGTTTTGAGCGTGTTCAGCTCTAGGTTGTTGTGACTGCACCAGACAGACAGCTGCTCAACCTCCTGTCTGTAAGCAGACTCGTCGCCGTCCTGGATGAGGCCGATGACTGTAGTGTCATCTGCAAACTTCAGGAGTTTGACAGAGGGGTCTTTAGAGGTGCAGTCATTTGTGTAGAGGGAGAAGAGTAGTGGGGAGAGAACGCAGCCCTGAGGAGCTCCAGTGCTGATGGTGCGGGTGTTGGATGTGAGTTTTCCCAGCCTCACAAGCTGCTGCCTGTCTGTCAGGAAGCTGGTGATCCACTGACAGATGGAGGTGGGTACAGACAGCTGAGTCAGTTTGTTCTGAAGGGTGTCCGGGATGATGGTGTTGAAAGCGGAGCTGAAGTCCACAAACAAGATCCTTGCAAAAGTCCCTGGTTTGTCCAGATGCTGCAGGATGTAGTGCAGTCCCATATTAATTGCATCATCCACCGATCTGTTTTTTTATCTTTCCAGAGTAGTTTAATTTTGCCACTCTTATCTCCCTATTCGGTGTGTATTTGGCCTGTTTGTACAAGGCTTTGTCCCCACTCCTGTACGCGTCCTCTTTGGCCTGGCGAAGCTGTTTGAGTTTTGCACTGAACCAAGGTTTGTCATTGTTAAATGTTAAATAAGTCCTGGTGGGTACACACATGTCCTCACAGAAACTGATGTAGGACGTCACGGTGTCAGTAAGCTCGTCCAAATCAGTAGCTGCAGCCTCAGAAACACTCCAATCAGTAAGTTCGAAGCAGGCCTGTAAAACCTGCTCTGCTTCAACAGTTCATCTCTTTACAATTTTTACTACAGGCTTAGCAGATTTGAGTTTCTGCCTGTAGGCTGGTAGAAGATGAACCAAACAGTGATCAGAGAGTCCCAGCGCTGCACGGGGAACAGAGTGATATGCATCCTTTAAGACAGTGTAGCAGTGGTCCAGTATATTTCTGTCTCTGGTGGGGCATGTGATGTGCTGTCTATATTTAGGCAGTTCACTGGTGAGATTAGCTTTATTAAAATCACCAAGAATGATAATGAAAGAGTCCGGATAACACTGATCTGTGTGTGTGATTTGATCGGCCAGCAGTTCTAGCGCCGCGGGTCTATATTTTAAATGGTCAGCCGGGTCCGGGTCGGGTCCCAATCTATTACTTCGGGTCCCGGGTCTGTTTAACATTGTGTGTAATACCCGAGTTGATCGGAGAACACCGCACATGCCAGTGATCAGTGTCAGTCAGCATGCGTGTGTTTTGTAACTTGCAGTTTGTAAAATTAGGATGAGAAAATTGTGAGCGGGAAATAAGATGAAAGAAAAAAAAAAAAAAACACGCGTTACCTCAGCCGCCAGAAGCAGAGCGGGGGGTGATCATGGATTCCTTCATGAGTGATTTGGGGGGAAAAAAGCTGAAACAAAACTGACGAAGAGACGCACCTGTTATTGAACATGCACGCAGTAAAGTGTAATGCACTTCTTGTTCTGCACGTTTTTTGCTAAAAAATAATTGCTCCGTGTCTTTATTACAACCAACAAAAAGTATCGTTATTGTTGCGCAAACGCAACAGTCGAAGTTGACTCGAGATGGAGAAAAAAAAAAACTGGGAAGTTGCATTAGTCATCCGTCACTGACCGTGACAGCATGTAGACTTTTAAAGCAATAATCAGTGGATTAAGAAGGCCCTTTCAGTCAGCAATAGAGAGGAACGAACAGCTAACATGGATGGAATGGAAATTTATTGACTTGGAGGATTGTATGCATCGCAGTCAGGGAGAAGGCTACTAACAGTAGTAAGGGATTTTTTTTTCTTCTCGCAATTTGTTATTGACTTAATATCAGTTTACTGTGCAATATGTGCCGATCGGGTGCAGTCGGGTCTGTCTCTTCCCAGTCGGGTTCGGGTCCAACTTTCGAATAATTGTCGGGTCCGCGTCGGGTCCGGGTAGTACATTTAAGGCATTTCTCGGGTCTGCACGGGTTCGGGTCCCACTTTCAAATAAAATAAGGGTCCGGGTCGGTTCGGTGCAGCACATTTACGGGTCTCTTCGGGTTCGGGTACAAATTTTTGGACCCGTGAAGACCTCTAGTACACACTCACCAGAATAAACGAGGAAAACTCCTGCGGTGAATAAAAAGGCTTACAGTTAATAATGAGAGCTTCCAAATTTGGGCAGCACATCATCTTTAAAACTGTCACATCTGTACACCAGCCTTCATTGATATAAAAACATAATCCACCCCCTCTCGTTTTCCCCGAGGACTCGGTGACACAGTCTGCTCTGAACAGCTGGAAGCCCGTTAGATGAAGCGCGCTGTCCGGGATGGCTCCGTTCAGCCAGGTTTCCGTGAAGCAAAGTGCAGCGGAGTTTAAAAAGTCCTTGTTTGTGCGGGTGAGGAGTCGTAGTTTGTCTGATTTATTAGCCAGGGAGCAGTTGAAAAAGTTCCTTAAGACAGGACAAACAAACAAAAAAAGAAGTAGTACCAAGCAGCGACAAACCATGGCAGCCATCCGCGGCACAATCTTGATTGCATTTTGCATTCCGCGGCCTTAACTCACAAATGCGCACAAGCCGATCTATACACTTTACCTATGGAATGAATGAAGTAGGCTGTCAGACATGTATAGTAGAATGTCGATCTGACTGGCGATCCACTTTAAGGACCCTGTTTTTTTCCCAGCATTATTGCGACCAATATTTGGAATTTCATCATGTGATTATGTACATTTTTTTTCTTCACTGGTTACACATGTATCTTCATCTTCTTTGTGTTATGTACACAAATCATACAATTGTATTATCCTTTGTGCTTGTGAAATGCAGTGAGCTGTATGTTACAAGTATCACATTTCTGTAGTACTGTGGTCTGTGTTCGTTGCGGCTATGCTTTTGCTCGTTGCTTTTAGTCACAGGAGTTCGAGTCCCAGGTCATATTCCTTTCTCTTCTTTTCATTTGTTGTGTATTAGTCTATGTCTTTTAAATGTTAGAGAAACTACCATTTCTGCATATAACAAGCATAACAAAAAAATGCTTTATTTATAATGATTCATTAACCGGCGAACTGGTGTAAGCCCTATCAGCTGAACTGAGCAGTGGCTGAATAACTGATTTCCCATACGAACACGCTTGTTTTGCTTCTTTACATATAGGCTATACTTGCTGTATGCCTTGAAAACAATATAGGTAAGTTTCTGACGAATAATAATTAAAAAAAAAAAGGTTACATTCTTTTACATTCCCTCTGCTTTGTCATTATCCTAACATGCATGCACATAGCCTACATAAGCAATATGATTATGTCGATGTTCCAATCATTTTTTTTTTTTTGCACAAACAGTCAAAGCCTGTTAAAAACAAAATGTTTGTTTTTTCTTTTTTTTCTAAGGCTGAAAAAAGCACGTTTTTCACACTGGTCATGCAAAGGGCTATGGCAAATGATGTAAAGTGAGCCTTAACCACTCCAACCCGATCTTAAGTAACTCTGTGTATTGAAAATAATATAATGGACATATACTTAAAATAACTGTGTGATTAGTAAAACAAAATAAACGCAAAAAAACGTTTTAAGTTCAGAAATGTTTTGATTCCCCCCTCCCTTTCCTCACAGTGGTTTGGCCCACTGCCTGCTTTCCTTCTTTACCGATACACACACGAGTCCGGTGAGAGAGAGGAAGTTAGTTATGTGTAAGTAGGCTGTCAAGGCTATTTTATTCTCTTTAAACATCGGGTGAAATGATTCTTTATCTTTAATACAGATGATGCTGGATAATTCATAAATTAGTCATGACAAAAAAAATTATGACATCCGATGTATTTTCTATGAGCGATTATAAGTTTGACAAGCTTAGCTTGTCACCCACTACAACTAACATGGCGATAAGCCTGTGTGTGAACTGATATTAGGCTAATTGTAGACCTATGTGTTGGGTTTCGTCCAATATGATGTTAAGTGGCAGATCAGTGGGTTTAATACGGTTCAATTAATGCGAAAGAGACTTACTAGGTTTCAGACGAAACCTAAAATACTATGGATGACGCAAAATAATAATTATAATATTGTGAACCATGAACTCATATTTAAACACAGTCTCCATATGTACACATGCTGTGTACACATATCTATCCTTACAAGTACAATTGTGGCTGTATTATTTGTGTCCCCTTCAAAAATTGCTCTTGAGAAATGTTATGTTTATTGTCCCCGCTACTGTCAGATGAAATTGACGCCCCTGCCATGAGAGTCTACCATTTTAATCCTTTTCATTTATTTGATTTAATTCCTTTTCATTTATTTATTTATTTATTAAGAAAACAAATCAGCGCACCTTGTACACGCTCTAAGTAAATTTCCCCGCATTATTTCCCCGCTCCTCTCGCCGCTTCACTCCAGTCCAGCGGGTGGCGCTAAAACACTCGCGTTTGTTTACCAAACACCATTAAACCTCAGAGGAAGACGTTCAGTTTCACCGCGCTCTCTGTTGTTTTGTCGTGATGATGGCTTAGTGCAAACGGTTAGAAATGTTATTTCTGTTAGTAGGAAAATGCAGTTTTTGAATCAGGTCAGTAAATACTTGTAATATTCTGATCCTCACAGTCGTGACTAAGTTTTGAAGCAAGCAGGAATATCTGGAGGAGTATCATCTGAACTGAGACCTGCTGCTGTGAAGATGGTGTTTGTTAAAGAAGAGAGTGAGGAGACCACGAGTGAACCAGAAACCTGGAGAATAAAACAAGAGGAACCAAAAACCTGGAGAATAAAACATGAGGAACCAGAAACATGGAGAATAAAACACGAGGAACCAGAAACCTGGAGAATAAAACAAGAGGAACCAGAAACCCGGAGAATAAAACATGAGGAACAAGGAGGTTAGTGTTTTCATTCATCTTCAATGACTTTTTGTGGTACACACAAAGCATTAATCCTCTGGGGTCTGAGGGGGTTTTGGGGGCCTGGAATAGTTTTGACAAGCCCCGGCATTTGTGCTTTTTGCCAGTATCTTCAAAACATATTATTGACTAAGGTCTGATTACACTGTAATCAGCACAAACTGTGCTACAATAATACATGAGCAGCATGAATGTAGCATTACTAGCATACATGTTTGCATTTTTGAGAAAACATTTATGCTTGGTTAGTGAAGAAAAAAAAAAAAAACATTAAGTCACTGAAATAAGGCCATAAAACACATACATAATATTTGTTCACAAGATTTTTGAGAACTGTATGTGGTAGACTAGAGTTTTAAAATCCATTAACATCAAGTAATGTCTGGTACCAAAACTGTATTAATAGTCTTCTGTGAACCTAGAAGTTGACTGAGCAAATCCAGAGAAGAGCAGATGCAGGACACGAAATGAAGATGATAAAAGGAGCAAAGTTTATTGAATAATCTTAGTTGCATGTTTCAATATGTTTCGTCTGACCTGCACACATCCAAGCAGTGTTTTACCAAACATAACAACATCCCATAAACCCTGAATTTCCATAAACATTCCCTCTTATCTCTTATTCATTCAGTCAAAACAGTTAATTAAACCTCGCAATCATCAGATTAAGCAATGAAAATGCATAAACAAGGAAAATAAGAAATAAAAAATATATAAAAACATCATAAAATAATAAATGAATAAATAAAATTATAAAATGATATAAATGCTAAAAATAATCAAATAATAAATCACATGAATGGCTAATGATTATAAATGATTATATGAAAAAATGATTATAAATTCATTAAAAAAAAAAAAAAAACATAACAAATGTATGGTCGCTCTCTTGATGCAACACAGTTTGTATTTGTGGATCCTCAGATCCTTCATGTTGTTGATCAAACATATTTAATACACTGTAAAAAAAAAATGCCGCAAAATTTACGGTAAAAAACCGGCAGCTGTGGTTACTAGAACTATACTGTAAAATATACGATAGCAACGTTTTAGGTTTTATGGTTTTACCTTAAATTTACAGTTAAATACCGTAAACTGGTATAATGTTAATATAACAACCTATTGAAATCTGATTGTACCTTTGAAATACACTGATAACCACCAAATGCAGGTGGTGATGAGAGTCACATGACGAATGAAAGCCCATCACAAGCAGCTTTTAAATAATAACATATATAGAAGGCGCACAGTGTCATTCACACAAACACTAAACACCATCATGGTGAGACTCATTAAACTGAAATATGCTATAAACATTAATTTAACAACATTAGATGTAACATACAACCCTAATAAACATAACTGATAAGAATAAACCTAGTTATTTCAAAGAAAAACATCAAATTCAAACAAAATTTGAAATGCAATGCAGGGAATTCTGGGAACGTCAATTTACGTTTTTTTTTTCCTGTAAATTTTACATTCTTTTTCACTTCCAAAAGCGGTATTTCACCGTAAAATTGTCTGAAATGTCTATTACAGTTTTTCACCGTATATATAAGGGGAACTTGCCGTTAACCATTTAACAGGTTTTTACCGTAGCTTTTTCACAGTTTTTTTTACCGTTAAAATCACGGTCATTTTTTACAGTGTAGCTCTCCCTATAGAAACATGAGATTTGTGCCCATAATATTTTAAAACTAATAATTTATGCCTGATGAAGGTCAGTGGACCAAAACGTTGCTTGTGTTTATAACAATAAATTTAAATATTTAGCAAGTACCGACCGATAGCATCTTTTAGCAAGCGTCTTTTTATATTTTGGATTCGACAGTGTTGTTGGACTATTTTTCCACTCACCTATCGTTTTTTTTTTTTCAGTTTCTGTTGATTGAAAACTAATAATTTGAGGATCAGTGCAACTCATTCATGGAAAGTTTCAGGGACGTATAATTAATAAAGTTAATAAATTTTGTAATGCAATTGTCTACTTTCCGCTGTTATATCAGGGTTCATTTTTATGTCCTTTCTGGGTTTTTTTTTTTACGAGTTAATGAAAATGTACTGTTTTTACTTTTGTTTCAGAGTTGATTGACGATAATGAGGGGAAAAAAGAATTGAGTGAATTTGAGGAGAAAAATCATGTCAAAAGTGGAGAAAAACCCAAACAGAAAGATGTAAAGAAAGGAAGAGTCAAAAAACCTTTCACCTGCACTCAGTATGGAAAGAGTGTCAAAAACAAACATAGTCTTGATTATCACATGAGAGTTCACACTGGAGAGAAACCGTACACATGTGATCAATGCGGAAAGAGTATCACACGCAAAACAAGTCTTGAACTTCACATGAGAGTTCACACTGGAGAGAAACCGTACACATGTGATCAGTGCGGGAAGAGTTTCTCACAATCATCAAACCTTAAGAAACACAAGAAAGTTCATACAAAGGAGAAGCCACATTCATGTTGTTTGTGTGGAAAGAGTTTTTCACGTCTACAAAGTTTGAAAATACATCAGAAAATACACACTGCTGTGAGAGAGTACATGTGCTTTGAGTGTGAAAAGACTTTTAATACAGCGAGCAGTTTGAAAATACATGAGATGATTCACACTGGAGATCAACCTTATATGTGTTTACACTGTGACAAGAGATTCAATCAGTCAGTGCATCTGAAAACACATGAGAGGATTCACACTGGAGAGAAACCTTATATGTGTTCACACTGTGACAAGAGATTCAGTCAGTCAGTGCATCTGAAAACACATGAGAGGATTCACACTGGAGAGAAACCTTACAAGTGTTCACAGTGTGACAAAAGATTCAGTGTGTCATCACATCTGAAAACACATGAGAGGATCCACACTGGAGAGAAACCTTATAAGTGTTTACACTGTGACAAGAGATTCAGTCAGTCAACACATCTGAAAACACATGAGAGGATCCACACTGGAGAGAAACCGTATCACTTATGATCAGTGCAGGAAGAGTTTCTCACAATCAGTAAACCATAAGATACACATGAATATCCACACCGGAGAGAAACCGCATACATGTGATCAATGCGGCAAAGCATTTTTGAGGGCTTCAAACCCGAAGACACACCTGAAAGTACATACTGGTGTGAGAGATTACATGTGCTTTGAGTGTGAAAAGACTTTTCCTTCAGCAAGCAGTTTAAAACGGCACCAGAGGATCCACACTGGAGAAAAACCTTATAAGTGTTCACACTGTGACAAGAGATTCAGTCAGTCAGGAGACCTGAAATCACATGAGAGGATCCACACTGGAGAGAAACCTTATCACTGCGCTGCATGTGGGAAGTGTTTCAGTGATTCATCTGCTCTACGCAGTCATACAAAAAACATTCACAGTAAGTAGATCATCTTCACCAAATGTGACACAGTAACGCATCAAGCAACAAAATATCATCTGGATAAATCAGTCCTAACCAGACATAACAAGCGACATGGCAATGAACCATCATCTAAAGTTTTCACAGTGAATAAAGTTCTTCAAAACCAGCAGATTCAACTGAGATTCAGATCAACTCAAAGATGGAGCTCCTCCCCAAAGAACAATGTCAAAAACTTTTATTCTTGTATATCATTTTGCTTCATGATATAAATTATATAATTTTAGTTACTTATGGGTTTCATATTATGTTCAATTGTTTCCTGTTATGTCCAGTATGTTTAATAAACAAGATTGTAAGAATAGTAATGCCATTAAAACCTTACCGATACCTATTATTACTTAATATTAATATTTACACTAATATTATTACTTATTATTACTAGAGAGGTCAATCTCATTAGTTTTCACTTTTACTAATTTTTGTATTTGCTCTGAGTAATTATTGATTAAATGTTATCATTTTTATTAATACATTATCTTTACTTTTAATATTTTATCAACAACTTTTATTGTCTGCTGATTGTATTTGAATCAGGAAAAAGTAATTTTATCATTTCAGTTTTAATGCAGCGCAAGGGGGATATAATTGTATGGTACTTCAAACAATTATAACTGCATGAATAATGTTATGAGATTGGTGTTTTAAATATAACATTTTGAATGTAGGTGTATGGAAAATGTTTAAAAATAAGATTATTGATGGGCCTATATTTTGACAATAATTCAAACAATATACCCTACTGTGCTTCGCGACAATATCCATACCTTTTTCCAAATCCACATTGTTAACCAAATTCTCCCAGTCTAACATCACATCTCGAATTAGTCTAATTACATATGTTATGTCATATTGTGTGCTGTGAGGGGAGAAGTGATTCACAAGTGTGTGATTTGTTGCTTATAAATGACATTTAACTGAAGCTCTGTTGCTTTTATTTGAAAATCAATATGATAATGAGCAAGACAACCAAAGACTGATGTGTCGTTTAATTCCATCCACGGCAGACCGAGGGCTGGACTCAACGTGTTGTTATTAGAGTAGAGCGGGGGACATCATTCAACTCTTACAAATCTGACACACTGATTCTAATTATTTATTTATTTGCATTTTATTATACATATTTATACAAGGTTTTTGTAATCCTATGATTTTTGTCATTACTACTACTATTATTATTGTTATCATTATTAATATCATAGAAACATTGAGCAGTAATAAGATGGTGTTGATGGGATGATGTTTGGAAAGGACAGTGACAGTTTAATGAAGATCATAACACTAAATATACTTAAAATATATAAATATAACTAAATCAAATCTGTACCCAACATATACCACACGTTTTTAGTGCACCACCTCAGTTTAGGCATACATACATATACATATACGTATAGTTATCTTACTATGAATGGGAGGAAAAATAAATAAATAAAAACATTAAAAAAATAAAAAACACCACTGACAGAGGCTAGGATAGATGTGGTATGTGTTGGGTATGTGCCATTACTAAAGTATTATTATTATTACTATTGTTACTATTAATATTAGTTTTATTATTATTTATATTACTGTTGCCGTCATCACATAATATTATTGTTATCATCACCATCTTTAGTATTATTATTATTATGCATGTAAATGCTACTTAAAGGAAAACGCTACCGGTTTTCCATATTCTAATATGTTCTTCCCTCAACTTAGTCAAGTTGATACGTACCTCTCCCGTCTCAGTGCGTGCACTTAATCGCTCTAGCGCACGGCGCAACTATGTTAGCATTTAGCTTAGCCCCATTCATTCCTTAGGATCCAAACAGGGATGAATTTAGAAGCCACCAAACACGTCCATGTTTTCCCTATTTAAAGACGGTGACATGAGTAGTTACACGAGTAAGTGTGGTGACACAAAATAAAACGTGGCGATTTTTTTTTAACCGGAAGTGCTGCGAAGTGCTCTTCCGCCATACATTATAGTTATCATATTTTATCCGCTTAGAAAATCGCCACGTTTTATTTTGTGTCACCACACTTACTCGTGTAACTACTCATGTAACCATCTTTAAATAGGGAAAACATGGAAGTGTTTGGTGGCTTCTAAATTCATCCCTGTTTGGATCCTAAGGAATGAATGGGGCTAAGCTAAATGCTAACATAGTTGCGCCGTGCGCTACAGCGATTAAGTGCACGCACTGAGACGGGAGAGGTTCGTATCAACTCGTCTAAGTTGAGGGAAGAACATATTAGAATATGTAAAACCGGTGGCGTTTTCCTTTAAATACTACTACTATTATTCAGATTGTCATTGCTGTTTAATTTCACTGCTGTCATTATCATTGCTGTTCTAATGCTGTTTTTTGTGTTTTGTGTTCACCGTATGTTGTAAGTTTTGCACTCCTAATTAAAAAAAAAAAAGTAGTAGAGTAGAGTAGAGCGAGTGGAAACGCCTGCTTCTGTTTTTCCCAGAATAACCACTAGATAAAGTCAAGATACATTTTTATTGCAACTATAGACTATGATGACAAGAGTGATGTAGAAGTATTCACCATTAAGTTTAAAGGTAGAGTGGGGGGAAACGACCCCCTTAAGGACTGTGTAATTCTTTTTGTATTGTTTTTTCTTTCTTAACAAAAGTTAAGTTTGTTGAGAAAAGTTATCATAGTTTTAAACCAAGTATGAAAAATGTCCAGAGTTTTCATGTTATTAGATTAACAAAAATGTTACATTTTTAACAAAAATGTAATCTGTACTAGTGTTGTCAAAAGACCCGGTACTTCGGTACCAAGTCGGTACTAAAAAAATGAAAACGTCACGGTACCAGGTTTTTTTTTAAGTACCGGTGGTACCGAGTACCCGGTCAACCCGGTTCTTGACGCGTACGGCCGTATGATTTCCGCGATGCAGAAAACGCGGACGGAATCACGGAATCCAGTTATAAAAACGGAAGTTACAGTTTGGCACGGAATGTCACGGAATTTGTCTAAGTTTGGATGAATTAATCAAAAGTGGGTCATTGCACTTAAGTCAAATCGCGATACGGACTAGTATCTGTAAATATTAAGCCGCAAAAGTCGATTCAGATATGAATCCCGCATGTTCTGCGAGTCTCTGTGTGAATGAATGAATGGCAGAGACGCGCGTCTGTTTTTACACACACGCTCGCGGTGATTTCAGCATCTGCCGTATCAATGAGGACATAAATACATAAACAACGTCTACAGAACTGCTCTGAGAGTCACTTCACGAGCATTTTACCGTTTCATTTGAGTAAAACCAGCTTCATATCATATAGCTACACACAGAAATTTAAAGGTATTCACGGCAACCCGTCAAAATAAAAGTTTATCTTAAAGACATTGTGCCAGAAATATATTACTATTATTTAGTAGAATGTATGTGATACTATTACTACTGTTGAAAAAAATTAATAAAGAAATAAAATCACACTATTTCTTCCATATTTTAATTTTAATAGTAAATCCCCTTTTACCCTCCTCTTTACCAAAAAAATTAAATGTTTAAATTTCATTATTTAAAAGACAAATTATATTTGGGTGAAACTTGTTTACTGTTTTTCATACTTTTATTACTTGCGGAAAAACTTGAAATACAATTTAAATAAGTATAAAGAATGGCATTGATTTTTGTACATTTTATTTTTGTTTGATTTTATTATTAAAAATGTTTTTTAATTAGCATGTGGTACCGAAATTGGTACCGAGAACTGTGGATTTTCACTGGTATCGGTACCGAATACTGAAATTTTGGTACCGTGACAACACTAATCTGTACCAAGGGGACATTTTGCTCCAGGTGGGGTAAATGCAGTTTTAGCTTGGAAAAAAATTATATATATATATATATATATATATATATATATATATATATATATATATATATAATCAATAATTATGAATTACAAAATTATAATAGCCTATTTGAAAATTTATTAACTGATGATAACTGGCTAGCTAACTATCTACCTGATTACATGAAATTCATGACATAACTTGGCCATTTTTAAATATGAAGTCCAAATATTTTTATTCAACCAACTAGTTAGAATACATTTTAAGGAAAACAAAGGATTTGATGTCCAGAACAGAATAACTACAGTAATTCAGACTATGTTTGAGAAAAAAAAAAAAAAAAATTCTGAAAATATAATTATATTTTTATTAAATAACACTTACTCCCTATCTACAGACCCTTCTGTTCTCATATCACATATAACTGTGAGGGGGTGTTTTACCCCACTCTTGTCACAGATCGGTCAGTCTCACTCACTCCTAATCACTGTGCGCACCCTCAACCGTTCCCTGATTGATCACACCTGCACCTAATGAGCACCTTCTTCAAGACTACTACTGAAGCACACACCTCACAGCATTCCAGTGCCTGGTCTCGCTCGTTCAATGTGGACTCTCAATGCTATCACAGCAACTTACCTCCAACATGTACTTGCCTCCGGTGTCCTCTCCAGCATATTGTCTCCTGTACTCCTACGTCTGTTTCCTTCAGCGACTCCAAGTCTGAATCTACCGGATTCATCTGTGTGAGGTGTGTGCTTCCACCATCCATCCACGAGTTCCTGTCAAGACAAAATATATTATCATTACCAACTCTTCTCTCCATTGATCTGCTTATTGAACTGGATACTTACCATCTCCAGTCTCCATATACTCTGCTGTTCAATAAATACATCTGTAATTGAAGTAATCCTTTTGTGAGTCTGCTTATGTAACAACTCTACCCTACACGGGTGATGTACCTGAGAGCAAAAGGATTTCACCATAAGTGATCTCATTTTCAGGAGTAAGAAAAAAAAGTTTTAAAGCTTGTTGTTTTGTAGAAAGTCACAGTGATGCGTGTTGATTAGTGAGCAATTAAATCAGTGTTTTAATATTTGGATGAATAAAATTTGAAAAAACATTTGGAATTTATATTCAAAAATGACCAAGTTGGCATCAGGTATCAAGTTGGCATGAGCTCACAATATTTTTCAAATAGGCTAAATTATAATTTTGTAATTCATAATTATGTATAATTTACTTTTTGTTAAAAATCTAGGCCTAATAACAAACCATTTATGTTTTTCAAACTTGGTTTATAATTTGTCATTGTCACTAAAAATGTAACTTGTTTCACAGAAAACCATTACACAGTCCTTAAGGGGGTCGTCTGTTCTCCAAACACTTCTTTTGAGTTTCTTCATGTTTTTATTTCCCCGAGTGAATCGCTTCGCTTTAATGATGATGAGAAAATCCTGTGGTCCAGGAGAAGTTATGCACGTTACTAATATACTTCACTCACAATCTCCTCTTTACAGAATTCATTATGATAAAACCCAGGTGTGTCGAGATCTCCAGCTTCTCTTTATTCAGATCTGAACCTGGACAATCAGCCACATCAACCTGCTTCTGTGCGACTTCATCACAAACTTCAGCTTCATGTTTTTTTTTTCTGTGAACTTTTAACCTCTTTTCTTCCAGTGTTTCCAGATCAGCCTTCCCCAGACCTCCTCCTGCCCATCAGAAGAATCACTGGATCATCTGGGCTGGAGCTGACTGCTGACATCTCTGAAAGAGAGAAAATATGGAATATGATTGTAAAATTATGCAAAGCCAATGTACATGCTCATCTTCATTATAATATAGTACAAGATTCATGTTGATCTTTCCTCCGGTACACATGAAGTGCTTGTAGCAATTTAATCCTTGCAGTCTCTTCTAATGCATCTTTCAGCCTTCCCCCTAATGTAATGGAGTCAGAATACGGTTGTCAATACCGTATTTGAGTCCTTAATACGGTTACGTTCACATACAGTTCGGTTATTTACGGGTGTGACAACCGCATTCTGTAACCAAACTCACACCCATACATTTTCAGAACTCACAACACGGAACACTGTGAACAGGACTGGACAACTAGTTGTCGGTCACATCATATAGCGTGAGAGAGAGTCAGAAAAACGCGCGTCTACCGTGTGTTTCGTGTTTTCATGTGTTTCTGGTAACTTACAGTGATGGAGAAATGAGCTGCGTGTCATCTGAATTTTTTAGATCGTGAGAGTACACGATGCGATGAAACACTTGACTATCTGCACTTACATGAAGAAAGAACTACAAGCAAGTCTGGGGAAACGTTATAGAGTATTTCAAAGTGACCATGGAAATGACTTGAAAGAACGCATAGTGTGCACACAGAAGTGACATGAGACGTATTGGTGAACTAGTGAACCAGAGTATTTTTAATGAGAAAAAAAAAAATAGAGAAAATTGTCACTCACTCTCACACACACAATAAGGAACATAATACTGTCCCAGTAATACCCCACGACAACCCTGTCCATGGTCGCCCTCACGCCCCCATGGTTCCCTGTGCCAGGGTTGTTGTGGCACTCCTCCAGGACAGCCCGCCTCTGCTCCTCAGACAGCATAACCAGCCTCATGAATTGTGCACTGGGGCCATTTGCTTTCTGTGATAGACAAACAATGTTAAGTAATGATTTTGCTGCTTTGTTTGGTATTATAATACAGCACTTATGTGCACATGTGTCTTTGTTCAGGGATGCAAACACATGTGTGGTGAAAAATGTTGGTGATTACTATGTCTGACTAGCTGGAACGTTGTTACTGACAGGCTCACACGTTACCTAAAACAATGCTAATATTATTTCAAATACCCACACTCACTCACCTCTTATAACGAAATTTGTAGCCATTCGTGAGACCTTCTTCTTCAACGCCGCATCCACCAGCTCGTCAACCAAATATTGCCTAACGGCAGCGTAAAGGGCAAACTTTTCTTTTCTTTCGCTGCACTCCATTTTTTTTCGCTGTGAGTGAATGAAAGTGTGTGAACAATGGACTGAAACAATCCGAGGATGATGAGGACTGTAAGAGCTGGAAGAAATGAGGGAAAGTTTCAAAAAATGTGTCATTTGTGACAAACTTTAACACGTCAGCTTTTTCAAATGTCAGTAAATGTTTATTTTTAGAAAGCACTTCTCACGCAATGGTGGTTTCTGTGGTTTATCGTCTGCACTGTGTTGTGTTTGCACCCTCTAAACACCATTCATCTGATTGTGTTTCCTTTGTTCAGCCTGGGAATCTGATAATACATTTATCTGTTTTTGAATTTCTCAGTGTTCTTTGATTTTAATGTTGTTATTATATATTTGAACATGAATCATGAGCTGCAGTTCATCAGGACGATAAACACAAACTCAATCCTTCATTAACACTAGAAATGATGCAAAAAGTTCAACAAGTAAAAGAAGACACTGTTCCTATAAGTTGATCTCTTATTGTCCCCCGAGGAGAGGAAGAGGTAGATCTGGAGGAGGATGTGGCCAAAGAAGATGAAGACCACATTTATCAGATGTGATTCGAGCAAACCTCGTTTGACCATGTTGTAAAGAGAGGCTGGACAGAGAGTTCAGCTCAACCTCAGCACATTTACTGCTGCTACAGTCATTCTGACTTTTTGACAAGAGCACAGGTAAAAAACTACTTTTCTCTACTGTCTGCAGTACAATGTAGCCTGCAATGTAGATGCCTTCGTGGCATCGTCCGCAGCTGTTTTTATGTTTTTTGTTAGTTTGTCCTGTCTTTAGTTATATCCCTGCAAGTAGGCCTTGTTGACACTGTCAGTTAAATGTGACCCAATTCCGATTTTTTGCTCATATGTGACACAGATCGGATCTGTTCTATGACAGTGTAAACAGGAAAATAACGCATGCATTCGGATATAGCGAGATCGGTTTCAGGCCTCAAGGAAATAAATCGGATATAAATTGGATATGTGCCAATGCGACTGTCATGTAAACAGGCAGATCAGATTTTCGGAGGCATCGCGTTCTGTACGTCATTAAAACTGGGACAATTTTGTACTTTTCCGCGGTTTAATGACGTCATATGGGACCCATGCTGGCAAAATGAGTGGAAATGCACACAGGCTATTTTGAGCTACAGGCAAAAAAAAAAAAAAGTGCAAAATGTAGATTTTAATAGAATTTGAGGTTTTCACAAAAAATAGTTAATTAAAGGAACACTCCACTTTTTTTGGAAATAGGCTCATTCTCCAACTCCCACAGAGTTAATAAGTAGAGTTTTACCGTTTTTGAATCCATTCAGCCAATCTCTGGATCTGGTGATAGCACTTTTAGCATAGCTTAGCATAGATCATTGAATCCGATTAGACCAGTAGCATCACGTTCAAAAATGACCAAAGAGTTTCGATAGTTTTCGATAGTTCAATAGTTGTCCGCCGGACTTAGTACACGATATAACTACAGAAGAGTCAAGTTTTAAATAGGAAAACTATCGAAACTCTTTGGTCATTTTTGAACGCGATGCTACTGGTCTAATCGGATTCAATGATCTATGCTAAGCTATGCTAAAAGTGCTATCGCCAGATCCGGAGATCGGCTGAATGGATTCAAAAACGGTAAAACTCAACTTATTAACTCTGTGGGAGTTGGAGAATGAGCCCATTTCCAAAAAAAGTGGAGTGTTCCTTTAAGCCCTCGTTTAGCTATCCCAATGCTCCAAAAAGTCATTCAACATCTAAAAGTATCTTTAATTGTATATTTTCTGAGGATTACATTTTCTCCTCTTGCTTGTAATGCTGACTGGATAATACTTATAGGGTTAATAAGAAAAGAACCGGAGGAAAACTTTAATCTTTCTCATAATTAGGGTTTGTACTTCGGTAGTTCGGTACTTTTAAGGGTACCGACCGAATTGCATCGGTACTACCGAGTATCGACTCACATTAGCCTAAATCATTCGGTACCAAATTTCGGTACCTGAGAACGCATTTTGGCGCATGAGAGAGAGAGAGAGAGAGAGAGAGAGAGAGAGAGAGAGAGAGAGAGACTAACATGATGTCACCCCTGTCCACACAATAGCGTGGAATGCCACGGAATTCATCCATTTTTGGATTAATAAAAGAAGGTCTATCATTTAATTCGAATCACAATATGAACTAGTGTATGTGAATATTAAAACGCAAAAAGACGGTTTAAATATGAATCCTGCATGTTCCGCTAGTCTCGGTATGTATGAATGGCAGAGAAGCGGTTTTGTTTACTACACAAATACTGAAGCACACGTGAACTAGCGATGATTTCCGGACTCTGAACTACATGAACTTACGGGCTGTTAGAGTCATTTCATGAGAATTTTACCATTTCATTTGAGAAAACTAGCATCATATCATACCGTAGCAGTCATTTTTTGTCCGATTCCAAAAAAAAATAATCACACCTTAAATTTGAAGGTGAATGGAGATTGTGAAAATAAAAATATCTTCGTTTAAGTGAATCTTCAGCTTTCTGAATCTTCATGTTTAAATGAACCTTCAGCTCTATGATTATACCTGTTTATATGAATCTTCAGCTCTATGATTCGTCATGTTCAAATGAATCTTCAGCTCTATGATTCTTCAGCTTTCTGATTATTCCTGTTTATATGAATCTTCAGCTCTATGATTCTTCATGTTTAAATGAATCTTCAGCTTTCTGATTATTCCTGTTTATATGAATCTTCAGCTCTATGATTCTTCATTTTTATATGAATCTTCAGCTCTATGATTCTTCATGTTCAAATTCATCTTCAGCTTTCTGATTATTCCTGTTTATATGAATCTTCAGCTCTATGATTCTTCATTTTTATATGAATCTTCAGCTCTATGATTCTTCATGTTCAAATTCATCTTCAGCTTTCTGATTATTCCTGTTTATATGAATCTTCAGCTCTATGATTCTTCATGTTTAAGTTCTCTCAGGGATCCTGAATCTGGTGTCCAGATGAGGTTCAAATCAGATGATCCTCGTTCAGTGAATGAATCTGAATGTGAATCAACATTTCAGATCATTTTGCTATGGACTCAAACTCAGGGTCAGAGAGCGGCGTTCATTGATGAGGATTTTGTCTTTGTGATTTGTTACGCTTCTGTGTGCATTAGCCATTTGCACATACTACATGCATTACAGGATAAATAAGGCATTTTCAACCCTAAAGTAACTTTTGTTGCCTCATGGTGTTTTCACTACTGTTTGAAATATCAGTGCATTATTCTTAAATTTATATTTAAGAGTTGTATATTTATATACAGCTCTGCATGACGTAAAGGTATTTATCATATCTTCTTTTTAAAGGAAAAGCTATGCATTGGTACTTTATTTTTTGTTAATTACTGTGAAGCGTCTTTGTGTTGTATAAAGCGCTGTAGAAATAAAGCTGACTTGACTTACCCACACGGTCCCTGGTTTCCAGATAAAACAGAGCGGTTCATTCAGTCTGATTTATGTTGTATTTAGTGAATGAAGGTTGTTTGCGTGAGTGAATCACAGAAGATGTTTCTAATATTAATAAACGAGTCAGATCTGAGCTGTCTATGTAGGGAGCGAAGAAGCTCACTTGGAGGCAGAACTAGTGACTCGAATGACAAGTTAATTCTGAGATCAATTCTATTAATAAAAAAAATGTCAGTTCAGATTTCATTACATTTCAGAGTATTTTATTGGCGGGATTGTTTTACTGCTTGAAGTTTCTCAGTCTTGATGTTGGTTTTTGTTGTCCAGCAGATGGCGCCAAATCTCCATTCAAACTGAAGAAGTAAAACCGCTTCAGAGACGCTTTCATTCATAAAGCCTCAGTATCCGTCTGATCACGTGACCATTATTATACAGCATCAGATCTGAGAGATTATTGGCAGAATTAATAAGGTTTACTGGAGAAACACTCTCGTGAGTCACGTGTCTCTGTTTCTGGCGGGTGAGTTCAGTTTAGTGAAGCAATATCTGCTCATTCTTGCTCTCAGCTACACAATGAAATCTTAAATTTGTCAAATGAGTTCAGTCCCAGAGGCACATGCAGGTAGAGACTGAGACTGAGACGCTTCATCAATCTGTTCATGTTCGGTGCCTTTTCAAAATGTAGACCTTTGAACATAAAAGGTCCATGGTAAAAGTATGCATACATATTAGTAGGAGAAAATGGACAAAAGTGTAGGCCTGCCTTTTGAAAAGGTACCGCCCCAGTGACAACCTTTGTACCTTTTTTTCTAAGATTGCAAAAGACATAATACTTATAATAAATAAAACCCCTAAGTGAAACAGCAGTTTCAAAAAAGTAATAAATAAATCCTACATGAATCCATTGATACTTTTAATCCATTTAAAACCGTGAAAGAACATAAGAGAACAGAATCAACTAATGTTAAATAAATAATAAAATATTCCTTTTTAAATATTTCATAGTAAATAATATAAGCTTTTTATACGCTGCCCCCAAAATATAATGATTCAGGACTGTTAGTGTTGACAAACACCACAAACCCACCATGATCAGAGGCTGATGTGTGATTGTGTTTCTGTAGCTTCAGCTGTCGGTCTGACACTGAAATACGCAAATACTTGTGTTATTTCATTTATAATCGAGTAGTAAAACATGACAAATTACTTTTATATTTTCCAGGTGAGTGACACATGTACATGTTGGCCCTGTCTATAGTCTGTCACCCTTTTCCTCCCCTATATTTTATTATTATTATTAATTACTGCAATTCTACTTGATTTTGTTTGTTTGTTTGTTTGTTTCAAAGACATTAGTCGTCATTATACTTCTATAAAGCAGAACGTGTCCGACTTCACATCTCCATTTCCAGCTGCTCGCCCGACTGCAAGCAGCAGATCTCACCGATTTCACATCCAGCCACAGCTTAAATCACACAGCTATTATTAGCATCGTTTATGAGCAAAAGAAGAGGCAGGAGTCTGTGGGCTCTTCTCTAGGATCAGGTGACTTCACCGCGGCTGAGAGGATTAAATCACGTGGAAGCGAAAGTGAAAATAAAGATGAACAACAGCTCGACTCCTGGTGAGATTATTTCCAGCAACAACGTGTTTTATGCACATATGTTGCATATTAGTTATTATAAAACATTACAAATATAAGCTATATTGAAATTATGTTTTGAATTCGTTTGTTTTCCTTGAAACCACCTTCATGGTCTCTATTATGTTGTAATCAGATTCAGTGAGAATGGCGCCGAGACCTGAAACACTTCCTGGTGAGAAACCGCCTTTTATTCTGCTCTTAAACTCGTGCAATGACTTTACCCTTGATTTTGTCGTATTTTACATTCATATTGCATATTTTCTTTATCTTTCAGAGATGTCCGCAATCAGCAGCTCCAGCCCAGATGATCCAGCGATTCTTCTGAAGGGCAGAAGGAGGTCTGGGGAAGGCTGATCTGGAAACATACTGGAAGAAAAGAGGTTTAAAGTTCACAGAAAAACAGGAAAAAACATGAAGCTGAAGTTTGTGAAGCAGTCACTCAGAAGCGGGCTGAAATGGCTGATTGTCCAGGTTCAGATCTGAATAAAGAGAAGTTGGAGATCTCGACACACCTGGGACTTATCAGTTGCCCAGAGGTTTGTGGCCTGTAGGTAAAGTCATTCAGACCCATCTCAGTCCCGATGGCCACATTAGATCCGCAGATGTGCAGATCAAGGATCATATCTATACCAGACCAGTGGCCCGCCTGGTGGTTCTACTAACCTTGCCTTCAGATGATCCTGGAGTTCCGAACCCTCCAGAATAGAGTCGCCTTTCTTGAATACAAAGATGCTTCTCATCTTTGGGGGCGGCTGTTGTAAAGGCTCCTTTAAGAGAGGGCTTTTATTCTGACATCCTATGAGCAGTCCCGTTAGTTAAGTCGCTGTTGCCTGCTGAAGTGTACATCTGTCGAGTCGATCGCTGAAAGGACATATCTACTTGTTCAGTTGCGATATTTCCTGCAGCTGTTACCTTGAGGTGTTAGTCATTGACCTACAAGTAAGCCTGTTTGCGTTGTTTTTGTGTTTATTGAAATCGGTATTGAGTTATTTATAACTGCGTCACCCGCACATGTATAGACATGCCTGCAGCCATAGTTTCTGTTAATTTAGTTTAATGATTCTGCTCGAGATGTGATTTATTTCTTCTTTATGGATATGGATATCACTGTTCTGTTTTCCATGATACTACGGTGACGTGATATTGATTATTTTGAGCTGTTTATACCAAACTAGCGATCACATTCTGATGGGTCCTGATTATAGCCATATATGGAGGGACGTTTATCATGTTAGATGATTGCTTATAGTGCATACTGTGATACTTTTATTCTCCCTTTTTGGATTGTATTGTTCACTGAGGAATGGTACAGATGAGGATTTAGTATACTTTGGCTGCCTTTATGTACCAATGGATTTTTTTCATTGTGTATATGCTTAATTATTGTTATTCATGACTGTTTATTGTATTTCTTGTATTCCAGACTAATGCCTCTACTGCCTGTAAATTGATCATATTCTATCAATACATCATCGAAACCCAATCACCTGTCTCCTCATCCTTTATATTATATTGTGCTCTCACCGGCACCCAGGGGGTTCACTCATCCAATTACAAATCAGATCCTGACAGTCAAAGTCTCTCCAACATTAACAAATGCTGTTCTTGTGGAGTTTCCACACACAAGTACATTTGATGGGTGAGCAGCCATCAGGCGCAAATGTAACAAAGAGCAATTCTTTATAGAATTACAATATTTTTTGGACATGTATAATTTAAAATTGTTTTGTATTGTTTTTGTTTTGTTTTATTGTATTTATTTTACATGTTTGAAATAAATGTTTCTTTCAGCGTTCCTTTTATTTAAAAACATGGTTGGTGTGTTTTATGTTTTGCAATGCTAAAACCATTGGAGGTTTAAATAAACACTGTTTGAATTGTTAATAATCTGTATCTGTCTATCATTGAATTTATGTATTTATGGTTAGGACCTTAAAAAGTGGATTCAGCGTGTGGGGGGGGGGGGGGTGTTAGCATATTTTTACTCAAAAATAATACATTTATAGTATATTGCTTGTGTGTTTCAAAGACACGCATAATTAATTTGTAATGTACTCATAATACAAAAAAGTACACTTTAATATCACTAATCAAGCATGTAGATAGGCATGTACTTGAAGTGTGCCAAGTATACTTGTTCCAATTTAGCATCAAAAAGTACACTAAATACACTTAAAGTTATACTTTAGTATAATTTAATTACAACTAAAATACACAGTACCAAAAAAGTTGTTCCAAAGTAGCACACTTCAAGTTAATTAATCATTAACACACTTGAAGTATACTGACAATTAGTCTGACTGCAAGTATACTTAGTATACTTTTTTTTTTCACTAGGGAAGATTCAACCTCAGACACCAGGGGCCTGTACCATGAGGCCGGTTTAGCTGGCTAGCAAGGTAAGTTTCAGTTTAGTTTGTGCCAACTCTGGGTTTTAGGTATCATGAAAGTGGTTTGGCTTTTAGCAGCGTTCATTGCCATAGTAACTTACATTTCACAGCTGATCTGTTCAGGAGCAGGTTATGTTCTGGTTTAGAGAGCTCAAACCGAAATTTGACCAATCAGCTTCAAGCAAAGTGACACGTCTCTGACGCAATAAAGCCACTCCTCCAGTTTCTCTTACTCCAAATTAAAGGATGCTACATAGTAAAACATATTTAAACATAAAATCATCAGATTTTTAGAGATGATTATTTTTTTATATTATTTATATAATTATTATACCCTTAATCCATTACACAAGCCAGCTTAGTTTAATAGTAATTATTAAGCTTTTATTTAAAATCAGTGTACACGTATAGATAATATGCAATATAAATAAGTTTTAGAATCAATAGCTTTAAACATGACTACATATGAGCTTAGATTTTTAAGTGCTTTTATACCTATAAACATTATCAACTCTATAAACTAACTTTACAACTTTTACTTGCACTTACATGGTAAGATGTTTTCTTTAAGTTTTCCTCTTTCATGGATAGATCGTTTCATGATCGTGCTGTGTAAATGTTTAAATTCTTCATATTGTTCAATCTTTTAATCTTCGCACTGACTCTCTCACAAGAAGTGAATCACAGTTTTAAGGCATGTGATTGGCTGCTCATTATGGATGTCACACTTTCGTCTGCATATGCTCCATTAACTCAGGATCAAGCCTGAGTTGACAGAGAAAGTTGATAATCAGCTTCATGGTACCAACAAAGCCGGATTGGAGTGGTTTGGTTTTGTCAACTCAAAACTAATCCTGTAACCCTGAGTTTGTTCAGCCACCATCGTGGTACAGACCCCAGATCTCATCAGAAAATATCAGTTTTGTCTGGTAACAGAATAACTAGTCATCAAAGTAGTCTAATACCCAAAACCCGGTAACAGCAAGTGTTGTCTGGTACCCAAAACCTGTTAACAGTCTTCTATCAGCCAAGAAGTTGACTGAGCAAAGCCAGTGAAGAGCAGAAGCAGGAGACAAAGTGATAAAAGGAGCAGAGTTTATTGAATAGTCTTAGTTACATATGTTTCAATGCTCAGACTTCGTGCAATTATACCAAACTGCTTCACAACAACATCCCATAAACCTTGAATTTCCATAAACCCATAAACATTCCCTTGTATCTCTTATTAATGAAGACAAACAGCCCTTGAAACCACACAATAATAAGACTAAACAGTAATGGAAAAATAATATATAAAAAACAATAGTAGCCTATAACATAAATGACTAATCAACGAATAAATCAATGAAATTATAATATTATGATTATAATGATTATTATAAATGATCATATGATTAAATGGAATAATAAAATGATTAAATATTAAATGATTATAAATGAATGAATAAATGAATATAAAAGAAAGTAAAACACAACACAAATGTATGGCTGCTCTCAGGAAGCAAAACAACACAATTTGCAATCCTCAGATCCTTCACTCCCCCCTCTCGATCATAAGAAATAATTTCATTACATGGACTGATTAAATACAAGCAAACTTCCAAAATCATCATCAAAAACATACTTTGAAAAGTTTGGGTGATCAGGCCGCACTCTTCCCTTCCACATGTTCAAAAGAACAGGTCTCTTCTGTCATACCACGTACCAGTGTCCGTTAGGTTAGATCAGTTAACATTGATCTGACAAAGCAAATCAACACTCTTATGGCAATATACAAGAGTAAGAGTATAAATACTCCTGAAAGGATAACTAAAGCTTTGAAATGATTGCAAAGTGGCACAAATATTGATCTAAACCATGTGTCTCGCACAGATTTTAAAATAAACTATAATCTGTAATTACATTTGGCTACCTGTTCATGCAGAACTTAAATTGTAGACTGCACTTCCAGTATGAGTTTTTGGAAATTGCAATTATACCAAACCACAGAGTGAAATGTAAACTAATGTACTATTATGTCCTAAAAAACTGAGGAAAAATTCCCTTAAAGGTCATTTAAGGTTTAACCAAAATTATGTCACTATGACCTTCTAGCATGGATAAATCATTGAATCCACATCACATCACCACCGAGATTGATTTTCCTGCAGAGTTTAGCTCTATCCCCTAAATCCAACACACCTGAACAAGCTAATTCATGTTTTCAGTAGGCTGTAATTAGAAAATCACAGGTGAGTTTGATCAGGGTTGGAGCAAATTTCTGCAAGGCATAGGTCTTTCAGGGCAATATTTGAGGAACCCTGAACTATTGTGTTCCTCAGAAAAAAATATTATTTCTTTCTTCTTGGGAGTTTAATGAAGAAAATAAATTACAGAAATGTAAAATGAAGGAAAGTTAAAAACTTAAAGTCAAAGAAGGACAAGCACTAGTTAAGTCAACAATTCTCCTTTCCACAATCCATCATACTATATTCTAAATTGCCATCACACTTACAGGCTAACAGAGGCTGCAGTTTTCCATAATGTACATATATATATATATATATATATTTTTTTTTTTAGAACATTGGCAGGTAATTGAATGTTATAAAAGCTAACAAAACATCTATTAACAATACGGTCTGTGTGGTTGCTGAAATGATTAATAGAAATGATTAATAGGTAGATAAGAAATGCTGATATTACTGTATTTTACAGTTCTGTTCTGTGTGTACATACAATGCACTTATTATAACAATTATAATAACTGGGTAATAACTAGGTACTAACCTTGAATCTAACCTTACCCCATGTAGCTACCTTGTACTATACCCAGTACTTTCTTAGGTAAGTACACTGTAAGTACACATACTGTAAAATAAAGTGCAACCAAAATTGTATTAATTATTATTATTATTATTATTATTATTATTAACAATATAAGAAAATACATATTTATTATCTGAGGTGCTGAAAATCACAGAATGACACACGAGCTATTTGGTTTATTCTTCATCTCTTCAGCTTCTTTTTGGAGATTTTTTAAATGTTCCTCTTTCTTGTCTTGTAGGCATTTATGGAGTTTTTCAGCTTCTTGTCGTAACTGTTTTATTTTGTCTCCTTTCTGGTCTTGCAGGCCTTGGCAGAGTTTTTCAACTTCTTGTTGTAGCGCCTCTATTTTTTCTCCTTTCTGGTGTTTCAGATGTTCATTGAGTGCTTCGGCTTGTTTTTTTAGCTCTGTTATTTCTTTTTCTTTCTGGTCTTGTAAGCTTTGACAGAGTTTTTCAACTTCTTCGTGTAACTCTTTTAATTCTCTTTCTTTCTGGTCTTTCAGGTGTTTATAGAGTTCTTCCAGTAATTCCTGTTGTTTCTGACGTTCTTCCAGCATGAGTTGGAGCACCTGAATGTGCTGCTCTTTTCTCTCTCTGAATTCGTTTGATTCTTCTGCTTGTTTTCTGGCTTCATCTTCATGTTTCTTCTTCATGTCTTTTATTTCCTCTTCATGTTTCTGTCTAATTTCATCTCTCTCTTTCTCTTCTTTTTCATTTCTCTCCTTCTCCTGTCTTTCTCTTTGCTTGATCTCTTCTTCCTGTTCATGTTTCAGATCTTCAATCATTTTCTTCCATGCCTTTCTCTCTTCTTTTTGTCTCTCATCATCTTCTCGTTTTCTTCTCTCCCACTCCTCTTTTCTCTCTTGTTCCAGTCGTTCATAATGTATTTTCATTTCAGCTTTCTTTTCTTCATATTCTCTCTCTTTTTCTTCTCTTTCTCTTCTCTGTTTCTGTCTCTCCTCCTCTATCTTTTGTTGTTCTTCTTCTCTCTCTCTTTCAAATCTCTTTGTCATTTTCTCCAGTTCATCTTGTTTTTCTCTCAGCTCTATCTTGTGTTCTTCTTTTCTCTTTCTTTCTTCTATCTCTCGTTCTTTCATTTGTAGCTTCTTTTCTTCTTCCCATTCTCTCTGCTGTCGTTTTATTCCCTCTTGAATCTCTTTTCTGTCATTTTCAGCCTCTTTTATTTTTCTCTCCCATTCCTGTCTTTCTTTCTCTTCTTCTTCATTCCTCCCTTTCTTCTCCAAATCTCTCTTTTTAGTTTCTTCTTCCTGTTTCACCTTCAATTCTTCTATAGTACGTTCTTTTTCATTTTTCATTTTTTCTTGATCCTGTCTGTATTTCTCTTCTTTCTTTCTATCTTCTTCTTCTCTTTCTTTTTGCTGTTTTTCATACTGTAAACTCTGATTTTCAATCTCTCTCTTCATCTCTTTTATTTTTCCATCATATTCATTTTTTTTCCGTTTTTCCTCCTCTAATTGTTTCTGGTTTTCTATCTCTCGCTGCTTTTGCTCTTTTTTGTGTTTTTCTTCAAAATCTTTTATCAGTTTTTCCTCTTTTTGTCTGAACTCATTCTCTCTTTGTATTCTCTCCTCATCTGCTTTTCTTTTCTCTTCTTCCAGTTTTTTCTTGAGCTCTTCCATTTCTTTCACATATTCGACTCTTAATTTCTCATTTTGAGCCTGAATTTCTTTCTCTCTCTCTTTCATTATTTCCTCCATCCTCTTTTTAATGGACATCTCTGCGTCCTCAAACATGCTGTTAGTGAAGTATCGACCCTCATTACTATTTTTCACCTCTTCTATCATGTTTAACAGTTGAATCACTTGAGTTTTGTCTTGTTTTTCTTTGTTATTGAAGACCAGGAATCTGTTTCCACAATCTCTGATCAGATTCTTCAGTTCTGCAGACTTACTTTCCCTCACATAATCCTCTATAGTTTCATCATTAAGATCGTCTCCTCTAGTGAACAGAACAATGCTGAACTGAGCAGATTTTGGACCAAAGATCTTCTTTATCAGATCCATAGTGTCTGTTTCTTCTTTGGTGAATCTTGCCACACTCAACACAATGACAAACACATGAGGTCCAGGTGACGACAGTGAAACACATTTCATTATTTCTTCCGCCACTTGTTCATTTTTCAGTGTTGTGTCAAAGAGTCCTGGAGTATCAACAACAGCTACTGATCGACCTTCAACTTCACCGACTCCTTTAATGCAAACAGTCGTCACTGAATCTGCTCTTGCTTTACTCACAAACTCATCTCTTCCCAGAATAGTGTTTCCTGTTGCACTCTTTCCATTTCCTGTTCTCCCAATCAACACAATCCTCAAACACTCCTGATCATCTTCACATTCAGCACCTGAAAATCATGTAAGAATTCATGTATTAATCAGTCAGGTTTAGTTTTCTCTTCTTCTTCTTTTCCTCAGTTCATGTCATATAAAATCGTATTAGTTTTAAGCACCCCAGAGTTCTGATATAATATCAAAAGGTTTGACAATATTAGCAATAAAGCAGATGGATCCCAGATTGATTGTGATCCTTTTAAAAAATATTACCTAAGTAGTGCAAATCATGACCTTGTGAGGTTTAAGAAATAAGGTTCAGGATCACATTAGGTTGCATTAATTTTTTACTTTAGATGTTAAAAATAAATAGCAGCAGACTGTCCCAGAAGAAAATAAATTGCTGAATAAAGTCATTATTTTTGTTTTCTTTGCGCACAATAAGTATTCTCATAGCTTCATAAAATTACAGTTGAACCACTGATGTCACATGGACCATTTTAACGACGCCCTTACTATGATTCTGTTCCTTGATCATGTAAGGATCCTTGATGTCTATGGAGGGTCAGAAAGCTCTCGGATTTCATCAAAATTACCTTAATTTGTGTTCCGAAGATGAACGAAGGTCTTACGGGGTTTGGAATGACATGAGGGTGCGCAATTAATGACATAATTTTAATTTTTGGGTGATCTATCCCTTTAAGTGAAACTCATTTTCTCAGTATATGTGTTAGTTTATTGCTCTATTTTAATTAAGTTCTGCCCTGTCAAACCAGTGAAAATGAAGTAAAACTAAGCAGCTTGTTTGGACAAGCTTAAGTTTTGAACATGTGCCACAAGCTTTGTAAGATATTTAGTTTTATTTAATAAATCAGAATGATTGCTATAATCTTTTGAAGATGCACAGTACAATAATAATAATAAAAATAATAATACATTTAAAAAAAATCAACTCACCATCTGACTGAATTTTTTCCTCTAACTCTTTGATTTTGTTTTCCATTTCACTCAGCTCTTTCTTATGTTGATCCTCCAGTTCATCTCTGGCTCTGTTCTCTTGAGCTTTTACATACATCTGAGGTGAATAGGGTTCAGTCTTCATGTTCGCTATATATTCGAGTAGTTCTGGGATCTGTCTTGAGTTTTCAGGTTCATTTAACCCCATCAGTCTGTACTGACCTCCATAACGACTGATTAACCTCTGAGAATCTAGGCTGGATTTGACAAAATCTGTTGCAATTCCTTCAGTGGGGAGCTCTGTGGTGAAGAGCAGAATGAAATGCTCAATGGAGGAAAATATTCTCTGGATCTTCTCTATTTCTGCTTCGTCTTCATTATTAAGTGGTCCAACTGGAACAATGATGATGAAAGCATGAACTCCAGGATCACAGAGAGACACACAGCGGAGGGTCAGACGCATCACTTCCTCCTCTGAGAGCCGATTAAGATCTGGAAGCTCCAGCAGACTGATCAGATGACCATGAATCTTCTCTTCTTTCTTCACACACTCTTCACTGCTCTCTCTCTGATGTGAAGGAATGATATTTTGTCCTCGTAAAAGTTTTGACATGATGACTGTAAGTGTTGTAGAACGCCCACACAGCACCAGGTTCAGCTTGTTTTTACCGGAGAAATTTGCTGATAGTGAAAACAAATTAAGAAATAATCATTAGAATTGTTATTAGAATAGAATGCTTACACTCATGCTGTACACACACAAAAAATAGTTCTTCAGCGGTTCTTTGGGGTGGATGAGATGCTATATAGCACCACTGTCATAGATAGAACCCGTTAAGACCCTGTATAGTTCTTTAAAGGTTCTCTAACTCTCTTTTAGTCTTTTAGTTTAGTTGGGGAAAGGATTAAAAATGACTTTAAAATCCAGTGTATTTCCTGAAGATAATGGGCTTATCAACCTTTTTGCCCCCAAGGCCCCCCACCCTGTAAGAAAATATTCCAGGACCCCCACACAAGACTTTTTTAACCTTAGAAAAGCATAAAATTGATTCAAAACAGCTTTTGCCATTGTAGCAAATTCCCATGCATAGCAAACATATGAGAGTGGAGTAACATCTCTAAAATCTAAGAAAGAGAATGGGGTTCCTCTTATGGTTCTATAGCACCACCGTGCTAAAGTGGTTCCCTTATGATTACAAGCCAGTGCACCAGTTTAGAGTGTATCCATTCATTTATACTTTTAAAATCATTTACTGCCTGCCTCATTAATAATAAAGTATAAGTATAATGTATACTTTACATTTTAACAAATATAATGGTTGGTGTTTTTTAGTGGGGGGGCCCTACTATGATTTTTCACTGTCACTGCGCTAAAGAAGACGAAAAAGACCATTTGCAAACATATGCTGTTTCAGATACAGTTCCAAAACTCCTTTAACTGTGCTTGCAATGGTTCTTCATGATCCTCGTTTGTAAACATTCTCAGTGTGTGAATCAGATTTGAATTGGAATGGCAAAATTGACACCATCGTTAATATTTACAGCTGAGTAGATAGAAACTCGTGGTTATGGTAAAGGGTTGTGTCATTTCTGGAACATGCCCTAAGCGGTTTGCCAATCACAATGTACTGGGCCAGTTAACCAGTCTGAGCACATTTTGTGGTTAATTGAAACAGTGACTAAAGAGTGCATTCAAGACTGGTTTCAATAAAAGTTTCAATAAAACACTTCCCTTGACACAATCAACAGGTTGAAAGTTTAATAACAGTAACAGAATAAGGATTGCTCAGAACCGAATGAATTTTATTTAGGACTAATTACTACTAACTCTAAGCTGGACAACTGCTGAAAACTTATATACCATGATTCACACCTCAGTGTTAGCAGAGTGTTACAGGACACTCCATCTACTTGCACCTCATCAAACAATACGTGATGGACCTTATGAAGTCAATTTACATTTTCCTTAACACTTTCCCTGCCACTGATAAGATTTTCCATCATTTATGGCACAACACTTTCCACCATTGATGAGTTATTCTGTTATTCTATATGTGTGTTTTTTTGTTTTTTACAGTAGGTGGTGCTTTTACAGACCTTCTGAAATAGGACAGAATTATAGATCCAAAAACAAGCAAAGGGCAGTATCTGTGTAAACCAGGGATGTGTCTTAAATCACATCATACTTATTTTGAGTTAGAAATAACTTTGTGACTGCAAAAAAAAAAAAGAAAAAAGGAATATGTTCTATATATAAATAATGTAATATGGATGCACTACATTCACTATGTTGGCATTATCATGTGACCAACCATGCCTTGCTTCACTGTCATTTACAAATTATCTCTTTAGCGAATGAAGAATGAATGAACCTAGAATAACATGTTTTGAGGCTCTGTTTTTTCTTTTGCTATATTCATCATTTACACATTCATACAACAAAATATTCTGGGGGCCATAAAAGTAATACAAAAAAAAAAACCCTTGGAAAATGTGTGGTGGTATAATTATTTTTGGATGTTTTGGAAGTATTTGTATAATATATTTGTTAATTATATTATATAATTATAATTATGATCATAATCTGAGAAAATGTAAGAAAATGTTTTTTTTTAAAGCATTAAAAAAATTGAATACAACCTTCATCACTTCCCTCTTTCTGTCTCTCCTCAGGTTTATCCTCCTTATTTTCCTCCTCTGGTCTGACTGAATCATCAGATCTGCTCTGTTCTTCTTCCACTGATGTTTCTTTAACATCTTCATATATCACACATGTGAGATACTCTTTCGGGTTTCCTTTGAGCATCATATCAACTTTACTGAACATCTCTGAGTGCCATTCTGGTTTTCTTTCATCAAGCTGCAGATGTCCTCCTCCACAATCTGCTATTATCTGAGAGATCGCATTATTCATGACAACAGAACTAAACATTGACATGTATGTCTGTGCATCAGTTGTGAGAACAATAGTGCGTTTCATCGCTTCTTCGCTGAATTCTTTCAGGACACTTGTCACTCTGTATCTGTCCTCCTCAGTGAAGTCCTTATGCTGCAGTACAAGTATGAAGACATGCGGTCCTGGATCAGACAGAATCACACACTCTCTCACTGTCTGTGTGATCTGATGAAGTGAGAGGTGAGGCTGAAGAAGTTGAGGACTGTTGATCACGGCCACATGTCTGTCCTTCAATCTTCCTCCGACTCTCTTACTGTGCTGGGGGAGCTTCCTCTGAACCAGAATTTCTTTACTCTCAAACACATCTGTCTTTAAGATTAAGTTTGCCACACGATTGTTTTCTAACACACTCTTCCCCAGAAGAACAATCCTCAGATCACTCACTGAAACACACAAGAGACCAAATAAGCCTGATGCTTCTTAGACATAACTTCATAATTTCTCTAAATATATACACAGATATAGGATACAACGGGGCTTAAGGCACTACAAGCTTAAAGGTGCATTTGACTTTATTCTCCTTTAAACCACTAGATGACAAAATCTCACTTCAGAAATTTCCTAAACATATTTATTTCACAATGCACGTGGACATTTGTCTGACAGCAATGCAAAGTTGATTCTGCGCTAGTTTGATGTAATATGTAATATTTTAAAATGTTGTAGATGTAGCGAATGAGAATCCATAAAATTACAGAATATATTTTTAGACAAATGTCTTGTTGGTGTTTTTCCATTTTGTTCAAAGTAATTAAAGCAACAGTTTTTCAATAACAAAATAATATGTCAAAGTATGATATTTCAGGTAAAAATTGAGTTTGGTTGGTTTAGACATTAATGGCTGTGTGTTGAGTTATTTTGAGGGGACAGCAAATTTACACTGTTATACAAGCTGTACACTAACTACTTTACATTGTAGCAAAGTGTCATTTCTTCAGTGATGTCACATGAAACGATATAATAAAATATTTACAAAAATGTGAGGGGTGTACTCACATCTGTGAGATACTGTGTGTGTGTGTGTGTGTGTGTGTGTGTATATATATATATATATATATATATATATATAGCAAATAAATAAACAAATAAATTCTAAACCTTTAAATCAGACACATCTGAATGAAAATGAAACTGTTCTGTGAAAACATTCTTGATTGCAGTTGGTAAAAGACTTACCATCATACTTCCAAGAACTATGGTCTTCTCTCATTTGTCTGACTGAACACACAGAGCTGCTGCTCTTTTCATCCAGTAATGAGCCGTGCTGAGTCTCCTTATATTTACTACGAGTGATTATTTCATCCATTTTTTGAAGTATTTGAGAGTGTTGTGTGTGTTGAAGCTGAAGATGTCCTCCTCCACATTCTGTAGATATTTGCTGAATGAATTCATTTTCCTTTAGAAATTTCTGTTTAGCATGTTTCTCGTCGTCAGTAGTCAGAATCATTGTGCGCTTCATCGCCTGCTCACCAAAGCAATTCAGCACTGAAGGTAATATATCTCTTTTCCTGCGACTAAAATCATTGTGCTGCAGCACCAGTATGATCACATGTGGTTCTGGAGGAGAAAACTCTGACACTTTCTGTGCTATTTGCAATTTTGAGTGCTGTGATTTGAGTAAGTGAATGGTGTTTATGACAGTGATGTTTCTTCCCTCCACTTCTCTGTTGTGCTCCTCTACATCATCTGGTAACATTTTCTTTCCAAACACATTTACATTTAAGATTAAGTTTCCCACTTTGTTGTTTTCTGACACATTCTTGCCCACCAGGACAATCCTCAGATCACTCACTGAAACACACACAGACACACACGTACGTTGTCAAATGACAGTTGTACAATCCTTAATTCTGTTATACTGAATTAAACAATCAACAAAAGTTTTCCCAAAACACAAATTCTAGAATTAACCTGTGCTCTGCAAGCTGTACATTCATATAAACACTATGTTATTTCATTTTGAGAGGGACATACTGTTAGGACGATCACCAATTGGACTTTGGCCTCTGTTTCTTTCTACAAAAAAATCAAATCAAATCAATAGATATTAATATAGCACTTCATACAATACAAACTTCTTCAAATCAGCTGTGCAGTAAATCAGCATAAACATCACTTTAGTTACAAGTACAAATACAACACAACAGTGCTACACTTGTTTCAACTACGACATCAAAATTCTCTTTATGCTGTATTGGGAAACTATCGTTCGTTTCAGACAGTGGACCTTTAATCAAGAATATTTAATACTTTCTGTAACGAATAAGAAAATAAAAAAAAGAAAAGAAAGGATTGTTTACTGAACCAAAAGTAAATTAAACAAAAGATGTCAAACATATGTAATACAGGCCTAGGTAATATAGGTCATAGGTTTACCATCGCAGAATCTGGAAAATGCTAATAATTTAATAAAACAAGAAAGATTAAGATATATTATATATAAATTATACTGATATTTAACAATAAGCTATTTCAGTTACATATGCTTACATACAGGACACAAAAATAAAGCCCCGGTTCATGCGCTTTTCCCTGTTTCATAAAATTGGGCAATGTAATAGTGTTGTTGTTGTTGTTGTTGTTATCATAATTATTGTTTTTGTTTCACTTTCAGAGCAAATAGGAACGCATAAATTATATTACAACTCAAAACCCTTTGTATGCCTATCTATCACATACTTCAGCAAAAAGAAACAAAAACATCAGTAAATAGTGACAGATCTTCTGTATACGCGAGAATGGTAGTTTATAAAGTTCACTATGCATTATTTTAAGTTACAGTATTGGCACTTCAGGTTTACATTGAGGACTTGTTGCTCTCAGTTCTTTTCTAGGCCGTAAAGCATGGATTTGCAAATGCAATGTTAAACATAAAAAATAACTAAACAAAACAGTTGTTAATAGCACACTTTGACAGGCCTTTGAATAAAGCATGTTCTAATTTGATACTTACTCAGACTTTGTGCCATTTCTGCCTCCAAGTTTCAGAATCAAAGAGAAAACCTGACTGAGTGGGGAAAAAAGTGAAAGAGAGAAAATACATCCAAGGATATTTAAAAATACAACATTAAAATTAAGTATTTCAAAGCCTGAAATAGTATGTAGAATTTAATGCCATTAAAACGTCAGGCCAGTCAGGTAATCAACGTTGGCAACCCAAAATAATAAGCCATTACAAAACTTCTAAAATGGCTGCACAACTGTGCAGTATCACACACATCTACACGCAGCAACAGGCGTCATTTTTTCCTTGAAGAAAGTGCGTTTCAAGACAGCAAAACAGTAAAAAAAAAAAAAAAATATATATATATATATATATATATATATATATATATATATATATATATATATATTTAAGTTGTATTAATTATTTTTGTTTATCATACCCGAAGTGTACGCCATTTTACCGTCGACGTTTCTAAAGTTTCCAAACCGAAAGTGAACATGAGCATGCATAAACTACACCAGTTTTGTTGTTCCACTTGCCACAACCATATTTGGATTTCCTTTTCCTGTGGGTGCTGCTTATACAAAGTCTGGCACTCTGCTGCTAAGTTCTGATAGAAGAAAGTGATGAGTGACGAGAGAGATGAATTGATTAGTTTTTATAATTGATTATTTTTGTGCTAGTGTATTTTGTACATTATTTTGCTATTTTAATATGTTGCTATACTAATAATTTTGCTGAAAATAAAATCCACTTGCTATCTGATCAACCAGACAGTAAATGTGGACTCCAGAGAACAATTTCGGAATTCCAGCGTTTCGGAGTTACGCCACTACACCTGCGCCTGTGGTGGATTAAAAACATATTAATTTTGTCCACTGCAATACAGCACAATCGCAACATAGGGGTAATTCTAGAATCGGGGGTACATTTCGCGTCTCTCAGGTAATCTTTCTGTTATTTTTCAAAAACAAAAACTTCACCGAATCAGTTTTGAATAATAACACAAATCATATTAAGCTATCACCAAAACAATGCTTTTATGTACTGTATATTAAGGGACATTTTGTCTTGAAAATAATGACTGAAAGACTGCCACCACACCTATTATTGACTGTCTTTGCCTCCTGATTCATACATTCAGCTTGAATACATTCAGTTTCAGAATCTGTCAGAAAATGTTGCTGTTTTCCCTTGTGCGTTCCTCGGGGTCTTTTTGACCCGCAAATTAAGTTTGCTAAATTTTTAAAAAATGTTCTCTTTTTCCAAATGGCATGAGACTTTGTACGGTGGTCAACACTTTCTAGATCTACAAATAAAAAATTAAATTGGAATGATTTCTTGATTTTATGTTGGTGTGAAAAAAAAAAAACTGTTGCACTTATGGTCTGTACAAAATGTATTAAAATGTATGTAATTTTTTAACAAAATTATTATTTTTTTTTAAACAAATGTAATTTTACTCTATTTATTAATGTTTTTACTCCACATTTGTGTAGTTTTTGGAAGACTTATGATATATTTTAAATTTATATAAATAAATTAAAAGACATTTTTATATAGGTTTTTATACAAAAAACAGCTTTTTATGTAAATTTCACTTAATAAAAGACCCACATTTCTAACTTTCATTCATGGGGATAACATGGATCATTTGACATGGTTTAGTGTAAAATTTTTGCCCATATTTTGGAAATTTCAGTTTCAAAATTAAAAAATTATAATTTTTACCACTAGATGGCTGCAGAGCTCCACTATTTACTATTTACTATTTGACCAACTGAAAGATATCTTTTCACAAGTTTTCTTCAGTTGGATTCATACCTACATATTATGAAATCACAATTATAACAATAAAAATGATCTTTGTCAAAGTTTTGCATTTTTAGAACTGAAAAAAAAAATCAAATTTTCAATAATGTTACATTATGATTTGAATCAAGCCTCAACAAGATGTTACAAAGAGAAAGCCTGGAGTCTAGAGTTTATCATTTATTTCAATCATCTGTTTTTCATATAATTTTAAGTGTGTGTGTGTGTGTGTGTGTGTGTGTGTGTGTGTGTGTGTGTGTGTGTGTGTGTGTGTGTGTGTGCATGCGTGCGTTCGTGTGCATTGTTGATGTGTCAGTGTCACCAATTTATTTTTGTGGTGGTTCTGCATTTTGGATTATTTTATTTGACAAATTATAAGAAAGCCGTTTTTATGGTCTCACAAATTTATTTGTGTGTGTGTGTGTGTGTGTGTGTGTGTGTGTGTGTGTGTGTGTGTGTGTGTGTGTGTGTGTGTGTGTGTGTGTGTGTGTGTGTGTGTGTGTGTGTGTGTGTGTGTGTGCGCATTGTCGATGTGTCAGTGTCACCAATTTATTTTTGTGGTGGTTTTGCATTTTGGATTGTTTTATTTGAAGAAACCCCGCATAGAAAATAGACAAAATTCATCCTCAAAATCAGAAACAACACAGAACACACATGGACAGAAATGAAGTGGTACACTTCCAATATTGCAAAATGATCATGCTGTGAACACACACACAGTCACACACAAACACAGAGGAATAAATTTGAAAACTTCTCTTTTATAATTTGTCAAATAAAATAATGTGAAATGCAGAGCCACCACAAAAATAAATTGGTGATACTGACACATCGACAATCCACACACACACACACAGTCACCCCCCCCCCCCCCCCCGCCGCACACACACACACACACACACACACACACACACACACACACACACTTTTAAAATTATATGAAACAGATTATTGAAATAAATGATAAACTCTAAAGACTCCAGCCTTTCTCTTTGTAACATCTTGTTCAGGTTTGATTCGAATCATAAAAATGGAGACCGCACAAGGGTTAACTACAGGTGGTTTTCTGATTTCAACCCTGTTACCATCAATGTCAACTCTGTTTGTTTAAATTTTTGCTTTAAAAATGATAATTATATGTGTTTTATTGTTAACAAATTGATTAGAAGCTAATTAGCCTAAATACTACTACTACTACATGAAATTTTAAATAATTTCATTAATTTTTAAAGCTATGTTTAGACAAAATGCACACCATTTTGGCAACTTTTCAATTAAATGTGTTGATATTTTTACTCTAAAACAAAAAAGTCTATATATTTTTAGGTTTAAAGCTGAATTAATGGATTAAGAGACAGATGTTATTCTAGGGAGGACAGGGTTTTAAATTGTGTTACATTTGTTAACTGTATATGTTTGACCCAATTTGTCTACAACAGAGATGACATATTTTTCTGTTAGTACATTGATTTTCAGAATAAATTTTAAGTTTAAGATCAGCAAAGAAAATATTAAATTTAAAGTGCGTTCTATGAAAATAAAGTTCCTATTTTTTTTGTTTCTCAGCTTGAAATGTACCTGCAATTCTGGAATGGGTCATATATATTTACAGTTGTGTTCAAAATAATAGCAGTGTGTTTAAAAAAAAGTGACTAAAGCTCAAAATCCTTATAATAACTTTTACTTCAATACACACAAATACATTGGAAACACTGCACATTCTATTCTAAATCAAAATCAATTTTGCAAATTTGTTATTACTTTACAGAAAGTGAAGAAAAAGGAATATTAGGCTGTTCAAAAAAATAGCAGTGTCTGCATTTTTCTTTACAAAGTCAAACATGTACTGTACAAACAGAAAAATCCTGAATATAAAAAAAAATATGACCAGAATATCAACTTGCCTAATAATTCTGTACTGCCTAATAATACACTACTAGCCACCAGGACCAAAAAATGCCAGGGCCGATTTTTTGTCCCAGTTCAGCCCTGTGTGTGTCGATGCACCTTATGAGAGAATAAGACTAGGAAGCAAGGTAAAAGTATATGTACGTTTGTCTGTGTGTTTGTGTCAGATTTTTGCACACCAGATTAACCTAACATTAGTAACATTTACCCGTCAACATGGCGGTTACAGATCTTTACCATGGTAAACTGCGCTGTCGTTTCAAACGACTTTTGTCATCTTATTGAATTAAGTTTCCAAATTAAAATGATTTTTAAGGAGCAACACTTATCTTATATTAACATTAGGTTAACTAATGTGAAATTTAGTTCAGGTGTTAGTAGTTAATGTTTGCCAGTAGCCTGAGAAAATAAAATTGTATGTTAGCTCGGTTAAACAAGTTTCATGGTTAGCTGCCTTTCTAGATTTAGAATTAGTTTGTTATAGTTTTTAATGGAATTTAAGATTTTCTGCATTTTTTTTTTTTTTTTAAATGCAACTGCAATGAAGCATCAAGAAAGACACGAGCAGACCAGCCACCCTGAGACTGATAATTCATGGTAAGAGAACAGCTATGGTTTTGAGAGGTTTGTGTATTCTATATGGAGTTTTCCTTTTAAAAGTGTGCTATTTCTACTTCTTGTTTTTCAGAGAAGACATTTCTGTCAAAGGGTGAGCAAAGATGGTGGCCACGTTTTGGAGCAGCACCTGGGTTTTACAGATGGCTGTGTATTCTTTGGCTGCTTGTCTTTTTCTCCATTATGTTTCTGTTGCCTAAAGATTCTTTGTGAGGATGAATCCAGAGGACACAACATAACGCACTGCAAAACATCCTAAAACAGGAGAAATGGTGAAGATGAACTGTTCCAGCATCGCAAGTCTGTATTTTTAAGTGTTATACATGCAATGTTTTAAATAAAGAATTTGATATTTTGTAAGTATTGTGTCTGTTTTAACTGAATGCCAGTAGTACCTATGTAGAGTAAAAATAAAATATTATATTATAAAATATAATGAAATCTATATTAAAATGAATGAATTACAGTAGTATACTGATGAATTGATTTTATTTACAGTAATTTACTGTAAAACAGTACAGTTTTCAACTGTAAATCAAATACAGTTTGCTACTGTAAATCTTACAGTTTTTCTCGATTGCTAACACACAATTCATGAAACAATTCACCATTTTCTCACAACTATAAACACAATCTCAAAACTACACACCAACTTGCACAAACCTCAAACTTCCAGGTCAAAAACAAATGATCTTCAGTCAAAAACAAACTTTGGCCTCAGATGATGCACAAACCTGCCAAATACACAGACTGCTCCACTGCCTAGAAAACACCAGTGAGATCAATTCAAAACACTGTTACTAAAACCTCTTCCTGGCAATCAGGAATCAGCGGAAGGGTGGAGGTACAATAAAATAAAAGGAGAAGCATTTAGAATTGTTTTTATTTTTTATTACAGGACTTTAATATGTATATACACTTTCCAAAAAAAATAACTGAGTATGAACTCAGTATGCAACAAAAGACTGTTTACTGTCAGTTACAGCACACACACAAAAAGAAAAAAAGAAAAACACTGATCAGTTACTGATCAGCACCCTCGGCACCCTCAGCATCACGTCTCTTGGCAGGATCAGGCCACATACCTTCATCTACATCACAGTAAATGTTTTCTCTTGCAAGGCAGCGGGGAAAATATGCTCTGCTGTGTCTTATCCAGCCTTGGATCGAATCTATAGCAATGTCACCACAGGCCTCTTCCATTGCTTGCAAAAGGTTTGCCCGTTCGTAAGGGTTTCGATCATACACTCTCCACCGCCATGCAGAAAAAAACTCCTCTATGGGATTGAGGAATGGGGAGTATGCTGGTAGAAACATATTAGAAAATCTGGTATGGTCATTGAACCAATTATCCCAAAATACAACATACTGAGGCTGCTCGGCCCGTTCTGGCTCTCTTGCTTCATGCTGGATAATGGAACCATAGAGATGGTTGAGGAAATCCAAGAGATGTTGAGTGTTGTAAGGGCCCAATGTTGCATGATGGTGGAGAACTCCATGGTGACTGATGGCAGCGCACAGTGTCACATTGCCCCCACGCTGCCTCCACAATGGCACGGCGTCCAATAATGTTCCTCCCCCTTCTCCTCCTTTTATTTAGATTAAACCCAGCCTCATCAATAAATATATATTCATGCAGGGTGTCTCTTCCATCAAACTCGAATATGTTCTGCAAAAATATGTTTTGAGTACATGTGTAAGCAATAAGAATAACTTTACCTGTAAGCACTAAATAACACATTAGTGAGTTACCTGTACATACTGCACTCGCTGATTCTTGACTTGCTCTGAATTCCTTTCAAAAGGCACCCTATATACCTGTTTCATTCTAAGTCTGTTACGATGCAGGATACGGTCAATTGTAGAAATACTTATACGATTAATTTCTGAGAAGGCTTGTTGATCTTCAATAATTCTTCTCTGAATTTCACACAGTCTAATTGCATTATTAGCAATGACCATATTTACAATTGCAGTTTCTTGGTCCTCCGTCAGAAGACGTTGTCTGCCTCCCCCAGGCAGTCGCCTCTCAACTCTGCAAAAATACATTACATAGAAGAACAACAAATACTGAGCAACACATAAATTTGACAGTTATGAGTTGAAGGATTTACAGCATGATACAGTTCTGTACACTAAAGAACAATGAAGGTTCTCTTATCTAAATTTTATTGTAACTGTATGTCTAAATAGTATAAAAACCCTGTAGATTACTGTACAGTGTCTTTGGCAAATATCAGGTACCTGTTTTCTTCTCTAAATGTTCGAATGATAGACGCGACTGTAAATCTGCTCACATTCGGCTGAACTCGTTGGCCAGCTTCCCTCATGGTCATCCCATGCACAAGAACATGGTCAACTAGTGTTGCCCGTATTTCGTCAGGAACAAATGTTCTTTGGCCCCTTCCCCTTCCCCTTCCTCTTCCTCTTCCTCTTCCTCTTCCTCTTCCCCTTCCCCTTACTCTTCCCCTTCCCCTTCCTCTTCCTCTTCCTCTTCCTCTCTGTCTCCCACCTCTTTCTGCTCTTTCACCATTAGGGTCCATTTTCCAAAGCAAATGATCACCTGTGGCCCTTTTTATATTACCTGACATTCTGATGTGTGTGTCATCAATTTTGCTACTTAGTGTTAACACGTGCATAATTGTGTGTTGATTGTGCTCAGCTTGTGACAGCTTGAGTTAATTATATTGTGTGTTTGTGTTTTCTGAACGAGAACATGGTTAAACCTGTGCAAAATGATGGTGTTTTTGTGTAGAGTTTTGCAGAAAACACTGAGCAAATTGGAATGTGTGTGAAAGCAAGTGGAATGTGTTAAAAGTTTTGAGAAATGTGTCTTTGTTTTGAGAACTGTATGAAGGGTTTAGAATATTGGGCCAAATGAATCAGTTATAGTGTGTTATCAATCAAGAAAAACTGTAATTACAGTAACTTCCTGGCAACAGTGTTGTCAATAAGTTACTTTAAAAACCCTTTGAAATGTCTAACAGTATATTTAAGGTTAAATGTAACAGTAACCTTTGGTTGTGGTATATTTTTGTGTCTATTTTTCTTAACAAATATATTTCCCACGTCTTGTAATGTTGTTTCAGATAACTTATATGGAATTGAAACATACTAAGATACTGTATGTGTGTGTGTGTGTGTGTGTGTGTGTGTGCTCTGTTACAGATTTACAGCTCATTCAAGTGCTCCAGTCTGGTTTTTGATTCTACATCATCCTTCGATATTCTACTTCATCTATAAAAGTAAGATTAAATAGTTTTAAACTTGATTTAACCAACTAGTTTGTCAAATACTGACAATGAACCACACTTCAGCTTTTAATGTTTAATAAGTGTGCAATGTCAAACGATTCATATCAATATTTACAAACCTTTTATATTTGCATCCTAAATTTAACAGTAACCTTTGCTATGAGATGTCATGAAATTTGTATGAAAATGTGCTTGTGTGATTACAGGTGCTGTGAGAAAAAGTCAACACTGTTACTTGTTACTTATTTCAATGTTTCAATGTCTCACTCTTGTCCTAAGGTTATCATACTCAGCCGGATGTGGTCCGTATCCAGACCAGATGATGGACCTGCACCTGGAGATTACCACAACGCAGCCCTGAATTTCAGCAAAGACCATGACAAGTGAACATCACGACTGGACAGACATCAGCACAGATCCTCAGCAAACACCATGAGAAACAGACCAGTCCTCTGCACAGACCCCTACGTCCAGCAGTGAATGTGTCCGGCCAGGATCTGCTAGGACCACGATGCAGTTTTATCATGCTTACAGTCACTGTTAATCCAGTCGTTCACTACTGGCTAAACGGCAGCCCTGCTGGACAGACTGCAACTTCTCTGTATCCTGATCTTCAAGCAGTAGGAGCTGGATGAAATATTGTGAATGACATCAGTCCACAATCTCACTAGTGATGCCGCCTGAAATCATAACCACACCATCTTTGTTAATTTAACCAGAGGAGAGCTGACACGACTGCTCCTGGTTTCTCCCAAGGTGTTTTTTCTTCGTTTCAGTCATCTGCTGGATTGCTTAGCTGGGGTATAAAAGATGCTGAATATTCAGGAATAATACTGATTTCACTGTATTGCATAATGACAAAACTTGAACTGAATTGAGTTGGATTATGATATCACAGTTTTCTCCAGAGCTGCTTTATTGCCGAATCGACTTTGTTTCATAATGTATTAATTTTGCAACATTTTTATTGATATTGAATTTTATTAAATCTACATCAAGCTGACAAAGTGAATAATGAAATTTTGTATGCTATAAAATTCCTTATAGCTGAATTGAGCTAAATAATTCATAAAGATTAACTTTACCAAGTTATCAAACTGAATTTTCTTTTTAGAGGTAAAGTTTTTCATTAAATAAAACAATGTTTTTATACAATTTGTGGTTGTATTTTATTTTTTATTTATCTTCATGTAATACCTACTTTTTATAGAGCGTGTCATTGTTATTGGCCAAGAGAAATTTAGATTTTTTTCTTGTTTTGAACGATTTTCTGGTTTATTGATATTAATAAAGGGAGACATATGGAATATTTAAGCTTTTATAGAGCAATCTAGTCTACATAATGTTTGTCAGCTCTATTTTAGGTATTTCCATAGCAAGTTTTGGCCAGAGTACCCATTTTAAATAAGGTATAAACTCACCTAATGAACGGATCCGGGCCGGATGAGCTACTTCATTAACGGGTCCGCATCGGATCTGAGCCGGATGAACCGCTTTATTAGCGGATACGTATAGGGTCTGGACCGGATTCGCTGCGCTGTGCAAGTGGATTCCGTTACGGACCCGTTTTGCGGATCCGTTCCGGATCTTGTGGTACCTCCGGGGCGGATCCGGAGTCATTTTGCTATCTGGGTATTTACTTTATTATCATTAATTTTCACTCTTTTCAAATACATCGCATTATGAAGATATATCTTTCTTAATTTGACCAGGTCCTGTTCTGATCCGAATATGTTCATTAATATTTTGCAATGTTCATCAGCCATTTCCTCAGAGACTGAGGCCATTTTTAACGTCTCAGTTCGTACTTGTCTTATAAATTAGCACGATGAAGGGCAGCAAGGAATAGGGGCGTTGAAGCCAAAATATAGTTTAGAAATGAAAATAAAGTAAGAATTGAGCGTTAAAATACTTTTGTTGGAGGGAGAGAGAGAGACGTAAACGGATAATATAATCCTATAATGATATGATACGTACCATCGGCGATCATCAGCAGTGCTGACATCAAAACACAGTTCATTCGGTGCATCTTCAAATGATAAATTAAACCAAAACGATCATGTCCTTTAGCTATAAATTACCACAAATATCGATGTTTCGCTGTCGGAAGCTCGTGCTCGAGAAATGTCCGCAGATCAATTTCACTTCAACTTATTCTTCACTTTCGATTTCAAATGGTCGTCGAGTCACGTGATCAAGAAGCTATCAAACTTACTGACATACTGCAATAAACATACTCATATGATCAGACCCAGAGATGTCTTCATAACAGAGCATCACCAAATTAAAAGTTTTCCACTGTGGTCAAACAAAAAAAAAAGAAAGTTTGAGGCTATTATGATTACAGTGATTTTAGGAACAGCAGAAAGAACGCTTCAGAGCGCTTTTCGTGGGACAGTCTTTAATCGCAGACGCTGAATTACCCTTTCGGTTTACTGAGGGGGACCCCCTCCAAGACCCCTCCCCCGAGCCTAATTCACTTCACACATTCTCAGTTTAGTCCTTATTCCACATTTCATGGCTACTCTGGGTTAGTTGTGACATCAATGAAACAATAATCAACGTGATAACTTACTCCAAGCAATTATTTTGTTTTATATGTTTTCTTTGAATTTCAGCCTGTGACTTTGAAGAGAAAGACAAACTGAGAGGTGTTTCAATGTTCAAGTCTTCAAGTTTAATTTTATTATGGCCAATTGCTGTGTCTGGGCATCAACAGACATGCTTAAACACACACATGCGCATTATTCAATTTTATTATCATGATGCTAATACAATAGCCTACACACACACACACACACAAACACAAACACACACTAATTATGTTGAAAAGTCAGTGTTGAATAAAAAGCTTTCAAAATCCCTTTTTTTTTTTGTCATAATGTTACATCTCACCCCAACTAACCCAGACTATGGTGTGAATTGTAACATTTCACTCCTCATGTTTGAAACTAATCCATGCATTTTCTGATTGTGTTGCAAAGATAACAGCTACATCATTTAATAGCAGACACTTGTAACTAGTTTGAATCACATTTTGAACGCACTGGTTTAAAATAACTCCAATACAGACAGAAATGTCTGTTTGAACCGTCCCCGGTCTCCCCTACAAGGACACACTGATGGTAATTTTGCTAAGTGAAGGGTGAGTGCTTCGTCAGGGTTTTTCAGACTAAAATATTAATCATCACAAAATATGTCTCCAACTGTTCCTTTTGTAACCATACAGGTTAATTTAGATCTAAGCACAACCCTGCAATTGTCAAACTTTATCAATTTCAAGTTTGATCACCTCTTCCCATTGTTTGCTGTGCACACATATTTGTTTGAGACCACAGTTTATTTCAGCTAGTTTGCCAGCCCGAAGGTAAGCTTTAGCCTTGTTGTTTTCCTTTTTTTGTAAGAACCTTTCTGGTTGTGTGTATTTGTTGGTGGGGAAGGTATACAGTTTCTTTACAGCTGTGAGATTGGTTTCTGTCTTGAGTCAGCCTTCGTATTATGGATGTATGGTAAAATGTTTCCTTTTTATTCCTGTGAGTTTTTATCACTATTTTTGTAACAAACTTTGTTAGCTGATGAGTGTGTTTTTGGTTTTGTTCCTCTTTTGTTTTATTTATTTATTTTTGAAGTTTGGAGCATGTCTCTGTCTTTTCATTAACCACTGAACCTGTGGTTCTTGTGTATTTCTTTAGGTGTAGTTCCCAGAGTGGCATATAGTCATTATCATACAGTAGCTTAACTATACTGAAAGTACTGCTCTGGTCACATAATGCCAAACCAAAAGGACAGTTGGGTGGTCATATAAATATTCACAGTGCATTGGCAAAGTATGATGAAATGAAATACCTTGTTACAAATTCAAATTTTGGATTCTTTTAATTTTTTTATGCAAACATGTTTGAGCAACACATTGCCATCAATGACGTTACATGTCCCCGGTTATAATATCTTGATTTACTGAGAATATTGTGATTTTATTAAACAACATGTTGATCAGTGATTTGATATTTGTGTTGTAGAATTGAATCCAGCAGAAGATCCAGATGAGATTTGAAGTGTTCTCTGAAAGGAAAGACCAGATCAGGCTGGTTCTGCTGTACAGCAAGATACAGCAGATGATTCAGACGAGAGCTTTTACCTTCATCAGTGTCAACAAAACAACCACCAGCCAGAAAACTCCATGAGAGTAGAAATTAAGGCAAGAGAAAAACTAACAAACACCTGAGATTGAAATAAACACCTCCATTCTATTCTACTATATACGTGTAGTTTAAAGCAGGTTGAATGATATCAGATCTCCTCTTAATTGTTACCTTCTTTGCTATTGCTGTGAAATTTCTGTATCTCTGTCTTTATGAAGGTTACAGCCCAGTATGACCACAAACATAGATGCTACAAGCACATGTAGATCAGTGAATCTCTTCCATAATAATGAGTTTGGAAAGGATGATAAAGGGATAAACTCATTTATGAACACTGACATTTGAATGTTTCGCTCCACTAGTCAGAAGCAATGTGTCACAGTTTCAAACCTGAAAAACACATCTTCATCAGAACAGGTTCATCTGGATCAGTTTTAGTTAGAGCTCTTATTTACTTACACGGAAATAAAAGAAAAGTAAAACAGTTATCAACACTTTATCTTCCTCCTATTGTATGATGATATACAAAACCAGACTTTAATGGTTATTATCAAATAGAAGATCATATTTTCATTTGAAAATGGACATGTTTATGATCATTTTAATGGCTGAAATGCTGATGAGAACTGACTGTATGTTTGTTGTTTCTCTCTAGTGTGATGAAAAGTCAAATTTAGATATTTTGTTGTTTGTTTTTGTTTCCTGTTCTGTTTAGTAAGCCCATTATAATTTGCATACACATTTGATCATTTAGCAGATGCTTTTATCGCTTAAAATTAGGACAATAGAAGCTATCAGACCAGCAGTAGGCAGCATTTTGTCCTTCTTGGGTAGACTAAGTTTTGTTTGTTTCTCAGTCTTGCTCATGTCACCCTCTCAAGAAAAGCCTAGTTTATTGATTCTTCATCTCTGTGTTCTCAATGTCTGCAGTTGGGTCCACATACTAAAGCTCTGGGAGGTTGCATGCTTTATGCAAATGTGAAACTCACAAACCTAAGTGTAATTGCAAAGCTACAAAGTCAGTTTGCTGTCATCAAGTGGAAAAGTACTATACATGCAGAGTATATTTTACATGAAGAAATGTGTCCAACAATGTAACCCATTAAAGCAGAAGTTGTTGTTTCTTTCATTACCCACCCTATCACGTGCTACGTAAAGCAGAACGGTGCATCATGGGAAATGTAGTAGTTTTTCCATGCTCATTTATAACGACATTATTTTCTCTCTGTTTGATGAGCTTCGGTTTCATAGATATTTCTAGCCTGAAGTCTCATGTAGAGAAGTTAAGGCGCTGTAGGCTACTCAGTGTGCTTATTGTAGCCTAAACTAATTCATATTTCTCTCGCTTAATATTTCTGATCACTCGAGCCTCACGGAAGTTTAAAAGTGAAAGTAAAGGTTAGAAATGAAAGTAAAAGTTGCTCTGACTGTCGACACAGCTGACGAACACAAGCGAGCGTCGCCGAAAATTAGATTTTTACCATCATTTATAGCAGACATGATTATTTGTTTTGTCTATCTGAAGATGTATCTATCGAACTGTGCTTTTATCTCAGTACTGTTGATGATCGCTGATGGTATGCTGTCCATTTACACAAGAGATAGACTAATGAGACTTTACTTCTTTAGTCCTTCTTTCTTTTCCTTTCTTTTTTATTAAAAGTTTATGAACACATTTCTAAATTGTTTTTATTTCTTTTATCATTGTGGAAAGCCCGTATGTAGGAAATGGCCTCTTGAGGCCATATGATCTCTTATCATTAATAAACAGGAACATTAGGCTTACGTGTTATGACAGTAATAATAATAAATGGCATGTATTCCTCACATTAATACCTCTACAGAGCAATTAAGTAAAAAAAAAAGCTCTTTTATAGCTTCATAATGCAATAGGATATTCAAAACTCTTTTAAAAAAAATTAACATTGAAAAGTAGGCCTATTTATTTATCAGCGAGCACAGATTTAGGAGTTGGCCAACTGAAGACATGTCTCTTTCTCATTTACCCCAAATCATCAATGATTTTGCTCTTTACAGTTAAAGGACCAGAAAATCTGTTTTCAGATCAAACTTTGAAACCATTTTTTACTGATTGCATTTGTTTAAATTTCCTTTCTGTTATATGTTTTGTTGTTGCTGTTTGTTGCCGTTTTGTTTTGTTTTGGCTCCATATACTGTAGATATTTCACAGATCAAACAATTTCTGTATCTTATGTTACCTAGTGTTTGTTATTGAATGAAAAATGTTTATAAAACACCCCAAAATGATAATTCTGTCATATTTTACTCACCCACATGTTCTAAATCTGACCATTTTATCATGGTCATACAGATTTAGAACAGCATATGTGTGTGTAAAATATGACAGAATTATCATTTTTGGGTGAATTATCCCTTTAATGTTTTAGGTTTCACATTGCACAGTCCCTCTGGTCCTCTGGTTGCTCCTCTGGGATCTTCAGTGGTGTTGCTCTGTTCTGTTGATGAACTTTTATCAGTGGAGGGTCTGGAGCTGGAGTGGAAGAGAACAGACTCAGAGACTTTAGTTCATCTGTATGAAGATGGTGAGAGTCGAGCAGAAGCCCAGCAGCAGGATTATCAGGATAGAGCTCATTTCTTTACTGATCAGATTCAACGTGGAAACTTCTCCCTCCGTCTGGACGATCTGAGAGCTGAAGATGAGGGACGATACACATGTACTGTCTTCAGTCAGCAGGAGTCTGGAGAGACTGTGGTTCAAATAAAAGATGTTGGTGAGTATAGGATTCTTCATTGTTGCAGTTTTACCAGTGCTGACAACAGTGACGAATTACAACTGGGATAAAACACGTGGATAAAGATGGGCTGTAAGTGATTGTGATCCCTGTTATAAATACATCAGTCAATGCATTATAACATGTTCACTATCTTGGTTCACTATCTCTATGGCAATAGTCTTGGATTTGAGTGTTAGATAATGTTGAATGAGTTGAGGAATATTATATTACAGATCCACATACAAACTATTTCTCATCTTATGAAATACTAAATAAACATGTTTAGTATGTACTTGGTTTAAACGTGTTTATTAATCACTTATATTTTTCAGGTTCACCTCTGGTCAGGAGATCAGTGTGGTTAATGTTGATGTTATTGATGAATGCTGTTATGGTCTATTTCTACGTCATGTCTCTGGAAAGTGAGAAAGGTGTGATCATGTTTTTAAATATACTAAGAATTTTAGAAAAAGATGTTAGTATAGCTCAGTGATACTCAAATCTGGCTCGCGAGATCTACTTTCCTGCAGAGTTTAGCTCCAACCCTGATCAAACTCACCTAATGATCTTGAAGACACTGATTAGCATGCTCAGGTGTGTTTTATTAGGGTTAGAACTAAACTCTGCAGGAAAGTGGATCTCGCAAGCTAGATTTGAGTATCCCTGGTATAGCTCATTACTGTCTAGGAATGGTGGGGGCTGAATACAGCAGTCTTCATTAACTAAACAAAACAAAAACACCACAGGAGAACCACAAACCAAACCATTACATGACAAGAATAGATAAAGAGCTAAGCAAACAAAGGGCTATAAATACACAAGGATAATATTTTTAAAAAAATGAACAACTAAACAGGACACAGGTGATGATCTTAATCAGTAACTATGGAAACAAAATCCATGGAACAGATATAATATTAAAATAAGGTCTGAAAATCAAACAATGTGAAAATTACATCTTAAAATGTGTGTAATTTGTGATGTCACTAAAGAAACACTGACAGTTATGAAGGTGATATTTTTATTTTGATATCTCATGTGCAGATCGTATTGGATGGGCTTGTGTGATTGGGTTTCTTCAGTTACTCTGGACAGTGTGGATATTTCATCGGTCATTTGATGATACGGGTACAGTATTTATCATGTACTTTGATCATCTTACTCTGATGTTGTTCTGTCAGCTCTAGTTCATTGTCTTCAAACCCTTTGTGTTTTTGTCTCTACGAAAGTTTAAGCATCTGGTTTATTTATAATGTTAGAAACTGTTTTGAAGGCGTGTATGGAAAGTATTCACCCCCTCATATTGGGCAAATAACCTTGTGATATGTTGAAAAATCGCATTTATCTTCAAGATGGTCATTTTTGTTTATATTGCTTTTGTTTGAACTGGAAGACACTTTTTTTTAGCTTTATGAAGTCCTATCTTACTCCTATCTAGTAAAAAGATATTTAGTCTAGTAATTAACAGTTAAAAACTGTCACACTGTTAAGCATTAAAAGAAAAGAAATCTTGAAAAATAAATACTATCAAAAGACACTTTCAGTACTTTCAATCAGTCAGTCTGAGATGAGCAGTAGAAGAGTGAAGAGCTGTGTAACTACTCGCTGGTCATTAAACAGTCCACGCTTCCAAAATACTGATGTCCATATGTTTTATTTTTCTAATATGGAGCACCGTGAAAACTACATGCAAACAAAAAAAGGAAAATAGTTTTACACACAACAATTCGAAGGACATCAACGCAAATAAAGAAATATACAATCATTAACTCTTTCACCGTGTTGGCCTGATAACCAGCAGTAGAATGGTAATGCGTCTCTGAATTCACATCTCGCCATTCAATTTGTGCCAATACTTCCAGGTTAAATTAATCAGGAAGGGTCATGTGACATTCATTTTAGTCAAACTGAGAGTACCACAAAATAAAGTACAATACCAACAAAATTATGAAATTGACACACAGAAATACACACTTAAACCGTGAAATCATGAAAATACAAACAATATAAACATTAATCACAAATATGTCATTCATAACTCATAACTGACCTATCAGCGTCAGCTACAAGCTGAAATCTATCAATTCCGATTAAAGAAACAAAAACGAAATTACACCTACTTGCCATGGAGACTAATTGAATGAAGCACCAGTAGTTTGAGCTCTTGTTTAATGCTGTTATTTGTTTTAATATTAATGTTTTAATTAACTGTTTAATCTTTTCTTTATTTTTAATAAATAATGATAATAAATTGTATGAATCAAACTCACAGATTTTCCTACGTTTGTTCCTGTGTACCTGTTCGGATCAGTTGTTCTGGTGTTACTGAACGCTGGTGCACTGATGAATGAACTGATCCTGAAAACAGGTGAGAGAACAGATCACTTAATACAGTATTTCATCGAATTAAACTTAGTTAAATATTTATATGATTCATTATATTTTAAATATATATTATGGACAACATGTATTGTAAACATTAATCGTGTTCAAGGCAGACATGTTCTGTTAAAATTGTTAACTATATCTATGTGGAGCAATTATGCCACACTAAATCACGATTATGGCCAATAATGAATTGATTATGTTGTTAGGATTAAATTTATTCCTCAAACACCATTGTTTAAATCTTAAGTATCCTCTGTAATATTTATATTCTCAGTTCATGGTGAAGGAGCGCTGGGAGATCTGAGGGTCGTCGTCTTTTCCTCTGAATGCCTCTGTCTTTTACCCCTGCTGATTTCACTAGTATCCGCACCCTGTAAGTAAATCCCCATTTATTATAATTTCAGACAATCTGTTAAACAGATGAATTAAAAACCCATTATCAAATGCTCACCCTCATGTGAGTCTGAAGCCATACATACCCCTCTTTCAATGCGAGTGAATAGTGCTGTATCTGAGCTTGTCAGCTGATATTTAAGTTGTTACTCACAGTCAGTCTTGGTCTGTTGTTCACACAAAGCTATCATAACCTCAGAAGATTTGAAATGTGCCTCATGAGACATGGGCTGCGTCCGAAATCGCATACTACTTGTGTAGGTACTACATTTGAATTCGAACGTAGGCCTACTACTCGGCCGTTAAAAACGTATGTTCTATATAGTGTGAATGAGGGTAGTATGAATGGAATTCGGACGTACTACATCCGCCATGTTGATGTTGTCACGTGTCATGCGTCTTCACAACAGCGCGAAAATTTAAAGAGCCCACTTCACTGCGCGAACATAGTTAATGATTTAAATTCTTAACGCTTAACGAACCGTCTATTTAAAGAAAGCAGCGTTGACAAGCTGATGTACTACATTGAGGTTAACGTAACTCCATCTGATCGGTAATGATTAGAGATCTTTTTACACCCAATTCACACAATCGTTTCATCTGTTTGTTAAACCCTCAACGAGTCAGTCGTTCACTTGGATGATGTTAAACAAGCACAAGTTAACCACAATGAACATCAACAATGTTTTTCCCTGAGGTACTTTACACTTGAAGACAGCTGCGTCGCGGCTTTCCGCCATTTTTCGAATATGACGCGGCCTGCCTCTCCCACGGCCTCATGGGATAGTAAAGTGTCCATCGTATGCCTACTACAGAATTCGGAAGGAAGTAGTAGGTCATCCGGGTACTTCTCGCCCACTATTTTTCGAATACTATGAATTCGGACATACTACTCGCCTCGCATACTGTTTTTCGCATACTATATAGTAGGGAAGTATGCGATTTCGGACGCACCCATGGACGATTTTAATCAAGATTTTTTTCCTTTTTTGGAGTTTGAAAGTGGTTTGTCCCAGTCCTTTATCGTTGTTCAAAGATCACTGTTTCACCCTCCATATACAACTAGTCCATCTTTGCCTTGTTAAAACAGTAGGAAGATAACACATTTTATGTTCAATGGGGGGACAAAAATAATTTTGAACATCACGATGCTGAGTAAATTATGTTGAGTAATTTCACATTGACAAGAAAATCCAGCAAACAAATCACAGACTGCAGCAGGATCTGATGAACGTCCAGCCACTGGATCAAACCAGAACACAGAGTCACATAAAATGACATAAGGGCAGTTGTGTGTGTGTCTGTCTGTGTGTGTGTGTGTGTGTGTGTGTGTGTGTGTGTGTGTGTGTGTGTGTGTGTGTGTGTGTGTGTGTGTGTGTGTGTGTGTGTGTGTGTGTGTGTGTGTGTGTGTGTGTGTGTGTGTGTGTGTGTGTGTGTGTGTGTGTGTGTGTGTGTGTGTGTGTGTGTGTGTGTGTGTTAAATGCAGACTAAAGGTCTCTGCACACTGAGTCCCAAATTTTCACATGTTAAAAAATAAAGACAAAATTATAAAATAAGTATTCCTGTGGCTCATTGGTAACGCATTGCGTTAGCAGTGCAAAAGGTTGTGGGTTCAATACCCAGAGAACACACATACTGATAAAACACATGCATCACCTGAATGCAATGTAAGTTGCTTTTATCTTTGGATAAAAGCGTCTGCTAAATGCATAAATGTAAATATTACCTCAGGTTGTGTCAATCACGTTTGCACACTGCCTCCAAAAATTCCAAAAGTTTGATTTTCTGCGTTTTCGCATCCGTAGCATGCATTTTGATAGGAAAGGATGATGAATACGAAAAAACAGAAACCCCTCATGGAGACTGAAGACCAGGAGGCTGGAACCAATCGACAAACTCAGCCGGATTCAATGGAGTCACAAACATAATCAGTTTGGATGATTTGATCAAATTTACTGTTTTGTTTCATTCTTTCCGTTTTCTTGTTTTTACTGTTGTGTAAATAGCTGTAAATAAACGTGTTTAATGAACTGTTTAGTAACACCTTTATTGTGTATTTATGTAAATGGAGAGCTTGGGTCCTGAATGACTGACTATAAGATCTGCGCCTGAAGCATCTGGAGCTCTGAGAGTTTACAGCAGCGGTTTTTGGGCGTGAGGGGTTGAGCTTTAGACCGGCCAGCTACAAATCTCAGGTGTGATCTTGTTTGTCATGTCACCCAGAAGGCATGCAGGTATAGCGGCGACAGATGGGGAGATGGTTTTGTCACCGCGGTTGTGATACTTGATGTGTTACCGCTTTACCTTGTTCACACAGGAAAGTAGCCTGATTTGGTTGTCGGAATGATTGTGGTTTAATGTCACAGCTTCAATTTTTTGATCTTTCTTTTTTTTAGCATATGGGAAAAGTCATGTGCTCCAACACAAAGTGCCTGGACAACTCATTTCTCTTTTTATAAATAAAAACAACTGAACAGACTTGTTCTCAACTTCTTTTATTGTCATACAGCCATATTCTCATCTGATTAAAGATTAAATCATTTAAATGTGAAGCTGTTCTTGGACATTGCAAAAGAGAGAAAATATATATATATATATATATATATATATATATATTTGTTTATTCAATACAAACAGGTGTTCACTATTCTGCATCTTAAAATTCCAAGTGTCAGAACGCTAACATCATTAAAACCCCACATTTTAGCGTTCACCACATTACTGCAGACTATTTGGGAAAGTGTTTTTGCCTTTAATCTTTGAAAAAAACAGGAAGAAACATAACATAACGATTTCTAGTTTAAGCGGTGCTGGCTGGTGCATCGCGGCAACACAAATAAGCACAAACTCTAGTGTAGCCTATAATTGAATACTTACAATGAACAGAGACGAGGCAGGCATACGCCCCTGCTTTCTGGCCCTCTCGATGTGTCAGATGTGTATAAACAGCAGATAACAGGCGACACTGTGCTCTTCACAGACGCTTATCACGCTTTCTTGTGTAGACTTTCATTCAGCATCAGCTCTCACATCATTCAGGCCATTTTAACCAAGCAACAGATTAAAGTATGAAGTACTTTTCATTGCATTGTTCATGGTTAGTAAGTTTATAAACGTCTTACAGGGAAAGGGAATCATCAAATGTCAAATATTTAGGAAAATGGTTGAAGTAAATCGGTGATCTGACCGATGCTCGTTATGTAACTCTGATACAATCCAGGCTTTTTATTCGATTCTGTGTAAAGAAGCTGCTAAATTTGAAACAATGCGAAAGCTTCGTCTGAGAAACAGACCCTATGGTATTTTATAGGCATCACCTTTTTTTAGAATGAGATGAGATGAGATGAGACATTTTCATTGCTTTCAGTCACACTTCAATAACACCTTATTCACCCATGTTTTTAACTTTTTTTTCATAATAAATGAACTTGAACTGAGCACTGAGCTGAACTGGTCAGAATAACGAGCTGCTTTACTACAGAATTTGATTTTGCCTCATTTTTTGAAGTTTGTATTATTGGTTCTGTTATTATCCTGTTTAAAACTTTGAAGAAAATTATACAATTTATGTTGTATAAAGGGCTATAAAAATATAAAAATGTTCACTTTAAAAAGCCACCGCTTATATTCATGACTAACATCTCAGTAACGTGGAGAGATTCTGACCGCTGTGAGGTTTGTGAAAGGTTTTTTTTTTTCTTCCTCTTTTGTCTTCAAACACTAAACCTAGAGGTGGCCGTGTTTCTGTGTTTGCTCTTAACCACAGCGTGGTGGAAAATATAGAAGACGTGTTTTCTCTCTCTCTCTCTGAATTTTTTTTTCTTTTTCCTTTCTTCGAAACTTTTTTTTTTTTTTTGTTTTCCATTACAAATGTTTTTCTTCATGACAACTTTTTCTTTCTTGCGGTTCAGGGCTTCCATAACTTTTCATGGAGTGAGGTCGCTGACATAAGTGCTTTTGTGCTCTGCATTCACGCCTTCAGAAAAGTATTGCGCAGTTAAAGATTATAAGTTACAAGACAAAGAACATGATTAATTAGCCTATTTAATTGTTCTGTTGTATCTATTATATCTATTGTCCAGTTAAAAAGTTGCACCATTTATTCCAAAGAAATGCTCTATTTTAGTTTTTATACAATAGGAGATGAAGCTTTCAGCATTTTCACTGCTTTGAATGAACTTTTCTACATGTATTTGAATGTTCATAGTAAGAATGTTCATTTTTCCTCTCTTTTAAGATTTGAAACATGGACACCATCAATGTGACCTGTAAAGAGATCCAGACCTCAGACGAGTTTGAGTACAGAGTTTCCTCATATAGCTTCAATCAATCCTACAATCCTGACTGTGAGCAGAGCTGGTATTCAGAGGTGAGTGTGTTTCTGTCATCAAACTACACCACTGCACACACACACACACACACACACACACACACACATGATCTGATGGTGTTTTATTTGTTCAGGACGGGCGTCTGATAGCAGATCCATCAAAACCACTCAGACTGATTGATCCTGTTATTTCTGTCTCGTCTGATCGTCTCGTCACGTCTCGCTGTGTGAATCTGAATCATGAGATCATCTGTGATTCTGATAGAGTAAATGATGATTATTTATTAATACACACTATGAACTTATACTGCGTTAATCAAAGAAACATTCATGCACGTTATAAATGATGCTCTAACGATTCTTTCTTTCATTGCAGTCCAGATACGAGTCTTCAAAGGTGAGAGAAACACTTTATGATGCGCAGATGATCCTTAAAGAGACAGTTCACACAGAAATCTCCATCATGTCAATCCAAACCTGTATGACTTGCTTTCGTCTGTGAAACACAAAAGCAGATCTTTAAAAGTACATCTCAGGGTTTTTTGGTCCTCACAATGAAAGTCACACAGATCTGGGATAACATGAGGGAGAATAAAGTTTCATTTCTGTGTGAACTGCTCTCTCTTTTTAGGTTATACATGTATCATAGTCTACCTTGTAATTACTGCAAACATCTGTCCTGATGCAGCAGAAATGTCTGCTACGTCCAGAGATGTGTTATTGTAACTGTTTTGTTAACAGCATCTTCTGTGATTGAAGCGAATCATGATGATTATGAACGTGATTTTTTTCTCAGTGTGGAATGAGACTGACTCCATCAGCGGATCGACACCAGAATCACCAGAAACACGTGAGTTCAGCTGTATAGCAACAACAATTGAAACACACTCCTACGTTTAGTGAAAGAGAAACAATTTATAATTTACTTCAATAATAATTTATAATTCAGTTGATCAGACTTAATTGTTGTCTATTTCTTGTATATATATCAGCTGATTTATTTATTTATTTTTTATAGCTCGGTTGTGGTGGTTGTTTGCTCTTTTCATCGTTGTTCTTCTCATCATCTTGATCTGTTTCATGCTGCGTAAAAGGATCTTCAGGTGAGTCGTGAGTTGTGCTTTGACTGATGTATTGCCAAGGCACTGATATACTATCAGACGATATTTGGATATTTTTTTTTTTTTCTTTTCTTTCAATTATCTGTTTTTCTGTGTGGACAATGTGTTAGAAGTGGGACTTTTATTTTGCAATGCTAAGAGCACCTGAGTTGTGAGCACCAGAATTCAGATTCTCCATCTTCCTTAGTTTACTGTCATTGTTTAACAGTTCTAATAAAATATTTTAAAGAACTGATAAAGAAGGTAAACGAAATACAAAAAAGTGTTATAGCATTTACTTTCTGTTATTAATGATAGAAAGGCAAATGCTATAATACTTTCTCATATACCGCCACCATTCAGCATATATGCATTTCTATCATTTAAACATGTCTTTGGATATCTATTGAACATTTAATTTCATGCACTGTCACTATTTGTAAGATTTGGAAGTTTAGATCGCCACCTAGAGTATGTTTTCAGTGTAACTAATAAAAGGGTCTCTGATTGTTAGCAGTTAAAAACCAAAACTAGTGTTTTACCTCTTTAACAGACCATGACAGAGCTGTCATAAACTCAGCCTAAACTATGAAATCTCTCTTAATAAATGGAAATATTTCCATCTGTTTGCGTATGTTTGTTTTTTTGCAGGGCAGCGCTGAGCGTGTTCCTGTGTAACGAATGTGGAAACAGGTGAGTGAATCAAAGCAATAGACAGGCTTGAACTGAGTTTTACTGCATCACCTGACAATGTAAGACTGTGTAAATGTAAAGTCAAGTCAAGTCATCTTTATCTAAACAGATGGATGATGTTGTAATCTCAGCTGAGACAGAAGCTCTGATGACTGTGTTTCTCTCAGGGATCCTGAATCTGCTGTCCAAACACAGGCCAGATCTGAGGGTCATCACTCACTGAATAAATCTGAATCTGAGCGGATCAACGGCTGCGTGTCCAGATGATCAGGATCATTGTGATTGTTTTTAATATTTACTCAGATCTGAATCTCGGCTTTGAATTGATATGTATTGTGAAAATAAATACATAGTTGATCCCTCTGTCTCATTTCTTCATATTCACAGTTTTAAATCATTGATTGAACAATTCAGCTTTAAATGATTCAAGGTAGTATTTCACTAGTTTGTTGTAATAGTGGAATAAGCAACTGGGGCCCTCAAAGATATATAATACATAATATTATCATGACAAAATGACAATTAAATGACAAAATTAGGGGAGAGCGGGAACATAAGTAACACTGGACGAAAGTAACAAAGCATGATTTCATCATTGTTTCCCACGGTTAGGTCCGAAACAAGTAAATTATGGAAGCATTATTTTTTATTTAGTGCTGTAACACATCCTGAATTTTGCCTTTTCAGAGTTTTTCAGTATAAAAATAAATCTGGTTTAAATGTCAGTAGTTCCTGTCAGGTTGAAAGTAACACTTGTTACTTTTGTCCCTCTACAGTGACAACAAGTGTTTATTTTGTCCCGCTGCATGCTGTGTATTCAGCAGGATCTCAAGTCTGGTTTCTAAGATCTCCTGCTCCCAAACCTAGTGAATATGTAGTCAGCATTTCAGAAAGAAGCTGTCTATGTAGGGATTGAACACAGTTCCTGTGAGGTGAAAAAAAATCACTTAAATCTGTGTTTGGTGCGTTTAAAAAAAAAGTTAAATTACAAAGAGCCAGAGGAACAATGTGCCAGTACCTGTAATGACACTGATTGTCTCATGCCTGACAATAAAAACATGTCTCTGCAGTTTTATGGATGTTTATATTCGCTGAGTGTCCGGCAGGAGGCGCTAGATCTCCGTTATTAAAAATGATTAGTGACGGAATGAATAGAGTTTATTGATCAAACTCCAGTAATGCTTCTCTGCTTGTGTCTGCTGTATTTGTCCTTCATATGGTGTTTCTCGTGTTCAGTGAGCTGTGCCTGTAAACACTGAAATAGTCTTTCAGATCAATTCCGATGAATGTTTCATGTCTTTAGTTTTACTACAAAACAAATACTGAATATTTTTTATTACAGTTATTATCGATTACTTTTTCCAGAATAGCAACGTACACAGGAGTCTGTCGCCTCTTCTACAGGTCACGTGATGATGAGGATTTGATCGCGCGGAACCGAAAGTGAAAGTAAAGCTGAGCGACGTTAAACAGCAGCTCGACTCCTGGTGAGATTAGCTATATTTTTCATGCACTTCTGTGTTTTATGCACAATTGTTGCTTTTTAGATATTAAATAGGCTGTGTTGAGTTTTTTTATGTTTTGAATGTGTTTGTTTTCTTCGTGGGATCGTTGTGATTAGATTCAGTGCAAATGGCGACGGGAACTAAAACACTTCCTGGTAAGAAACTGATTCATACTCGGTTTAAGCAATAAGAAACAATTCGTTTGGATCGTCCTGTAGTGTGAAGAGTTAATTTGACTTATAGTTTTTTTTTTTCATTACAGTCAACTGATTCTTCTGAATATCTTTATCTTTGCCTTATTTTAAAAAACTTTAACCTTATTTTCTGTCTCTTAATTTCAGAGATGTCAGCGATCAGCTCCAGTCCAGATGATCCGGATTCTTCTGATGGGCAGAAACGCTTCTGGGAAAAGCTCATCTGGAAACACAAACTAGAAGAAAATGGATTTGATTGGAAATTGATATAATTAAACAGCCTTAAGCTGAAGTTTGTGAGAAAGTAACAGAGGAAACTCAGAAAAGAGGAGACTGAAATATCAGAGCGCGCAACGCTCTCGTCTCCTGAACCGCACGCTTTTCTCATCATCGCCATCATTAAAGTGGAGCGATTCACTTGGGAAAATAAAAACATGAAGAAACTCAAAAGAAGTGTTTGGAGAACAGAGGATTTGGCTTACAGTCTGAATTTATGCTGCATGTGTACTGTAGTCGAGATCAAGCAGCACAGATTACAGCGGCGCCCTCTATAGTGCGCACTGAACTACTGCAGGAGCGTAAAACACCGCCGGATAGCCTCGGAATCTCCCGCAGTGAATCTCCCTCAGTGCGCGCAATAAAGCCCGTGCTCCCTCTGCAGATGAGCATGAGCTCTGTATGTGTGCTTGCGCTGCATGTACAACAAACAAGAGGAACTTCTTTCTGTCATCAAGCTCCCTCACTTATTCTGACCGAGGATTAATTCGCTATAAGGTACGTGCGCTTTTACATTTCTTTTTAATTGTACGTTTAATTACGCTGGACCGTGTACCGGTTGTCTATTGATTGTGAAAGATTATTATTATTATTATTATTATTATTATTATTATTTTGGTAACACTTTATTTTAGGGTCTCTTAACTAGTTGCTTATTAGCATGCATATTACTAGAATATTAGCCATTTATTAGTAGTAATTAAGCACATATTAATGCCTTATTCTACATGACCTTATTCCACATCCCTAATTCTACCCAATACCTAAACTTAACAACTACCGCACTAACTATTAATAAGCAACAAATTTGGAATTTATTGAGGGAAAAGCCGTAGTTAACAGTGAATAAGTGTTCCCTATTCTAAAGTGTCACCATTATTTTTAATTAGCATGGTTTTTAAAGCATAGATAGCCTACTGTCACAAGTACACCATGTTTGGAAATTGTGTCAGCGTCGGGATGAATGACATATTTGCATATTAGCAATTTAAGAGAGGAAGAAAGATCATTGAAATAAACGTATAACTGCTAAAAATGAGCGTGTGTTAGATCGCCGCTTTCTAAAGGACGATTCATAACCCTCACACACGCACATGCATAATTGTAAAAACTTACTAACGTTCAAATGTTATTTAAAATACTAGTAATTTATAGTGTTTTTGAAGCATGCTGTAGTAACGTGTATCATGTAGTATGTACAACACTTTGTTAATGCATGATTCTGTCAGGAGTGAGTGAAAGAGGACTCAGATGCAGAGTAGAGAACGGATAACCTTTATTTCTCGTCACCAAAACACAAAATAACATAAACAATAATTAACAGCTGCTTAAGGAAGCGGAGATCTCCGTGTTGCTGGATCTGCTGGATCTCCGTGTTACTATTCCTGCAGCTCAAGGGAACAGAAGGTCAGAGAAAGCACACAGAATACTAGCCAGGACAAAACAATCTACTCACAACGCAGAGCAGGAAAGTACACTGTAAAAAATTTCCCTGTAAAAAAACGGTAATCTACTGGCAGCTGTGGTTGCCAGCATGATACCGTAAAAATACGGAGCACTACTGTTTTTAAAATTAACAGCTAAATACCGTTTTTTCAGCAACAGTAGACAACTGTAATTTAGCAGCATATAGCTGTTAAATTACAGTTGTCTACTGTTGCTGAAAGAACGGTATTTAGCTGTTAATTTTAAAAACAGTAGTGCTCCGTATTTTTACGGTATCATGCTGGCAACCACAGCTGCCAGTAGATTACCGTTTTTTTACAGGGAAATGTTTTACAGTGTTTAATTAGATACTAGTCACAACCCAATAATTCAAATTTTAAATGCTATAATAACCCTGCACTTTATATTTATCCATGGGTAACAAAAAGGAATAAAGCCAAGTTAGGATTTTTTTTTTTTTTATTATTATGATAAAAATGTAAAAGTATTCAAGTAATATTCAGTGCACATAAAAAAATAAACACCCATCAACATATCAAAATACAAAAATGGCTTACAAAAAAGCAAACAAACAAACAAAAACAAAATATCGAATCAGGCTTCAAACATTACTCCAAAAACAATTGCACTGAAACAAACAAATTATTAAAAATAATAAAATAAACAACATGTTTAACAAAGCATCAGCATTTTTAATACCTAAATAACTTGGTATAAACAAAGTGCAACTCACCAGGCCAGCACATTTTTCAAAAACCAACCTGCATGGGTGTGGGGTTGTCAACTACATTTTTTTAAATGAAGTCCCACTCAAAGTCCATAAGTCTCTTTAAGAGGTTTGACACTTTGGTGTTGACGGTTATGGTTTTCTTTTGCACCGTTTTCCCAGTTTTTTTGGATGTAACTTTTCCTCTGGCAGCCTTGGTCCCCTTTTCAGGATTTATTCCAACAAAACGTCTAAAAAAAATATAAGAAAGGAATATTTTCAGTAAACAATGATTTTAAATGGTATGATTTTGATTATCAAAATTTTGGTAACACTTCAATAAAATTTCATTCGTTAACATGAACTAAGAATGAACAATACTTCTACAGCATGTATTAATCTTAATTATTTTCAACATTTGCATTGTTGTTAAAATCAAAAGGGTGTATATGTTAACATTAGTTAATGCACTGAACTAACATAATCAATGAACTATATTAAATACTGTAACAAATTTATATATTTTTGTTAGTTCATGTTAGTTAATGCATTCACAAATGTTGAGAAATTATATATTATTGTATTGTGTTACTGTGGCCTTCAAAGAAAAAAAAAAGTCACAAGTTTGTGATAAAGTTAAGTAAATGAGATCATTATTTTAGGGGGAACTATATGTTTAAGGGTTAGTTCACTCAAATAAAATTTCTGACATTAATTACTCGCCCGTAAGACCTTTGTTCATCTTCGGAACACAAATTAAGATATTTTTCCTGTCAACATCACATGCATGCATGCATGTCTGCTCAAGTTTTCAGCTTCGGCCAATACTGAGTTGGCATTCGGATGTAAATAAGGAAGCCTGCACTGAATTCACTACATATGACAACGGTTCATTTTGTTAAATAAAATCTTTATTTTTGTTTTGTTTTTTGGTGCACAAAAAGTTCTTGTCACTTCATAAAATTAAGGTTGAACCACTGCAGTAACGTTGACTATTTTAAACCATGTTTTCAACTACCTTTCTGGAGGTCAAAAGGTGCAATGACATTGCTGCCTATGTGTGGATCAGATACCCTCGGATTTCATCAAAAATATCTATGTTTGTGTCCTGAAGATGAAAGAAGGTCTTACGGGTGTGGAACGGCATGAGGGTGAATCCCTCATGACAGAATTTTTTTTCTTTCAGCTGAATGCAATCAGAGTTATATTATATAATTTTCTGGCTCTTCCCAGCTTTGGAATGGCATTGAGTAGTGTTTTTAAAGCTCCAAAAAGCACATTCATACATCATAAAAGATATCCATACAACTAAATTAGAAAAAATATATATATATATATATTGTAAGAGAAGGGGAGCTACGTCCTACGTCGGGTCAGAGATCACCCTTCTGCCAGAACTCAATTCTCTCATGAACGTGCGTACAGCCGTTGCCAGAAGCCAATGATTATAGTTTATAAAGCTATAAATATGGATATTTTTCTTACAAAAACACATCACTTCACTTCGGAAAACATTTATTAACCCCCAGGAGTTGTATGGATTATTTTTTATGATGGATGAATACACTTTTTGGGCATCAAAAACTTGATGTGAACAAACTTGAAAAACAAAATGTAATGCCATTACAATGCTGGGAGAAGCCAGGATATTATTTAATATAACTCTGATTGTGTTCGGCTGAGAGAAGAATGTCATATACACCTAAGGTGGCTTGAGGGTGAGTAAATCATGGGATGATAAATTTCATTGTTGGGTGAACTGTTCCATTAAGTCACCATACAAATACTAACATATTAATTAGAAATAAATAATATAAGTGCAAATTTACCTTTGAAGGAATTCCAGTGTGGATGCTGCTTCCTCCTGGTACTGCAGATTAAAGATGTAATACAAAGAGAACAATGCAGCAAGTCCAGTGAGAAAAGTTGGCTGCACACCCTCGCAGATTATTCGGCCTTCCAGGCTGATCATCCACCGTTTCATCCATTGCCCCGGATTTTCACCTAGATCATAAAGGAATGGATAGAACAATGTTTATTCTATGATCTCTAGAAAGTGTAGAAAAGGCAGTGAGAAAATTCTTTCATAACCTGACAACGGCACACAATGTCATGTCTTTGAATGGTAACTGACACTGCTGACCCATAGACAAAAAATGTTATACCGATTTGTAACAACCTGACTGCGTGTACAGGATGACAACATCAAACCTTGTTCTAGTCTTTTTTACTTAAAGAGATAGTTTAACCAAAAATTCTGTCATTAATTCCTCACCCTCGTATCGTTCCACAACCATAAGACCTTCGTTCATCTTCAGAACACAAATTAAGATATTTTTGATGAAATCCGAGAGCTCTCAGTCAAAAATATATTAATTTGTGTTCTGAAGATGAATGAAGGTCTTACGGGTTTGGAATGTCATGAGGGTGAGAAATTAATGTCAGAATTTAAATTTTGGGGTGAACTAACCCTTTAATGCCAAGCCAGATTTCGAGATGGGGAAAAAAGTTTAAATACAATAAAGTGTATAGTGATTGTATAGTGATATATATATATAAAAAAAACTATGAGGTTTCTATAAGTGAACTAAATTCTCAAACCAAGAATCAGACTTGGCTTAGTTGAATAAATATTTTAAATTCAAATCTGGGCTGCGTTTCTCAAAAGCATATTATGCCTAAGTTGATCATAGACACCATTGGTGGCAATGATTATCTAGGTAAGATAAATCTAGGCTTATGATGCTTTTGAGAAACGCAGCCCAGCCCAGTGCAATAAAACATTCAAAGACAGTGGATTCTATAAGGCACATAAATGTAGATCTTCTAATAGTAAAACTTGTGTGAGCCTTGTTTTAGTAAAATAAATTTCAGACATGTCTAATATGATATACTTACCAAGCAGGATCAAACGAGGAGTCACAGGCAGGTTACCAGTCTTCTCGAGGTCAGCAGAAGTTGCAGACATCTATTGTCAAAGAGAACAATTTATGTAATTTATGTCAAGTTCAAGTTTGCTTGCATTGTATAGGCAATTAATTAATTAATTAATTAGTAATTAGACTATAACAAGAATTTTAAGTTTTTGTACTTAACTTACCATTTACAGACAAAAAGATTAGCACATGAAATTGGGTGTTTCATAAACTTCACTTGTATGATTGATGCATCGCCGACAAACAGTGTGTGTAGGCTATGTGCAAATCAGCTCACGACGCACGAACAAATGGATTCCTAGCGTAGCCTATACCCGTTCACTAACAGGCTTCTAATTAAAATTGCAAAGGCTTCACTTTAGCTTTATAATATTATTTTTAGAAGTACTTGATAAAAAGGTAAAATCGGACGTAGTGGCAAACAACACTGGCAGATACAAAATGACCGGCGCACGTAAAAAGTTATCACACAACAAAAAAACAATCGATTTTGTTCACACCCACCGAGTCCCACTCATATTTTACGTGAAGTAAAATATCCATTTTGGATGAAAATGAGTGATTTACCTGATGTGATGTCAGTCTGACTATGAACTCCATCGATCGGTCGGTCGCTCAATCATCCCTCTACCTATAATAGAGTCGTCTGATTTAAATCACAGAAGTGTCATTGGATGTTTAAGATGTAATATTTTTAAGTAATAAGTAATTTAAAGAGAGGCAAATACAATCATAAATAGTTGCAATCTTACCTCATGCAGATAATCCAAAATGCCGTCTTGTTCACGTTGGAAAAAAATATGGTATAATTCTGTTAAATAACGGTGACATGCTGTCGTTGGTCGACCACGCAACCCGAAGTGAACAAGTCTTCCCATAATGCACTGTAAATAACAGCAACTTACTGCTATTACTTGAAAACATCATTTTACTGTTAAATTTCCATGTAAATTTACAGGAATTTTTTACAGTGTAGGGACATATAAGGGAGTCGGGGGATAAGCGACAGGTGGAGGAGAGTCAGCTCGTGACCCGAGCACTCCCGCCGAACCAGACCACGAGCTGCCGAACATGACAGCAAGAGGAGCCGGGAAGGCACCCTGACCCGTGACAGCTACAGCATATTGTAGTATTAACTATAATGAACTGATAAACTGCAATACATACTGTAGTATACTTTAGTTTTTATTACAGTAAACTGTAGTGTATTGTAGTATAACGTACCCTAGTTGTAGAAAACTTAGTACGGTATTTGGAAAAGTAATTTGTTTATATTACTATAGCTGTTATATTACCACAGCAACTATAGAATTACCACAACAAATGAATCTGAGTACGGTTAAAAACACTGCCTATTTACTAAATTACTGTAGTATTTATTTTTCATGTGCGAGATGAAAGAAAGTAAGATAGAAAGAAAGCCTAAGAAAAAGTGGAAAACTGCGTAAAATCAGGTTTAAAGCAGAGAAGAAAGTCGTGTCTGAAGCTCCGTGCTGCGGCGGCCTCTCAGCGCTGAATGTCTGCGCCTGGCTGCCGTGTTTTTCGTATTTAATCAGAAGAAGCAGAAAGCTTTATTGCCAGGAATGTTTACAAATGCGAGGACTTTGTTTTGGTGACAGAAGCTCCACAGCACGACAGAATGACAGCGACAAGACAAGACACAGATAATAAAAAGAATAATAAGAAACCTACTAAGGGAATAACACTATATACAAAAATGTGCAAAAATATATTTAAAGAAAAAAAAATACACAATATACAAAATAAGCTATTTGTTTGTACAGCTATGTCCTGTACAAAAGTCCCAGAAACCTTTAGATGCTTATTTTTGTAACTGTAAAATCTGAACTGTGTTAAATGGCCTTTTTCCGGAAATAGTTAAATGTTTATTGTAAGAAAACATATTAGTATGTTATAATAATATAATTTGTTGTGTGATTTCAGCTTTTCTTCATTTGAGCTGAATCATGTATAATATCAACATGACGTGGAGAGACTGAGACTGAATACAGACTTCATGCTGATTTACTGAATCACACCAATAACCCTGACTGTGATCAGAGCTGGTATTCACAGGTGAGTGTGTTTCTGTCCTCAAACTACACCTTTATTCTCTCAGATATATTACTTGATCCTCTTTTGTTTGACCTGTTCAGGACGGGCGTCTGATAGCAGATCCTTCAGATCCTAAGGAACTGATTGCTCCTGTTATTTCTGTCTCATCTGATCGTCTCGTCACGTCTCACTGTGTGAATGAACTTCATCACGAGATCATCTGTCATTCTGATGGAGTAAATCAACTCAATCTCTCTCAACATTTATATTTTAAATCATTAGAGCTGCAGTTTATCAGGGCATTAAACACAAACTCACAGTAATTCTTCTTTCTTTCATTTCAGTTCAGATTTGACACCATGTTCAGAGGTGAGAGAAACACTTCATCTATCAGTGTGATGTTCATGATGGACTGATGATCTCTAATATTAACAGTAAAACACACCAGTTGAGATCAAACTCTGTGGCTGAAGTGAATCCTGATGATTGTGATGTGTTTTTCAGCGTTTAATGACTCCGTCAGCGGATCGACTCAGTCTCCAGAATCACGTGAGTTCAGCTGATGACTGACAGCATGATATATAGTTCATTAATTCAGTCCATCAGATGATTGTATTGTGCTGTTGCTCGTGTAGATCAGTGGTGGTGGATTTCTGTCCTGATCTTCATTGTTCTTCTGGTTTTGATCTGTTTCTTGCTGCGGAAAAGGATCTTCAGGTGAGTCACGAGTCTTTAATTGTGTGTCATAAAGGCATATTTAATGATGAAATCAGTAGTCTAAACTATAAAATCTCTCTCAAGAAAATACTTGGATGAATGCAACAGTATTTAATAATCGGTGTCAATCTGATGTCAGATGTTTCGAGAGTGTCTGTAAGCAGAAAACAGGTACATTAAGCTGAGAGAAAGATTTGAGTTTTTAACATTAAAGTTTCATTTGAGACTCTGTGAATCTGCTGAATCTGACTGTGTTTCTCTCAGGGATCCTGGATCTGGTGTCCAAATGAAGCTCAAATCTGATGAATCTGATTCACTGAATCAATCTGAATCTGAGCAGATCAACGGCTCCGTGTCCAGAGGATGATCTTCATCATCAGCATCATCTTCATCACCACCACAGTCACTGACTCAAACTCAGGCTCCTCAGGAGAGGGATTGTTGCTTCATTCTGAGCTTCTCAACTTATTCTCATTCATCAGCAGCTGTGTTTTATTGAGGAAGTTGACTCTTATAGACTTGATCTGAACTTTCTTTTCTTTTCCTGAATTGTGCCTCTATCAAATCTCTCTTTTAAAATTGCATGAATTCCAGCTTCATCTTTCCTCGTTAAAGTTCACTGAATGCATTACTTTAATACTGTTCTTTATTATTGTCATTCATTTGAGATGATTCTGATTCCCACTTTAAGACACTTTCTGGAGTTTCTTATGAGCTCAAAATCATTAAAGCATCGTTTCTGTGAAGCTGCAGACACTCAGTCATTCAAATCTCTGTAAATAAATGGCTTATAAATACATCTTTCTCCTTAGTTCTTCACATTTATACTGTTTCACACAATTTAATAATTCAGGATCTAAAAAAAAAAAAAAATCAAAAGTGAGCAGGAGTGGAGTGCGAGGCATCATGTTTGTTCCACATTGCTTGTGTGCTCTAGTACAAGTTTTTGTGAGGAAATGTTAAGATTTGTGCCAGATTCATTGGTTTTATTTACAAACAAAAACAAAAACTCTTATTTTATCACCTTTCCCATTCATTTTCAATGTGGAAAAATGTTTGAACCTTGAATACTATGAACGTCTTCTCTTTTTTTTTTTTGCACACATTCAGAACAACCAAACTAAGCCCAGTTTGTGTGCGTGTGTCTATAGATAATGTCACAAAATTACAAAATCCTATTCCTATACCACTGAGATGAAGTTCAGGAAGGAAGGAAAATCGCTCAGGAAACCCGTTTCTGTGCTGTTGTGATTTTTGTCTTCTCTTAAAGTATATAGTGGGTTGTTGTTACAGCTGTCCTTCAAGATTTATGGGACGTTTGCCAACTCTTTTAGAAGATGCATTTTAAATTAGTTATATCCACGGCCCTTAGATTTTGCCTATATTAATATTCTTTGGTGGTATTGTAATTTTTTTATTTTTTTATTTTTTTTCCTGGCCATCGTGATTCGTTTTCTGAACATCTTTTATTCTGGTTCTAAATTTGGGTTATAACACTAAATGGACAAACTGCAGTAACCTGTTAAGAATGGGATACTGGTTCACCTTCAAATGTTGGGTTTTAGACACTTAACTTGCAATGGTTTTGTGGTTTAAAACAGCTTCCTTTGTTTTCAGCATTGTATAATATCGATGTGGGGTTGTGTGTATGTGGGTAACCAGAGACGGCTGATTAAAGTTCATCAAATATATTCTCAAATATAAGTAAATACATTTTGCACCTTTATGAATTATGTAAGTTGATCTATAGTATAGTCAACATTTGAAGTGGATCACAACCTTTCATCAAAGTTGTCCTAAGACTGAAGCTGTCTACTGTCAGACTTGTGTCCCTGTGTCCTGTGTTTTTCCTCCCTCATGTTTCCTCATGCCCTTATTTGGTCTTCCTGTTCCTGTCCTCGTTTAGTGTCATTATTAGTTCATTGATTTCCAGGCGTGTCTCTTCATCCCCTTGTCTTGTATTGTGTATTTAAAGAGTGTTCTGTTCTGTAGTTCTTTGTGTGATGTTAAATGTCATCCTGGTGTTTCCATGCCTTCCTGAGTCATTGAAAGACTATTTTGAGAATCTGATTCCTGCGTCTCCTCCCTCCAGTGTAACATGACATCTACACTGTGAAATGAATGTCTTTCATCGTTATTTCTAATGAGTGAATTCACATTCTGGGAGAAGCGGTTTTTCGGCTGGGTCCGCCTCCAGACCAGAGACGGACCCAGCCGAAAAACCGCTTCATTTTTTTTTTTTTTTTGTTATGCTGGTTGAAAGACTCTTCACATCCTGATAGCAATCACTAAGTTAAGTGCTTCAATATTTATTTCATCGGTTGAAGGCATAGGAGCATAAAAACAGTGTATTATTGTAATACACTGAGTCATATCAAAGAGCTTTATATTATTATTGACATACATGTTTAATGCCAGATGAGTCTGGTTTCTCATTCAGACGTTGAAGCATTGTTTCTTTGAAGCAATTACACCTACAAAAGGCTCTCGGCGAGTCCAACATGCATAGTTATGCAAATGAGTGAGGATTTTCCTGCAGCACACGCCTCTCCGCTCCTCAGGATCACCCTCATACCGACACAACGACTCACAGACTGTTGTGACATGAAGACCGCAGTATCTGACCAGTGTTGGGCACGTTACTTTAAAAAAGTAATTAGTTATAGTTACTAGTTACTTCTCACAAATAGTAACTGAGTTAGTAACTGAGTTACATAATTTTAAAAGTAACTAATTACCAGGGAAAGTAACTATTGCGTTACTTTTTAAAAAATGTTCAAATGTCAAATAACTTTGGATGCCCCCAATATTAAATATGTTAAATTAATGAAATGGACACTAAAAAGAATAAATTATTATTATAAAACATTGTACATTAATCTACACTATTTATCTACTGACACTTAGTATCAGTCAGTCAAGCATTATAATATAATATTTTGATAATTTAATATTATATGATGATAGAACTTTAGTAATTAGAATAACCAAGTATGAATGCATATTTGTCATCAATATAAAACGCACTAAGCATTAATGAGCTGCTGGGTTCATGAATATTAATCACGTTGTCTGAGTTCGCTCAAATTGGTTTGCTGAAATCAAAACAGTGATGATAATAGGTGAGCGCCAGCCAATGAGATTGTCGTTTGTGCATTAGTTCCGCCCACAACCAGAGAAACCGGCAGTTCTTAAAAGCTGAAGAATTCCAAAGGAACTCCGTTATTTTGACAGGAAAATACAACACAGAATATCATTTACATGTAGCGCGTCAATTCTGCATGTTATGAAAGACTCTCTTGCTCTGTATCTTTCTTTGTGTGCGTGTATGTGAGAGAAAGTGACGACGAGGTGTGCGCTTCACACTAGAGTTTACGGCACGTCAAATACAGCTACACTGCGCATCCATTCAGATGAACTGAAAAATTAAATTCTAATAATATAATATAGTAAAGCCACATTTTATTGTCAGTAACGGTAACGGCGTTGTAACGGGGGAAACAGTAATTCGTTTGATTACTCGTTAATGAAAAAAATAACGCCGTTATTAACGCAGTTTATTTATAACGCCGTTATTCCCATCACTGTATCTGACACAGGCAATTACACTGCGGCAATACCCTTTAATAACAATCACAAGTCCTGTATCTAAAATAGACAAACAATCAAAAAAGATTGATGAGGAAAAGAGAAGACAACGCTGACATGCACCAATATTAGAAATCAGAACATGCTTTGACCAAGAATTTATCACATTTTTATTTTAGTAACATGTAGTTTATATACAGTAGTTTCCAGGCTTTTATTTTTCATAGAAAGCATAGTGTTGTCCAGCTCGTCTAAAAGCCGCAACCTAAAAAGGAGCAAACAACAAAGGATATCAATGCTAATTGTTTTATTGTATTGGACTAAAAGAACAGCAATCTGTAATAACTATAAAGCATAAGTCTAGGGATAATAAAGAAAACTAAAGAAATAAATAACAAAACTTTAACTACAAGATATAAGAAATGCCAAAACAAATAAGCAAAGAGACACTCCGGAGAAAACATTCCCCCACAGAGTGTCTGTCTCAGTTAATAGATATCACACTTAAATATGCTACTAATCAAACAATTAACATGAGGAAGACCAATCAGAGCCTGCCACACTCTGCCCAATAGGATCTGGAGAAGACTCAGGGTCGTCACACATACAGTGCTCTACACAGTATATTGGCCTTAAACATTGCAATTAGGAGCCACTGTAGTCTGTAACTGGACCCAAATCATATGATAAAAATAGTAACATAATACAATGCATTACACATTTTAGACAGTATAATGAGACAACTCTCTGATTACTTTTGACATAACTTGTTTATCACATTAATTTGCATAAGACAATCTTGTACCATATTGACATTAAGAGAAAGAAAATATATTCCATTCCTTGTGATTAGCAACATGAAGTGCATTAAACATTATGTCAATTCTTCTCAAACTGTGGTTTGAAACTGCAAGGCATTAAAAGATGAAAAAAGGAATTAAGGAGAATCAGTAAATGAGTAATTCATTGCTGGTGTGAATAATAATGCAATCATGTAATCAATAAAAAAAGTCACTGTAGTCTGATTACGAGTATTTTAAAAATGTAATCTAATCTAATCACGAGGACTATATTTACGTAGTCCAGATGACATGTAATCAGTTAAACACTGCCTGCAATTAAAGCTTCAAGAAATGACACAATTACAAGAACTGTGGTGCATACTTTTAAGGGCAAGTACGAAAAAAGTAAAACAGACACAAGTATATTTGGTGGTGGCTGTATTTATGATATCCAAATCCATCCAAACTGCATATTACAGTGACATATTTTTGGTGGTCTAAAACAAGTTTATACATTCATTCATTGGTCAGTTTATTTTTCAGTTTATTCATTTGACATTTATTAATTTAGTAGTTTATATTATATATATGGAGGCAAATATGTTGGCCTAGTTTTTCTTGTTTTTATGTGGTAAACATCTGTAAGTTGCTTTTGGTTTCATACAGTTGTTGCATTTCATCATCGAGTCTTTCATGACTGTTATGCAACATGTCAGGATCTGCCTTGAACAACGCTGGGTGAAAGTATTACTCATCATATTTAGCTGGAGGGAAAAGTAGACGGTTTCCACCAAAGGGGGAAACTACAAGTATATGTCAGAGACACTCTGATGAAAATAGAAATCATAAACAGAAAGTCATTTGCAACCTATTTATCAAGAGGATCAAGTGTAAGTTGTGGTTAAAGAGATTCTCAGTTATCATTTACATAAGTGTCATTTTGTGCAAGTGGCTTGTAAACAGACAGTGTGTGATCATCACTGTGGTTTCTCACTCAACCACACACATCTTCTGTTTCACATTTAAACATGTAAATGATGTACAGTATTTAAATACTTTTGGAAATAAAAGTAATCCAACAATGCGATGTGTTATGTGATGCCAGAATACATCTACAGAAGAGATTAAATACTCTCTCTCTCTCTCTCTCCCTCTATGACATTTTTCATGCACTGTGATGCACTTATGAACTTGTGTGTTGGAAAACAGTAAAAATGAGCCGCAAAAGTTTAACAACTAGAGCTGTCACCGTTTACACAAAACCACTCAAAACTGTTCACACTTGTTTCTAATAATGTGATCAAAGCAACTGTACACAATGTGATTCAGTTCAGAGTGAACAGATGCATTGAATGATGATACAATAGATGGAAACAATCGGATGAGGACACGAAAGAGTAAGGCTGGATCCATCAGTCCAGAGGGTTTTTTTTTTTTTTTCATAAATTAGTCCGTCAGACCAGCAAAAAGACATGATGCTGAGTCAGATTGAATCTCTCATTGGCCTTGACATAGTTGCACAGTTTTCTCTGACTGTACATACTTTTCATTTTGAGTTTTCTTTGACCTCTTGGGCTTCTGCAGTTGGATTGCTGTATTTTTACACTATGCATGTGCTGAATAATGACAGGCTACCATACAATATTCAGTAGGATACTTGCAGTAAACTATTCACCTTACTATTAAGTATTGATTTCTATACCTTTATGTAATTGCAAATTTTGTTGTACACAATATACTTTTTTTTTCTTTTTTCTGAATGCTGTGTTCTCTATTTTTTAAAGTTCTTAAATATAGCCTATATTGTAATATATTGATAATAAATTAGATGAGGCTGAAGTACTGCAATAACATGTTCTCTAATGTGATTCTCACTTTCAGTTTACTGCAGGAACATAGTTTTAACTTCAGGTCAGATTTATATCACATCTCACGCGTTTGAGTCAATGAAAGCCTCGACCAGGACTGCGAACGAAATACTGGGACAACAAACTAAAGAGAAAGTACACAACAAACTGATTAATTGGAATGGATATCTCACTGTGGCGTTCTGTAATAGTGTTTTATTTTTCACATTATGTAATGATTTCACAAATAGAAGGTCAAAACATTGCTAAATGTGGCCGAAACATAAATGCCAGAAGAAATGAAGAGCTTGTTTTGGAGCCTATAGAGCCTGTTTTAATTGCTGGAGATGAAACCAAACGATCTGGCTTTCACAAAACAAAAAAGGATTTCCAGTCGTCTATTGTATGACTCATTGGTCCCCAGCTAACAGGGAACGTTCCCAGAACATTCACTAACGTTCTTTAAAAGTTGTGTTAATGTTAGTACAAAACGTTATTAAAATAATGTTTTTGGAACGTTCTTATAACGTTGTTAACGTTCTTGTAACATTGATAGAAAACGTTCTTAGAACAACGTTCTTGGAACGTCTTTAGGACGTGATTTGTACTTCATGAACGTTCTCATAACATTGATAGAAAACGTTCTTAAATCAACGTTCTTGGAACGTCTTTAGGACGTGATTTGTACTTGATGAATGTTCTTATAATGCTGATAGAAAACGTTCTTAGAACAACGTTCTTGGAACGTCTTTAGGACGTGATTTGTACTTCATGAACGTTCTCATAACATTGATAGAAAACGTTCTTAAATCAACGTTCTTGGAACGTCTTTAGGACGTGATTTGTACTTGATGAATGTTCTTATAATGCTGATAGAAAACGTTCTTAGAACAACGTTCTTGGAACGTCTTTAGGACGTGATTTGTACTTCATGAACGTTCTCATAATGTTGATAGAAAACGTTCTTAAATCAACGTTCTTGGAACGTCTTTAGGACGTGATTTGTACTTGATGAATGTTCTTATAATGCTGATAGAAAACGTTCTTAGAACAACGTTCTTGGAACGTCTTTAGGACGTGATTTGTACTTCATGAACGTTCTCATAATGTTGATAGAAAACGTTTTTAAATCAACGTTCTTGGAACGTCTTTAGGACGTGATTTGTACTTCATGAACGTTCTCATAACATTGATAGAAAACGTTCTTAAATCAACGTTCTTGGAACGTCTTTAGGACGTGATTTGTACTTGATGAATGTTCTTATAATGCTGATAGAAAACGTTCTTAGAACAACGTTCTTGGAACGTCTTTAGGACGTGACTTGTACTTGATGAATGTTCTTATAATGTTGACAGAAAACGTTCTTAAATCAACGTTCTTGGAAAGTCTTTAGGACGTTATTTGTACTTGATGAACGTTCTCATAATGTTGAGAGAAAACGTTCTTAAATCAACGTTCTTGGAACGTCTTTAGGACGTCATTTTTACTTGATGAATGTTCTTATAATGCTGATAGAAAACGTTCTTAGAAAAATGTTCTTGGAACGTCTCTAGGACGGGATTGATTTGTACTTAATGAACGTTCTCATAATGTTGAGAGAAAACATTTTTAGAACAACATTCTTAGAACGTTATTGTAATGTAATATAATTTCTAAATTAATAATTAATTGCTAAATGTTATTATGTTTTTATCAAAACATTCTGAGAACAGTATTCATGTCCTTATGATTGCAGACTACTTTATGAACATTACCATAATGTTGGGAGAAACATCTTTAGAAGAAAAAAAAAACTTATAGGCTATATAAAACATGAATAGAATAGAACCGAATATGATAGAAAAATAAAATGTATTTAAATATGAAACTACAACCTCGATTAGGATGTGGCAAATCACCTGAATGAGTCACTGAATCTTTTATAATTATATACTTCACTGTAAATCAGTGGCATTGCTAAATTAAATTAGTTAATTTAACAAAAAAAAGTTATTTCAACTCAATATATATTTGTGATGTGAACTCAAAATCTCATTAGGTTAAGGGGAACTCAATCTAAATAAGTATAAATTAATTTAATCTACCATATGGTTATTACGTCTAAATGGCTGACCACAAAATATTTTAAAGAAAAATTAGCTTAATTCATGATTTCTAACATTGTTTTTTGAGAAGCCACGTTTGCTTTATCTCTTTCAATATTAATTAAATAGCCTTCATAACTAAAGATAATATAATAAATACATAAATCTGTTTCATATTAAGCATAGATAAATCCTTTTAAAGAAATTAATTTTACTCGAGACAAAATATTATTTTTCAAAAACCGCGCGCAATTTCAGTCAGTCACATCCGCCCATCCCCCTCAGCTCACAGTCACGGACGGGATCACAGCCGGACAGCTCGCGACGCGGTCACGGAAAATAACAGGTAAGCATTCACTTATGTATTCTTATTTAAAGCACTTTTGAACGTTATTTTGTGTTTTGTCAACTTTATCTGAAGATTAACCAGCTCAGTTATCATTGTAATGTTAGCTAGCAAAAAAGCAAGGAGCTAACAAACAACCACATCAAAGTTATTAACGGCAAGTGTTAAATATGCAGTGTTATACACAACAATTTGTCAGTGATAAATTAAGGTGTGTGTGTGTGTGTGTGTGTGTGCGCGCGCGCGTTTTTGTGAAAAGTCAGGACATAGATGTGTATAATGACAAAGGTATGACAGGTATTACAAGGTGAAGGTGACATCTCAGGACATTGACCCATGTCCCCACTTTTCAAAACGCTTATGAATCACACAGAGTGAGGTTTTTTTGGGGAAAGATGAAATGCAGTCTCCTGTAAGGGGTAGGTTTAGGTGTAGGGCAATAGCACATACAGTAAGGACAGTATAAAAACCATTACGCCTATGGAATGTCCCCACTTTTGACAAAAACGAACGTGTGTGTGTGTGTGTGTGTGTGTGTGTGTGTGTGTGTGTGTGTGTGTGTTTTCTCACAGCTGGACACAGACAAACGAGTCCCGCGAATTGTATTTTTAAACTGGAGAGACGGCTGACAGGAAGATGTCGTCATCTCTAACCGTCACTCGCTCCACAGTTCTCAAGCAAGGTAAAGCAAAGACATATTCCCTGTATTACAATACGTTTAAACTTTTAGTTAATCATTATTTATTATCCGCTTTGTCAGTTTCATCTACAATATCCATGTGATGCTGATCAAGTTAAATCCGCCGAACGCAGTGAACAAAGGGGCTGAGGAGCATTTATAATGGCTGTTTTGTTAACCTTAGTTAACATTTTACACAGTTATTTGCTCCTCACATTGTCTTTTTTTAAAATTCATACTAAAAAATTGTTGTCATGCTTTTGAAATCAATCTTTTCAGTGCAAAGGCAGCTGAGGGGTGGTGTGATGTCATTTGCAACAAGACGGCAGATACTAATATGGGCCTAAAATAAAGTAAGTAGTATTCACATTAAACAAATTGATGGGCTTTAGTGTTGTACAAGATGTAATTTGTCACCTTATAAACAGTTATTTAAATTCATCGTTCTTCAGTTTTTATATTTTGATGAATTGCTGTTAATGCAGATGTAATGATGACCAGAAATGACCCAAATGTTGTCTTCTGAAGCAATAGTATGCTTTTGTTTAGTGAATATTTGAAATTTAAACCTAAAGATTGATCAAATTGTGAATAACGTTACACAATACAGATGAAAAATAACAAACTAACATCCCACAAGAATGACATCTAAAGACCAGTCATGTTTGATGTAATGTAGTGTGCCACCAATTTGATTCAGACTGAATTGGCAGAGTGAATAACATCTTAAATTTCAGTTTGTCTGTCATTCCGTCAAAGTCTTTTGGTATTTTGTGTTGCTTCAGAAAAATACCAGTGAAGTCTTAAGTTCTGATTATAGTTATACATTTATATACTTAACTAATATAGGGGGGGGGGGGATTTTTTTTTCCTAAAGTTATTTCCTTATCCTAAAGTTGCTTTGTTTTTGTTTTTTTATAAAGATGTCAGGTAATTGCTAATGCTAAGTTTGTAGTGGTTAAAAATGGTCTTGTTATGATTCATAAAAATAAGCTGTCCATAAATGTTGCTTAATTGTGAGTTAAATTTCTCTAATTTTGTGTTTTGTCTTCAGGGACAATAATGGCATCAGCCATTCAAGTTATGATCCTGGCAGATCTACTACTATCTGAAAAGTAGTCTGCAGATTGTTTCAAGATACACAAGGTAGGACACATGTCAGGACAACTTTATATTTACTTGGCAACATTTAAAAATTTTAGCTGAGATCAGCATAGTTAAAAAAAAAAAAAAATTCTGTCATGGTTTACTCACCCTCATGTTGTTCCAAATTCATTTTGAATGAATTTCATTCATCTTCAAACGAATGTTTTTATTTTTGATATTCATTATTTTTGTCTTTCCATTGGATGTCTAGACAGTCTAGGCTTTGGGCTTTTTTAGGGTTTGACACATAATAATAGCTACTTATACCTTCTGTTATTTATCTTGTTTCTGAATACCTGTAAAATTTAAAGGATTAACTAACAACTTACGTGTAACTTGTTTTTTTGCTCTCAATGCCATTTTGACAATGCAGTTTTTTTTAATCCATGCAGCATTTTTTTTTAAAGGAAAACATTACAAATTATTATTTAACAATTTAACTTATGTGTTAATAGCGAAAATTCTTACTGTCAGTTAATGGTTCAATGCTAGCATCCCTACCCAGAAACACCTACTAGAACTTACCTATTAATCTTACCTGTTTTATCTCTGAGTTTCCTTCCCTAACTGAATTCATGTAACAGTTTATCAGCTAATAACATGTAACAAGGCAACTTTTGCCATTTAATAACTTTATTGATAACTTCTAAATGTTATCTATATTTGAAGGGATTTTTCCTGTTTCAAATTGGTATAAAATGGAAATTGCAGTTGACTTAACTATCCTATTATGACGTATTTCCAGTAGGGTGCATGTGTATACCCATCAAGATGAATATATTAGGTCAATTTATGTTGACCTAAATTTGTTTTTTTGGAAATGGCATGATAAAAATGTATTATTTGAATGTTTATATTTTTCTTAATCTAATGATGCTTCAGAAGACGTTTTTCTTAATGCTGCTATGAAAGTAGCTTGTCAATGAAAGTAACATATGCCAAGTCAAATGAAACTACCTTTGACTCTTGAGTAATGTAATATTTGTAGAACTCGCAGCACAGATCCTAATAATTTTTTTGGCATAGCCACACTAATTATTTTATAGGCATTTTGTAATATCACTTTGTAACCTCAGCCAATCTGTTTACTTTATAGATGGAGCGTGGAGAGACAGGACATGGACCACAGTTTTTCAGCACCCACACCCCACACTCAAATTCATATAGAAGTTCTCAATTATTGAATGTTAATATGATAGTTTATATTTAGCTGTGAAGTTATAGTTCATTGTCATAAATATTAAACTACATATTATTATTATTATTATTATTATTATTTTACATGATATGCAAATTTCACCAATTTGTTCAATGTGTTAATGAACTTTTTGAAAGTGATTATCTTTAATAATTCAGATACCTGTTGAAATGCACATGTAATTATATACTTGCTCGTATCTGAAGGGTTGTGTTAATAAAAATTATGTTGAAAGTGAATGTTGCAATACTGCTAATCTTAAAATAACATTTTATTAAACTAAACTTTGTAATGTTCCAAATAAATGTTTTTAGGATGTTGTATTTTTAAGAAAATGTAGGTGGAAATAAAGTTGTAGGAACATTATGCTAACCATAAAATAATGTTCCAGCAACGTTAGGCAAACTGGACATTTTGACGTTCTTGGAATGTTCCAAATAAACGTTAATAGAACATTATATTTTTAATGAAAATTAGGTTGCAAGAACGTTATGCTAACCATAAAATAACGTTCTAGCAACGTTAAGCAAACTGGACATTTTAACGTTCTTGGAATGTTCCAAATAAAAGTTCATAGAACGTTATATTTTTAAATGAAATTTAGGTTGCAGGAACGTTATGCTAACCATAAAATAATGTTCTAGGAACGTTAAGCAAACTGGACATTTTAAAGTTTTTGGAATTTTCCAAATAAACGTTAATAGAACGTTATTTTTTAGTGAAATTTAGGTTGCAAGAACGTTGTAGGAACGTTATGCAAACAAAAACGTCCTAGGAACGTTAAGCAAACTGGACATTTTAACGTTCTTGGAATGTTCCAAATAAACGTTCATAGAACGTTATATTTTTAGTGAAATTTAGGTTGCAAGAACGTTGTAGCAACGTTATGCTAACAAAAAAAATAACGTTCTAGGAACGTTAAGCAAACTGGACATTTTAACGTTCTTGGAATGTTCCGAATAAACGTTCATAGAACGTTATATTTTTAGTGAAATTTAAGTTGCAAGAACATTGTAGGGACGTTATGCTAACAAAAAAATAACGTTCTAGGAACGTTAAGCAAACTGGACATTTTAACGTTCTTGGAATGCTCCAAATAAACGTTCATAGAACGTTATATTTTTAGTGAAATTTAGGTTGCAAGAACGTTGTAGGGACGTTATGCTAACAAAAAATAACGTTCTAGGAACGTTAAGCAAACTGGACATTTTAACGTTCTTGGAATGTTCCAAATAAACGTTCATAGAACCTTATATTTTTAGTGAAATGTAGGTTGCAAGAACGTTGTAGGAACGTTATGCTAACCATCAAATAACGTTCTAGCAACGTAACGCAAACTGGACATTTCCACATTTTCGGAACATTCCAAATAACGTTCCCACAACCAAAACAGAACGTTACAAAAACGTTCTCAGAACATAAATTTGTTAGCTGGGTCGAATCCACCTCTTTTGGTGACAAGGGCGGGGCCTAGGCTTCACTTGAGCTGCTGGAGGAAGCGCGTTTCATTCATCTTTTGCTCCACTCACACCAGCAAGGCATCCGCTAAAGGTATGACATATATTTACTATAAGCTGCATGTTTAAATACAGTTTGACAGTGAACCGTATAGCTCATAACAGTTTTTTATATGGTCAAAACAGTCCTGCATAAGAAGGGCATGTTCAAATGTAAAATGTTTATTACGACAAACAACACGAGTGACTTCATGCCATTCTACAATTCTTAAATGCCATTAACTTTATCAAAGTGTTTTCATAATTACATTTGTCGCCGTTATCACTCGATCATCCGTCTCCGTTTAATACACCGGTCTCTCTCTTTCTGCATAGAGCGAAATTGCTTTTTTAAATCACGGACGTGTGGAGACAGTGTGCATTAAATGAGAAATTCATAAACAATAGTTTTACACGACGTTTCTGGTTGTATTGAATTAGGTTTGTCCAACATTGGCACGCGCAGAGTTCGCGAGTTAAACTTTACGCAGCGACGCGCTTTTGCCCGTTTCACTTTATAGCAGATGACAGGTGACTTCACCTTTTGGTTTTCTTTGTCTGAAAGAAGTTACCGCTATCAGTTAACGTGGTTAGGTCAGTGATGCTCAGCATTTCACACAAACAGCCCATCCTACCCACGGCATGAGCACATGCTCGCGCACACACAGACACAGAATCTACTGCACTACTGCACGCGCTGAATCCAGTCTGTTCGAGCGACAGGACGCAGGAGCGCGCTGCAATCCCGCAGGTTTCGGGAAGGCAAGGAATCATTCTGGCGTCATCATTTATTTCAACCAAAGGTAAAATGAAGGTATGACGAGCGTTTAAATATAGTTTGACCGCGTGAACCGTTTTTATGATGATCATGTTATCAGGTTAAACCATATGCAGTTCAAGTAGCAGATCTAAGCAAAGCAGCGAGTATGTCACTGACTGATGCTCGATATGTAACTCTATTGGTTTTCTTATGACTCGTTAGAATACACCCATTCATTCTATTCCAATAGCGAGGCGCGTTCAGTTCCATCAGTCAGCACGAAAAACACACTGCAGTCACGCCAGCTGCGCCTCGGAGAACATTTCGTTGCGCGTCTACATGGCGTCGCGTGGTAGTGCTAGCCATGAAGCTTCGAAACCTTTACAATCATATTTTTTTAAAAGAGTGGGTCGGATCGCTTAACAATCTTAAACCACAGTCAATTCATCGATAATAATAGGCTGATTTAAAAAAAAAAAAAAAAAAAAAAAAAACACTTTATACAGGCACTTCTTATTCAATGGTATTTCATTGTTTAATTGTATTCAGTGTATTAAACGTTCAATAAAACACTTGCAATGGGTTTGTAAAATGTTTTGGTATACATATTTTAAAAAATGCATAAAGGAAAAAATAAAATAAAATAGTTTTCTGCATCTCCCCGAGTACCACTATGGCATTTTTTTATGTTAATAATAATAATAATAATAATTCCTTACATTTATATAGCGCTTTTCAAGGCACTCAAAGCGCTCTACATTGTGTGTGTGGGGGGGGGGGGGGGGGGGTCTCCTCATCCACCACCAGTGTGCAGCATCCACCTGGATGTTGTTTTACTCTATCATTGTTTTAATAATTGCATACCAAAGTCAAGACAAATGCCATTTATTACCTCACTGCATCACATTTTAAAAATTCCTAAAGAGATCAAATCTAATGGTTTTCTGCAAACTCCACCAGATTCTTGTTCTGCATCTCTCCAAGTACCATTGAGGTGATTTTCATATTGCTTTACTGTATCATTTTTTAATAATTGCATAACAAATTCAAGATAAATGCTGTTTAAATTGCTATACAGACATTCCTAAAAAGATCAAATCAATGTATATATTTTTTAATAATTGCATATTGGTGATTTATTTATTTATTTTGGTGATAACACTTTGATTTTGTCTTCTTATGCTTTTTTATAATATTTCTGTATAGCAGTGTAAACAGCATTTGTCATGACTTTGGTATGCAATTATTTAAAAAAAAAAAAATACAGTAAAACAACATGAAAATCACCTCAGTGGTGCTTGGGGAGATGCAGAACAAGAATTTGCAGAAAACTATTTTATTTTATTTTTCCTTTATGATTAAAAAAAAATGTATACCAACACTAAATGTCTCAGGCCAAAACATGCATAAAACATTTTACAAAAACATTTTACAAACCCATTGCAAGTGTTTTATTTAAAGTTTAATACACTGAATACAATTAAATATTAAAATACCATTAAATAAGAAGTGCTTGTATATTGTGTTTTTTAATCAGCCTATTACTATCGATTAATTGACTGTAGTTTAAGATTGATACGCGATCCGGCTCACTCATTAAAAATATGATTTGCAAAGGTTTCGAAGCTTCATAGCTATCACTACCTCGCGACGCCATGTAGACGCGCAACGATATTCTCGGCGTAGATTGCGTGACTGCAGTAAAAAAAAAAAAAAAAAAAAAAAAAAAAAAAAAAACACTCTCTGTTCCTTTCCTGTGTGACCTTGTGTGCATGAAAATGAAGTGTTGTGCTTTTGGCAGAGGAAATGTTCATTGTGAGGGTGAGTCACTGTATTTAGTGGTTTCACACACAGTATCTTCTCTGTTGTCCAATTAAATACGATTCAAATTTGAAATTGCTTTTAAAGATTTGACCAGTATAATTGATCTATTCACTGTTATTGCTGTTATTACAATGGCGCCCTCTGCTGCATTCTGTTATATATATATATGCCATGGTCTGTCTGAATACTGGATTCTGATTGGCTGGCAGGTGTTGATTAAATTCGTTTAACCGCACAGGTAGTTCCAGGTCAGTATTATCACGTTCTATATTAATGCGCTTCCTATAAACATTGAATTGGTAACGATATAATATATATATGTGTGTGTGTGTGTGTGTGTGTGTGTGTGTGTATTTGTTGCATTTTATAATATCGTTTTGCTGAAATATTATATTTTTGTGTGAAGAAAAGACTGAAAATTAACGCTTTTGTGATGAGAAATCCTAGAAGATTTTTTTGTGTGTGCTTAAATGCATTTCAATACACTTTTACCACGGACATGTAAATGTTTGTTAAGGTGTAAAATGTTTATTAAACAAGTAAATGTTTGTTATTGGAAACCACTTGACATGCAGTAATTTATGTGATTTAAAATGTTTTTCCTCTTTTTTAGCATTGAAATATGAACATCATCAATGTGACGTGTGCAGAGATTCAGACTCCAGCGGGTTTTCTGTATGTGATTCTGCCTGTTTTACTGAATCACTCCAATAATCCTGACTGTGAGCAGAGCTGGCTCTCAGAGGTGAGTGTGTTTCTGTCCTAAAACTACACCTTTACACACACAACACACACACACACACACACACACACACACACACACACACACACACACACACACACACACACACACACACACACACACACACACACACACACACACGCACACACACACGATCTGATGGTGTTTCATTTGATCAGGATGGACTTAAGATAGCAGATCCATCAGAGCCGCAAACACTGATTGCTCCTGTTATTTCTGTCTCATCTGATCGTCTCGTCACGTCTCACTGTGTGGATCTGAAACATGAGATCATCTGTGATGCTCCAGGAGTAAATTATCTCAGTCTCTAGCAACATTTATCTGTTTAATATTAATGTATTATTATAAATGCTGCTCTAATGCTTCTTTATTTAATTTCAGTCTCATTTCAGTCGTGTGACCGCATTCAGAGGTGAGAGAAACAGTGAAACACATCAGTGTGTCCTGATTGAGATCAAACTCTGTGTTGAACTGAATCTTCTGTGAATCTTCTGTGAATCATGATGATTGTGAATGTGTTTTTCAGCGAGGAATCAAACTGCAGCGACTCCAAACCCAGGTGAGTTTCAGGTGATAAATGTCTGATTATTCACTAATAAAACACTGCAGATCAGTGGTGTGTTTCCCAAAAGCAACTATGGTCACAAGTTCTGTCGTTACCAATTCAGTTCAGTGGAACTTACAACTATAGTTAGCTAACAATATTTTTGGGAAATGAACCCCTGATTCACACTCAATCCAGTTTGAATCTTTTCTGTCATATTGGCTCATATTTGTGATCACTGTGTGTTTTTTAAAGATCTCCAGAATGAAGTGACTCCAGATCTTCAGCATTCAGGTGAAACATTAATATCTGTGGTTATGCTTCCTGATATTCTTTTCATCGTGTTCATATATCAGCTGATTTCATAGGTGCATTTCTTTAAGCATTTGTTCAGTCTCTTGTATAGATCAGTTCTGGTGGCTTTTAGCTGTTTTCGTCATTTTTCTTCTCATCATCATCTTGATCTGTTTAATGAAGCGTAAAAAGAACTTCAGGTGAGTCCTGATCAATCTTGAATCATTTCAGTTAAATCTCACTCTATATTTCATCATGAATCACATTTCCCTTCATCTTCAGATTACTGAATCAGTCTGAATAAACTCAAACTCTGTGATAGATGTGATAATATATAATAATCAGATTCAATCTGTTGTCAGATGTTTTCAGAAGTTCATCTGTCAGCGTGACGATGATGATTCAGGAAACAGGTGAGTGATTTCGTGAGTTTGATTCCCACAGAATGAATGAATGAATGAATGAATGAATGAATCAAATTGTCACGGGTTGCGGAGGAACGAAGACTCAAATGCTGGCAAAAAGGAAGCTTCTTTATTTATAAATTACAAAATAAACAAAAACACAACTGAAACCACCCCGAAGGGGAAAAAGCCAGAACAAACACAAGCACTGAAAACAAGACATACATGAGGCACAGGGCAGACATCAGACACAGGCATACCTGGCACAAAAGTGAGACGAACGAGAGCAGAACAGAAAACACAGGGAGCTTAAATAGGGACAGCAATCAGGAACACAGCTGGGGCAAATTAAACAATAATGAGGTGAGTGGAGTTTGGGGAATTGAATCCGGGAGACAGTGACCTCTGGTGGTGAGAGGGAGCATTGTGGACCCGGATTCATGACAGGACCCCCCCTCTAAGGAACGGATTCCAGACGTTCCCAAGCACCCAACCAGGGGGATGGCCAGGCGGGAACGGAGCAAAGGAAAGGGAGGGATGGGGGGCCAGGTCCATGTGCTGGTGGGGGACCTGGGGACTGAGGCAGCGCCGGCGGGATGGGGACCCAGGGCAGAACCAGCGGCCACCACAGCAGTGTGTGTGGAGTTGCCACCCTGAAACAGGCAGTGGCTGGCTCCGTTGCTTCGGGAGCCTTGTGAATGGGCGCCGCCGCCTCGGGAGGATTGGGAGCTTTGTGAGCGGGCGCCGCCACTTCGGGAGCCTTGTGAGCGAGTGCCGCCGCCTTGGGAGAATCGGGAGCTGTGTGAACGGGCGCCGCCGCCTCGGAAGGAACATGAGCGGGAGCCGCCTCCTCGGGAGGATCGGGAGCTTTGTGAGCGGGCGCCGCCGCCTTGGGAGGATCGTGAGCGGGCGCCGCCGCCTTGGGAGGATCGTGAGCGAACACCGCCGCCTCAGGAGAATCGGGAGTTTTGTGAGCGGGAGCCGCCGCTTCGGGAGCTGTGTGAACGGGCGCCGCCGCCTCGGGAGGATCGGGAGCTTCGGGAGCTGTGTGAACGGGCGCCGCCGCCTCGAGAGGATTGTGAGCTTTGTGTGCGGGCACCGCCGCTTCGAGACGATCGTGAGCGGCCACCACCGCCTCGAAAGGATCGTGAGCGGGAACCGCTGCTTCGGGAGCCTTGTGTGCGAGCACCGCCGCTTCGGGACGATCGTAAGCGGCCACTGCCGCTTCGGGACGATCGTGAGCGGGCACCGCCGCCTCAGGAAGGTCTGAGACGAGCCCCGCCCCCTCAGAGACAAACCCAGCGGACACCGCCGCTTCGGGAACCTTGTGAGGAACGTGAGTGGGCACTGCCGCTTCGGGGATCCTGTGTGCGGACACCGCCGCCTCGGAAACCTTGTGTGCGGACACCGCCGCCTCGGGAACCTTGTGTGCGGACACCGCCGCCTCGGGAACCCTGTGTGCGGACACCGCCGCCTCGGGAACCCTGTGTGCGGACACCGCCGCCTCGGGAACCCTGTGTGCGGACACCGCCGCCTCGGGAACCCTGTGTGCGGACACCGCCGCCTCGGGAACCTTGTGTGCGGACACCGCCGCCTCGGGGACCTTGTGTGCGGACACCGCCGCCTCGGGGACCTTGTGTGCGGACACCGCCGCCTCGGAAACCTTGTGTGCGGACACCGCCGCCTCGGGAGGACTGCGAGCGGACACCGCCGCCTCGGGAGGACCGCGAGCGGACACCGCCGCCTCGGGAACCTTAAGTGCGGACACCGCCGCCTTGGGAGGATCGCGAGCGGACACCGCCGCCTCGGGAACTTTGTGTGCGGACACCGCCGCCTCGGGAACCTTGTGTGCGGACACCGCCGCCTCGGGGACCTTGTGTGCGGACACCGCCGCCTCGGGGACCTTGTGTGCGGACACCGCCGCCTCGGAAACCTTGTGTGCGGACACCGCCGCCTCGGGGATCCTGTGACGATCGTGAACGGCTACCGCCGTTTCGGGACGATCGTGAACGGCTACTGCCGCCTCGGGAACCTTGTGAGCGGACCCCGCCGCCTCGGGAGGTTCGTGAGCGGGCACCGCCGCCTCGAGAGGATCGTGAGCGGGCACCGCCGCTTCGGGAGCCTTGTGAGCGGGCACCGCCGCCTCGGGAGCTCTGTGAGCGGGCACCGCCGAATCGGGAGCTTTGTGAGCGGGCACCGCCGCTTCGGGTTGATCGTGAGAGGGCACCGCCGCTTCGGGTTGATCGTGAACGGCTACCGCCGCTTCGGGACGATCGTGAACGGCTACTGCCGCTTCGGGACGATCGTGAGCGGGCACCGCCGCTTCGGGACGATCGTGAACGGCTACCGCCGTTTCGGGACGATCGTGAACGGCTACTGCCGTCTCGGGAACCTTGTGAGCGGACCCCGCCGCCTCGGGAGGTTCGTGAGCGGGCACCGCCGCCTCGAGAGGATCGTGAGCGGGCACCGCCGCTTCGGGAGCCTTGTGAGCGGGCACCGCCGCCTCGGGAGCTTTGTGAGCGGGCACCGCCGCTTCGGGTTGATCGTGAGAGGGCACCGCCGCTTCGGGTTGATCGTGAACGGCTACCGCCGCTTCGGGACGATCGTGAGCGGGCACCGCCGCTTCGGGACGATCGTGAGCGGGCACCGCCGCTTCGGGACGATCGTGAGCGGGCACCGCCGCTTCGGGGCGATCGTGAGCGGGCACCGCCGCTTCGGGTTGATCGAGAGCGGGCACCGCCGCTTCGGGTTGATCGTGAGCGGGCACCGCCGCTTCGGGTTGATCGAGAGCGGGCACCGCCGCTTCGGGACGATCGTGAGCGGGCACCGCCGCTTCGGGTTGATCGTGAGCGGGCACCGCCGCCTCGAGAAGATCGTGAGCGGGCACCGCCGCCTCGAGAAGATCGTGAGCGGGCACCGCCGCCTCGAGAAGATCGTGAGCGGGCACCGCCGCTTTGGGAGCCTTGTGAGTGGGTGCCGCCGCTCCCCTCACCGACATCAGCGGAGGATCCTCCACGCTGCGTCTCAGCCCGGGGCGCCCAAAGAAAGACCCCGAGACACTGGAAGTGGCTGGCCCGATCCGATGAGGTTTTGGAGCAACAGCCCAGACTGGGAGGGGGGCACCCTCCCGCAGCTCCACCTCCTTCAAGTAGATGACGTGGTCGACCATCTCCCAATAGGACCACGTATCTATTTCCCCCAGCTCCTGCCGGTTGACAGGCTCATCCAGGCCCGCTAAAAACAGGCGGATGAGGGTGCTCCCTCTAATCCCCAGCTCCTGGCCTACCTCGAAGAGGTCTTCGGCGTAATAGCCAAAAGGGCGATTGTTTTGTGGGCAAGGATGCGGCCCACTGGCTGGGGCCTGATTCCTCTGTCGACCAGGAGCTGGGTACAAGAAGATTCCCATTGCCGCTGAGTCTTCAGGTGTCTCGTTCGTACTGTCACGGGTTGCGGAGGAACGAAGACTCAAATGCTGGCAAAAAGGAAGCTTCTTTATTTATAAATTACAAAATAAACAAAAACACAACTGAAACCACCCCGAAGGGGAAAAAGCCAGAACAAACACAAGCACTGAAAACAAGACATACATGAGGCACAGGGCAGACATCAGACACAGGCATACCTGGCACAAAAGTGAGACGAACGAGAGCAGAACAGAAAACACAGGGAGCTTAAATAGGGACAGCAATCAGGAACACAGCTGGGGCAAATTAAACAATAATGAGGTGAGTGGAGTTTGGGGAATTGAATCCGGGATACAGTGACCTCTGGTGGTGAGAGGGAGCATTGTGGACCCGGATTCATGACACAAATGAGCTCTTTGAATGCAGTGAGAGTCATTCAGATAAATGTAATGGAGTGAATCATTTGAACACTGAAGAGGTGAAACAGGTGGAAGATGTTTTGACCTTCACACAGATCTGATGAGAATGAATCTTCATCTGCTGTAAGTGAATCTTCTGCTGAAACTGAATGTGTTTCTCTCAGGGATCCTGAAGCTGCTGTCCAAATGATCTGATGCTCCTGATTCACTGAACAGTTAAACGGCTCCTTGTCCAGAGGATGATCGATTTGAGTCGACTCATTATTTATTCAAACTCAGAGCTGAACGTCCCTGTGATCTTTGACATGATGATGATGATGATGATGAAGAAGGGAGTTTGTGTTCATTCTGAGCTTCTTGACACATTTATTTTCATTCATCTGCATCTGTAACTCAAATAAATACATGAGACGGAAAACACTGAAAAATCAATTCAACCAGATTGACAAGTGACCTTTTGTTCATCATTTATAATCAGTCATATTTACTCATTATTATTTAATCATTTACTCGTTTATTCATTCAACCATTTAATCATTTATATTGTTTTTATTATATTTCAGGTTATTTTCATGTTTCATATCTCATCCATATTCATATGGAGTTTTATTGTAACAATAACTGATCGAGCACTGAAACAGTAAGGTTATTCAATAAAAACATTTTTATCATCACTTCATCACCTGCTTTCTACTCTTCTCAGCTCTTAGACTGACAGATGTTTATTGATGCAGTTTAGGGTCCCAGACAGAATAAAGCCAGACAAACCTGAGACCAGACAAGGTTTTGGTTACCAGACAAAACAGATCCTTTCTGGCGAGATCTGCTAAGAGACTGTTAATAAAAAATAAGCGAATATATTATGAATGCTATATTGCTGATAATATATTGTCTAATATATATTGTATCGTTTTTTTAGTAGAATTATTTTATTTTAGCTTTTCAGAAATAACGGAGCAGTAATCAAATAATGTGTGCCATCAAATGTGCGCGTTTTGGCCGCATGTAACGTTAGTCCCTCTTCATTTATAAGCTATTTAGTTTACTTTGCTTGTCTATTTTATTGTAATGTTTTTTAGGGAAATTTTATTGTAGTTTTTCAGAAATAATGGTGCAGTAAGCCTTATCTAAGGCCTGTACTATTTGTCTACATGGGAGGGGGTTTGGTTGGTTTAGACATTGTATTTACTCTGTGCATATAATACTATGATGAAGGCTCCAGTAATAATTTTGTAGTTAGAACTCCTATGACTTGGATGTAAAAAAATGCACACATGATGATGACTAGCTAATCTTTATTTCATTATAATATATATACTTTTATTATTACAGACTCAAGGTCCAAATCTTACACACAACAATACATGAATACAACTATAAATACTCAGGTTTATAAATAGCAGGTTGGCCTCTGGGCTAGGGCTCTCATTTGACTCTGTGGTGGCATTGATGAGGCCATCTTACCTAGGCAGTGGTTATCACCTCTACTGTGATAATTTTTACACCAGCCCAAAACTCTTCAGGCACCTGCTGTCCCTCAATTTTGGAGCCTGTGGTACCATTCGTGAAGGGAGGAAGGAGGCTCCAAAAACAAAAATAAACCAACTGACCAAGAAATCCCCCAGAGGAACTCTCCGGTGGATAAGAGAAGAGAACCTTGTCTTCACCAAGTGGATGGACAACAGGGAGGTGGCAATGTGCAGCAGTGTCCATGTTGCTTATGATGGGGACACTGTCAAGAGGAAACAGAAAAAGATGGATGGATCCTGGGAGGAGACAAACATACCAGTCCCAAAACCTATTGTGGACTACAACATGTACATGGGGGGAGTGGACTTATCAGACCAGCTGATACAGTACTATTCAGTTCACCACACAACAAGAAGATGGTACAGGACCATGTTTTTTCATTTCATTGACATTGCTGTGACCAATGGCTTTATAATGTACAGAGAAATTCAGAAGCTGAGGAACACACCAGCCAACCAGCTCATCACCCACAAGGCCTACGTGGAGCAGCTTGTGGCAGAGCTGTGTGGTGTCACAGTCGGGGCCGTGCCTGTACAGAGGAGAACTGGACATACACCTGTGCCAATCTCAAAACCAGTTGGAAGGCTGAGGTGTGAGAAATGCAAGACAGATGGGCTCCCAAGAAAAGACACCTCATGGAAATGCAATGAGTGTGATGTGCCACTCTGCCTACAGCCAGAGCGTAACTGCTTCCATATGTGGCACATGTAAGAAAAGAACAACTGATGAACAGCACATCAATCTTTCAAGTCTTTCAAATGCAGTGCACAGTGCCATCTAGGGGTGGTTTTTGGATGTTTTGTAAATTGAGACAGAATATTCCATTCAAATGAACATTTTGTTCCTTTTATATTTTCTTATTTCTGTGTTTTTTGAATAAAAACGTATGGTGACTACAGTCACATAAATGTAAATAGTTTTTTTGTTTCTTTATATTTTTTCACCCAATTTTTTTTTGCAGGTGTTCTAAAGCCTTTGAGGAATAAATATTTGTTGTAAAATCCTTTATTCATTTATGTTTCATATTTTTATATAATAAAAACAAAATAATTTAACTTCTGTTTTTGTATTTCTTGGTGATATATCATATTAGAACACACACAAGTGTCTCAAGAAGTGTATTGTCAATGCATCCACATTGTAGCTGAGAGTCTATAGAATCCAGAAATATGTCTCTCTTCACTCTGCTATGAATATTGACCATTCCAGAAGCCAATATGTCAACATAGTGCCAGGCGGACTTAAAACCCCTTAGACTTTGAAGGGTTAATCACCTTTAATGAAACACTATCATACCAATAACCTTTAAATGGCTTTCTATTAATTTTAACTTTTGGGGCAGTCGTGGCCTAATGGTTAGAGAGTCGGACTTGTAACACAGAGGATGGGACACCATACTTGGCCTCACGTTACTTTCACTTTCACTTATATATATATATATATATATACACACACACATATACTAATGGATTATTGAAACCCTGTGTTGACTCTATTGGCTGTCATTCACTTTAAATTTATTGCCAGCTGACTTGCATGTACATTTTATGGCTATACCAACCTGCATGCTGCTGTCTCCCTTTGTTATTAATATGATATAAAGTAAACGTGTTACTTGTTTTGACAAACTTTATGCACTTTGATTGTTTCCATGGTTATTAAGGCCCATAATATTTTCTGTCCATGTAAAAAATCTGGTGGTCTATCCCGTTTTGGTACTGGTACATAAACAGCATTCAAAGTCCACAACAATGTCATTCAGCCCCGATGCTGTTTTCATTCACCTTCAACAGTCAAAGTCTCCTTATCCTCACGGAAGATCAAAAAGCAATGGATCAGAGTCTTATCACTCTCAGTCTGTTAGATTGTTCCTGTTTTTTTGTTGCTATTTTGATGTTTGGGTAAACAACGCACAGTTTAATATATTTAATCTGTTTTTGTTTGTTTGCCTTTTGTCATATTTCGACCTTTAACTGATTTTTTTTTTGGCTTGTAATGTAGTTTATATCAGCCTGTGTAAGTTTTTTTTTGTAAGTTTGTACTTTGTAAGTTTTCTATCCTCTTCAGCTGGAAACAAGACACTGGGAGGAGGGGGGGGGGGGGGATCTGATTCACACTCAATCCACTTTCAGTCTTTTCTCTCATATTCACTCATATTTATCATCACTGTGTGTTTTTAAAGATGATCTGAATCAAGTGACTCTCCAGTTCTCAGGTACAACATTCACAGCTTTAAACCTCTTTATTGATTAATCATTATTGATCAGGTGATTATATATTTGATCACTTGTATAGATCAGTTGTGGTGGCTGTTTGGTCTCTTCTTCATCATCATCATCATCATCTTGATCTGTTTCTTGCTGCGTAAAAGGGTCTTCAAGTGAGTCGTGAATGTTTAATTGTGTCAGAAAGATTCGTAAAAACTAAAACAGGTGAGTGATTTGAACAGAGTTTGACTGAAGCACATTTAAGAGCTAAAATAGACTATTTATGTTTGAACAAACAGATGAGACAAAAGCTCTCTGAATCTTCATGTTCAAATGAATCTGATTCTCTCAGGGATCCTGAATCTGGTGTCCAGATGAGGTTCAAATCAGATGATCCTCGTTCAGTGAATGAATCTGAATGTGAGCCGATAAACGGCTCCATGTTTAGAGGATGATCTTCATCTGATGGATTGAATCAACATTTCAGGTCATTTTGCTATGGACTCAAACTCAGGGTCAGAGAGTGGTGATTCGTTACGCTTCTGTGTGCATTAGCCATTTGCACATATACCATGCATTACAGGATAAATAAGGCATTTTCAACCCTAAAGTAACTTTTCTGAACTGTTAAATAAAAAAAATAAAAAAACTGCCGTCTTTTTCTCTTGCTGCCTCGTGTCTTGCTGTTTTATTCTTAAAAAACACATTTAAAGCATCATTTACATCTAACATTACAGCACAACTCTGCATGACATAAAGGTAATTATCATATTTTCATTTGAAAGGAAAAGCTATGCATTGTTGCTTTATTTTTTGTTAATTACTGTGAAGCGTCTTTGTATTGTATAAGTGCTGTAGAAATAAAGCTGACTTGACTTACCCACACGGTCCCTGGTTTCCAGATAAAACAGAGCGGTTCATTCAGTCTGATTTATGTTGTATTTAGTGAATGAAGGTTGTTTGCGTGAGTGAATCACAGAAGATGTTTCTAATATTAATAAACGAGTCAGATCTGAGCTGTCTATGTAGGGAGCGAAGAAGCTCACTTGGAGGCAGAACTAGTGACTCGAATGACAAGTTAATTCTGAGATCAATTCTATTAATAAAAACATGTCAGTTCAGATTTCATTACATTTCAGAGTATTTTCTTGGCGGGATTGTTTTACTACTTGAAGTTTCTCAGTCTTGATGTTGGTGTTTGTTGTCCAGCAGATGGCGTCAAATCTCCATTCAAACCGATGAAGTAAAACCGCTTCAGAGACGCTTTCATTCATAAAGCCTCTGTTTCCGTCTGATCACGTGACCATTATTATACAGCATCAGATCTGAGAGATTATGGACAGAATTAATAAGGTTTACTGGAGAAACACTCTCGTGAGTCACGTGTCTCTGTTTCTGGCGGGTGAGTTCAGTTTAGTGAAGCAATATCTGCTCATTCTTGCTCTCAGCTACACAATGAAATCTTAAATTTGTCAAATGAGTTCAGTCCCAGAGGCACATGCAGGTAGAGACTGAGACTGAGACGCTTCATCAATCTGTTCATGTGAATGTCACTGGAATAAAGCTGTGCAGAATCAGTGAAGATTATTACTGACAGAATGATGTTTATTCAAACGCTTCTTTGTTCCTCATGTGTGTGTTTAGCATTTTCAGCTCATGCGGTTCATTTTGATTTTTAGTTTATTGAGCTGAATGTCTCATTAGACATGAACAAGTAAATGTGCCAGATTGTAAAGAGTGTAAAAGCCATAATAATAAGTGAAACGGTAGTTTCAAAAAAGTAATAAATAAATCCCACACGAATGGCAGACATCCATTGATACTTTTAATCCATTTAAACCCATGAAAAGAACATAAGAGAACAGAATCCACTAAAATAAATATATAAAATATTCCTTTTGAAAATATTTCATAGTAAATAATATAAGCTTTTTATACGCTGCCCCCAAAATATAATGATTCAGGACTGTTAGTGTTGACAAATACCACAAATCCTCCATGATCAGAGGCTGATGTGTGATTGTGTTTCTGTAGCTTCAGCTGTCGGTCTGACACTGAAACACACATAAATACTATAGTATATAGCGTTATCTTATTTATAGTTGAGTGGTAAAGTATCATATGAATGCCAACAAATATGTACACCAAAACTCATATACATATATATATATTATTACCATCGTTTGTGAGCAAAAGAAGAGGCAGGAGTCTGTGGGCTCTTCTCTAGGATCAGGTGACTTCACCGCAGCTGAGAGGATTAAATCACGTGGAAGCGAAAGTGAAAGTAAAGATGAACAACAGCTCGACTCCTGGTGAGATTATTTCCCGCAACAATGCACATATGTTGCATTTTATGGTAGTTATTATGAAATATTTCAAATTTAAGCTATATTGAAATTATGTTTTGAATTCATTTGTTTTCCTTGAAACCACCTTCATGGGCTCTGATATGTTGTGTTCAGATTCAGTGAGAATGGCGCCGAGACCTGAAACACTTCCTGGTGAGAAACCGCCTTTTATTCTGCTCTTAAACTTGACTTTACCCTTGTCTTATTTTACATTCATATTGCATATGTTCTCTCTTTCAGAGATGTCAGCAATCAGCAGCTCCAGCCCAGATGATCCAGTGATTCTTCTGATGGGCAGAAGGAGGTTTGGGGAAGGCTGATCTGGAAACACTGGAAGAAAGTTCACAGAAAAACAGGAAAAAACATGAAGCTGAAGTTTGTGAAGCAGTCACTCAGAAGCGGGCTGATGTGGCTGATTGTCCAGGTTCAGATCTGAATAAAGAGAAGCTGGAGATCTCGACACACCTGGGTTTTATCATAATGAATTCTGTAAAGAGGATTATGGCTGAAGTAAATTAGTAAAGTGCATAACTTCTCCTGGACCACACGCTGTTCTCATCATCATTAAAGTGAAGCGATTCACCTGGAAAATAAAAACATGAAGAAACTCAAAGGAAGTGTTTGGAGAACAGAGACGCACACTTTAACATCCTCGAACAGCAAGGACAATTCACACATCGAGAAATCTACACCAGAACTGGTCTGGAGCAAAAATGGGTTTGACTGTCAGCTAGAACGCGTGGACTGGAATATTTATGGACTTTGGCATTTAACTCTGGTCACAAATATAAACATGCGGACCAGTCTAAATCAGAAGTTGTCCGCCCACTTCATACAGTTCATGTGGTGATTCAGTATGTGGGTTTTTTCAGGCAGTGTTATTAACATGCCACGAGCCAAAGTCAAACCACAATCAGCGAAAGTCCTTTCATTTCAAACTGCCCACGCTCTCTGTGTGTGTTTATAAGAGCTCTGCAAGTGTTGCTCGCGCTGCTTTAAGAGGAACTTCTTTCTGTCATCAAGGTCTCTTCACTTATTCTGACCGAGGATCCGCTGTAAGGTATGAAATATATTTTCAATCGTCAATATGTTTAATTATGTTGACTGTAAACCGCCTTTCTATTTTCAGATTAGTGTGGTTTAGGCTGTGACAACATTTGGAAAAGGTTTAGCGCCAGGATGAATTACTGAAGAAGTAGACATATTAAGAATTTCAGAGAGAGAGAGAAAGAAAGTAGACAATATCAATAGAAATTGTATGTCATTAACTGCTAAAATGATTGTTTTATTGTCACAGTCAACTCACACACATGCACAATTGTAAAACTCAACGTTCACAATAAATGTTTTGCTGGAATATAATGTAATGAAAGAAACTAAAAAATCTGAAATTAATTTGAATTTTAAAGTTTAATTTTAATTCTGCAAATAAATAATAGAAAAGGTTAGTATAGTTAAACGATGGTAACCACAAATTAGCATGGTTTTGCTACACTAACCATAGTTTTAATTTGATTAACTTGAAATCTGATTTGTAGGCTACAGCGCTATCATCATCCCTTAATAGCTGTGTGATCATACGAACATTATCACGATGATTGCGATTTCGATTGTAATCACTAGAAAATATTTACTTAAAGATTTTACATCTATGAATGCAGTTCGGTATAAATGAGAATTAGAAACATAGCCTGTTTCAAAATGAAACCAACCGCTTTTCCAAAAAGTGAAAACTCTAGGATAGACAAAACAATACGAAAATAAATAAACACTATAAATAAAATAAAATAAATAAATAAATAAATAAATAAATAAATAAATAAATAACAAATAAAAAATCCTAGAAAAGTTTGTCAAATAACAACTAGAGCAGTGCTAAAGTTTCTGTCGGGTCGTAGATTTCGGCCGGTCTGATCTGTTGCATATTGTTCAGTAAAGCGAAGATCAAACCACTGTCCCGCTTTAAGGAGTGTCTGTAACAAGTGTGTTCAGTTTATGTTTTTTTTAAGCACACGGCAAATTTAATAACAAAGTCAAGACTCGTTTTATTAAATAGGTTATTTCGGGTTTCGATTCAACACTAGGCTATACCTCCAGGCCTGCTATTAGAAGTGAGAAGTAGTAGTTTGGCAGAACAACGTCTTGGGAAAAATATCTTTGTAAACCCCAGACAGCAAGCAGTGTCGGCCCAGATCTGGCCCACATCTGGCCCGCATCGATTTCATGCGGGCCAGATGTGGGCCGGATCTGAGCCAACACTATGTTGCTGTCTGGGACCATGAATCTTGTAAATGGTTCTTTGTAAACCATAACTTTATACCTTATTACTTCTAATCATATTAATTTAGTTTAATCCATAAAGCCACACGATTTAAGAAAAATAGCCTAATAATTTGACAAGAAGAAAAGGAACAAAACTCCATTGTTTATTATGGGTCTCTTTTATATATATATATATATATATATATATATATATATATATATATATATATATATATACATATACATATATTTAAGAGATCATTTTTAAAAGTATCATTAGATCTCATATCATGCATATCATGCACTTATTTGATGGTATTTTAAGTCATTTACCAAAACGTGGCCTATTTTAGCTGACTTCACCCTAAAACAAATGTAATATTTATATTCATGTTTGATTCATTAATCGTTTGTAAACATTTATGTGGGGAAAGCACTAAAAATATGTTAAGGAATAAAGGATTAGTTTTGTAAAGACCACCCGCAAACCCAAAAAGTGAAATCCAGCGGCCTGGGAGAAGGTGGTCTTGTGTATGTCGTTTCTTGCGCTTCTGTTAAAAATCACTTGATTTCTAATTTAATCCTGAATCCTTTTTCGTTTGAATCTGGCTCCAGTTTCAAGTGTCTATTAAATACAAATCGCAATAGTGATTTTCAATGCTAAAAGCTGATCATAATGTTAGCTGTGTTATAATTTAGATACCTGATTATCCCGGACTCACTATACTTTCAATTATCCGTTCACTGGGGACTAATGTCTCATTTGAGCCTTGCGTCGGCCGGAGACCAGATCTCACAATCACTAATTCACCAGTCTGATTTTAGTCAGAGGAGGTTGACTAATGCCTGTTCTGTCGACCGCCTACTTCATGCTCTTGACAAAAAGTGTAGTTTACTTAGTCTGTTCCCGCACAACGTGCTAACATCAGTGATAGAAATCAGAAGGTCTCAGATCATAGACTCCTATCATTCACGAGCCTTCAGTTTCACCTGCTGTATCCTGTCCGTGGAGCCACGGTAACAAAAGCTTACTCACACTCTACTAGTCATAATGCTCTCTACTAGAGAGCAAAATAAATATGATTTCTTGATTTATTCTAAGGGTAATAAAACTTCAATCAAGAAGAATAAAAAAAAACAACATCTGGCAAAGGACCTTGTCAGGGGCACAACCCACACCAGTGCAACAGAATTTCCCTCAGATTTGAGATCTTTATTTTTGGTCTGTTCTACTATTGTGGGACTGAGATCATATTTCCAACCACAATGAGACCATAAAAAATTATGCAAAACATGAAAGGGATAAGATCATGAATTCTAAAGATATAGAAAATGCATTATACAGTAACTTGAGTTCTTGATACTTCTAAGTCAACTTACAGTGACCCAAGCCATGTGCCCAGGAGGGAAGGAGAAGGTTTAAGGATGGGTGAAGTGACAAATGGTTTTCTTCTAGATCTTCCCATCAGATTACAAAGTTTATTGTTTCGTTGCATGGCATGCATGTTGCGAGAGTTCCTGAGTTTTGGCTTCATGATGAGATCAAAGCAGCCTTATACAGTTTATTTTATTTTGCAATGATAATGTTGCCCTTCCATATTAATTAATAGGCTGCTGCAAGTATATGAACAAATAATACCTCATTATTATGTTCTTGAGTTATATATATATATATATATATATATATATATATATATATATATATATATATATATATATATATTGTTTTACTAACTTATGTACTTAAAATCTAGATATTTGCATACAGCATATTTGACATATTTCTTTGCCAAATTTACAAATTAATGATGCATTATTTTTATTGTGACTGTAGGGAATCCAATTGTGCAATATTGTTTGTGCTTTACAAAAATAAAAATAAAAAGTACAATTGTATATAATAAATAATAATGATATTCTTAACATTTTCATTGTTAAATGACCTTAAATGTTTAAATGTTTATTCCAATAAAACACTTGTCATGCAATAATGATATAATGCAATAATTTGTTGTGTGATTTCAGCTTTTCTTCATTTGAGCTGAATCATGTATAATATCAACATGACGTGGAGACACTGAGACTGAATACAGACTTCATGCTGATTTACTGAATCACACCAATAACCCTGACTGTGATCAGAGCTGGTATTCACAGGTGAGAGTTTATGTCCTCAAACTACACCTTTATTCTCTCAGATATATTACTTGATCCTTTTTTGTTTGACCTGTTCAGGACGGGCGTCTGATAGCAGATCCTTCAGATCCTAAGGAACTGATTGCTCCTGTTATTTCTGTCTCATCTGATCGTCTCGTCGCATCTCACTGTGTGAATGAACTTCATCACGAGCTCATCTGTCATTCTGATGGAGTAAATACAACATCCATCTGTTTTCATATTTAAACACACAGAAATGATGACGAACATGCTCTTTTGATTTGACTATGCATTTTTAGAGACAAACACAAATTGTTTCATGAATAAAAAAATCATGAACATTATAAATGCTGCTCTAATGCGTCTTTCTTTCATTTCAGTTCAGACTGGAGACCATGTTCAGAGGTGAGAGAAACACTTAAATTAATAAAATTTATAAATGTTTGGAGTGATATGAAGGAGAGCAAATGATGACTGAGCTTCATTTCTGTCATTTTTGTTTAGATCATACACATAAAAAAATACTCATTCCTATGAGAATCTGCCTTGCCATTATTGCAAACGTTCATTGAAATGACATGCATCTGTCCTTTTTCATCTGAAATGTTTTTGATTGAAGTGAATCCTGATGATTGTGATGTGTTTTTCAGCGTTTAATGACTCCGTCAGCGGATCGACTCAGTCTCCAGAATCACGTGAGTTCAGCTGATGACTGACAGCATGATATATAGTTCATTAATTCAGTCCATCAGATGATTGTATTGTGCTGTTGCTCGTGTAGATCAGTGGTGGTGGATTTCTGTCCTGATCTTCATTGTTCTTCTGGTTTTTATCTGTTTCTTGCTGCGGAAAAGGATCTTCAGGTGAGTCACGAGTCTTTAATTTTATCAGACAAACTTTAAAATAGTCATAGAAACGAAATGATGAAACTGAAATGGTGAAAATATTGTTTATCAGAAATCAGTGGCCTAAACTATAAAATCTCTCTGCATAAATGGAAAATACTGTGATGAATATAAGTATCTAATAATCTGTTTTCAGTTGTATTTCAAGAGCAGTTGCAAGCATATTTCTGCGCAGTGATTCAGAATACAGGTGAGTGAATCGAGAGAATCACATCAACATTTTTGTTTGAGTTGGGACTCTGTGAATCTGAATCTCCTGAATCTGAATCTGAATCTCTCAGGGATCCTGAATCTGGTGTCCAGATGAAGCTCAGATCTGATGAATCTGATTCACTGAATCAATCTGAATCTGAGCAGATCAACGGCTCCGTGTCCAGAGGATGATCAGTCATTTATTAATGATATCTGTATGTAGAAAGTGACTATATTTATTTCGATGTAATTGTTCCTGGTTCTGTGTCATATAAATGTAGCTGAAACAATAAGGCAATCTGTGCTAAATGATGTGATTTTTAAACGATTATTTTAAAAACCATTAAATAATTTGAACTCTGATCAATTAGGATGAATACGATTGTTTTAATGATTAACTTGTTCGTGATTTTTTTTTTTCTAAATCTTTTACTGTGAAAAATAATAATAATAATAATAATAATAATAATAATAATAATAATAATAATAAATAACTGCCAACTAATTGATTTGCATCAACATGTTCTTTAATGTTATTCTCACAAGTTACTGCGGGTGTATTAACATACATGTTCTGCTAGAATACATTACACATCCCTTTTTAACAACTCAGAGCTTCAATCATTTGTTTGAACACTCAACAATGTATTTAATGTCGGCAATAAATGCTTTCTGTTTCTTCTGTATCCTTCATTCAGGTTTGCGGACAATGAAAGATCTCAGTAGCCTATGTTTGCTCAGCACAGTAGCTGGTTTCCTTTTTTTCTGTCCTTGCTGTATGCTCACGTTATCTCCTGGCAGTATGTCTGTCAAATATCTGCTTTTGACCAGATAAAGAACTAGATCGGTGTTATTTGTAGGGTTTTTTTTTTATTCTCTGAGACACTGAGACAAAGGTGGAAGAAATCTCCCCTAATCAGTGCTTCACATCGCCAGTGTCCCTCTGATTCACAAACACAATCCACTCTGATCTGAGAGAGGAGCAATTTATGCGATGCATCTGATCAACCCGGCGAAAAGGCGTTTTGCAGGCGCCACAAATTAAGCCTCTGTTTTTGACTAAGATCTGTTCAGGCTGTGCAGTTGCCATCCTGACGATTCGCTTGTTGTATTCCTCAGCTGTAAGTCACTTTGGATAAAAGCGTCTGCTAAATTAATAAATGTAAATGTAAAAGAAACCTTTCTGTGTCAAAACAAAAACAACGTGCAAGTAAATGCATTACTTTTACCACGTTTGTGTTCAGTTTCCTGGAGATTTCACACACGAAACCACAATGATGGTAATGCAAAACCTACAGACACATATGAGTACATAGTACATGTACCGTTACACCGGAAGTCTGTTTTCAAAACAATTGATTGTGTTACATGTACATGTATGCATTTAGCAGATGTTTTTATTCAAAGAGACTTTTAAAAAACATTTGTTTAAAATGTACAGTTTAAAAAATCATTACCCCTATGGAGAACCCCGTAAACACATATACATGTGTGTCCTGCTATTCACTTGGTCCCCATAACATTCAAACTGTATGTTAACTATACAAACTGTATTTTCTATCCCCTTACCCTAAACCTACCCCTCACACAATATTACACGCATTTTTTAGATTTTCAAAACACTTGATTTATAAGCTTGCTTCCTCATGGGGACCTTGAAAATGTCCCAATAGAGTCAAAAATTATTACTACACTTGTGGGGATATTTGGTCCTCATAACAAAGCGAATACCAGGACACACACCCACAAATACCTTGAGACATTTGGATATGCACGGTTAACCACGTAGGAAAATCATAAACAGCATCTAACCACAAGTGTCAAAATGAGAGAAAATGAGACAGATTCACTTCTTGTTAACTGCCCTTTATGCACATTAAATGCGCTCATTACTGTGAATCTACTTTGTCGTTATTGCAAACTTCATGCATCTACCGTGATGCTACTGAAATGTAAAAAAAAAAAAAAAAGGCGATCGGTAATCTCCATTGTTGTTGCAGGAATGATTCTTGATCGTGGGCGGGACAAACAAACTCTTGGTCGTGGGCGGGATCTTGGTCGGGGTAGTGACAAACTCTTGGTCGTGGGCGGGACCGGGGATATAAAAAGAGCGTCAAACACGCGCTTCAGTTCAACATTTATCAGCTCTCTGCTCTGCTTTCACCAAGGATCCGTTTAAGGTATGAAAAGATTCAGTTTGTCTGTGAAACGTTTTTCATATTAGCAGGTTAATAAAATACATTTTCTAAGCAATTCTTAAGGATTCTTGCAGGAAATAGAGCATGATCAAATGTTTCTGAAAAAGTCTTTCACTGGTTGATATTTAAAGCTGCTGTATGTAACTTTTTGACTGTGCTAAAACCGTTCATCTGTAACATGAAAAAGTTCAGTGTTTTTTGGCTATTTCACTGACCATTTCGATTAATTTTGAGGAATAAACAGGAGCACAAAAGCGTAAAGAATAAATAGTGAGAAGGATATTTCAGATTTAGGCTATTAAATGTTTTTAGGCCAGAAAGTTCAGAATTACATCATGGCTCACATGAGAAGAACATGGTGCTAAGAAGAAAAACGTTTCCCAGGACAAGATTTTTAGATATAGTGTGTTGGAAGCACCTTTGTTCTTCACATCTTGCTTAATAGTCTTGAATGCACAGCCGCGCAATGCTGCTCGACAGTTCTCGGTATGTAACAAAAAAATAAAAAATAAAAATAAATAAATAAAAAAAGTGTTGTGCACGTCTAAATCTGACAGAAGCACCCTCTGCTGCCTCTGGAATTATAATGTAAATCTCCAGTGTGTTGCTCGTTCAGAAGCTTCGCGCAATAAAGAACGCCTCATCAACAATAACACAAAATACTAGTGTTTATTTTTATTTTTTCCTACCGTACATTGATTATAAATGTAAACTCATCCAGTTATCATCTGTAACTCATCTGTGTTTCGTTACGGTGCGAGAACCCGCTGCAAACGTGTGTGTGAGATACGGGCGTATTAGGAGAACTGCCAGAATAAAACAATTGCATGTACCAAATTTAATTAAAAACTAAAATGAATGAATGAATGTCTTGGCAAAAAAAAAAAAAAAGAAAAAAAAAGAAAAAGAAAAGAGGTCTATATGTGCACGTTCCCGCGTTAGTAATGTAATGTACAGTAAAGCGACTGGATGGTTGTATAACCGTCATAAGATCTGACATTTAGAAAACATCACTTTACTACTTGCAACTTTATTGATTTGTTAAACAAATATAATTTTAGTGTAATTTTCAATCATTATTGAAGAAAAACATAACATGGGCGAACAGCACAGACATAGGAGCGACCACTGTGTTCGCAGAACAGCATGAATGTGACAGTAGCGCCCTCTGCTGCCAGAATATGTATTATCAGTCCCGAAGAAGCATTAGGAAGAAAATGAGAAATAGATGTCCATTAGGTGCGAGGACACGTTTTATTTCTATTTGATCAACTTGATTAGCATAACATGATTTGTACTAACATCATCCCATCCGTCCCATATATTTGCTATCTATCGTATCGTTTCTATTCTTTGAAATGTTTACTTCTCTCTGTGCCTTTACAAATAAGTAGGCCTATATTTGTGTATGATAAATAATCCTCTGACCTTTACCAGAAATGTTTAAATGTTTGTTGTAAGAAAACCCTTGCAATAATATATTGCAATAACTTGTTTTCTTTTTTCAAAACAGCTTTTCTTCATTAGAGTGGAATCATGTACAACATCACAGTGTCGTGTGCAGAGATTCAGACTCCAGCGGGGTTTGTGTACGTGATTCTGCCTCTTATACTGAATCAAACTCGTAATCCTGACTGTGATCAGAGCTGGTATTTACAGGTGAGTGTGTTTCTATCCTCAAACTATAATTCACTCAGATACATTACTTCATCCTCTTTTGTTTGATTTGGAGCAGGACAAGCGTCTGATAGCAGATCCGTCAGATCCTAAGGAACTGATTGCTCCTGTTATTTCTGTCTCATCTGATCGTCTCGTCACGTCTCACTGTGTGGATGAACTTCATCACGAGATCATCTGTCATTCTGATGAAGTAAATCTCTTTCAACATTTATGTTTTAATTATGAATCATTAGAGCTGCAGTTCATCAAGACATTAAACACAAACTCATTCAGTAATGAAACATTCGCAAACATTACAAATGCTGCTCTAATGCGTCTTTCTTTCATTTCAGTTCAGATTTAACACCATGTTCAGAGGTGAGAGAAACACTTCAGCTATCAGTGTGATGGTACTGATGGACTGATGATGATCTTTAAAAAGACGGTTCACACAGAAGTCTCACTCATGTCACTGCAAATATGACTTTCTTTCCTCCGTGAAACACAAAACAGATTTTCTTTAAGGAAACCTCAGACTGAAGTCCTAGAGCAGGGCTATTCATCTGGTGGCTCGCGGGCCCAATCCGGCCCGCCAATCATCTTCATCCGGCCCGAGGAAGAGTACACAGGTTGCACATTCGCCTTGAATTGTTCTTGCACTAATTAGTTTGTCCACAAGGTGGCAGCCAAAAAGAAAAGGGAGAGACGCAATAACAATCTACCGGAGACCGCAACATCAATAGATGGCAGCGTTGACAAGCGCTTATGTGAGGGAGTTATGAGATATCCACAATTATAACGTTAGTTTAAACAAGTTTAAAGAGAGTGTTATCGGTCATAACTTCTGGTGAGAAATAGCGCCGACACTGGGCGAAGATTTTTATCAAAGCAGGAAGTCTGTTTCTTAAATCTGCGCTTCAATGGACAAAACCACACACAATGATGTAAAAATACGTGGTTTTGGCGAGTTACCTCATAAACACAGTCTTAAATCAGTTATAAAATCCTAAATGACCGTAAAGAGTTGGGAGAAAATTAGATCCGTGTCACATCCGCGTCATGTGCATCAGGTTTTCTTAAAGAAACAGCGCTGCTTTTAAAGTGAAACCTGCTGCAGTCTGTGATTGATGTAAATCAAAGAACTAAAGAAAAAGAGAAATCACTCGACTGCTCTGCTTGTGGATTAACTTTTGTAGCTTGAATAAAGAATAATCAATATAGCTTATGCATACAATTTATAGTTTATGTAAAGATTGTTTAAAGTTCACTTATAAAATTATATTTGTCATTAAAAATAATATAACATTTCAATTATACTGTAATATTAAATTGCTAAAATTAAAGGGAAAAAATGGATTTAATAGAGACAACAGTAACGTTATTTGTATCAATGATACTTCATTAACAATAGGCTAGTAAAAAGATGCCATTAAACACATATTTAAAATATACCATCTTTATGTTGTTTCTATATTCATTTGGAAGTTCAGTGTGAAAATATGACAACACAAATATATTAATATGCGTTTAGTCACATTTTTTGAATTAATTACAGAAAAAATGTGTAATTTTTTTTTTTTTTTTAATTGAATGGCAGACAGCACTAATGTTAACCTTTTATAGATGTTACTGTTGGTAATATTAGTTAATTTTACTGCTGAATATGCATTTAAATTTAATTTCCAATTTTATAGGCCCCCCAGAAAAAGATCGGGACAGCCCCCCACATCCTTGGCCCCCTTCAAATGTTCAATTCAATAATCCAGCCCTGAAATTAAGTTAATTGAATAGCCCTGTCCTAGAGTGATGTGAAGATGACTGAGCTTCATTTCTGTCCATTTTCAGAACGTGCACATCAGATACCTCAGCATTTTGATTGAATCTTGTGTAGCTGAAGTGAATCCTGATGATTGTGAATGTGTTTTTCAGCATTTAATGACTCCGTCAGCGGATCGACTCAATCTCCAGAATCACGTGAGTTCAGCTGATGATTGACAGCATGATATATAGTTCATTAATTCAGTCCATCAGATGATTGTATTGTGCTGTTGCTCGTGTAGATCAGTGGTGGTGGATTTCTGTCCTGATCTTCATTGTTCTTCTGGTTTTGATTTCTTGACTTCATCTGGCATCTGTTTCTTGCTGCGGAAAAGGATCTTCAGGTGAGTCACGAGTCTTTTAATTGTGTCATTTATTTGTGACATATCTGATATAAAGTCAGATTTAATGATGAAATCAGTGGCCTAAACTGTAAAATCTCTCAATAAATACTTTGAATATGATATTTAATAATCAGTTTCAATCTGTTGTCAGATGTTTTCCGAGCGTCTTTCAGCGTGATGATTCAGAAAACAGGTGAGTGAATCAAAGCTATAAAAGAAAGACCTGAACTGAGTTTGACTGAATCACATCAACATTCGTGTTTGAGTCGAGACTGTGAATCTTCTTCTGCTGAATCTGAATGTGTTTCTCTCAGGGATCCTGAATCTGGTGTCCAGATGAAGCTCAGATCTGATGAATCTGATTCACTGAATCAATTTGAATCTGAATGTGTTTCTCTCAGGGATCCTGAATCTGGTGTCCAGATGAAGCTCAGATCTGATGAATCTGATTCACTGAATCAATCTGAATCTGAGCAGATCAACGGTTCTGTGTCCAGAGGATGATCTTCATCTTCATCACTGTTATTTTCTCAGACTCAGGTTCCTCGGGAGATTTTTTTGCTTCATTCTGAGCTTCTTAACTCTTATTAATTCTATTCATTCTCGTTCATCTGCATCTGTCTGTTTTATTAAAGCAGCTGAATCGAACCCAGATCTCTCTTTTAAAATGGTGAATTCCTGCTTCAGCTTTCTCCTTAATATTCACTGAACGCATTACAGTGAACTACTTTGTATTATGATTATTGTCATATGGACATACATTTGATGAGTCTGATTCCTCTAAGACACTTATTTTTATTTTTATATGAGCTCAAAAACATTAAAGCATTGATTCTGTGAAGCTGCTGACATCGAGACACAGATCTCTGTAAAGCTGCTTTGAAATGATATGTAATACAAATAAATGACTTCCAAATAAGTCTGTCTTCTCATTTCTTCATATTCACACTGTTTTACGTGATTTAGGAGTTAAGAGTGAAATCATTCAGAATCTGAGCAGATCGACGGCTCTGTGTCCAGATGATGATGATGATGATGATGATCAGGAAATCCAGCGTTTTTCACTCTCACTCAAACTGAACGGCGTCACGTCTGTTTGTTTCTCAGTGTTCCCAGATCGGTTTTCTTCGTCTCTGTCATTTGTTGCCATTATTGTGTTTGATTTGTCCTCATGTGTTTCATCTGCGTCTGTTTAATATCTGGTTTGTCCCGAGTGTTTCTCTCTGTCCTCATTTTCAGTTGTGCTCTGTTCAGTTTTCATCTTTATTCTGGTTGTTCTGGGGTTTTATTTCTAGATTTTCAGAAGAAGTGTCATTGTGAGTTTATTCTGCTTAAAATATCCTCTCTTTTTTCCCACAAGGCCTCCTGATAGTCAAGGGCCCCGGGGCCCGGTCTGTAATTCATTCCTGGTAATACTGCTGTGCTGATCGTCTTGTTTGATAGAACAAACTTTGCACAATATAATGGATTTTTAAATGGTTTATTTTAAATCAGTATTTATTGTGTTATCCCTTAAATCTTGATTCAAACTTACAAAATGTGTTTTTTCCCCTTTTTTTCTTGGAAGCTTCATGAGCTAATTAAAAACTTAATCTCAAATATGTGTCTAATTATTTACTTGGGAATGAAGTGAGATGTTGTTGTTTTTTTTTTTTTCCATAAAACGATTAAAATGTAGGATTATGCATTTTCTTTACTGATGGCATTACAGAAAGCTAATGTGATTTACACGCTCCATCATTAATTTAAATGTTATAAACATATGCACAATGAAACACTGCAAATATTGAACTTGTGTAGATTGAGGAATGTTTTTTTCCCTGTTAGAAGAATAAGATAACTAAAGAGGGCTGAGGATTTCAGGATGAACATGTAAAGGGTTTTGGATTTTAAATCTGTGTTGGGTTCAGAATAATGTGTTTATATTGATTGAACTTGAACTATTGAACTTTTTTGTTTTTTGAACTGCCTTTGTTTGGTGTGTGAGTGTAACAAAGAGAGCTTTTTGCAGAGTTGCTGTGTTCTTGACTTTGTAAGTTTATGTCTTTGGCATTGTTTTATATAATGTTACTTCTTGAAGTTATGTATGTTTGCGTTACGTGTGATTCATCATTCATATGTATCGGTGTTCCTATTTGATTGTTAAACTGCTTAGTGTTGAGTTAATTGGATTATATGATTTGTGACTTATTGCTTGAATGTTGCTTATTATAATTAAGATTGGTTCTTTGTCTCTATAGAAACCATACAACTCTATAGTTGACTCCCATGCTGCAACTTGACAAATAAAGATCATGGACTGATTACTGGATCATTTGTGTTTTGACGGACACACCAGCTGGTAGCACATTCCTGAACCAACACACTTGCAAAACTTTGTGTGCGTCTCTGTGTCTGGTTACCTATTTGTTATCCCATGTTTTAGATTTCTGTATCTTTTTCAGTTTTTTTCTGCATACAATCAAAACAGCGCAAATTACTCAAATGGTGAACAGGTGATGCCTCGTTAATCAGGAACCATAGTAACAAACAAGGAGCCGGAAACTGGAATAAAGGGACACCGGTATAATAGAAACAGATGAAAACAGGCAGATCCTGACAACAATACTACAGTATGAAAGAGCATTAAAGTGTGCAGGAGACAGACTGGAGCTTTAAATGTGTATGTATAGAAATTATTTTATTTTTACAGTATTCTGCTTTTAGGGTTTCAGGATGATTGTCCTGTTTGGTCAGTGTTTGATTTGACGTAGACATATTTAACTTGATTTGTCCAGCGCTATCATCATCTCTCAAGGGCTGTGCATTACGAACAAAAACTTGTTTCTGATGCCCAAAGTAAAGACTTGTTTTAATAAATATTTTGGGTTTTGATTCAGCTTCAGGCTACCTCTTCAGCACTAGAAGTGAGAAGCAGCTGTTTGGCAGAACAACTTAATATAATGTAGATATTGTCAAACATTAATGTAGCCTAGTTTTTTTTTTTTCTCAAAATATGACATAACGTATATCGGTGCGAGCATTAACACCTCTCATGTGTAGTCAAACCTATATGCACATATAATGGATACTTATTCCTGCTACTAAATAGATTTTTCTTAAAAAAAAAAATAAATAAAAAAAAGTTCAAACACTATTTTTTAAATTAATTTGGGTCCATCATTTATCTCATTGTTTAATACATTACATTATAGAAAATTGCTAAGCTTCAGGTTTGAGCCGCCTTTAAAATAATAACAAAATGGGTTTGTGCACTTTTATAAAAAGCACCTTGTTTAGATTATAGTTATTTTATTTTAATAAAAAAAAAATACATATGTAATTTATTCTTTTTTTTTTTTTTTGACCGTGAAACCAACAATTTCTTTAAAATAAACACCTGCCTGAGGAGAAAATTAAGGAATTTGTTGACATATTTTGAAACATGATTTTTTTTAAATAGACATGAGTTTTGGTAACAGGACTGAGAAAAATGCATCCGTCTTCCACTTGAACCAAGTAAAAAATTAAATAAAGTTACCTGAGACTGACCAATACAGATTTTGAATAGTTTAATACCTGTATTACTAGAATCAGTCTTAAAAAAAGAAAAAAAAAAATGGAAAAAAAAAAGTTTTACACAGATATATACAAAGTAAAAGTGTGTTGACACTAAAACACACTCTGCATATATTTACAGCTATTTACAAAAACAGTGATATTAGCAGTGAATAACGTGATTAGACTGAACTCAGCGGATCAGTGTAGAAACACGTGAGCTTCTGATCAAACATCAGTGTGTTATTATTGTTCTTCTGAATCCATCTGTTGTCTCGAGCAGCTCTGCAGAAGATCGTGCTCAGATCACTCAGTAATGATCTCTCTCTCATGTTTGAGACCGCACTGAATCCGGCTGATTGTGCTCCTGATCTCCAGTCTTCAGAGGATTCATCTCTTGTGTTTCTCCTGAGCTCTGGTTCTTCGGTGATCTTCTGACTCCAGATCTCACTTTGTTCTGCGTTCAGGACGAGACACGTCAGTCATAACATCATTCATGTAGCATCCTCATACTTTTGGATAATTATCTAATATGAAGTAAAGTCTTGTGATGTTGCAGGTCAGTTTAAATCTGAACTCAATGTGAAAGACACTCACCTGACACGACTTCAGACAGTCAGCGATCTCTGTGAGGTCAGAACAGAGAGACATCAGTGAATCACTCTCGGTTCAGTTAAACATTCGCTCTTAAACCATTCCTGGGATATTTGATGTGTTGTGTGGCCTTCAGCAGCTGCTGCTTGATTTATTTGATTACTTTCTTGAGTTTTGGATTAAAGTTTAATGTTTAAATTGAGCTTCTTCCTGCACTACTGGACACTGTTACGCTCACACCTGAATCTCTGAATGATTTTAACACTGACTGAGTCAATCTCAGCAGATGCGTGATTTCATAAGATTTCAGTCTTAAAGGGCTCTGGGGCATTTTTAAGTGTTATGACAGGTTATTATTAAAGTGTGAAATACAATAATTCAATATCAATATAGCGGGTGTTTTATGTGAATGTATCTGAAGGGAACCGAGTGTCTTCAAAATAGTTTTGATGGCATTTTCATTTTATCTGATAAAGTAGTGTTTATGAGCGGAGCTGCCTAGATTACAGCCGTTACCGTGGAAACCGCTGTTTCTGCCGCTCTCAGAGCGCCTCCTGCTGGAAGAGCATCAGTTTGCATTTAATAAGCACGTCTCCAGCAACATGTTTCTGTTGTTGCTCAATTTGTTTGTTTTCTGCAGCAACTCAGCACTTTTCATACTCTTTTTTCTGGCGGAAGCACATTTGTTTCAGTCTGTAAGAATAATCAGCCTACACTAAACGTTTTTGAACAGTATGATTTTTTTTTTTTTATGTTTTTATTTTTAAAGAAATCACTTCTGCTTACCAAACCTGCATTTATTTGATCCAAAATACAGCAAAAGCAGGAATATTGTGAAATATTTTTACTATTTAAAAAAAATGGTTTCTATTTGAATATATTTTAAAATGTAATTTATTTCTGTGATCAAAGATGAATTTCAGCATCATTACTCCAGTCTTCAGTGTCACATGATCTTCCAGAAATCATAATAATATGCTGCTCAAGAAACATTAATTTTTATGCTCAAGAAACATTTATAGAGAAGGTATTTGGGAGAGAAAATTCCAAACAAGGTAGAAAATTTATGCAAGTGTAACTGTGATACTTTAATAAATACTATTAAAATGAGTATACTCCTGAGATTTTTTTTGTTTCTGTTTCAAAATCTCCCTGTTTATATACATCTTAGTAGTTCCAAAAGTGGTATAGTATCTTTAGAAGATGTATTTGGGACGAGGGGAAACCAAGAGGCTGAAGGTTTTACAAAATAGTAAAGAAGCGGGGGTTATTGCTGCCAAATTAAGAGTATTACTACTCAGCACAGATTAAGATGATTTAGAGTTGGATGCAAACGGATAATATATCAAAGTGGAAAAATATGGAAACGGTGTCATTCGATGCAATCAGTACATTCATATTTTGTGGGAGAAAGAAAGGTAAATACTAGTTATTGTGTCGGAGAAACTTTTACATGTTGGAAAAGAATTTGCAAAGTGATGAAAATTAGTGATCAGGAGATGGTTTGTTTAAAGGAACACTCCACTTTTTTTGGAAATAAGCTCATTCTCCAACTCCCTCAGAGTTAATAAGTTGAGTTTTACCGTGTTTGAATATGAAGTTTCCATATTTTTCCTCTTTGATATATTATCCGTTTGCAACTCTAAATCATCTTAATCTGTGCTGTGTAGTAATACTCTTAAATTGGCAGCGATAACCCCCGCTTCTTTACTATTTTGTAAAACCTTCAGTTTTACTCTTGGTTTCTCCTCGTCCCAAATACATCTTCGGCTGAATGGATTCAAAAACGGTAAAACTCAACTCATTCTCCTTATCTGAGGGAGTTGGAGAATGAGCCTATTTCCAAAAAAAAGTGGAGTGTTCCTTTAAGAGAAATATCAAGAGACCCAGATTTTAAACAAAATACTTGTGGTGATATATTTAAGGTTTGGGCTAATAAAGGACTTAAAAGATTTGATCAAATTTACGGAGACAATGAGATGGAGACATTTATGAACTGAGAAAAAATATGTATTGTCTGGGAAATTATTTATTTTTCAAATATCTTCAAATGAGAAGTTATTTAAAGGATGAGATTAAAATAAAAACTTTAGATGAAAGTCACCCTCTTTTGCATTTTATGATTAAAGTTAGTAAAAATAATAGATTAGATAATTTGATGGGACGAATAAATAATATATTCAAAGAAATTAAGGATTGGGGTTTATATAATATTAAGACACAATGGGAAATTGAATCAGATAATAAAATAAGAAGATTGGGAGCAAAGTCTAAAAGAAAATCTAAGAACTACGCAATCTCCATATTGGCAAGAATATGCCTGGAAAATTATTATGAGATATTTTATAACACCAAAAGTATCTTCCAAATATAATAATTTACCTTCAGGAAGCTTAAGACGTTGTGGTGAACTTACAGTAAAGCTCGTTACATGCATATATTTTATACTTGTAAAACAATTTAAAAAAATTCTGGACAGAAGCGATACATGTAATAGAAGAAATTAAGAAATCAAATATAATAAAGATGCAAAATATGGTTTTGGGTATAGGACCTATGCTACTTAGTAAAGATGAGTTATATTTATCTAGAATATTGAGAATTACTGCCTTTAAAGCAATAACACAATCTTGGAGAAAGCAAGAATCCCAGTTATAAGTGATTGGTTAGATTTAGTTTCTAAAGCACACTTTATGGAGACGATAACGTATGAAATCAAAGGTAAAAGTACATATTTTGAAAAGATATGGGCACCTCTAAAGTCAAAGTATGTACTATAAAACCTTTTTACATAATCCCCCCCCCCTCTCTTAATTCATCCATTTACTATTTTATTTAATATTCTTATTAATTGAGGTATTATTTGAATTACTTACTAGAAATTAGATGCCATAAGAGTTTTGATATGAATATGTGACTGTGTTCGGTATTATTATTTATTTTATTTTTTATTTTATTTTTTTGTGTCCCTAATTTTTATATGTAAAAGTATTTATGTATGCAATTGTTATTGATAATTTGTATTAATTTTTTCTCTTAATGTGTTTTTGTTTACATAATGTGTGTACACTGTGTATATGTATTATGTATACATACATGCAAACACATGCATGTATATATTTAAGAAAAATGTTATGTTTAAATATGAAATATTTATATATAATATAAAATATAAGATTATGAATATATAAATGTAAATATTTTCAAAATACATGCTGTATGTGTGTGTATTTATATATACATAATAAATATACACAGTACACACATATATTATATAAACAAAAACTTTTATTTTGGATGTGATTAATCGTTTGACAGCACTAATATATATATATATATATATATATATATATATATATATATATTAGTATACTGTATATATTATATAAAAAGTGTATATATATATATATATATATATATATATTTTTTTTTTTTTTTTTTGGGGGGGGGGGGTTATAGAAATTAATCATTTTATTTAGCAAGGATGCTTTAAATTGATCAAAAGTGATGATAAAGACATTTATAATGTTACAAAATAATTCTGTTTCAGATCAATGCTGTTCTTCTGAACTTTCTATGCAATGACACCTGAAAACAATTCTACTCAGCTGTTTTCAACATAATCATAAAAATAATAATAATTTTATTTTTATTTTTATTTTTTTTCTTAGAATGATTTCTGAAGGATCATGTGACACTGAAGACTGGAGTAATGATGCTGAAAATACAGCTTTGGTAAATTACATTTTAAAATATATTCAAATAGAAAACAGTTATTTTAAATAGTAAAATATTTCACAATATTACTGTTTTTGCTGTACTTTGGATCAAATAAATGCAGGTTTGGTGAGCAGAAGAGACTTATTTAAAAACATTAGAAATCTTACTGTTCAGAAACTGTTGACTGGTAGTGTATGTTATAGTTTGAAGTAAAATATATTAATATTAATAAGATTTCACATTTCTTGTTTGTATGAAGGCTAAATACAAATAAAAGGTGAACGTTAATTTGAAGTTTAGTTTGCGTTCTTGGCAGTTTTTCAGAGGCTTTCTTTGAATATTGTTCATATCGATATTGGAATTATATTGTATTGACTGAAATTATATCATGCTATAAATGTTGGCCATATCGTCGAGCCCCAGCTACTGTACAGTGTGTTTCTGAATCTCAGTTATTAAACACTCGCTCAAACACCAGCTTCACAGCAAATCAACACAAACGCAGACACACAACACTGAAGGAATAATCATTTATATCAACCTTCAGACAAATAACTGAGAAATGAGAACAAATGTGAGACAAGAAAACACATGAAGAGCAGCTGATTCTGATGTAAATGCGATCTAATGGTTTGTAACAGAAATAATTCAGGTTTATACTCACTGGATCCTGAGAATCCAGAAATCAGCAGAGATACGGCAAATAAACATTCAGAAGGAAACACAATGAATCTCAGATCTGCCATCAGACGATCACCATTCACTGAAAAACACAGTTATATTAAACATAATCATCACTGAACTGACAAATGAATTCAATCTTAACAGCTGATGAAAATCATATTGGACCACTGACCACAAAACCAGTTATTAGGTTCAGTTTTTTTTTTAAAATAGAGATTTATACATCATCTGAGAGATGAATAAATAATCTTTAAATAATGAAGTGTATGTTGTCCAGTCACCTGTTTTCAGGATCAGTTCTGTTATTAATGCAGCAGAGTTCAGTAAAACTACAGCGACTGATCCAAACACATACACAGACACATAACGATGAAAACCTGTAAAACAAGATTAACATTTAATATGAACTTCAGACAAATGATGGGAGCATCAATGCTTATATAATCAATAAAACAATGATTTATTTGAATTCATCACTATTTAACTATTAGACGAATATTATTAGAGAAAATGAGGCCACATTAAAAACAACATAAAACACAGTCTTTGCTGTGTTGATTGATTTCTTACTAATTGTTTAATGTGTGGTGTGTGTTTTGACTGATTTCAGTCATTTATTCTTCTTCAGATCATCTGAGATTAACTCTGTGTCCTGACAACAAGATGCTCGGCGCGCTCTATATTTATAACTTTTATCCAGTGAAGTATTTTACTCATCATAAATTACTGATTATTAGAAATATTAAACTCTCACAATTCATCCTGTGAAACTGATTTTAAATTGAACGTTGTGTTACTATGGAAACAGTACATTAAAACCAATTAGCGAGCTCCTCATCCAGTGAGCATGTTTCAAATTTTACAATATTTATTATTATTTTTTCTAATCTTGATAAAACACGTATCATTGTAGAGGTCTGAGACTCAAGGTTCAGTATTTGGCTGCTGTTTTGTGATATAAGTGAGATTGTGACAGAAAAGTATTCACTTGTGACAGCAGAACACATCAGAAATGTTTAATGAGTTTGTGTCACTCAGTGGATATTTGTGGTACAGCACCTGAACTAAATTACACACGGACCTGCGAACACAACTTTATTAGACTCAAGACTCTGATTGTGTATCAGTTTTAGAGTTACACCTGTTTTATCAAATATAGGCGATATTAGACTAAAGAGAGTCTTCTTTATAAAGAGTCCAATCTTAGGTCTGTTTTCTTGAACATGACAGTAACAGGTTAAAGTTGTGTGTTTATCAGTGATTCATAAGTTGCTGTTATCGTGTAAACTATGTCATATTTCTCTGTTAATGACTGTATTAATGAGATTAATGAATGTAAGTGATGACTGCGTCTGACCGCTGTGTCCATCAGGAACCAGATTCACAACTTTATTCATTTATTTAGTCTTTTCTAAACACACACAAACCTGCTTGATATTAATATCACTGATCCTGCGCTGTTTAATATTGTGAACTACTGAAGTATTTAATCATACATGAACCAGAAACACATCACAGAAAGAAGATGATTGATACTGTACCTCGAGACAAACTGAGATCAATGTAGTAAAAAACATCTACATCTGTGAAGTACATAATGGTCCAGAGTATCTGCAGAAACACCATCACACAGCCCCATCCGATCGGATCTGAAACACAATCAAACACAGAGTCTTGTTTATCTTCAGGTGTTTCTGTCTTCATCACGGGACAGATTCAGTCCTTCATCAACACAACAGCTTTATATATACTGATCATGCGACTCTGACATTAAATAACTGTGAAATAAACTACTGTAATTACACACATTATTAATAATATTACGGCACCTGTTTGATTGTCCAGAGTGAATATGTAAAGGCCGATCATCAGTGCATTAGTCACTAATATGAAGATTAACATCACTGTCTTCACGACTGAAAGTGAAACTGAAAAACAGGAGAGAGTGAGAATGATTTGATGAATAACTGACAGAAACAGATCTGATCAGGAGTTAAACTGACTGAATAAAGACACACAGACACATCTGAACACAGATCAGCATGATTCAGATCAAATCATTCACTTCTGCAGTTTAAACTCCTGTAGCTCAAATAGTAGAGCATGGCGCTAGCAACGCCAAGATCATGGGTTCGATTCCCAGGGAAAGCAAGAGCTGATAAAATGTAAACACTGTAACTTGAATGCAATGTAAGTCGCTTTGGATAAAAGCGTCTGCTAAATGCATAAATGTAAATGTAAACTCAATAATAATAATCCTGACGACCAATGAGGGGTAACCATAGAAACAAACAAGGCAAGGCAAACAGCTGAAGAAAGGAAGTGAAGAGAGAAACAACAGGAACATAAACAGATTACAAAACAAGAGTCCTGAACACGAGACAGATGTTTGAATGATTATTGATTGATTCATCTGATCATCACTGATGGTGAAGTGACTCAGAAACAACAGTTATATGATGAATACGTTAATTAAAAACCCCATATCTTTCAGTTATTTAATACTGACTGATCACATGACAAAATTACAACTACATGACACAAACCCGTCAACAAAATTACACATTTATCCAAAAGCTCTTCAGAAACAGCAGCTGTCCTGATGTGTGTGTGTGTGTGTGTGTGTGTGTGTGTGTGCGCGCGCGCGCTCATGGTTCATTATGTTTAAACTGTAGGTGTGTGTTTGTGTGTTTATATAAAAGAAAGTTTGTCTGTGATTTTACTTCAAATTATATGTGTGTGAATATGTTTGTGTGTGTCACAAGTGTGTGTGTGTGTATGTTGGGAGGGGAAAGTTGTGGCTGACCTACTGATAAAAAGGTTTGTCAAGAGGTTGGTTGAGAAAGCTTAGCCTGAAAGATTAAAGCAGTTGTAAAGGTATGAACATATCGATAGATTAATTATATCGATGTTGATAGCATGTTTCTAGCATGATTAACATTTCAATAGCATGTTGCTAACATAATTATCATGTTGCTAGCATGCTTCTAGCATTATTAGCATGTAGTTAATCATGTTTTCTAACATGACTAGCATTTCAATAGCATGTCGCTAACATAATTAGCAAGCTGCTAACATGCTTCTAGCATGATTAGCATGTTGCTAGCATTATTAGCATGTAGTTAATCATGTTTCTAACATGATTAACATTTCAATAGCATGTTGTTAACATAATTAGCATGTTGCTAGCATGCTTCTAGCATGATTAGCATGTTGCTAACATGTTTCGCGCATTATCAGCATTTGCTAGCATGTCTTCAGCATGATTAGCATGTTGCTAGCATATTGTTAGCATGATTTAACACATTGCTAGCATCTTGTTAGTATTTTTTATCACACTGCTAACATGTTTTAACACACTGATGTCATGATTAGCATGTTGCTAGCATGAATTACTGATAGCATGTCTAGCTTGTTTGGCTAGAATGGATTATAATAGTACACAGAAGGGAAGCCTGATGGAGTCTAATAGGCTTCAGTGTGTTTAGATTTGAATGTTTGTCAGTTGGAGTTTGAATAGTCTTGGCTCAGTCAATGTAAGTCTATGGGATTTTTATGATCAGGCTCTGAATGGATCAGTGAATTATTATATGAGGATTATATCTTTATGATTATCACCAGATCACAGTTTCTCTCGCCTGTCGTGTGATAATGAAGACAGAGAAAATATGACATTAAACAATTAATTTTAATAAAAAAAAATAAAAAAACAATTAAAGACCAACTGCTCAACTAAATCTTCTGCTGAGATCTTGAGAGCTTCAGATTTACTAAACAAGGCGAATTAGTTGAGAGCACAATACAGTGCAGATGAAGAGCTGTGCAGCTGATCTACTGATAATAATACGCTCATAAACGAACACAGACGCAGCCATGTTCATAATGACCATCAAGAGCAGCGTCGAGTCTCTCACGAGCAGATCGATGATCATAATCTACTAACAACACAGACCAAGAATGCCATCATTTATTTAAATACTCTACTAAAGCAAACCCTCTTTTGGCGTCAGGATTTACTAAAGACGCAGTGAAGCATTAGCGATGAAAAGGTGGTTATTGCACATGTATTTGTAGGAGTTTCCTTTCTGATGAAAAACTTATGCTAGGAATGTCACGATCAGTGCTGTACGATTATAAGTTGGTGAAAGCTGTTAGTAAATCTGTCCCTGATGTCTTTTCTCTTCAGTTTATTATATTAAGGCTGTGGCTGTATGTTGCAGCTGCTGCGCTTCTGTTTTTTTCTGTTCATGTGATTCTGCTCGTTATCATCCGCTGTCTTCATTAATGCTAGTCATCGTTAACTGATTCAGTGTTATTAGCGCTCGGTAGTGTGCACACTGAGCAGTGTTCATCAGCTCATCTGTGATAACACGTGTAACTCAACTTTAATCTGATTTCAGGAATCAAACACGTTACATCAGTTTGTTTCTGTGTATAAGTCATCATATCACTGTACTGTGTTTCTGAAACACTGAAGATTAATATCACAGAGAGACTGATGCAGTTAAACAGAGATCAGATCACAGTTCAGCAGATACTTACAGCCGAGCCCACGTCTGCATCTAATAAGCCATGTGTCATTAGTCATCATCATCAACACTGGCATAATAACAATCATGATGAATCCTAAACACAGGAGAGTCATTATATTAATGCTGGATATTATAGAAGAATGCACATGTTCAAACGTGTTGATCTGAACCGTGAGTAAAATGAACTCAGATGATTATGAATGTGAACTGACCTCCTCTGGCGGCTCCGAACGTGTAGAAGAGGAGGATGAACTGTAGAGTCGGCAGGATTTGAAAAGTCATATCAGCCACAAGATCAAAGATTTTAACTATCCGGCCACTTTTCTTTCCAACCTCTGTAACTAAAACTAGAAGAAACATTTCAGATGATTAAGATCTGATTTGATTCAGTTTTGAATCATTATAATGGCAGTTTATCACGACACAATTTACAATAAAATCACCAGCAGAAGCAGATGAACTGTGATCGATGCGACTGTGAGAGCTTTTATACAAACATATATATATATATAATGTTTATATTATAATCATATCAATTAATATAATGAAGTTATTCAGTAACCTACAAAAAAGGTTTTTCTTGTTTCTAATAAAAACTATACAGTATTATATTTAATAAAAACACTGATATGTACTATTTCTACTAATACTCTGAAGTACAATATCAGATCTGAGCAATGAAGTGTTTGTGTGTTAATGTCTAGAGTTAGTGTAACGAGGTTATATAATTAGACTAAAGTCATGAGATCAGAGTCAATCAGACTCAGGTTCATCTGTGTGTCTCTGGTACATGAACACTTATGATAATAAATCACTCAGAAACACTTACTGTAAGTGATTTTGCTGAGGCAGCACAGAAACACTACTGCAAACAGGACCATTATGATGACTTTATTAAATACAGCGTAGTTTTGAAACTTTTCCCAAGCACCTGCAAAAAGAGCTGGAAGAGAAGAAGAGATAAAAAATGAAGCACAATCAAACTGTAAATACTGTACATGTCAGAATAATATAAAACATGCATCGTTTGACTTTAAATCATCTTCCTTCACTATGATTTACACGAACAGTGTTTCTGTTATAATCTGAGCTTCAGTGTTTGGTTTTCAGTCTGTTTCTAAAACTGACAATTACACAATCATACGGAGTACATATGACACTGAAGTTATTATTGTGTGTGTGTGTGTGTGTGTGTGTGTGTGTGTGTGTGTGTGTGTGTGTGCGTCTGTTGAGTTTAAAGTGCTTTACTGCTTTAATACACTGGAAAACATTATTCATTGACATTTTTTAAGGTAAGTGGTTGCAATTAATTTATTTGAGCTACATTTAAATAAACAAATTTAGTTCATTAACTTTCAACATATTTTTTTTTTATTTAAATGTAGCTGAAATAGTTTGCAACCACTTATACTTAAAACAAATCTGTATAATTTTTTTCAGTGCATATACGTGTCTACATGCATCGAGAGACGGGTTATCATAACTGAACTTGATCATAACTAAACTAGTGCCGTCATTATTATCAGTCCAGCTGCAGCTTACAAACAGATTCATGCTGAGCAATAATTTGCCTGTAATTTCAGTTTTAAACTCAGTTGAGTTGTAAGTGAACACAGCACAATATTTTCATGCAACATTTAATGCAGATTTTGTTCATAATCATCTGTAGATCAGAGTGAACTTAAGATCATGAAGTGATTCAGTCCTGTAAACATGCAGAGATTCACTGAACACATGTAGGATCTGTCATACTGACACAAACCCTGTCAGAAATCATGAGCTGCTTAATGTTTCTGCATGTTATGATTTATATAATACTTTGCTTCAGATCGTTCAGAATTACAATGGCATTTAAATTCTTTTATTGTGCATTTTAATGTTTTTATAATTGTGATTGACTGACATTTGTATTTGTTTACCTGAATAAACCACAACTGAGAAAACAGCATATTCTGCCACATAACTGTATTTCAGAATCCATGATTTAATCTTTTCTGTAAAACGAAGAAGACAATAATTACAATCACAATGTCAAATAAACACAAATGACACTAAACACTAATTCATGTTTTGTTAAATCCCTCACACCAAGATTATATGAAATCCAAACATCTGGGTATTATGATTCATTATTTTCACCTCCACTAATAAACAGATCAAATTAATCATACCTGAAAATCTATTATTATTGTATGGAGCCGCCCAGAGCAACAGGAGAGGCCTCAGGAAATAAAGAGCACAACAACAGACCGTCTCACTCACAGATCCTGAAACAAACCCAGATATCAATCATGAGAAGTCATTAATATACATTTAAGTTTGTGAACCCTTTGAATTTCTGCATTGATTAAATGTGTTCTGATCACAGTTTAACAAACACAATCCGACTAAACTAATAACACAAACAATTGAGTACCTTTCACATTTTATTGAATACACTGAGTAATCACTCACAGTTCAGGGTGGAGAAACTAAGTGAACCCTTGAATTTAGTAACTTAGATCCTCATTTAGCAGCGAAACCCTCACCAACCATTTCCTGTAGATGCTTATAAAACATATTTTGGAGCATCCTCTCATCAATTTCAGTTCATCAATATTTCTGTGTTGTGTTGATACTACAGCCCTCTTCAGGTTATGCCACAGTATCTTACAGTAACTGTTTTAACCCTTGTGCACTGTTCGTTTGGGGTCGACACTCGGGCGGTTTGAGGTCTCAGAGACCCCAGGCAACAAAATGTAATTTTGTAACAAAATATATATATTTTTTATTTATAAAAAAAATTATTAACAGTTTATTTTTACTCAGTTTATTAATGTTTTTACTTCACATCTGTTGGTTTTGGAGGATTTATGATATATTTAAAATTTATATAAATAAATTAAAAATATATTTTTAAAAATGTTTTTATACAAAAACAGCTTTTTATGTAAAATTCACTTTATAAAATACCCACATTCCTAATTCTTTAGGGGATTTTAATCATGGGGATAACATTGCCAATGTGCCATAGTTTAATACCAAATTGTTTCCATCTAGTTGAAAATAAAAAATAATAAAAAACATGCCATTTTACCGACAGCCACCAGATGGCTCTAGAGAGCTCATTTGCCATTTCCACAGAGGCATAGATCTTTTCACTAGTTTTTTATTAGATCAATGTTAAGAGACTACAAAATCATTGTTGTAATAATATAAAATGACTTTTTGTCAAAGTTTGGCATTTTTTTGTACTGAAATAGCATTTTTTGCAGTTATGACACATGATTACAGTCAAGCCTGTGTGTGTGTGTGTGTGTGTGGTGTTATATGTGTGTATGTGTGTGTGTCTGCATTTCTTCTCCATCGTGGATGTGCCGTGGCGTCCCTCCATCACTTCTGTGTGTGTTCACTCATGTCATGTCACTTTTTCATTTCTTATGAGTGTGTTTTATGGGTTTGAGTGGCGTGTGTGTTTTTCCTCCATCGTGGATGTGTTCTGGCGTCACCCCTTCAGATTTTGTGTGTTTTCTGCATTGTAACTGACATTTTTGGCAAATTATGTAACAAAAAAATATTTTTTTTATAGTGTCCCATTGATGTGGGTGATTTTTGGGGTGTGTGTGTTTGTGAAAAATGAGGACAAATTTGTATAAAGACAAGGGTATGACAGGTATTACAAGAAGAAGGTGACTTTTCAGGACATTACCCCATGTCTCCACTTTTCAAAACGCTTCTAAATCACACAGAATGGAGTGTATTGAAAATCTGAAATAGCAGACAGTCTCCTGTAAGGAGTATGTTTAGGTGTAGGGTTGGTGTGGGACAATAGCACATACAGTAAGTACAGTATAAAAACCATTACGCCTATGGGATGTCCCTTCTTTTCACAAAAACAAACGTGTGTGTGTGTGTGTGAGAGAGAGAGAGAGAGAGAGAGAGAGAGAGTAATCGTTCTGCATTGTGAACGTGTGAAAGGGTTGCCACTTCATTTTCGTGTATTTTGTGGTCTGCATTGTGGTGTATTGATTTTATTTGACAAATTTAAAAGTAAAAGTAATGGTATCTATTTTATCTTTTCCCCATTCATTTCAATCTGTGGTCTAAACATCCCGAGAGTGGCTTTTTTTTTCATACTAACATACACCAGATATCAATCCAATTAATTTTTTTGTTTGTAGAGCTACCGAGTCTTGACAACTGTATGGCATTTAGATAAAGATAACCTTTTTTTTTTGTTCATTTCAGCAAACGTCATTTGGGGTCAAAAATACCCCGAACAGTGCACAAGGGTTAAGGTCAGGAGTCAGGACTCATGTATTTTCTTCTTTTTCCACCATCCTTTAGTGGATTAACTTCTGTGCTTTTAGTCATTGTCTCGTTGGCTCACGAAACAAAGCTCATGAAGTCATGAACTCCAGACCCCGAGACAGAAAACAACACTAAACCATGATGCTCCTTTCACCAGCATTCACAGCTTCACACTACTGTATAGTGTTGTACATGTTTGACAAAATGTTCAACCTTTATAGACAGAGCACCCTGGTCTTTAGCAATGCTCCTGTAGCCCTTCTCTGTAATGTGCTGTAAGGTCCTATGAAAGATTTTGAGATTGAAGCATGGTTCACACCGACCAATCTGTCTTGTGAGGAACAGATTTGCAGTAATCAGGCTTTGTGTGCCTTTATTTAAAGAGAACAGTGTCTTTGCAACTCAAAATTTCAATCTCATCTCCTCCTTTGACTCCAATTAGCTTCTGGAGAAGATGTAACAGAGTATGACTGACCTATAAAGGCCTGCCCTGTTAATACTTACCTGTCTTCAATAAAACTCGACAAGTACAATTGTGTCTGTGTTATTTAGTCTGGTCAGGTTGTGTTTGTTTATAACTGTGACTTAGATGAAGATCAGACCACAAACTTATTCCTGCCACTACATTAACACACACACACACACACACACACACACACACACACACACACACACACACACACACACACACACACACACACACACACACACACACACACACACACACACACACACACACACATACACACACACACACACACACAAACACACAAACACACACACACACACACACACACACACACACACACACCACACACACACACACACACACATGAGCTCGTGAGTGTGACTGTCATCATCAGAGGAAACACAAAACTCCCATCAAACAGTGAAATCAAACACACACTGCTTCAGTCACGGCTGTAAAGCTTTTGAAGACAGACCTTCTTTAAAAATATGACACTGAATATAAAACATAACTAATCTATTAAGTGTCATGTAAGTACGTATGGTGTAATTTTCAGATTAATTAATATACTGTAATTATTAGAAACACTTACCTTCAGAAACACCCCAGAAGACAAAAGCAAAGAACATGATCATATTTGGACAGATGACAAGAAACAGATGAAGATGGAGGACTGAATCTGGAGGGAGAAAATAGAAAATTACTTTAGATTAATTAAATGAGCACATTACGTTTGAATTAAATATTTAATAACATTTACATTTATTCATTCAATAGACTCTCTTTTCCGAAGCAACTTACAAATGAGGAATACAACAAAGTCCTTCACTCTTTTTCAAATGTTAGTTATTAAAATCCCTAAATGAACCTTAATGCAGCGAATATTCTGTCAACATTTCAGTGGCATGTGCAAAGACAAACACACACACACACACACACACACACACACACACACACACACACACACACACACACACACACACACACACACACACACACACACACACACACACACACACACACACACAGACAGACACACACGTCTGTACAGCTATCTTTGTGAAGACATTAACTGACACAATGCAATCCCTAAACCTTTACCATAACCTTACAATCACAACTAAGTGCCTAACTTTAACCCTAAACTTCACCTAATTCTAACCTTGACCCTAAAACCAAGACTTAACCCTCAAACAGCCCTTTAAAGGGTCGTCTGAAAGTGAAGACCAGCCAAAAGGTATTTTACTCTGTTCGTCTAAAACTCAAGACTGGTTCTCATAAAGATAGTTGTGCAAGTACACACACACACACACACACACACACACACACACACACACACACACACACACACACACACACACACACGCACACACACACACCTACACACACACACACACACACACACACACCTACACACACACACACACACACACACACACACACACACACACACACACCTACACACACACACACACACACACACACACACACACACACACACACACACTCAGAGGTAATGACACGGAGAGAGGAGGTTATACAGTTATTGACAAAAGTATTGGCAGTGGCATAAATGTTGTGTTTTGCAAAGTTTGCTGCTTCAGTATTTGTAGATTATCCTTTCATATGATTCTATGGTATACTGGAAAACAATGATTATTAGCAAAAGCATTGAATGTATGCAAAGTGTTAATATTTACAGTGCTGACCCTTCTTCTTCATAGCCTCTGTACTTCGCTCTAGCATGCTGGATATCAGCTTCTGGGCCAAATCCTGACCGATTCGAGATTCTTTCTTGCCTTATTAGTGCTCAGAGATGATCACAGTCTGTGGACTTCTGTTTGTCCGCTCGTCTTTTGAGGACTGACCACAGGTTCTCTATGAGAATAAGATCCAGGGATTTGATTGGCCACAGATCCAAAATGTCAATGTAATGATCTCCGAACACTTCATTATCACTGATGCCTTGTGACATGATGCTCTGTCACACTAGAAAATGCACAGATCAGCACCAAATTGCTCCTGGATCGTTGGGAGAAGTTGTTCTTGCAGGACATAATGATACCAATCCTGGTAATGATAACAGGATTTCAGTCTGTTCTTGATGTTTTCTTGGAGAGAAGTGGCTTCTTTGGTGCCCTTCTTGACAGCAGGCTGTTGTCCAAAAGTCTTTGCCTCACCGTACATGAAGATGCACCTTCATCAAGAGGAGAGGGTCTGGCACCTGCTGGACTCTGGGACGTCCGGAAGCCGTCTTCACTGCAGTTGAGCCTCTAGTTCTTGATCATCCGGAAAATGGTTATTTCAGGTGTGTTAATCTTTGCAGCAGTTTGTTTGCATGAAAATAATGTTAGCTGGTAATTTTGTGCCGGAGCCAAAAAACTGTGAAATTTGGGTTTTGGTGATAAAATTTTCACTTTGTTTTGGCCAATGAAGCTTTTTGCAATTAAAATGCATCTGATTACTCTACACAATAACCTAGAAACAATAGCCTATGTATCAACAGCACAACAACTGAAGCAGCAAACTTTGCAAAACACAACATTTATGTCAGGGCCAATACTTTTGGCCATCATTGTATGTTCACTTACCAAGTAGTCTCGGTTCCAAACTTGTTTGAGTTGAAAACACAGATCTCTGTTGACTGTAAACTGTACATGTATACTGTCCCTCATCTTCAGCTCTCAGATCGTCCAGACGGAGGGAGAAGTTTCCATCTTTAACGTGCTCAGTAAATAAATGAGCTCTTTTGTGATAATCCTGGGGCCGGGCCTCTTCTTGACTCTCACCATTTTCATACAGATGAACCAGAGTCTCTGAGTCTGAGTCTGTTCTCTTCCACTCCACCTCCAGATCATCTGATAGCAAACGTTTGGCACAAAAACAGGGCAACACCACTGAAGATCCCAGAGGAGCAACCAGAGGAGCAGAGGAAACTTTCGCTGTTTAAAAAACAAAATAAAAACAAGAAAATGAAAAAAACAAAAACAAAAAAAAACAAACAAAAACATTATTTTCTCCATATTGTGACCTTCTGTTAGAGCAAAAGAAAAGTGAATAGTATTTTGGATATAAAGATGCAGTATTGAGGGACAAGATAAAATGACTTCATTTCTGCACAGTGTACCCATTTTTAATTATCATGTCAACCGATTTAGTTTTAAAATCAATTAATACAGAGATAACTAAATAATAACATTTTTATGTATCTACCTATGTTTTTGTGGTCATCAGGAAACTAGCAGAGCAGAAGCATGATCCAGATGCATCATGGGGATTTTTTCACAAGCTACATTAGATAAAGTTGTTTAGCTTTTTAGTGGCGACAGTAAAAGTCGCTATCATTAAATAATTCCAGAAAAAATAGATATTTGGGTCAAATGTTTGAGAATAAAGTGAAAACAGCACTTGCTTTGAAAATAACAATAAAACCAAATCAATTACAGCAGATTTTTTATGAGATAGTAAGCTAAACATTTTATTTGTGTAAAATTCATTTAGAGCTCCCATTTTCCTCATCTTTGTGAGATAAAATCATATTGTATAGTTTTATATATGCAACTTACTAATATTGTATTTTTTTATAATGTAATATTTAAGTGGCATGTTTGTGATTTTTATTCATCATGGAATTTAATTGGTTCTGCTGTCAGATAACTGTAGGGTGTTTATGCCCAGATCACAAGGATGATACTTTACAAGGAAACAATTACATCTGTAATAATAATAAAAAATAAAATAAAAAGAATAAATCACAATCTCATCTGTTGAGATGTAATGCAGGTTTTAGAGGCTGAGAAAGATGGGACTGAAGCAACTGTGAAGCAGTTCATTTGAAGCACCATTTTGTCTGTGATTTTAAAGCTATTTATCACATATGTATAATAATAATCTTTTGATGTGTTCTTTGAACAAGCTCTCTGTGTTCAGATGACATTAACCAGAGAAACACCATCATCTGGTCTCTATACAGCAGCACTGTATCTGTATTATTACACAAATTAAGAGTCATTCTGTCATTATGTGTGTGTGTAGATCCTGAGAGTGTATTTAAGTAAAACGCTGCTAAATATCTTTATGACCAGTTTTATGAGAGCGTATCATTCTGTGTAGAGCATCTTTCATTCTCAGAAACAGTTCAGAATTGACTTCATGCATAAATAACCCATCTTATTGTCCTATTTGTTGCTTCCTTATACTTTTACACTCATTTTGTTAAATAATGAAGATGAAAGATTACAGCGACACTAGATCAAAGAAGACATTCCTGGTCCTAGACAGCTTGTATCTTGCAGAGTTTGGCTCCTATCCTGATCAAACACACATGATCCAGATAATCAAGACCTTCAGGATTACTTGAAGATCACAGGCAGGTGTGTTGGAGCAGATTATGATTAAACTCTTCAGTATGGAAGATCTCCAGGAGCAGGATTGGCCTCCTGCAAATATGGGCTGCGTTCCACTTTATTCTCTCGCTAACTCCCCTCCGTCTCATTGACTCAGATGTACACCATTGATCACACTGCACAAGCGTCCACTCTGCTCGCAGAACCCTTGCAATGGGCTGAATTCAATAAGCCCTTGATCACTTGGAATCCACTGGAGTTCATTTATTATTTACACTTTTCCCCATAAAAATTAGTTTGATACAGCATTCATGTATATCTTTTCAAATAACAAGCCATGGTTTTTCTGAAGATCTGAAGAAATTCCTTAATGAGAAAAATGCAGCCTTTCGTGAAAATGACTTTGAGGGGTTTAAGATAAAAATAAAGGAATTAAGAGCAAAGATACAAAAAGTAAAAACTGATTTTAAAAGTAAGGTAGAGGATCAGTTAGCAAATCGTGATGCAGGAGTGCTTGGCAAGGGTTAAATAAGATGATGGGGTGTGACTCGAATGGTGTAAATATCTGTCTATAATATCATTTATTATAGACACAGATCTTTTAAAATGGGTTAATGACTTAAACATGTTTTATGGAAGATATGATCTAGTTGGTAATAGAGATAAGTTTGATGAAACTGGTGCCAGGATTGCTGTGGGTTCACCGATCTGCTTGAGAAGTGAACACACTCTGTGTTTTAAGCAAATCAGGTCCTGTAAAGCGTCAGGTCCAGATAGCCTTAGGGGCCATGTTTTAAAGGCTTGTGCGAATGAATTAACTGACCCTTTAACAAAATTATTTCAGTTTTTATTAAATTCTCAGATTGTGCCTAATATGTGGAAATTGTCATTTATACGGCCCATTCCTAAAAAAGTGGGGGTGAAAAAATTAGAAGATTTCCGCCCTGTAGCCTTGACATCAATACTTGCTAAACGCATGGATAGGGTCATTAGTTATCATCTTAAACCATATGTATCTGATCACCTAGATGTACTGCAATTTGTGAGGATGCTGCGCTCACTATGGTCCATACAATTGCTAGTCACTTACAACAAAGGCATATGCACATTATACATCTGCATTTAATACGATTTCTTTTAGTTTTAGAAGTGAAAGGAGTAATAATTCACTGGATGAAAATTTTCTTAACAGATAGACCACAACAAGTTTGCATCAGGGGGGTTAAATAAGATATTATGTCTTCAAATACATGAGCACATCAACGATGCATTTTTATTTTCTGTCTATACCAGAGGTTCCCAAACACTCCCCAACACTGCACATCGCATGTCTCCTTTGTCTGACAGACCCAGCGCAGGTCTTGGAGTTGCTGCTAATGAGCTGATGAGTTGAATCAGGTGTGATTGATAAATGTGCAGTGTTGGGGAGGCTCCAGGAACGAGTTTGGGAAGCCCTGGTCTATACAAATGAGATGCAAATGCAGAGTACAAATTATAAATTATATAAATATGCAGACGATAGGGCACTGGTTACAGAGATGGCACTCATGGAAGGATTGTGTTGATTATGAGTATGAAGAGCATGTTTTGAAATGAGAAAAATGGTGTAAAGCTAGTTCTTTAATGATAATGTTGGGAAGACAAAATAATTGATTTTAAATCACCCAGAACCCTTAACAGAAATGATGTTATGTGATCAATCAGTGGAAATTGTGAAGGTTTTTAAGTATTTGGGAACTATGATTGATTGTAAACTGATTTTTTGTAGTAATGTGGATTTTATCTGTAAGAAAGCAAATCAGAGGTTATATTTGCTACGGAAATTGAGAGAATTTTCTGTTAGCCAAAGTGTTTTACAAAGAGTTTATATTAGATTAAGTGAAAGTGTTTTAGGGTATAATATAAAGGCTTGGTTTGGGCGAATAATGTCTGTAAATATAGTCAAATTAAACAGTATTATAAGGAATGCCAACAAAATAATACAGGTTAAGCAAAAATGGATTGATCAGCTGTATGATATGGCAGTTAGGAGGAAAGCTTTGGCTATAAGTGGAGATACAACGCACGCTCTGAACTATGCCTTTGAACTGTTACCATCTGGACACCGGTGTAGGACACTGAAGACCACTAAAGCAATATATAAACAAACCTCTGCATCATACACAAGTCTTTTGAAAAAGGGCAGGATTGCAGTGTTTTGGAGGGATGAATGTATTTAAAAGATAATTCATATATCAGAGTTGTTTGGGATGAAGGAAATTAAACACAATCTGTGGTGACGTCTCAATCGTCGAGGGTCTGTCCATATAAACTTCCCTCATCCACCTCACGAAGAGGAACACTTCAAAACGGCAGATTTCCTCTAGACTAGAGTAAGTGTCTAAAAACAAAGTGGAGCGCAGCCCTCGTGGGATCTGAGATGGTGCTGGTGCGTGTGACTAACCTTGCTGTGGACTTTTTAATGTCGCTTTTAATTAATACTGGTTTTGCTCTGCTGGTTTATGATCGTCAAACACGGCTTGAAGTCAGAAGCTTAGTTTTGTTTTTAAATGCATATTATAAACAAATGTGAAATGAAAATGACATCTCTGCACTAAACGGTTTGAGAACGCTGTAAAAAGAATTTTTTTTTTTAAAAAATGGTCAAATGACCAAAACTGTAAAATTAAAGTAAAATACTCTGCTTTATACAAAGTGCACAAAAAATAAATAAATAAATATATATACACCTTCAATAAAGTGACAGCACTAAAAGTTCAGCAAAGAAACACTGTTATTTCAAAGAATTATTTCAAAGATCCTGGATTATTATGATCAAATACCTTCACTGTAAAATGTAAATCTCTTACAGTTAACACACATTCATTAACTAATGCATTTATAGGCACCACTGCATCAGCAACTACACAGTTATCGTCTTTTAAATAAAGCAGCAAGCAGGATATTGTCAGTGTTTTCAGTCCATCCTCATCTGAAGCACAGACTCTACTCTTCAGCACAATATTAACCCACAAACCCTTTAAATCCCAACATAATGGAACAGTTACATTATTAAAGATCTCAGCAGAGGAGGATTAAATAACCAAAACAGCATTACCAGCTTCACTCCTTACAAACCAGTTTGACTATTTCTTTCATATGTTGACAAGAGTTTTATTGAGAATTAACAGAGGGTTAGATTTTGATGTTTTATTGAAAATAATACTTTAGGATGAAGTCACCATTATGCTTTAGTTGGGCCCTTTGGCCCTTGACTTTTTAACTTGAGCTTTTTCTCTGGCTACTGTAAACTGTTTATTACACATATTCGTTCTGGCAAACAAAGCCAAGACAAAGTGAGCTGATGTTGGCCAGTGATGTTTAGTAGTTTGTTTTTTTGATGTTCAGAGTCCATTAGAATTGTTATTTTTTTTGACTGTCAAGTATTAAAGAGTGCATTAGTGCTGCCCAGTTTTTCAGTGGCGCTGGTTCTGGAAGTATTTTTCCCATTCATTTTTCTCATAGTAATTTTAAACAAGTATTTGTTAAGGTGTTATAAGCAATGAACCAAGCCAACTAGCTATGAGGTGAATCACAACAAAGTTTAATTTGAAGGAAAAAAATCATAAAAAACAAAGTTATAAGACTGTGTACTTAACTTTGGTGAGGGAAAGAACTACAATCCCATGAAGCATTGCTGAACAACAGTCGAATAAAAATTACTGAGAAATATAAAACTATTTAACGTTGTTGATTGTATCTATAGAAACAATGTATTTTAAGTTTAATCTGTAAAGAACTCTTTTGGCACTTTGCTCACTAAGACTTGATGGAATTTCTGTACAGCATTTAATCATGAGGTCCACTACTAAACACAATTATTTCAAGAATAAGTTAAATTAATATGAACAGATGGCTTTCACAAAAGCATATACAACTGATTAACAACCTCTGCACTTGTAACAGGGCTGTCTTTAAAGATTCATCAGTTACTGTTAAAAATCAGTCTCCCTGTGGAGTTTTTACTTCTGGAACCTGACTGTTGCTGAGCTTCAACACACAATAATGTGAAATTAATAACTACTGTAATATAATAAACTAAAACATAATAAAACTAATAATGATTAAGTTCTGATCAGTGAGTCAGACATCTACATGCTGATTAAATCAACATCAATAAGTAGACAAAATCACCTATTCATATTTTCTTTTGGCATTTTCTTTTATTTATTGCCATAATAAATGTGTTTTGTAAACACACACGGTTACAGCAAGCAGAGAAAAATCAAGGGAAAAAAAGAAAAGAAGAAGAAGAAGGGTCAAGAGCACCAAAGCAAACACCAAACTATTTTTAGTAAAACATCAACATCTAAACCTCTGTTAATTCTTAATAAGAACTTTTGTCATTGTATGAAATAATAAATTCAGTCTGTTTTGATGCTGTTTTTGTTATTTGATCCTCCTCTGCTGAGATCTAGAGTCATCTGTTAGTGTTTAATGTTCTTTTGGGATCATGTCATTTATGAGCAGATCAGTGGTGCATCACAATTATATTTATGACTGGATTTACATTGACTAGTTATGCACTGATAATTCAAATTTGATACCATAAACAATCAACCAAATGGAAATCATGTATTGATTAGGCACAGTCTTCTTTGCTGTTTTATCTGTTTACTTACCTTCAAAAAAACAAAAATCATCATCACCATCTAGGGAGAAAGAAAAACAATAACAACATGTCAGCCAAAGTTAACAAAAGATTTAAGATTTAACAGGTTAAATGTTCTGTAATCATTATTTAATCATTAAAATTATATTCAATTATTTGTTTTTTAGCTATTATCAATGATAATTTTAGTGGCATGTGCTGATGATAATAGAAATGACTTCTGTTTTTGTTTTTAAATTGAACAATCACAGCAGTTAATGCACAGCAGCCACAACGAGCATCTGGACACTGAAGACACACACGCTGAAAAATATCATTACCGTAGGTAAATTAAGTTAAATGTGGTTTGAAATGTTAAAACAATGGAGGTAGTGTTGAAAATATAGTGTATTATCATAGTTCATGTGATGAATTACACCTGTTTTAATTGTGCTTTAAGTGCTGAAACACAGTTTTATGCCACTGCAGCCTTATTTGCAGAACAAACTCTGACAATTTATGACTGAACTTGCTTTATGGCAAGATTTGATACTAATACAATGGTTAAAACGGCATCAGTTTTTACTCATCTATTAACTTACCCTTTTCCAAAGTAATCTGAGTTGAAAACACACATCTCTGTTTGCTGTAAACTCTACAAGTGTATTCTGCAGCATCTTCAGCTCTCAGGTCGTCCAGACGGAGGGAGAAGTTTCCATGTTGAATCTGATCAGTAATGAAATGAGCTCTATCCTGATAATCCTGCTGCGGTCGACTCTCTCCATCCTGATACAGATGAACCAGAGTCTTTGTGTCTTTTCTTCTCCATTCCACCTTCAGATCCTCCACTTGTAAAGGTTTAACTCTATAAACCTTCAGAACCACTGATTCCCCAAACCCCGCAATAATGTCTGTGCTTTGAGAATATGTCACAGTGAACCCTGAAAATGAAAAGAGTTTGTTAGTAATGTGAAGTATCTTGATGGTGAAAAAAAAAGTACATAAATACACACATACTGTAATATTTAGATAAAATGAAACAAATACACAGAGCAGTGTTTGGAGTCAAAGTTGTAGTTAATCATTCTATAATTATTTCTCATAAACAAGTACAAAACTATCAAATTTTGCTATAAGTTCGATCACAACATGTAATCATTGCAGTTAATAGTGTTCACCGTCTGTTTGATTACATGACATTAACTGACTGTCGTAGTTAGTTTTTACCGTACATTTCTGCCATATGGACATCAACTTGAGATTGTCACCAATAAGATATTACTGAATTTAATGTAGAAATCTTTATTTTCTGTAAAGCTGCTTTGCAACAATTTGTCTCGTGAAAAGCTCTATACAAATACACTTGAATTGAATTGAACTGAATACAAGGACAGACTGCTTCATAACTCGATGGACTCTTCACACGCTGTCTGTCACGCCCCTGGACTGTCTTGTGTGTGTTTTGCTCCCCATGTGTGCCCTGTGACCCAGTTTCTGTCTCCCTTTGATTGTTTAATTTGTTTCCAGGTGTGTCTCCTCAGTTCCTTGATTGTCCTGTCTTTATAAGCCCCAGTCCTTTCAGTTAGTGTTTTGTCGGTCTTTGAATGTCTACCCTGCCTGTTCTCTGTGTTTCCTGTTAGTTTAATAAAAGACTCATTAAGTGTATTCCTCGTCTCCTCGTTCCTGCTCCCCGTGGACCCGTGACAGAAAGACCGACCTCAACAAGTGAAGTATAGCTGCGTGTTTCCCCTCGTTTTGTTTCCGTTTTTTCCATCAGTATTTATTTTTCGTTTTGTTATGAATGACCCTGCCTGCCTTCTCCTCATGCTGGAGCAGAGGAGCCTTTCCCTCGAGGACCATACAAGACTCTTTGTGGAAATATCTAATTACACCCACTACCCGGACTACTGCCTCTGCACGTTCTACCGGACGAGCCTAAACGACGGGTGCAGAGCGCGGTTGTCCGGGGATGGTCCTCGGGGAGATTTTGCCACCTTTGTGGAGTGGGTGCTGGTGTCTTGTGGATCCCCACTGACCGTGGACTACGGGGAGATTGACACCAGTCCCACTCCTGACCCAGAGCCCAGCCCACCAACTCCCAGCGGTGCGGAGCATCAGCCCGAGCCCACCGACGACGGAGAGCCACTCCATGCCGCGATCTGCGAGCCAGCGCGAAGCCAAGCGACTGAGCGGAAGATCGCCCCGGAAGTTGAGCCCAACCCGTCGGATCAGGTGCGAGAGCCGGCGACAGTGCCCATCGCGAGGGAGCCAACCGTGGATGGTGTGAGCGCGGAGTGGAGCTCCGCCCCCTGCATCACGGCTGAGGGTGAGTGGACTGTTCATCTGGGGCTGCTAGACATGGAGGAGGATTTGATAGACTGGGAGATGGATCTGGAGGTCGAAGTTCCCCCTCTCCTCTCTCCCTCGCCCTGGCTGGTCCCGTCCAGCTCGTCTGTGCCTCCGCTGGTCCCGTCCAGCTCCGCGCTGCAAGAGCGCACCCCAGTGCCTGCACCACGAAGGCGCCTCCCTGTCTCCGCGCTGCAAGAGCGCCCCCTTGAATCCGCGCTGCAAGAGCGCCCCCTTGAATCCGCGCTGCAAGAGCGCAAACCAGAGCCTGCGCTGCAAGAGCACCGACCAGTGCCGGCCCCTCGCAAGTGCCTGCCAGTGCCGGCCCCTCGGAAGTGCCCTACAAGGATTAACCCTGAAGGCCCGGAGGCCCACAAATGCCCGCCCTCCCACCCGCTCCTGCCTCCTCCACCGCTGTCGTCTGGCAGCCCCTTTGCTCGCCCTCAGCCCACCATCAATACGGTGCGAGCCCCACGGGACTGCCATCCTCCAGCGTTGCCGGGGCTGGAGTATCCCTCACCTCCGCCTCCAGCCTCCTCGGCCTGGACTCCGCCTCGGTCCCTTGACCCAGTGGCTCCACCTCGGCTCCTAGCTCCCTCGCCTCCACCGTCACCCGTCTATCCTCCAGCTCCACCGGGCTCCCTCGTCCCTCCGGCTCCGCCTTGGTCGGGCGTCGACCCGCCATCGCCTCAGGACTCCGCTCCTCCGGCTGCACCTCGTCGCTCCGTCCCACCGGCTCAGTTGGGCTCCTTCCTCCCGCCAGCTCCACCTTGGTCCTCAGTCGCTCCGGCTTCGCCGCGGATCTCCGGAGCTCCGCCTTCGCCTCAGTCACCAGAGCACTCGGCTCCACCTTGGCCCCCCGGATCCTCGGCATCCCCCTGGCTCGTTGGCTCTCCGTCTCCACCTCGGGCTCCTCCACCACCTGCTCCGCCGCCGTTGGTCGGCCCCATGGAGTCAGCGGCCATTCCTCCTCCATGGCTCCTCCCTCCGTCGGCTCCACCGTGGGCCATCATCATGGCTGTGGCCTGGGTCCTGCCAGGCTCCTCCTGCTCCGGGTCCCTCCTGTCTCCTCCCTGGCTCCTCCCTCCTTCGTCACCTCCCTGGTCTCTGTCAGCCGGCCCCCTTCCGGTGGTCCGTCCTCCTCCTGAGCCTCCGCCTTTTGTTCCCACCCGTTTCCCTCCCCTCTGTTGTTCCACGGTGCGAGGACGCACCTTCCGGGAGGGGGGAGTAATGTCACGCCCCTGGACTGTCTTGTGTGTGTTTTGCTCCCCATGTGTGCCCTGTGACCCAGTTTCTGTCTCCCTTTGATTGTTTAATTTGTTTCCAGGTGTGTCTCCTCAGTTCCTTGATTGTCCTGTCTTTATAAGCCCCAGTCCTTTCAGTTAGTGTTTTGTCGGTCTTTGAATGTCTACCCTGCCTGTTCTCTGTGTTTCCTGTTAGTTTAATAAAAGACTCATTAAGTGTATTCCTCGTCTCCTCGTTCCTGCTCCCCGTGGACCCGTGACACTGTCACTGCATTATAACTGAATTACTGTCAGACACTTTACAGCTCAGGGACTTCAATGGGAATGAATTTAAATTCAATTTACCACAACACAAAAAGATGGACTGAACCTGGACTTAAAATGGAGGAATTTACTGACCTAAAATTCAAAGAAATTCAATACAGGTACTGCATTTTGGGAAATCCATCCATCATTTCAATCTGATTCAAATTCAGGTATTGCATTGGAATTTAAAAAGGCATTGTAAATTCAATTCTCAATGGCACACTACTTTGCTGTTTATATATTGTTATTCTACTTTGTATTGTGTTACATTTGTTATGTATGGTCACATGTCTTTCAGCTGCTATCGCACAGAGTTGGCTTTAAGTTGCTGTTTCATGAGTAACTTAATAGTACTTTCCCCACTGAACTCAGAGTGCATGACAATAAAAGTTCTGACTTTGGTTTGTCACTGAAAACTGATTGTTATGTTTGTATTGGACTAATGTTCTGAGGTCCTGAGTGAATGAGAACAGACTAAAATGTATGGCAGTGATGTAAACAAAATAAATAAAAAAAAAATAATATCCATCAACTGGATTTGAAAGATTTAAGTTAGGATTTTACATGATGAGACATTTTAGGGTTTTCTCAGTTGCTTTGGTACATTTCTCAAATCACAGTTATTTGTTCAACCTCCACATCATCGTCACTTGTGCGCATTATAAAAGCAGTTTCTCATTCTTCTGAACAGGTTTCCAGTGCTTTGGTACACTCACGTAACTGAATATGTACTATTGTCTGGGGTTTTGTATGCTATCAAGTGCTTAAGTGTATGCTGATCAAAATATATTATACTGGTTCTCTGTTGATCAGTCTTACCACCCAAAACATTAGGTGTTACTTTATTGTACAAGTCATTAAATGCAAAATCATTGAACAAGTTGTCAAATTCTGGCAAAGCATATTTTCTATACATATCAATAAGCCTATTTTTTTTTATTTCCTTCTATTAATTTATTTTTTTGGATTTGTCCTGGATTTGTAAATCTTGAATTTCACTAATGATAGTGATAATGATCAACCAGTTCAAAGGTGCATCTCATGAAGCTCAGCAAGAATAGACAGAGCACTGTGTTACAACAAGAAAACAAGCATGGTCGATAGCCGGGAAGAAGAGGAGTTAAGGATATATAATATATATAATCATTGCAGTCTCTTGCAGTATCCCACATACAGTAATGTGAAAATTATTACTGTTGAAATTTATATATCCAGTATATCCTATTTGTTATTGTTGTGTTTTGCCTACTGTGGCCTAAACAGCATGTTCTGCTTATCTTTCTTATTATCAGCCATGCAAAATAATCAAGTATTTAATTCAGTTTCTGACTGAGTGAGCTTTGGCACATTTGTCTGCTGTGATTTATCTGCTCAGAATGATGGCGGTAAAGTACTGCATAAATTCAGTAGGGTTTAGCTCATAAATATTCATTATTGTGCAATAATGTTGCTTAACTGTATTAATATTTATTAAGTCCTGCAAGAGTGTTGCATTAGCACCATGACCAGGAGAGTTATGAGTTAGATTGAGGGATGAACTAATTTCTGGGTTTGCCAATGTTTGTGCCATCAGTGTTTTGAAAGATCTTGTTAAAAGAGTTTTAAAGCATTTACAGTAGTAGTGAGTTAATAAGATATGCTTTAGCACAATGTTATATACTGTTTTGGTTTTATGATTATATATATGAATCAATACTCATCAACACCTTTCAGACTAACAACTCAATGTCCTTCAATTCTGACTTTAGATTTGATCATTTCACCGTTTTCCACTCATTTCGTTTGATGACTTTCTCAGTGATTGTTGTTTCAAATCGTTAAATGAGTATTGAATTTAGTTGTTCAATCTTTAAATAAAGTCTTAAAATGAACTTTATTGCGTGTTGGTCTATTATTGTTGTATAATTTTGATCACGTGAAAGTCTGGCTCTTTTGGATAAATGCCTCACTGAACCACTGAAGGCTATTCTACCATTATTAACACATACTGCTTGCACTCTTCTCTATTTTCTCTTAATGTTCAAGTCCCAAATGAACCTCAGCAAATCAGAATATTTGTACCGTTTTGATTTCTGCAGTAGATCAGGCAGCAGAGCAGAAGAGCAGATCCAGACGCAGAAACACAGAGAATCAGCACCATCATGTGTAAAACAGAGAAACCTGAGAAACACAGACATTATACTGAATACAAGTGTTATGGGAAGTTCTTGTGTACTGCCCTAAAAAAGTAAATATTGTTTATTTGTGCAAATATGTATTGTTTCTATCACACACACACACACACACACACACACACACACACATACACACCGTGTTTCCATGTTTCCAATAACATGCAGGCAATGTACATAGTCAACCAATCATGGCACGAGAGAAGGTGGGATCTACAGAGAACGGTCAAAGCGATGCGAATACACATACATATGTGTGTTTGTCTTGAAGCAGCGCTGCGCAGACTGATCAGTGTTTGACATCAAAGTACTGCGAGAGTGATTTCAAAGCATAAGGAGTCGTCTGCTCTCTACAGCTCTCTTACTTTTAGGTACTTTGATGTCATACAACTATTGGATATTTTAGGCAAAATACAAAATCCTGGCCAAGACGTGTCCAGAAAAAAGAGGACATATGTGAGTGAGTGTGAAGTGAAGTGACATACGGCCAAGTATGGTGACCCATACTCGGAATTTGTGCTCTGCATTTAACCCATCCAACGTGCACACACACAGCAGTGAACACACACACACACCGTGAACACACACCCGGAGCAGTGGGCAGCCATTTATGCTGCGGCGCCCGGGGAGCAGTTCGGTGCCTTGCTCAAGGGCACCTCAGTCGTGGTATTGAGGTGGAGAGGGCGCTGGACAGTCACTCCCCCCACCTACAATCCCTGCTGGCCCGAGACTCGAACTCGCAACCTTTGGATTACGAGTCCGACTCTCTAACCATTAAGCCACGACTTCCCCCGAAGTCACCCTATATAAACTGTATTTTCTATCTCCTTAAGCTGGGCTCAGACTACATGAGTTTTAGGTTGATTCATCCCTCCCGACAATCTGAGAGAATCTTATCCAGAGATTATCTGATAATGGGAGGTGTTCACAGATCCAATCTTATGATTACGGCTATGATTGCATCAGTACTTTCACAACAGCCGATGTGCAACTGCAAAACAAGCTGGCATTGTACAGTGAAGATGGAAAGTTGGCAACAGCATGACTCCTCATATATCATGTCAAAAACATACAGACAAAGAGAAGATCTAATGGGGAAGATCTAATCGGTTAAGATTTAAAAACTGCTGTAGCGTGGGCCCGGCTTTACCCCAACCCTTCCTCAAAACATACCCCTCATGCAAAGCTTTCTGCAATTTGAAATTTTCCAAAAATATAATTCTGTAAGATTTATAAGCTTGCTTCCTCATGGGGATAAAAAAAATGTCAAATTATACTGCAAAGTATACATTTTGCATGCCTCACAAAATTGGTAGCCCAATGTCCTGGGACACCCTGCCTGACAGGATATCTTAAATACAGGGTTCCTGTGGGTCCTTAAAATGTCTACAATTTAGTTGTATCAATTTTAAGGCTTGTTTTATACTGTACAAACTGTTTTTTATCACCTTACCCTAAACACAGGAAGTGTCCTCATAAATCATGTTTACATTGTAGAACCCATGCCTTCATACACATTCCTCATTAAACATATATAGCACACACACACACCTCTGTAGCACCACAATCCTGCATTTAAGGTGATTTAGCATTTACTATCACATCCAGGAATAATCATTCAGACATAAATTAGTTACAGGAATATCTGATAGTTAATCAGTTTCAGAGTACTGTAAACTACACATGACTAAACAACAAATTACTTAGTTACTTTGTAAAGTAATTTGTTACTTTAGGACCCAATTATTATGTATTTATCCATTATGACTCACCCAGTCTCTCCAGCACTACAGTTGTATTGGCTGAAAGTCCTCCAGCAAACACCTGACACATATAAACTCCTTTATCTTCAGTTCTGACGCTCTTCAGTCTGAGAGAGAAGTTTCCTTTGGAGGTTTCATCACTGAAGAACTCAACTCTGTCTCTGTATCGCTCATGTGCTGAATCCGGTAAAGTCTTGTTGTCTTGGAAGAGCAGAACCTGAATATTTTCATCTGTTTTCTTCCATGCAACTTCAGTGTGTTCAGGTGTGATGTGAGAGTCTACAGAGCAGTTCAGAGTGACGTCTTCACCCACAGACGCAGATATGGAGCGACTCGATCCTGATACTAGCAAACGTACTGAAAGAAAAAAAAATAAAACTGAAATTTGAGTATAAAATATTCTCATGAGATACTAGATTAACTTTCTGCTACAACTAATTGGGTCTTTACTCACCAACATCTTTTATTTGAACCACAGTCTCACCAGAGTCTTGCTGAATGTACACTCTACATGTGTATTGTCCCTCATCTTCAGCTCTCAGTTTGTCCAGCCGGAGGGAGAAGTTTCCACGTTGAATCTGATCAGTAAAGAAATGAGCTCTATCCTGATAATCCTGCTGCTGGGCTTCTGCTCGACTCTCACCATCCTGATACAGATGAACTAAAGTATCTGAGTCTGTTCTCTTCCACTCCACCTCCAGACCCTCCACTGATAAAAGTTCATCAACAGAACAGGACAAAACCACTGAAGATCCCAGAGGAGCAACCAAAGGACCAGAGGGACCTTTTACAATCAAACCTGAGACACAGAAATCAAATAAAGCTTGTTTAGTAGTTTCTTCAAGCATTAATGGATACATACTAACACAGAGCATCATTACAGACATGAACAAGTGTTTCTGTACAGTAGGTGCATTCAGGGGTGTTGCTAGGGCACGACCGCAAATGTTGTTTTTGGTTTCTAGTTATATAGGCTGTTTACTCACACAGGGTCACTGACAGCCTCATGATTTTGGTGTTTACATTTACTGCACACTTATGGCATCAAAATATTTAATATTGGGAAACATGTAAATCAACAGGTTTTTTTTAGACTCAATCCTCAGTATTTGACCATTTGTTTCACAATAATCATACTGTGATGATAGAGGAGAGGTAAGAAACTCATGTTATGTGTAATTTTGCATAGTGAGTGTGTGTGTGTGTGTGTGTGTGTGTGTGTGTGTGTGTGTGTGTGTGTGTGTGTGTGTGTGTGTGTGTGTGTGTGTGTGTGTGTGTGTGTGAGAGAGAGAGAGAGAGAGAGCGAGAGAGAGAGAGAGAGAGGGAGAGCTGGCCGTGACTCAGGTGGAATACTTATTTGGCACAAAGACAATTTGAAGCACTTGATAAAAATTGTTAAAACTGAAAATTCATCTATTTGGCTTGAAGTGAAATCAGTCATATCAAAGCATAATCTCTACCTCTGTGCACTCTATATTCCACCTCACGACTCTCCCTATTACAACGAGCAAAGCTTTCTAAAGCTACAGACCGACATCTTACACCTTCAGTCAAGAAGACATATTCTTATATATGGAGACTTAAATGCCAGGACCGGAGGAGAAATTGTTTATGTGAATATTGTAGATAATAGCCCACCATCTCTGAATACCCCTCACATCAGTGCGTATCGCACGGTAAATACAAGAAGTGGGAACGCGCGAAGCGATACTGCCCATCTACTTTAAATCATATAATATCGTGAGGATTAGAGCCGAGAAAGTGGGATGCGAGCCGCGGAATAGCCCACCGTCTCTGCATACCTCTCACAATGTTAAGCGTAATTCAGAGGCCTGCTTATAGTGAAATAGATAAAGAAGTGGGAAATGCAAACTGCAATACTGCCCACCTTCTCAACACATCTTATAATCTTGTGCAGTACGAAGGCAACCTGTCGTTTATATGACATAAGAAGTGGGAAACAACAAGGATTCTGCCCAACTTTCTAAACCCATAACACAATTCGTATAACAAAGAGAATAATAACTGAGGAAGTGGGACGCGATTCGCGGAATAGCCTACGTTCCTCAGCACATCTCATAACCTAACACCGATACAACGGGAAACCGCCGTTGTACTGGGAAAACTATGAATTGAAATTAGGGACTTATTCCTACACAGGATAAAAATAAAGTAAGGAAGAAAATAGTACTCAACTAAGGCTAGGACTAAGGGGCTTTATTAACAAAGGTTTTGCTTTTCTCTTTTTCTTAAAACCGTAAATAAACACAGCCCTGAGTCTTCGAATTGCCTTTCTTGGCATCGATAACGTCCCTGAGGTCCTGTCTCTGCCTTACGCGAGGTTGCTGCCTAGTGCCCCGACCCCTCGGGGGCGGTGCTCTTGCAGTTACGCTCGCCTTCTGACTCTTCCGCCAGCCTGGGTCTCGACAGCAGCTCCGAAAAGCCCGGCAGGTGAAACTGGGGCATCAATGAGAAAAGACCTGTCCTTCTCCTTTAGCCCCGACAGATTAAGCCATAAATGCCTCTCCGTGACAACGAGCGCCGCAAGAGAGCAGCCGATGGTGCGAGCCGCTTGCTTGGTTGCACGGAGGGCAAGGTCACATGAGTGGCGGAGCTCCTCGATTTCAACAGGAGCCACACCCCCTGCCACACGTCCCTTAGCAGATCCGCCTGGTAAGCCTGCAATACCGAAATGGTATGCAGGGTACCGCCCGGCTGCCCAGCCGCCGCGTATGCCTTGCCGATGAGCCTAGATGTAAACTGGCACGGCTTCGAAGGCAAAGTAGGAGCCCTCCACGAAGATGCCAGGGGAGCAGCGAGATAACCCACAAGGCACTCCTCCATCCGAGGCATCTTCGTGTACCCGCTGTCTTCCAACCCCTTCACATTAGCGTAGTTGGACTTGCTAGGGGGAAAGACGCGGGCAGAAAAGGGATTCCTCCATGACCTCAACAGCTCGCTGTGAAGCTCAGGGAGGAACGGAAGGCTTGGGGGGGCAGAGCGTTTATGACCCGCCAGGAAGCGCTCATCCAGACGGCTAGTAGACGTGCGTTCCTGCACCTCCGCTGACCAGTCCAGGGTCAACCTGGCAGTTGTGCGGGCCATGACATACAAAAGTTCCCCATACGCGGTTGACGAGGAGAAGGCGGTTTGTGATGTAGCGTCCGCCTCGACTCCTCTCACGTCTATCTCCTCGGAGCTGGAACGGCCGAGTAACATGCTCTCTGCCGGATCGGAAGAAACCGGGGACCGGGCTTCCAGATTCGGTTCGAGAGACACAGAGCTGGCGACCGAGGATTGGGATAGGGAGAGACCCCTCCCAAGCTCATCGGCCAGATCCAACTGCGAGCCCCATGAGTGCAGACAGTGCTCTGACTCGGCAGCAGCGGGTCCAGCACCACGAGGCGCAGACGCTTGGCTTCCGTCCTCTGTAAACAGAGCCAAGCGGGAGCGCAGCTGCCTCACTGTGAAACGATCACAGTGAACACAGCCGGCCCCCTCAAGAGCCGACCGTGCATGCTGCGCCCCCAGGCACACTACACAAAGCTCATGAGTGTTGCTAGGTGTGATGTACCTTTCACACGGTGGGACACATCTTTTAAAACTGCGCTCACTCATTACTTTTCAAGTTCTGCTTCACACACGCACACACAAACAAACGGCTCCTGAAGACAATAAGCTGATGACGTGTTCTACAGGTGCCCTTTTATGCTCATGGTCGCACCAGTAACACGTCATAGGCCAATGTCAAGTTCATTGTCGTGTTCCACATGCACTTGAGACACCGGTCCCGCTGAGGGCGTTCCCCAAAGTGTCCTCTAGGGGACGCAGTGCGAGTTCCCATTTGATAGGGAACCAACGACACCACGTTTCATTCTTCATTAATTATCACACCAAGAAACAGCTATGATAGTTTAAGTCAACACCGATGGAAAACAAGTGTTAAAACTTTGTAAAGGTTTAGGACTATACATCATTAATGGCAGAACCAGAGGAGATAGTTTAGGCAGATTCACCTATTGCTGCAGATTAGGAGCCAGTGTAGTTGATTATTCAATTACAGATATTGACCCAAATTTTATTAAAGCCTTTATAGTTAGACCTCAACTTCCCATTTCTGGCCACTGCCAAACAGTCCTTTACCTGAAACAGTCATGTGACCGGGTCAGCACTCCTCCCCTCAAACATGAAAAACTGTTCCCTTTAAAACCAAAACTCAGTTGGAACCAATCTAACGCTGAACAATTCAAAGAAAACATGAGCAGCTCTGTTATACTAAAAATGCTGGACGACCTTATGTCCACAGATTTCACTCCAGATACTAATGGAATAAACTCAGCAACATTCTATCTTAATGATATATTTCAAACTTTGGCCACTATATCTAACACTAAACAACCAAACAAACAAAAAAATAAAAAATAATATGAGGTTTGATAATGAATGCAATTGTCTCAGAAAAGAACTTCGACGACTTGCTAACAAAAAGCATAAAGAACCGGCCAATCAGACGCTACGGTTCGCCTACTCCAACTGCTTGAAAAATTATAAAAAGCTAATTTGCAACAAAAGAGATCAATATTATGAAGCTAAAATTGTTTTGGTCTATTGATTCATCGATTTCATCAGAAATCGATGAATCAATAGACCAAAACAATTTCTGGAATCTCTTTGAAATTTGAAAGCGCCAAATCAAACACATTACTCCAGTGCAGCACAGTCTGGAGCTCTTACTTTAAAACTCTTTACCAAAAACTTGAACCAGACCTCAACCAGCCCCAAACAAAAACAAAGAGAAAACTAGAAGATTTAAAGAAAACAATAAAAAATTACCAAAACCCATTGGACATGATTATAACAACATCAGAAATAACAGAGCACATTCAAAATCTCAAATTAAAGAAGGCATGTGGACAAGACAACATCAGTAATGAGATGCTCAAACTCAGCAGCCCTCACATAATTCAAGCTTTGGCAAAATTATTCAATCTGATCTTATCCTCTGTTGACTTCCCTGAGACCTGGGGTCCGTTCTTCTTACGTCGCTAACTCAGTTGGCTGGATTTGATTGTTGACGATTTTGCTTGATCTTGGATCATTTGGTTCTTCGAAGCTCATCCTAGACTTGCTGTCATAGTAACAGGTCTGTAAGCATAAACCTGCTCGGGAGCAGTAAACAGGATTAGATTGCATCTTTTTAAGCAGAATTGATACTTAAAATCTGTCCCAGCCACCCCTACTTTATTACAAGGGTACCCTGCTGATCCAGGGACAGTAATTAAAAAATTAATTTGAAGATAATATAATAATATAATATAACGATGTTGTGTAGTCTATAATACTATAGACACAGCCAGTTTTACTCATTGAAAGATTTATTAGTGATGAAATAATTACTTTATAATTGTATTGGAGTCTTACACACATGCTACACAGTTAATCTGAGCTGTGCATTAATTTAAGTGATGACAGATATTATGGGAGTGGCTTGATGGAGCGCAGAGATGCAGATAACTGGATCTTTAATTAATAAAAGCTTTAATTAATGGTGTCACATAAGAAATTTGCCTCAAAGATAAAATTAAATGAATTGCTAATTACAACATTGACATAAAAATGTAAAGCCTGTACAAATACTAGAAATCATTCAATATAAATAACTGGGAATCATGTAAAAAAAATACAAATAAATTAAAAACAGTGCACATTTCATTTATCTATTAGGCTATAACATTTATGTAGTTTTGTTCGCTTGGCTGTTTCCTTATAACGGTCCAGAAATTTGTCAAGTTTTTCGTCAGGTGTATTTTTTTAATGATATGATGTCATTACGTTGCTGTCTTGCCGCCAGCCGATCGCTGCATTGCTGATCGTGGTTTCGAGGATCGATACATCTGCCCTTTTCAGGGAACACGAGAACGCGCAGTAATCTTAGACAACTTAATCCAGATATTTTAATCTAATACGCAAATTCGTTTGAAGAACCAAATTAGCCAGAGATCAGTTATCAGGATTAGAAGATCTGGAATCTTTCAAATCATCTCAGATGTAATAAACGACGTACGAAGAACGGGCCCCTGGTCTGAAGGACTGATCACTCCTATATATAAAAAAGCAAATATATATATATAACCTAGTAAAGCTTTTCTGCAACATAATAAACAACCGCTTAGTGACATTCTTTACAAGACGCAACATCCTAAATAAATAAAAACTGGCTTTTTGCAAAACAACGTACATCCGACCACATCTATTCTCTCCACACTCTAAAAATCTGCAAAAACCAAAAGGGCAAACAAAGAAAAATATTTACATGTTTTGTTGATTTTAAAAAAAGGCTTTCGACTCTATTTGGCATGATGGTTTACTGTACAAATTATTACAAATTTGCATTGTGAAAAAACATTTGATGTTATACAATCCATGTATAAAAACAGTAAATGTGCGGTCAAAATTGGGAATCTCAAAATGAAAAGTTGCGATTTTCTAGGCTGATATGATTAAGAACTATACTCTCATTCCTGCGTAATAATCAAGGAACTTTGCTGCCGTAACATGGCTGCGGCAGGCGCAGTGATATTACGCAACGCCTGAAAGTAGTGCCCAGCTACCGGGGATTACTTTCAGGCGCTGCGTAATATCACTACTTTATGCCATCAAATCACGGTTTGGCCACTTACAATTACCAATTAAAACATGGATCTAATTATCACGCAATCATTAAACAAATTCTACTGTACGGGAGTGAAATTTGGGGACCAATAATACATTTTAAAAATTGGGATAAAACATCAATAGAAAAACTACAATTAGAAATTATCAAAAACATTTTAGGGGTCCATAGAGGTACGTCCAATGATGCCTGCAGAGCTGAAATAGGCTTTATACCCACTGAAGATTGAGATCCAGAAGAGATGTGTTCAGTTCTGGCATCACCTCCATCAATCTGATCCTGATTCAGTCCGATATAAAGCCCTCCTCACCAATGAAACCTCAGCAGAATCTCATCCTCTAAACACGCTCGCTCTTCAGCTCGTCCATAAAACCATGCTCCTCACTGACTACAGCTACAACTCCAAAACCATTATTAAAGAATTGGCAAAAATCTGAAAGACACTCATGTAGGGGTGTTCGATATGACGATTTTTGATCGTGGACGATAAAAATCTCTCCACGATCTGCTTTTGAATAAATATCGTAGTATCGTGCTACAGCGCACATTCTATCAATTACAGTTTCGGCGCGTCCGTCTCTATATACTGTACAACATGACATATACAGCGGTAGAGTTACTCTGACAGGACACTGCACTTATTCGCGATCGCAAAAAAATACATTATTTGCATACAAGCCTTGCCAATTAAATGATTCGTTCGCGCGCTGGTCAGACGTGCGCTTTTAAAGAGCGCATACACCAGAAGCATGCGCGCTAAAAAGCCTGTCTAACAGCGCCTGATTACTGAACTAAGTTATCTCTTGCGCTAATACTGTCAAAACACACAAGGTTTACAGTTGGTTATGTCTAAAATTAAAGTAAACGGACGATAGAGAAACGGATGCATGCCTGTATATTAGATGCGTTCAGGGTCTTAAAGGGACAGCCGGCTGTCATTAAAGCGATAGTTCACCCTAAAATTTAATTTCTGTCATTATTTACTCATTCACATGTTGTCCCAAACCTGTATTAATTTCTGAACACAAAAGAAGATATTTTGAAGAATGTGGGTAACCAACCTGTTGCTGGTCTACATTGACTTTGACAGTAGGGAAAAATCATATGTAAGTCACTGTGGACCAGCAACTGTTTGGTTTTCCCACGTTCTTCAAAATGGCATTTATGTTCAGCAGAAGAAAGAAACTCACTCAGGTTTAAAACTAATTTTGAGTAAATGATAGTATAAAAATAAAACACTTTGACAGAATTGACAGACAGATGACAGAATTGTTATTTTTGGGTGAACTATTCCTTTAACGTTAATAAAACAACAGAACGCAAAGAGAAAAATCCCTCACTACTCCTGACTGAAAAACTTTAATACAGTTGCTTTAGGTATCAGTCTATATAGTGTTTTATTTTATATTTGTTCATTCATGCTAAATACACCTATTGTACCTGAAAATAAAGCACTGTTTGTTTTATTTGTATTTTATGTGTATTTGTAATGTGCATCTTTGTTCTTATTTTTTTAATAAGAAAGATAAAATAATGACAAAGATTTTTATCTTCACCCACTTCGGCCTAAATATCCGCCATTCTTTTTTTTTTTTTTTTTGTTACCTTGAAAGGCTTTGTCTTTATAATAGGGAAATTAGTTTGGCTGTAATGCTCAGATAACTTGCAAAATAGTAAAACCGACATGACAAAGAATCGTGATAAAATCGTGAATCGCGATATTTCTAAAAACAATCGTGATATAATATTTTTTTCCATATCGCCCATCCCTACACTCATGATGAATCTCTAAAAATACACTTTGACCTTCAAAATAAACTTCAATGCTACTCAACCCTAAACAGAACCACTAAATTTGCCAATTATTTATTGATTAAACCATTTAAAGAAAGATAAATCTTCTCCAAATACAGATGAAGTAACCATGATTTAGAAATAGAGAGAGAAGACATAGACAAACACGGACGGAGTAAAAGCAGAGGATCTGTAGACACTGTGATCTACAGCAAATAGAGAACGAGAAACACTTTCTGCTGATTTGTCCTAAATATCACAATATGAAGGAAACATTTCTCCCCAGATCTGAAGCCCTGATCCCATCATTTACTGAACTTAGTGATACTGAGAAAATTCCCTTCTTACTTGGAGAAGATGATAACACAGCTGCACTAGCTGCTAAATATGTATTAGCCATTCACAGTGTTAGATGTTAAACATGATTAACTCTAAACTGACTTACTTTATCTTTTCATTTATTTAGATGGATTTTATTTATTGTTATTTAGGTTGTTATTTATGTTGTTGTTGTTATATATAACTACCTCAAACGTCGTTATTTTAGATGTAAAATGTATATAAAAATGGATTCGTTCCTGAAAAATTAAATCAAATGTTCCATGGGTATGTCTTGAAAGATACAAATCCCTATGATTATCTGTGTCAAATTAAGTTCTGCTTTTTTCTTTTGCACTTCACAAGCAAACAGTGTTTATGAATCACTGACAGAGACTCTTTCACTTTCATTGTTATAGAAAAAACTGGTTGTAAACACTGGGTCAAATCAGGTAACCAGGAAACATGACCTAAGTAAAATATCAATGTATTGTACAACACAGACTGACACACTTCATGACCATATCTGACCTCTGGACATTCAACTTCATGTGGTGCAGCTCATACTTAAAAAAAAAAAAAAATATTGGTCCCATTTTATGTTAAGTGTCCTTAACTACTATGCACTTACATTTAAATTAATCATTTGACACAATGTACTTAATGTGTACATACATGTTTTTACATTATACATATATTTTAAAAATACCTGCATGTTACATATGTAATTAATTTCTGTACAATTATACAATTAAAATTACACTATTGATCCATCCCTTACACCTTCTCACACGTCCCTAACATTATCCATAACCCACCTCAATAGCAGCAGAAGTGTTTTGCAATATGGACACAATAAGTACATTGTACTTATTTATTTATTTATTTTTTGTATGTAAGTACATAGTAGTTAAGGCCACCTAATATAGAGTGGGACAAAAGTGTATTACAATTGTATTTGCTGAAATCAGTCCTTTACTGTGGAGTTCTGTTGAACTGAAGTTAATCCAGATAAACTAGTTCTGATTAAGCTGGAAAAACATCACTATGAAAAAATGAAGTAATCTGACGCTGCCATCATTCTTAGATAAAGCACTGTGGATGAGTTTCTCTCTGAATTAAAATAGTGTTGTAGGGAAGAGATTTGGTTGTGGAAGGTGATCTGTGCCAATCAAAAATTAAAAATTGTACACTTCAGTAAATATAAGGAAGACTATTTACTTTATTAGCCTATCTTTAATTTTTCACTCTTTTCAAATATATTGCATTATGAAGATACACTTTTCTTAATTTGTCTAGAGGTACTGTTCTGATCCGAATTAATTCATTTATATTTTGCAATGTTTCTAATCAGCCATTTCCTCAGAGACTGTAAGAGGCCATTTTGACGTCTCACACTAGATCGTACAATAAAGCAGCACGACGAGGAATCAGCGGCCTTATAAAGACAAACTAAAGTTTAGAAATGAATGAAAGTAAAGAAAGAATTGACCATTAAAATAGCTTTGTCGAAGAGAGAGATAAAGAGAGAGAGATAGGTAAACGGATAATATAATATACGCTACGTACCATCAGCGATCATCAGCAGTGCTGACATCAAAACACAGTTCATTCGGTGCATCTTCAAATGATAAATTAAACCTAAACTATCATGTCCTTCAGCTATAGTGTACCACAAATATCGATGTTTCGCTGTCGGACGCTCATGTTCGTGAAATGTCCGCAGATCAGTTTCACTTTCGGCTGTATTCCTTACTTTCGATTTCAAATGGTCCTCCGGTCCTCCGAGTCACGTGATCAGGAAGTATCAGTCTAAAGGTGCCATCCATTTAAAAGAAGATGCTGGAATAGATTTTCTGTTGATATGATTTCGAACAAAGCGGTTATTGAATTTGTCTTCAACAATCAAAATCCCTTCTACTGAAATATAATTGCTAGGCCTATATATAGAAACAGGATTAAAGGTTTGCTCTTCTTTCAATAAGAGTTTTTATACCACTTGGAATAGCATTAAATACAATGTTATATTCTTTTAACGAAGCCCCAAAATCAAATTTCCTGGAAAATGATATATATATATATATATATATATATATATATATATATATATATATATATATATATATATATATATATATATATATATATATATATATATCAGATATATATATATATATTTCAGTCAACAAAACCATAAAATTGAGTTTCTTATTAGTAAATGTACACTTATGAACGTGAAATTTGGTCTGCAGTATAAGTAAACTAATTAAGTAAAATGCTGTTCCTAATCAGAATACTCAGTAAAGCCAAAGAGTGCATTTTCAATAGGCGCGAAAAAGGTCTTAAAAACTAAATATTTTAATTGATACATTTTTTAACTTTACATCACAGTGTAACTGAATATGTACAGTACCAAAATAAGTGAAAGTTTCCTCATATTCATTGCTGAAAATACAATTTACATTTGTTTGTTTGTTTGTTTGTGTGCTTGTTTGTTTGTTTGTAAATGATTTGCTGGATAAAATCTATGAATGAGTTTATAAGAAACTCCTTTAATCTTAGTTCTAAGATAATATTTCTGCGGTAACAACCACACTTTTCTCCAGCAAATCAATTTTCCATTTAATAAAGAGGTCCAATGAGACAAAACATAAGGTACAGTAACAATTTCTCTTTGGAAAAGAGTACGAATAGCTCTATTATTACTCTTGGGATTTAATGAAAAAAATTTTTGACCAATATAAGATTTAGCAACATCAAGAGAAGCTGAATCAGGAGAATGGTCTTTATTAATACCTCTACATAACATGTGAGTACCTGAAGAGATTGAACCAATAACAATTGAGTAATTGGTATTTTACAATAAAAAAGGAATTCATCATAAGAAAACAGTGTTCCTTCTTCGTTGTATCCAATTTAATATTGTTGTGAAACCAGTTCTTAAAAAAAGAGATTTGTGTTTGTGTTTTGTTAACTGCTTGAAAATTTGCATTTTCACCATGGGTGTGTGTAATTTGCATTGTAGAGCAAAAGTATTGTCAAGTTATGTTTATCACAGACCATATTTTATTCATTATTTGTAAAAACCCATTATAAAAACCCATAGAAAAATCTTGAGGGAACTATTTTATTATCAGTGCATAATATTTTATCACTATAACTTTTACTGGATCCATAAAAGATTATCAGTTATATTTCTTATTGTTTGTTGTGGAGTTTATATCTCTATCCATAGACTGCTATGAAAATATAGAAAGCAGACTACCAGTGTGTCAATTTTTTATTTGTATTTACTGATTTTATTCCATTTTATCAATGATGGTCAGTTATTAAGACTTAAAGATGTATTTGTTGTCAGTATTTCAAAAGGATTGATGTGTTCTGACCTTGAAGCACAAGACAAGCTGAAATGTTGGGGTTGAAGACACAGAAAGCAATTTCCACAAAGAAAAAAACTTAATTTAATTTCATATACATTAGATTATTTTACATGTATCACAGTTATACTAAATTAATATTAGAATTGTTACCAGAAAAAAAATAGCCAAATCAACAAGTGTGTGAGCTGTCACAATTTTTAACGAAAATTAATTTTCCAAGCATAACTAAATAACTGGAGACAGTTATTTTTAATTCCATGTAGATCACAAACCACTGAAATCGACTGATAAATGTAAACGTCCTCGTGTTTTTATCCAGAAAAGAACGCAGCTCCGTTTACCTCCATCAGTATTATGGCAGTCTTGCCCGGTTCAACATGGCGGACGCGTCGCTAGTGGAGGTGACGTATTTCCGGACGAACGTTTAGGTCCGGAGTACGTCTGCTTTGTAACGTTCGCTGGCGGACTTTGTGAGGACATTCGTCCGAGCCAGTTTGCGAACGTCTCTATTTCGTCCCTCATCTTCCATTTCCATAACAACACTTGAAAAAATCCAGTAGCCCATGTGTGGGCTTTTATCATCAGACTTGCCACCTTGCATCTCGGACAAAGAAAACAATAATTTAACTGTGATAATGGAATGCAAAAAAATAAAAATAAAAAATGTTTTTTGTTTTGTTTTGCAGATTGTTGTTATTTATTTATTTTTTATTTGTTTTACTATAGTTTAAGATTCGTATATAGAGTAACTTAATTAAAGATGTCATCAAATCACGAGACTGTTTTCAGTTATGCTATCATTTAAACATCAAAAACATGATACCCTTCAATAATATAATAGGCTACAATTAGGCCTATATTCAGAATCAGAATCAGAATTAGCTTTTATTCGCCAAGTGTGCACAAACACACAAGGATTTTTTTTTTGTGTTTTTTTAATTATCTCTTGGTACATACAGTACATGCATAGGCCTACATCTGACATGAGAACAGAACATTTAAATAAGACGTAACAATAAATAATAATAATAATAATAATGTGTATGAATATTTAACAGAATATTTATGTACAGGTTTGTGCATTATTTACTCTATATACAGCTATATGTTTATTTATTTTAAATCCCCATGCATGAAAATGAAAATATTGAAAATGAAAATATGAAAATGAATATGAATATTAAAAATAAAAATAGCATGAACATATTCCCCATGCATGAAGAAAATAAGATTAAAATCCCAGAAGATGTTATAGAGTGATGAATGCAGCCAAGGAAAACATGAAGAATTGGAAAATAAATTTGAAAATAACAGGTAAGACAAATAAATTAATTCTACCCATTAAAAAAAACAAAACAAACAACAACAAAAAAAAAAAAAAAAAAAAAAAAACATTTGTGACGTCATCCTCAGTTCGTTCAGCAAAATAATAGTCCTCTGCTGCTGTACGGGGCAGGTCCTAGATCGGGCTTTCTTCTGTGCAACCTAACGCGTTTCGCAGAAATATTTATTTCAGAAATTTTAATCAGTGCAGAACAAGAAATAGACGTAGGGGGTCCCCGAGATACTATTTATCCACTCAGTGTCAGAAATCTCCAGCTGGTGGCGCAAAGGGACAGCTGCACCATTGCTCAGATTGGAATTTTCATTAGTAAATGAAGATTAAATAATCAAATAAATTGCTACTGAATTTGACAGTGATACAGTGATACTCTCCAGTGAGTTTATTTTCTACCTTTTTATTTATTTTTTAGTATACAGATCAACTGAACTTTACTGAACTTGTGACTGTCAAGTCTCTAATGGACTGATAATATAGAATCAGCAGTTGATCTTAAAGACACAGGGGTGAATTCAGATGTCTGGAAAAAATGTCCCAGTTGATGTTTATTTTATAATTTAAACATGTCATATCAACATCACATAGGCCTATACGAAGCAAAAACATCCTACATATACAGTACAGTAGCCTATTTACAGCTTTTTAAACCAAGAAAACACAGTAAAAAGCTCACATTACAAAACTATTCACATTAATAATGTGTGTGTGTATGTGTGTGTGTGTGTGTGTGTGTGTGTGTACTGGTTATTGTGGTTTACGAGGACACAAATTTGTATAATAACATGGGTATGACAGAGGTATTACAATTTGAAGGTGGCTTATGAGGACACTGCCTATGTCCCCGTAAATCAAAAGGCTTAAAAAACATACTAAATGGTGTTTTTTTTTTAATCTAAAAATGCCTGTAGTTTCCTGCAAGGGGGTAGGTTTAGGTGTAGGGTTGGTGTAGGGTGATAGAATATATGGTCTGTACAGTAGAAAAACCATTACACTTATGGAGACTGGAGAGTCCCCACAAGGATAGCAAACCAGACGTGTGTGTGTGTGTGATAGTTTTCTCTCATTATTGTTGATCATGTTTGTGATTCCAAAGAATGGAGCTGATTTTCTCCCTGATCTTCAGTATTCATAGGACGCAGCTCTGCTGTATTCTGGTTCTGTGAGTCTGCTGGATTTTGTCTGGATTTCACTATGTTCTGCATTTAGGGCGAGAATTTAAACAATATTTATGTAATATCCTCATGTTTTTGGAGAATCTTGCAATATAAATTTCCTGATGTTGCAGGTCACTGGATCTCAAATCAATGCAGCTTAATAAATGATACTAACCTGACAAGACTTCAGACAGTTTTCGATCGCTGTGAGGTCAGAACAGACAGAGAATAGATGTTAGTGGGGCTGAAGAATCTAATTATTCTCTACTAAAATTAAATGAATGAAGTACTTAATCACTAAGACCTTCAATGACTTCAGTAATGTATCATATTAATAATTATACTGTCACATGTATCTTTCTGAATGATTTTTAATTGTGATTCTGAGTGTTTTAAGCATAACAATTTGTAAAAATAATGACCTGAACAAACCAGGGAGCCAATAAATACAAAGATTCATTCATACTATGAGCAGCTCTCATTGAACTCTAGGATTTCAGCATTAAGGGGGTCTGGGGGGGGGGGGGGGGTGTTTAAGGGTTGTGACAGAGATGGCAGATTATTAGGAGATTATTGAGTGTGTTCTGAGCTTTATAGCAAATCAACAAACACAAACATAAACACACATCACAATCTGTGTGTTAAATAAGTGAATAAATCAGATTTTAGACACTTTAAGCTACAGCAGCTACAGAAATTATTCACTCAAAGCTACATCAATTATTTACTCAATGGAACTTGAGACAAATTATTGAAATATAATCTAATAGTTTGTAATTAAAACAATTGTGGTTTTCACTCACCAGATGGAAAGAACGCTAAAATCAACACAAATATGGCAAATAAACATTCAGAAGGAAAGACAGTGAATCTCAGATCTGCCATCATACGATCACCATTCACTGAAAAAGAAGAGAGGATCCATTTACTTTTTAAATATTTTCATCACTGTTTCAAGAAATGAATGCATTCCTACCAGTATTTTATTTCAGTATAATTATTCCATGTAAATACAGATGAATTAACCTCAAGTTTGAGGGTAACACTTTAGTACAAGGACCAATTCTCACTATTAACTAGTTGCTTATTCGCACGCATATTACTAGCATCTTAGCTGTTTATTACTTATAAAATACATATTCTGATTGACCATATTCGACATCTTTAATCCTACCCAATACCTAAACTTAACAACTACCTTACTAATTATTAATAAGCAATAATTAGGAGTTTATTGAAGCAAAAGTCATAGTTAATATTTAGTTAATAATGAGAACTGGACCTAAAAAAAAATTGTGATCAGTTTGAGAAGGTGATTTCTACCTCAGTGTGAGACACTTTAAAGTGTTTCTGTATTTACTCACTCACTATTAAAATGAGGTCTTATTAATAAATTTAAAGCATATATGTACTATGAACTTTATGGATTATTTATCTCAAATTAATTGTATAAAATACTATATAATAAAGTGTATGTTGTTCAGTCACCTGTTTTCAGGATCAGTTCTGTTATTAATGCAGCAGAGTTCAGTAAAACTACAGCGACTGATCCAAACACATACACAGACACATAACGATGAAAGTCTGTAAAACAAGATTAACATTTAACATGAAGTTAAACAAAATGAAAAATTATTGAGAAGTTGAATAAATTCAATATACAATTATTTATGAATCTTTGTTTCCTTTATTTAATTACTTCATTTATGATATGATTGATTTCAGTCATTCATTCTTCCACAGCTCGTATGAAACAGATAATCCTGAAGTATTGTGTTTATATCAATTTATCATATTTTATCATGTTACATTGTGAAACTATAATGTATGATCTGATAATTACTGGAATAATAAGATCCATAAATGTATCAATGTAATCAGTGACTGTCACATGGGCTCAATGTGTCTGTCGGGTGTTTCCATCAGGAATGAGATTTACAACAATTCAAATTATAACAAGACACAGGACAGGTTTTTTTTTTTTTTTTTTTTGCTCTTCTAAACTCTGGATCTACTTATTACCGGTACGGCACTGTTTAATATCATGAATTAGTATTTAATTTTCAAACTAATGTAGAAAACTGAACTAGATGATCAATATACTGTACCTTCATCAAAATCAAAATAATATGTAAACCTCATAACCATCCAGAGTATCTGCAGAAACACAATCACACAGCCCCATCCAATAGCATCTGTGAAATGTAAAGAGCATTAATTTCACCATCACATTTTCTTCAAAAAGATTTAATTACAAAGAGTTTTGTCTTCTTTATACACGACAATTAGAGATCAGGCAGGACAGTGAGAGCAGAGAGAGGGTGAACAGGACATAAAACAGCTCAGATTAAAACCTGCGTCTCCATGAGCACATCGGCTTTATACTATATATCCAGATATAGTGATCAACCCTCTGTGTCACAACTCATTTAATGGCAAACTACAGTTTTTCTTCAGTTGCTAACACAGTAACTGATTCAGTTAGCCTAATTTTCCCAAACCAATAATCTAGTTCTTGAAACAAGGACAAATTTCTAAATTAACCTGTTTTCATAGATGTTCTGATTTTCTCAATGTTTTCTGCACAACTCTACACAAAAATGCCCTCATTTTGCACAGGTTTAACCATGTTCTCATTCAGAAAACACGCATACGTAATACAAATAAAACCATGAATATAAATAAAACCAAGGAATCAGTAATTGATCACACTACGCAGGGGTATGCAGTTGCACCTGTAATGATAGACAGTCACCCAGTTAAGATTGTTGATCATTTCAAATATCTTGGCACATTTATTGATAGTAAACTGAGTTGTTGTTTTTTTGTTTGTTTGTTTTTGGATAATACTAATTATATATATATATATATATATATATATATATATATATATATATATATATATATATTTTTTTTTTTTTAATTAATTAATTTATTTTTTTTAAATGCATGGAGAGTTTGTTTTAATACGTAAATAAAGCAGTGGAGCCAGTCAGAATGTTTATAAATCATTGGTTAGGAGCGTGTTGACCTATAACTTAACATCTTGGTATGGACACCTTAACTGTAGACAGAAAAGTACCCTGGCAAGGGTCACTGCCAGTAAAATCATTGGTAGAGCACAGAGCAATCTAGGTGAGGTGTACACTTCAAGATGTTTTGATTCCTTTTGCTTAATTCAACTGGATATTTTAATCAGTGCCACAAGGCTAAATGATTGTGTTTGGTTGGTTTTGATAGTTGTGCTGTGTATGTGTAATACTCCTTAAAAGTATAATAGATAAGATTAAAGAAGAATTAGAGAATAGCACTGAAGTGATGGCTTCATTGACTCTGTATTTAACGTGAATGAAGCACATCCAAACAAAAATAGCTCATTTTCAAAATGCACATAACACTTTTCCCTAACAAAGCATAAATAAGCAATTAAACATTTTTAGCAATATTAGAAAAATAACTTTTAACAATTTTATAATGAATCTGAAGGGAAATTGAACAAGCATGAACATAACTTACAGCATATTCCATATATCACATATGTGTTCGCGTTTCATATTGATGGTGTGGTCAATGACAAATTTCAAACTTGGTTGACAATGAAGCTTTATCATATTTTAGTTAGGGGTGTGCGATATTGCCAAAAAATTTTTTTATCGATAATTAGATAATTAGATAATTAGACTATATTTTGCTGAATGTGTTATTGTGCTGGTATCTTAAGGACTGCTGTGGACAACTGACTCCTAAAGTTTTTGATATTCTTCATATTCTGTGTGCTGATCAGTTCAATATTTTTCCAATAAGTTTAAATTGATTTTTACCTTTTATGGGCATTTTTACCTTTGTATTAAACAATATCCCATTTGTAATCACTGTAATTTTTGGAGAGAGAAACGGCACTCTTCGTGTGATATTGATTAACTATATGAAATGATATAAATATATACATTTTCAGCCCCCATATCTTGAATTTTGTGATCATTGTATTTTAATATTTGTATGGTAAAATTTGTAACAATGTATTTAAATATTTTTAATAATGTGATATAGTATTTTAATAGACTGAATCATGCAGTGAAAGAACACACTGTAAATGTGCACACGCACTAGTCTAGACTTCACCCAGGGGTGGATTAAGGTGGTCAGGGGCCCCTAGGGGCTCTTTGTGTGAGGCCCCCCTTAAACATTATGCTTTACTGGAGAAATTTATTTAATGCCATACATGGTACACACACGAATAGCCACAAACTCAGCTGACAGGCTTCTCTCCTCTATGATTTCATGAGTCTCTTCAGACTTTAGAACCTGACATGAATTATGAGCTTCTGGAACATTTGAACTCCTAACTGAACTCCTTTTCACAGATTGAACATAGAAATAAAAACCAGTATAAATAACAAAAAAAAAAAAACAACAACAACAACAACACAGTTATTTCTTAGTCGTATTAAGTACAAACAATAAGTGCAACCATAATCAAATTAGGCTACTCTCTCAATATTCAAAGTGCAAATAGAGACCAAATTTTCCAAGCATGATACAGAGCTAGACAACTACACAACCTATTATAGACTACATACTAATAACAGACTAGATATTGTATGTAGCCTAATTTGCGCACATTAATGTCGCTCTCCAAACACGGGGTATTAAAATTGCTTTTGAATGCACGTGTACGTGTTTTACTTTCGGTTTCGATTTAACGATCGTGTGAACTCTCGGTGGTGCTGAACGTGCATTCAACAATACAAGACATTAATTTTATCAGACGCTACGCTACGAAACCTCCTTTAAATGTTTCTTATGGGCCAATGAGGGTCTTTTTTTGTTCGTGCTGAAGTAAATTTGAGGCCCCTGCACACGTGGGGCCCCTAGGCTGCAGCCTAGGCAAGCCTGTGCATTAATCTGCACCTGATTTCACGTAATGCATGCGTGCACTCTGCAGGTGTGTTTTGTTTGTATTTGCGATATACTCGATAATGTCAAAACGCACATCGTTAAAACATATATATCACACCCTAATTGTATTGTATGTATAATTAGCTCAAGCCATCAAGAGCCGAACACAATCAACACACAATTATGCATGTGCAAACACTAAGTAGCAAAATCAGAATCTCAGGATATCAAAAGGGCCACAGGTGATTATGTGCCTTTATGTGTTAGATTATGTGATTATGTGTTAGATCTGTGGGATTACAAATTTATTTAAATGTTTAATTTAGATTTCAATGTAATAGTATATGAACTAAAGGAGTTATATACATTGTATTTAGCATTTAGGGTGAAGATGAACGATTCTGTTTAACATAGTCGTTAACAAAGTCCTTGCCAGTTCCTGGTCACTCCATTGTAAGTTAAATGAGTCAGGTCCCTGAGACCCAAATCTTTTGTTCGGCAAATGGCTTTCGGAGCCTGGCCCAGACATGAATCGTTAGACTGATTGAATTATCATCTTCACTGAATCTGTTATGCGGATTGAGTCTGTCTTTCTCTTTGAGCAAGCCATATAACCGACCAAACTGGGTTTCTATCAAATCCTTTCTCATTTGCATGCTTTGTTTAAAGTCGTCACCCAGGTTCTTTGTTTCCATTCCTAAGCACAGCCCCCTAAATGTATTAAAACTACAATGTATCACTGCTTTAGTTAGACTTGGAAGACTACAGCGAAGAGCAGTGAGTTCTCTTCTCAATAAAGAGGAACTTCTGCATGAAAAGATATCCCAACGTCTCCTGGTCTTTGCTTCGAAAAGTGGAACAAACTTTAGAAGATAAAAGTTCACAACAGATGGTGCCGTGACCCGGATAGAGTTCCAGCTTCTCTCCAGAATCCAGATTGAAAACTTCAAGCTCAAACAAAGATCTGCTTCCTGACTGCATACTTTGGAATCCAGCGAAAACTTTCAGCTGAACCAAGATTTCCAGACTGAACTTTTCTTTCAACCAAGTGTGGTGAGTGCTGTCTCTAATCCAAAAGAACCTTTAAGACCAGTAAAAAAAAAATTTTTTTTGTTATCCTCTGCGCCGACAGAGAAGAGTTAACAGACAGCTGTAGGGTTTTGTTAGCTAAGTTATCCTCTAAAAAGGTCCTTTTAGAGATGAAAGTTATCCTCTGTTTTCTAGGCAGGGAAGATTAGCATCACGTGCTAATATTGTGTTACCCTCTGTTTTCTAGGCAGGGAAGATTAGCATCACATGCTAATATTGTGTTACCCTCTGTTTTTTGTTAGGCAGGGAAGATTAGCATCACGTGCTAATAGTGTGTTACCCTCTGTTTTTTGTTAGGCAGGGAAGATTAGCATCACTTGCTAATAGTGTGTTACCCTCTGTTTTTTGTTAGGCAGGGAAGATTAGCATCACGTGCTAATAGTGTGTTACCCTCTGTTTTTTTCAAGCAAGGAAGATTAGCATCACATGCTAATATTGGTTATCCTCTTTTCACAGAGAAGGTTAGCATTTCATGCTAATAATATTGGTTACCCTCTGTTTAGGCAGGGAAGTTAAGTGTGAAGTGTTGGTAATTTGAAAAGTTAACAATAGTAAGCTGTGTTAACAAGTGTTACCCTCTGTTGATCAGAGAAGTTTTAGTGTTTTTGATTGTGTGGTAACAAAGAAACTCACAAAATGGGTAGAAGAAATGCTAGGCTGATTCCAACAACAGAAAATGGTGGTCGGGCGACTCCATTGTGGTCAGATAGTGAATTCAAAACACTGTTAGGAGAACAAATGAACCTAATAATCACTGAGAAAATTAGACAAGAACTAATTCAGAAACATGAGATCCATCCAGACAAGACTTGGTCTGTAGATGAGTGTAAAAAAGTATTAGGAGCATGTATTCGCAAGAACAATGTGAAAGGCATTATCTGCTGCCACAGAGAATTTGGTTTAGTACTAGCTACAAAACAATCTCAGCGTAACTCAGAGCTAGAGAGACAGAACAATGAGCTTCGAGCTAGAGTATCCTCTTTGACTAAGAAATTGAACCGCAACAAAGCTGCAACAAAAACTGATGTGGAAGAAGTCAGTCAGCCTGATAACAATTATCCTGACTTACAAGCTTTCTTTGAAACAGATGTAACCATCCAATCAGTAACTGATGTGCCTGTAGATTCAGTGAAGGTATGTGGCGCTAAGAGAAAATTTCAAGAAATTGAGGAAATTGACAGTGTTCCTCTCAACTCTTCTGTTGTCCAAGTACAAACTATTGCCAAAGCATTAGGACCTCAAGATATAGAGAGACTATCTCAGAGCTTACCCTCAGCACGCACAGAGTTTTCAGAATTTAGAAGGGCATTGATTAAAAAAATGCGTCTCTACGACATGTCGTTAGCAGAAATCACACAGCTGATGTCACAAATTCTAACTGAATCTGAATTCAACAGTTTTGAGTCTGCTGTTACTTCTGAACTACAACATGCCAGTAAAGGCGATTTGAGAGAAGGTGTTTTGAACATTCTAAAGAACATCATGGGACCCAAAATAGACTGGGTCAGAATCAGTAACTGTGTGCGAAGGACAGAAGAGACTGTGAGTGAATACACTGAAAGGTTTTGTCAGTCAGCTGTAACTTACAGTGGAATAGTGGATGATCCTGAAAGTGTGCTTGATGACAGAGGACCACTAGTTCGAACATGGTTTGATGGCCTTTTATCAGAGTACAGATCGGTTTTGCCGATCTTAGATCTAACATGGTCCACTGGAAGCTTGCAAAACAGCTTAGATAGGTTAGCTACTTGGGAAAGAGACTCTGATGTTAAAGCCAGAGTAAAGATTGCAGCAGCGTCCTTTAAGGTTAACACAGAGAACCGACCGAAACGTAAATGTCCTAAGTAGGAGAGCAGTTGCCATCACTGTGGAAAGTTAGGACACTGGATGAAAGAGTGTAGGAAAAGCAAAAAGACTTTAGGAGAAATTAACAGCTTTACTCAGCTCCTACTCAGTCTACTTAGTACTTTGAAGCAACCCCTCCCTGCTTCACCGAACTGTTGGGGCAGTTTGCTCAGATGTTAACTGTTAGGGCTGTGAGTGCTTAATTTCCCCAGTAATGTACAACAAAGCTGAAAGAGTCTTTGTAAATAAAACTACAGGAAGGTTACTGTCACTTCCTTCCATTGAGAGAATGCTAATTAAGTACACTCACAGCCTTCAAAGCTATACTACAGCACACTCCAGTCACTCACCTATCCTCTCTGGGTTATGATGTTCATGACTGATGTTCCATTAGAGGATGGAGATGTCACACACTCAAGTTTGCACACCACCTACAGGGATAGGACAGGACACATGGAATAGTGAGGAGACCCAGGGAAGAACCGGAGGCAATAAGCTTCCGGGGGCTAACCCTGCGGTGAAGATAACCTTATAGGCCTTCCCCAACCACTAGTCCATCCTTCTCCTCACTGTCCTTTAGGTGTCTCATGAATTAAGAACCAGGGAAAGAAGGAACAACAATAGCAGACTCAGATAGAGGATACAACCCTAATGTTTGCAGTCTTTAGAACAAATACTCCTCTGTCTTTTGTTTTCTTTCTTCCTCTGTGCAGATACCACTTGATGGCTGTCCCCAGACCCATACGCGCCAAACCCCTCACCTGCGTATGAAGCCAACAACAAGACCCACTACCGAGCCAACTGTCACAGAAGACAGAACAAAGAAAAAAAAAAAATACACAACGCAGAGAATCACATACGAGAACTTCAGTCATCAATCAACATGATCAAGACATTCTTGATCTTTCAGCAAAATTACACCTGATGGCTGAAGATAATTCTTCATGGTTCGGAAACCTGTTAGTATCAAGTGTTTCATTCAACAAATGACTCACGCCCATCACGAGAAATGACAGTTCCAACCAGAAAAGACTATTAAGAACTTCACAGAGCTGCATGTTTGTTTCTGTGTCAGCAAGCAGTTCGTCCCTACAGACAATCAACACAGAACAAGTGCGATGAACCTGTAACGATCCCAAGTTACAAGAATAAACTTTTTAAGTGTCTAAATTTGTATTTTGTGAGAGTTATTAGAACTCTCAAAGGGGGAATTGTGGGATTACAAATTTATTTAAATGTTTAATTTAGATTTCAATGTAATAGTATATGAACTAAAGGAGTTATATACATTGTATTTAGCATTTAGGGTGAAGATGAACGATTCTGTTTAACATAGTCGTTAACGAAGTCCTTGCCAGTTCCTGGTCACTCCATTGTAAGTTAAATGAGTCAGGTCCCTGAGACCCAAATCTTTTGTTCGGCAAATGGCTTTCGGAGCCTGGCCCAGACATGAATCGTTAGACTGATTGAATTATCATCTTCACTGAATCTGTTATGCGGATTGAGTCTGTCTTTCTCTTTGAGCAAGCCATATAACCGACCAAACTGGGTTTCTATCAAATCCTTTCTCATTTGCATGCTTTGTTTAAAGTCGTCACCCAGGTTCTTTGTTTCCATTCCTAAGCACAGCCCCCTAAATGTATTAAAACTACAATGTATCACTGCTTTAGTTAGACTTGGAAGACTACAGCGAAGAGCAGTGAGTTCTCTTCTCAATAAAGAGGAACTTCTGCATGAAAAGATATCCCAACGTCTCCTGGTCTTTGCTTCGAAAAGTGGAACAAACTTTAGAAGATAAAAGTTCACAACAGATCCTAACAATGGTAAAAGAGCTAAAAAGAGGTGGGAGACAGGACAAGGAAGAGGTCAAAGAACATCCGCTCCTGATCAAATATGCAACACTAGTTGACAATGATCTTGTTCATGGGATGATCATGAGGGAAGCTGGCTAATGATTTCAGCCAAACCTGAGCCATTTCACATTATTCATTCAAAAAGGTACCTGAAATAGTATATGTAATGCTACTTACATATACAGTTGAAATTTAGATGAGAGAACCTTCATTGTTCTTCTGTATACAATAAATATTGTTTCACATGCTGTACACCATTAAACTCATAACTGTCAAACTGATTTGTTGCTGAATGGCACTTAATCTTATATCAGTGGGGATTTCTTTAAGACCGCAAGGGAAGCTCGGCTTCCCCTATAATGTCAAAAAATTAATGGTCAAATATATACTATTGTGTTAACATTTTATTGACTAAAATGCATTAGAACAGGTTCATCTCGAAGACGAGTTCGTTCAGAATCAGCTACATATAGCAGGTCGGACTTGATTTCCTTCTCATACATTCCCGTAGCGTCAGTGTATTTCTCTGTTGAAGCCGAGCGTCCATGGACTTCAATGGGGCTGCTTTGAACAGTTTTTTTCAGCGCTTCGAAACTAGACGGTCATTGGGTAAATGCTGCGATTATGTCCCGCCCACGGACGCTCAGCGTCTCTGGGGGTGAATGGAGGAGTGGGCTGGCCTGGACTCTGGGCTTCTGCGTGATGATTGGAGAGTCTGCATCTCCTTTTGATTGACAGCGATTTTGTCCTATAAAAAGTCGCTGACGCTGAAGCTATTCGAGCTCAGTCCCATCGCGGCTTTGCACTTGGTTCTTATCAATCATTATATGTTTTTTTTTATTAATTTATAATGTTATGTTTTAACATGCTGCTAACTCGGAAATTTCAAGATATGCGAGCAAAAAATGCTCCTGACACTTGGGCAATACGACACGAGAAAGAGTGCTGTTTTTGTTTCGTTTGTGTTCGATTCCAAATCCGTGTTGATTTGGGCGAATCACTGATTCACTAAGAAGCCATTCATAAAAACAGTCATTTGATTCGCTCCTGAAGGATTCAGCCGTTTTGAAAGAATCGTTTGAATGACTCAGTGATTCAATCACGAACTTCTGCCACCTGCTGGCCGTTTTTAAGTTTCCCGTCTAAAAGTAGGCATATTACATTATTTTCCAACATATTTCTATATTCAGAATTTAGTATTTAAAACATTAATCTCATAACATTATTTATGCAATTATAAATACAATCTAAATGAATAAAAGCCACATCTAAATGTCACTTCATGCAGCTTCTGTGCAGTGCTAAGATGAGTTGTGTTTAGATCATTTCATGGATAACAATAGCCAGTCATTCATTCACATTAATTAAGTATTCAGAGAATAATATTGTTTTCACTTACATCTATTTATTTATTAAATTTTGATTCATTTTGTAGAATTGAATTATAAATTAAGCTGGTATTGTATCGGTTTAGACTGGTATAGACATGTATTGTATGTATAACCCTATTATACACCATATTCCTTGTTTCAGTTTAACCTAATTCCCACATTTCCTCCGTCCAGTTTAATATCTTTTTTTTTTTTTTTTTTAGATTGTTTGTTCATTCATTCATTCATACAGTAGGCTAGGCCAGCGTCACTGGAAAAGTTGGTACAACAGGGTCGCAGAGCATTTTCTTGAAAAGGAACGTAGGGCAGAATTTACGAATAAATAAATGGACAATTTTTATTGTAGGCCGAAAATGAGCTTCCCCTCTTTGAAAGACAAGCAGCCGCCACTGTCTTATATGTACTGTATGTTTGCAGAATTGAGAGGATGCTGCCCTGGAGGAGGCAGAAAACATCTTTGGTCAGAGGACCAAGAAATTATCATTGTAAATATGGTCATTGCCAATAAAGTTAAGTGACGTGACATACGGCCAAGTATGGTGACCCATACTCGGAATTTGTGCTCTCCATTTAACCCATCCAAAGTGCACACACACAGCAGTGAACACACACACACACACACACACACACACACACACACACACACACACACACACCGTGAACACACACCCGAAGCAGTGCTCATAATGCACTTAGATTACAAGAAATCACAGAAGATCAACATACCTTCTCAGAAACTGATTGAATTTCTAGTATTTCTACAACTGACCACATTCTGCATCGTAACAGACTTCAGATGAAAAAGACATATAAGGTGTCATTTGAAAGAAATTCAGAGCAGATGAAGAATCAGTGTGTGCATTATGTGCAGGTAAGTCTGATTCACTAAAGTGTTATTTACTGTAGTGCTGTAATTTGTTACTGTACTCTCACAGGAAAAGTTATGCTTACTGTATACATACTCAAACATGTTGTGCAAAAAGATGTTTTGAGTGTCCTCATCCTCATACATCACCAGCATCTTGTCTCTGGACAGGATCAGGCCACATAACATCATCTACATCATAGCAAATGTTTTCTTTAGTATGGCAGCAGGGAAAATATGCTTGATTCTATAGCAATGTCACCTCCTCTATGTTGAGGAGTATTGGTGGAAAGTTTTCAATTGAAATCCTTATAATGGCAAAAAACTTTTTGCACACAATGTAAAAGGCCTGTGGTGACATTGCTATAGAGTCAAGCATATTTTCCCTGCTGCCATACTAAAGAAAACATTTGCTGTAATGTAGATGCAGTTATGTGGCCTGATCCTGTCCAGAGACGAGATGCTGGTGATGTATGAGGATGCTGATCAGTAGCGAGTGTGTTTGTGTTTTTGTTTTGGATTTTTACTGTACTGTAATTGACAGTGATTTGTTGCATGCTGAGTTCATACTCAGTTCTTTGGACTTTGATTTTTTTCTTCTAGAAGGTGTATATCACATTATTGCACTATAATTAACAGAAAGTTAATTGTTGTATTTTACTGTATCTCACTGATCTCACTGATCACCAGTAAGAGGTTTTAGTAACAGTGTTTTGAATTGATCTCACTGATGTTTTCTAGGCAGTGAGGTAATCTGTGTATTTCTTAGGTTTTGTGAGTTTGATTCTGAAAAATTGAATATGTTTTAACTGAAATGTTTGACTTTGACCTAGAAGTTTGAGGTTCCTCTTCAGGAACTCGAGCTGCGTCCAAGAACGTTAGGGGAACGCCTCCAGCATGACCGCACTCTGATACAAATGTAATCTGTCCAAAGAATGGGCGAGACGTCACGGGCAGGTGACGTAACGTCCAGGAGGCATAAAGCACGTGCAGTGGAACTGGCGTCAGGTTTTGTCATTCAGCTACCGCTGCTCTATGTGTGTCTGTCGATTTGTGCTGTGAGTCTTATTTAGTGTTGTTTGTCACTTGAAATAAGCTCCACAATGTCTAAAGTGCAGAGAATCTAGCACTTGGGCGAGAGCAGATCGCATTACAGGCTGCGTGTTTTTCGGTCCGCTTGAGAGCAGAGCACGCAGAGTCAGCTCTCAAGGGAGCTGACTGCCCGCTTTGTGAGTGTTTGTCACTGCGTATGCTTACTCTCAGAGGGCTCTCTTTGAGGAGGGAGTTTTCACCCGTGTTCCTTGCATTACCGGCCCGCTTTCGCCGAGGCGGAGCAGCGGCTGCACTCGCGGGCATCGCAGATGGATCAGGTGGAGGGAATGAAGACGGGTGAACCCCTATCTTCTTCCTTCCCATCAGATCCAGCGCCCGCTCTCTGGGTTCGGAAACCCCGCGGGTTCTTCCCCCCAGAGAGAGAGGGCTTGACGCTCCGCCTGTCTTTCTCCGAGGAGGTAGACATGAAGGGCGTCGATGAGCTTTGTAAAGTCGCAGTGTCTGCACGAGCATTGTTTGCAGAAGCTTATTATGAACGAGGTTGTCATTATAGCAGTGTCCCTGCTTAGGAACCGAGTTCGCGCTGTCAGCTCGAAAAAAAGGGTCTGATCGTGCTTCTCCCCGCCGTATGATCTCGCGGTTAAAAAGAAACCGGTCGGGACTTCCGGTCTACGTCTTTTCGAAAATGGACGCATAATCCATTAGCTCCGTCAATTTGCACGAAGTCGGCGCCCCAGAGCCAGATATTAACAACTTTTAAGTGCTGACAGAGTTATGGATGGGGCAAATATGGAGAAAAGGGGAAGACCAAGAAAAAACACTAAAAAAGACGATGAAAACAACCCAAATGTACTTGAGCAAATTAGCGTGAGCGGTGACGGAGCACATGAGGGAGAGCAAATTAGCCTGGCGAAGATTCTTAACGAGATTAAAGACTTTCGACAAGACAGCCATAAACAACTTCAGGATATAAAAGAAGAATTGAACAAGTCTAATAAAAGAATCGAAGAGGCTGAAAATAGAATTGATGAAGCAGAGACCCGAATCCAAAACACTGAAGAAGTGCTGGAAGAGATGCTACAGCTAACTGAACAAATTGAAGCCAGGCTAAATGACCAAGAGGGTCGAGCCAGACGGTCAAACATCAGGATCTATGGCGTACCGGAAAAAGCTGAGGAGAACTCTTCTGACATGATTTCTTTCCTGGAGGATATTCTTAAATCGACCCTGGATCTGAACCCACCAGTGGATATCCAGATTGAACGGGCTCACAGAGCCCTCGCGCCCAATCCACCAACCGCAGCTAAACCACGCTCGATAATTGCCAAATTTCTCAATTATAGGACAAAAGAGTTGGTTATCAAAACGGCCTGGGAGAGGAAGGTGATCGAATGGAAAGGTAACAGGATTTTTTTCGATCATGACTACGCCCCCGATGTGCTGTGGAAACGGAGGAAATATCAAGAAGCTAAAAGGATTTTGAAGGAACACGACATCAAATTCCAAACGCGATTCCCGGCCAGGCTAAAGGTGTTCTATTCTGAAGGCACAGTTCTCTACAATTCCGCAGAAGAGGTAACGACTGATTTGGAGAAAAGAGGTCTCCCGGTGACCGTACTCAGCACACCTTCCTCGCTGAGAGAGCGCGTTCAGCAGCTGACCTGGAGAAAGGCCGGCAAGAAGCGCGGTGCACCTGCTCGCACACACCCATCTTACAAAGACAAACTTCTTGCATTCAGACGTTAGCAAACAGGCGATCAGTGAGTGAAAAGAAGTGTTCTTTTCTGTGGGGCTAAAATTGAAGGTACTCTTTTGTTTTGTTTTAAAGCATTTTCATTGTCATTTTATTTTCTTGTTTTAAGTTACTCTTCCCGATTTAAGAAAACATGTGTTTTAAGTGCAACTTATACCGAAGGAAAAGACGAACAATTTCTTGGTCGAAATGACTTTAATTACATGGGCCCTTAGTACGCTGCAAGTACAAGAGGCTTATCTAATGGAGCATATTTATCATCTTTGCTCATTTAAGGGTCGATATGTTGCGACCTCTTACTTGGAAGTCTTGACTTTACTTTTATTTAATTTGTTTTCGTTTCAGTTGGAAGTTTGGGTTGTTCTTTGTTATTTGTTGAGTTCATGTTCATGGTTAATTCAGAAGGGGGCGTTAATCGACGACTGTTATAAGAGTTTGAATAGGAGGGATCAAAAAGACTTAAAAATATGTGGAATAAAAGAAAATGAGTAATTACATAAAGGTAGCATCATATAACGTAAATGGGTTGCTTAATCCTGTAAAAAGAAGTAAGATTTTGACTAAACTTAAAAAAGAGAAAATCGAGATAGCATTGCTTCAAGAGACCCATCTCAATGTAACAGAACATAACAAATTGAATCAAATGGGGTTTAAATACATTTTCTTTGCTTCCTTTGGATCTGGACATAGGAGAGCGGTTGCGGTTTTAATCTCTAATAAAATTACTTATGAACATCTTGCTGAAATAAAAGACAGAGAGGGTAGATACATAATGATAAGAGGTAGAGTTGAGGGCAACTTGGTCACTATTCTTAACATCTATGCCCCTCCAGGCAGTAAATGTTCTTTTTTTTAGGTCTTTGATAGATCTAATAGCATCTGAATCGCAAGGTATCTTTATTTGCGGGGGGGACTTTAATGTTCTATTAAACCCTAAATTGGATTCTTCTAACACTTCCACTCAACTAACGAGTCCATTAAGAAAACAAATAAATACAATGATAAAAGAAATAGGTCTGATTGATGTATGGAGAGACTTTCATCCAGGACAAAGAGACTATACATATTATTCACACCCGCATACATCCTATTCAAGAATTGATTATTTTCTTGCATTTGGAAAAGACAAATTCAGAATTAAAAACTGTAACATAGGATTAATTGATATATCTGATCACGCATTAATATCTCTTTATCTAAATTTAGAGAATAAACCCAAGAATACTCTCTGGAGACTAAATTCTGGCATCCTGAACAACAGAGCGAGCAGGGAACAACTTGTTTTAGAAATAGAACAATATGTGGAGCAGAATGATAATGGATTAGTCCCCCCTACTATATTATGGGATGCAAGTAAAGTGGTTCTTAGGGGTAAAATTATTGCTATTATGTCTAAATTAAAGAAATGTAGGCTTGAAAAACTTAACACGCTTACAAATAGCTTAAATAAATTAGAATTGGAAAACAAGAAAGGTCCTAATAAAAATTTATCTCAGGAAATTAAGAAAATTAAAACAGAGTTGGACTACCTATATACACAGGAAATAGAGAAAAAACTAATGTTTTTAAAACAAAAATATTATGAGTCTGGAGGCAAAGCAATGAAATTATTGGCCAGAAAATTATGTAAGCAACAGGCAGACGCGACAATACAGAAGATACAAGACCCAATATCAAAACAGCTATTACATAAGTCGGAAGATATTCAGAGAGTGTTCGAAAATTACTATAAAAAACTCTATACTCAAGCACAGGCTGTAGATCCTATTAAAATCGACTCTTTCCTCATTCCATTAAAACTCCCTTTGGTTAGCGATACCTGGAATGCTAAATTATCAGCAGATATAACTGAGGAGGAATTAAATAAAGCAATATCCAGGTTCAAAACAAATAAATCACCGGGTCCAGACGGTTTTTCATCTGAATGGTATAAGGCATTTAGACAACAACTTATCCCTATTTTATTGCCAGCTTTTAATTATGTTTTACATGGAGGAGAGTTGCCACCCTCGTGCCGAGAAGCCATTATTTCCGTCATTCCAAAAGAAGGGAAAAACAAACAAGACTGTACAGCTTATAGACCGATCTCTGTCTTGAATATGGATTACAAGTTGTTTGTCTCTATACTAGCTAAAAGACTTGAATTGATAATGCCAGAACTAATTAACTCCGATCAAACTGGCTTCATTCGGGGTAGGCAAACGCAAGACAACATCAGACGGACTCTCCAAATTATCAGTCATATCCAAGATTCTAATTTACAAGCTGTCCTCCTAAGTCTCGATGCCGAAAAGGCTTTTGACTCGGTCAATTGGGTTTTTCTTAAGGGTATTCTTACAAAATTCAATTTTCATGAGAAATTTATTAAAGTAATTCAAAACATATATTTGAGTCCCACCGCGAGAATTAAAATAAATGGTAATCTATCAAAGACTATTACACTGGAGAGGGGCACTAGACAGGGGTGTCCTCTGTCCCCGTTGCTCTTCGCTTTGTTTATCGAACCCCTGGGGCAGTGGATCAGAGAAAACTCCAAAATAAAAGGTATTAACTTCAAAGACGATGAACATAAAATAGCACTATTTGCTGATGACATATTAGTTTATCTAAAGGATCCAACCAAGTCATTGGTTGAGCTATTGAAACACTACAAATCTTTGGGTCTTTTTCAGGATTTAAATTGAATATTCTAAAAACACAGGTATTAACCTTTAATTATAACCCCCCAAACGAAATTAAAAAGGTTTATTCCTTAAAATGGGATCTTAAATTTATTAAATATTTAGGAATAAATATCCCTAAGGATATGAACAACTTGGAAAGGCTTAACTATGATCCTATTTACATTGCAAGGTGGAATCTTTTACCATTTTTTCACATGAGATCTAGGATTGATTCAGTTAAGCAAAACATACTTCCAAGATTGCTCTTTCTTTTCCAGTCTTTACCTGTTTCCCTGCCTAAAAAGCAATTCTCAGAGTGGGATAAACTGTTGTCCAGATTCATATGGCAAGGCAAGAAACCAAGGGTAAAATTTAAAACCTTGCAGCTGAGTAAAGAGGGAGGAGGGGTGGCCCTTCCATGTTTGCAAAAATATTTTTAGGCAGCACAGTTGAGATTAATTGTCTGTTGGTGCAACCCAGAATATCAAGCAAGATGGAAGGATATAGAGAGTGGTTGGTTTGACGAGATCCCTATTCAAGCGATCATTGCAGATGAAAATTTAATTAAAAATAAAAAAGGAAATCAATGGATTAAAGTAACTTTAAAAAATTGGTTTGAGATTATTAGAGAATATAATTTAAAGGATTCTGTGAATGTATTGAAATGGGCTTCATACGATTCAGATTTTAAACCAAATACTGTAGACTTGCGGTGTAGGCTTTGGGCTAAGAAGGGGATCACTGCTTACTGTACAATCATAGATAAAGGACAATTATTAGATTTTAATTCTCTAAAAGAAAAATTCAATTTAGATTCCAAGGATTTCTTCGACAACATTTCTGTCATAAAATTAAAAAAGGGACTGATGGAGATCCAAATAAGAGTGCTCTAGTTAAAATATTCTCTTCAGCTTACAGGGCTGAACCAATGTTGAAGACTATTACTAATCTATATAGAACATTGGTGGATTTACAAGGAGATTCATCTCTGTACATTAAGGAGAGATGGGAGAAAGAAAGTGGTATTACCATCTCAACTGAGGACTGGGAAAATATATGTAAACTACAATGGGCTACTTCTCGTTCTTCTTATTGGAGAGAATTTTAAAATATATAAATAAAAGGATAAAACCCTTGCTAAATCCTTTACAGGATGCTAACCATTTTCACATATTTTGGGACTTTCCTAATACCAGAGGTTTTTGGAAAGACATACATAATGTATTAGAAAAGATTTTGGACACTTCAGTTGATTTCAGTTTTGAGATACTTTACATGGGCAATTTGTCAATGGTTTCCTGGGAGAGGAAAAACAAATATATGTATAGAATAATTCTTGCTTCAAGTAAAAAAGCTATTACTAGATGCTGGTATAAACCTAATCCGCCTCAAATACAAGACTGGATTGACATTGTAAAAAGTATTTTTATTATGGAGAAAATTACATTTTGTATAAATAACCAAAAATATATGTTTGTTGACTTTTGGTCCAAATGGATTGAGTTTATAACTCCTATTGAACCGAATGTTTTTTTGTTATAGAACATGTTTTGTGATTATATTTAAATATTGTGCCTACATCCCCCTTTCTTTTGTAAATAGTTTCTGCTATTATTGTAATATATTTTAAAGAGGTATGATGATCTGTTTTTTTGTCATGAAGAACTTTGAGTAGTTTTTTCTCCTCCCAAATAGGGAATATAAGTTGGAAATGCTGTAAAAGTGACAAATGTCATAAATGGATGTTGTGAATTGTATCTCTTTCCAATAAAAACTTAAATAAAAAAAAAGAAAAAAAAAAAAGAAACCGGTCTGCCGAATGAGATCGCGGGGATCGCACGTAGATCTGGCGGACGGATTGGAGACGGGTTCGCCCTCTCTCCACCTGCAATCCCCAGATCTAGCGCTCTCGCTCGGGGCTGGAAGCCCGCGGTGCGGTTCTTCGCCCTTTGAGTGAGAGCTCACTGTTGTAGCCTTGCTGTTCCAAGGCGTGCATTATGTCATTCTCGTTCGTTTCAGGGATCCTTTCATATCAGACCGTGTTTACTTGTCTGGTTGTTTTTCTCCATTTAATTTTGAGGAATTAAATAATCTATTTCATCTAACTAGGAGAAGTTAGATGTCTATGTGTAAAAGGAGCTTAAGAAAACTTGGGATTTTCTCGAGTGAGAGCACAATGTTTTACTTCTCTTCCTCTGAGGAGGCTGATGTGGTCAGCAGGGGCTGCTGGGCGGAGCAGCCCCAACCGTGTTCCAGCTCCTCATATAGGGAGCATCACTTCTCGTACTCCCCAGTATGTTGGAGTCAGAGTGGCGCTCCCGGGCTGAGGCCTTCTAGCAGAAGGCGGATCTGCGGACCGTCATTCTCGCTGGATAGTCTTTGGCTAAAACATCCTGCTGCCTATGGCCCAGGACTTCTGAGGGCCGGCCCCTCTGGAGAAGAGCGGCATACACGGTTCCTGTCTCTCCTCAGTGCCCTCAGGAGATCGGTCTGCCAACCCTGCCACGTACGGTGTTCCAGGGCGCAGCAATCTCCAGCGAGCATACATCTCAGTTTCTTCCGCCCGGAAACGTAGCGGAGCTGAGATGCTCGCCACCCCTTCGGGGGTCTCTAGAGCAGCTAGTTTGGCTTTCTCCTGGATAACGAACTAGCCGCTCTGATTATACCAGAGGCCAGTCTCCAGAGACTGGTTCCCTTAGTAGGCACCTGGCGGTGTGGGAGCCCCTGCCAAGCGTGTCTCATTGGGTCCTGCTTTGCAGGCTCTGGTTCCACCAGTCTAGTCTTCCTAGAAGATGACGCGAGTCTGAGGACAGTCGCTTCAATAGGAGACTTTGGCTGAGGCAGTCCTGGGGCCCATGGCCCAGAACTTATGAGGGCAGGCCCCTCTGGGGAAGAGCGGCCTACACCGCGGTACACGGTGCCCGTCTCTCCTCAGTGCCCTCAAGAGATCGGTCTGCCAACCCTGCCCCGTACGGTGTTCCAGGGCACAGCGATCTCCAGCGAGCACACATCTCAGTTTCTTCCGCCCGGAAACGTAGCGGAGCTGAGATGCATGCCACCCCCTTCAGGGGTCTCTAGAGCAACTAGTTTGGCCGTTTCCTGCCGGCGTGCCGTTCCAGGACACCAAGCTAGCCGCCCTGGTTATACCAGAGGCCAGTCTTGAGAGACTGGTTCCCTTAGTAGACTATTTGGCAGCATGAAAACTACTGCCAAATGTGTCTCCATGGGACCTGCTTACTGTAAAGAGAGGCTACAGAATCCAGTTTGGTTCTCCTCCACCTCGTTTCAACGGGGTGAATCCCACTCTGGTGGGCCCCGAGCAGGTTCTGGTAATGGAACGAGAAGTAGAGTACTCTCTTGAGAAAGGAGGCCATTGAGGTGGTCCCTCCTCACGAAAGAGATTCCGGGTTCTACAGCCGGTACTTCATAGTTCCCAAGAAGGATGGAGGGTCGGCGTCCCATTTTAGATCTGCATCAGTTGAACCACTCAGTCAGCAGGCTGAAGTTCAAGATGCTCAAACAGGTTGTGTCTCAGATCAGGTCCGAGGACGGGTTTGTCACAATCGATCTAAAAAGACGCATACTTCCATATCTCCATCCTTCCCACTCACAGGGAGTTCCTGAGGTTTGCTTTCGGGGGCGAAGCTGTCACTCAACAGTGGTGGCTCAAGACCAAGGGGTTCTCCCCAAGGGGAAACGTGCCTTAGACATGTGGAGACATCCTTGGTTCTTGTCTCAGGGCCCGGTGCTGGGAGCTCCGTGTCGCTGCGTATGCTAGCAACGGACGTGTCCCTCACTCTGCCCGCAGTCTGTGGAGTACTCGCCATCTCATGTGGCACATCAACTGCCTGGAGATGCTGGCGGTGTTTCACAGAAACACTTTCTCCCAGATCTAAGAGATCGCCGGTGTTGGTGCGATAGCACCGAAAACACAGCGGTGGTCTCTTACATCAACCACCGAGGAGGTCTGCGTTCACACCCCCTGTACAGGCTGGCGTACCAGATCCTTGGGTGGTCCCAGGACAAACTCCTCTCGCTGAGAGCAGTTCACATGCCTGGGCATCTCAGTGTGGGAGCAGACATCCCGTCGAGGCAGGGGCTGAGGCCCGGGGAATGGATGCTTCACCCTGAGGGGGTGAAGCACATTTGGAGAGTGTTTGGCCAGACTCAGGTGGAACTCTTCACTACTCAGGTAAGTACTCAGCGCATGTCCCCTCTGGTACTCTCTAAATTCATCCAGCTCCACTGGGGCTGGATGCCATGGTACAGACGTGGCCGAGGCTTCGTCTGTACGTTTTTCCCGATCGCTCTGCTCCCAGGAGTTCTAGTGAGAGTGCGCTGGGACGAGGTCAGTCTACTTCTGCTAGCACCATTCTGGCCGGGCCGAGTATGGTTCTCGGACCTGATTTCTCTCCTCGAAGGCTCTCCATGGGAGATTCCCGTCAGGAGGGATCTCCTCTCACAAGCGGGGGTCTGTCAAACCTGCCCGGAGCTTTGGAAGTTGTAGGTGTGGCCCCTGAGGGGGCACAGCCCATAGCTTCCGGTCTCCCAACCGAGGTTGTTGAGACCTTGCTCCAATCCAGTGCTCCCTCAACGAGGAAACTATACACCTTGAAGTGGAACTTTTCACTTCTTGGTGCGGAGACCGCCAGCTCGACCCAGTCAACTGCCCGATTGGTACAGTTCTGAAGTTCGTGCGGGCCTGTTCCTCCGCAGGGTTAACCCACTCCACCCTGAGGGTTTACGTGATGGCTATACCGGCCTACCGCACCCTTCTCGGTGGCCTTTCAGTGGGTAGGCACCCCCTAGTTACATGTTTTCTCCACAACACAAGGGACTTGTACATCCTGAAGTGAAGTGTCACTTCATGGTGCAGAGGTTGCCAGCTCGACCCAGCCAACTGCCCAATTGATACAGTTCTGGAGTTTGTGCGGGCCTGTTCCTCCACAGGGTTAACCCACTCCACCATGTGGGTTTACGTGGCAGCTATTCCGGCCTACCACGCCCTTCTCGGTGACCTTCAGTGGGTAGACACCCCCTAGTACATGTTTCCTCCAGAGGCTGAGGCCTCCGGCCAGAGAGCGTTTGCTATGTGGTGGATCAGGATGCTATTCCATAGCCTCGAGTCCTCTGCTCTCCCCTCTTGGGGATCAAGACTCACTCTTCTGAAGTTGGCCTTCGGGACGCAGGCCCCGCTCACCTAGCCACCTGTGGCCTTTTTTCTCTCGCCCTAGCTGTGCTCCATCCACACTAGGCAGGGATTTGTCAGTCTGGTGGCGTAGGGATCTCGTTCACCTAGCGTTCTTGGACGCAGCTCGAGTTCCTGAAGAGGAACGTCTTAGGTTACGTATGTAACCCCAGTTCCTTGAGGGAACGAGATGCTGCGTCTCAAGGCCATACTTCCGGCATCCCTACCAGCGGTTGCTTCATTCCTGAAGCTGACGCCGGTTCCACCGCACGTGCTTTTATGCCTCCTGGCCGTTACGTCACCCGCCCGTGACGTCTCGCCCATTCTTTGGACAGATTACATTTGTATCAGAGTGCGGTCACGCTGGAGGCGTTCCCCTAGCGTTCTTGGATGCAGTGTCTCGTTCCCTCGAGGAACTGGGGTTACATACGTAACCTAAGACGTTTTTGCAAGTTTGGTGTACAGTATAGTTTTGAGATTGTGTTTATAGTTGTGAGAAAATGGTTAATGATTTCATGAACAATATGTTAGCAATCAAGAAAAATGGTAAAGAACTTCAGAATGAAAACAATTTCTAAGATTAACCTGTATTCGCTAGATCGGTGATGTGCTGTAATTCCAAATATTACTAAAAGTATTACTGTACCTGTTTGATTTTCCAGTGTGAATATGTAAACACTGATCATCACTACATTAGTCACTATTATGAAGATCAACATCATTGTCCTTATGACTGATTCTGAACCTGAAAAAGACGAGAGTGTGAGGATGATTTCATGAATAACACTTTCATACTGACAGAAAAAAATAGCAATTATGAAATCTCATATCTGAATACAGATCATCATGATTTAAATCACTCAAGAATCAAATCATTAATTTCTCCTGGAGATTAAACTCAAACCATCAGAGACAGAGAGAGTCAGGTGAAGTAAACATCAGAGATGCTTTGCCACAAATATCAGTATTTTATCACAGAAAAAAGGAATGAATAAGGGAGTTAATATAATAACTTTAAACACAAATGGTGTAAACAACTTAATAAAAAGAAAGAAGGTTCAGAAACTATTATATTTTTTACAAGAAACGCTTTTATATAAAAATTAACATGCAAAATTAGAAAGGTTACCCATCAATACTGGTTAAAAAAACATTTGAAGTTTAAAAGTGAATTTAGTCAGATAGACAAGGAGTCAAGTTATGTGCTGGTGAGAGGATTAGGACAATTCATAGCTTCATAAATAATTAATGTATATAAAAATGTAAAAGTTTAAAAATATATATTTTATTACTGTTAGTAATGAAGGCTTAAAGGAACAATGGCAGAAGATTTTAATTTGGTTATGGACAAATAACTAGATACTCAGAGTATAAGAAACAAATCGATAAAAAGGGCTACACTCTTGCATCAAGCATGTGAGGAACTGGGGTTGATAGGTTTGTGTGACTGTGTTTTCTGCATATGCAGGTTAAAGAGTTTACATATTACTCTGAATAATATTTATTCTAGACTAGATTACTTATTTATGTTTAAAAATCATGTGTTAATGGTAAAGAAGTGTGAAATTTGACCAATAACTGTAGTGGATCATGCAGTAGTGATAATGGAAATGAAATTTGGAGGTTTCAATATGGAGGTTTAATAACTCTTTTCTTAGATATAATATTTTAAGGAGAAAAAAAAAAAAAACATTGTTTTAAAATTTATATTCAAAATAATGAAAATAGACAGGTGACAGCCGTTGTATTGTGGCAGGTTGCTAAAGCCACAATGAGAGGGGAAATAAGAGCATAAGCATCATGGAAAAAGAAAGTCAAAGAGAGAAGTTATATAAAAGAGAAAAGAACTTAATAAAATAAAATAAGATAAAATAAAATAAAATAAAATATCTACTGGAAGAACACGAGAACAAATAAAAAATAAGGAGGTTTATGAAGATCTAAAGGAGGTAAGAAAAGTAGATACATTTGCAGTAAATTGAGAAGAGTTTGAAGTGTACTAGACAGAAATATTATGATAAATGCAAAATCTCTAAAATGCTAGCATTAAACACACACTGTGAATCTCCCTATAGTTACAAGTTAACAAAATAATGTTTTAACCTCTCCAATAACAGAAGAGGAGATTAAAAAGAGTAAAACTGAAAATGTCCAGTTAATGACTGATTTATAAATGATTTTTCTAAATAATTTAATGAATTGCTATTCCTTTGTTTGAACCTTTGTTCTCAAAATGCGGATTTTAATACAATTTATAATCCCTCCAATGCTAACAAAGAAGACACATTGATTTCCTTGGACGCTGAAAAAGCACTTTATAAAGTGAAGTGGAATTATTTATTTTACACTTTGGAAAAGTCTGGTTTTGGAGAAAAGATTATTCTAGATTAAGTTGCTCAATTCTTCCCCACAGGCTGCAGTAAGAACAAAGAACATTCAATCAGATTATTTTTGCCTATATCACTCTACGAGAGAAGGGTGCACCTTAAATCCCCTTTTAATTGCAGTAGCCATTGAACCCCTTTCTGTCACCCTTCGATCTAGCACTGGTATTACAGCTATATCTAGAGATCATGTTGAGTTATAAGTTTCTCTACATGCGGATGATTTAAATATTTGTGTGTCTAATTTGTCCAATTCTGGATCCGTGCTGCCCTGGCCATTCTTCAGTCATTTGGTTATAGGTCAGTCAAAGTTCAGTCAAATTTCTGGTTATAAACTGAACTGATCTAAAAGTGTAATATTTCCCATTAACATTTTAACACAATTTTTCTCTATGTAGCCTACCCTTTAAAATTTCCCCGTTTAATTTTAAGTATATTCAAATTTAATTATCCAAGTTACACATAATAACACAGCTCTCTTTAAGGCAAATTTGAGTCCTTTGTTGTCTAGAGAGGATTTTGAACACTGGTGTCTCTTGAATCTCTCTTTAGCTGACCAAATTAATGCTGTGAAAATGTTCATTGTCCCATCTTTTTAATACACCCTACAATGCATTGCTATTTTTCTAGACTCTAAGATTTAAGCATTACCTCAAATCTTTGGCATTACCTAATCTGAGGTTATATTATTGGCCTACAAATATTAGAGTTTTAAAAAATATTGGCTTCAAAATAAGGATTCAGATTCTCCTCCCATATGGCTTATTATGGAATCAAAGTCCACTAAAGCTGCCTCTCTGAATGTTTTAGTACACACCCCTATCCTGTCTTCTACCTCACCTATCTCTAAGAATCTGATCTCCCTTAAGATCTGGGCTCAATTTAAGTGTTTCTTTGGCTTACAGTCATATTCAATTCATACTTCAATAGCTGCTCCCTGGTGGATTATACCTTTCTGTCGTGGACTATTTGTGGCATCTATATTTTTGGGGGCAAATTTGTATCTTTTCAACAGCTTACTGAAAAATTTTCTCTTCTAAAACAGCATTTATATCAGAGGAACTCTGGAAGGAGATCCTCAGCAGAGGTAATTTATCTGTGCCAGACATGTTCTTATTCAATGCAAAGTTGTGTCACAAAACCTAGCATGTCTACTATACAAAATTTAGACTGGCACAGATGTATGAAGGTACTTCTCCTGCATGTATAGAACTCCAGCAAATCTGATTCATATTTTGGCTCTGTCCTTTATTACGTAATTATTGGAGTAAAAATTTTAAAACCTTACATATTACAGGGGAGAGAATTGAATCAGTTGTTTGGAGTTTGCCCCACAGTGCCATCCCTTTCAACTCTTAAAAAAGATGCAGTTGCCTTTGTCACTGTTAACTAGGAGACTAATATTGATTAATTGGAAATCCAAAATGCCCTCTTCTCACACTTGTTGGTTATCAGATGTTCTTTATTTTTTTAAGTTAGAAAAGATAAGATTTTCCCTCAATAATTATTCAAATATGTTTTGGAAATTATGGCGTCCATTCTTTCATTATAACAAAAAGATTAATTTCTCACTCAGCCCTGACTAAAAGGATGGGTTTTTTGACTGTTATATTGACAGTTCAGATAACTAGCCCCTTGTATTGACTGTGGATTAATTTGGGGTGGGGTGGGTTCCCTTTCAGTCAGTCACTTTCGTCTTTCTAAAAATGGCCTTCCGCTCGTCCGTTTCTGGATGTGGTCGCTTCCTGGCTCCGTCTGATGGTCACGAATGCTTTGTGTCATGCTTGGGCTATCAGCATGTTGAAGCAGCACTCGTGGATGAATCATGTTCTCATTGCGGGAATATGACCATCGCGATGTTGTGATCCAGATACCTCCTCATCAAAGGAGGGGGTGTCCCCCTTGCCATGCCCCATTCTAGTTCCTCCGTCTCTCAGCAGTGGAGGACTACTTTGGCTTGTGGTCAGGGTGATCTGAGGATAACAGTGAGGGCTTTCCCGTTGAGTGCGTCTCCGTGGGCCTCACCCTCCTCTAGCACTTTGTGCCCTCTGGTGTTCTCGGATGAGGTGGCTGGGTCCCGGACACAGCGGGGCCCAGCATCTCGTTCAGAGCACCAGCAGATGAGAGGATGTCGACTGTTGCATCGGGGTACGAGCTAGGCTCTGGAGGTGATGATTCACCTGCGCTGCCTTCGTCAGGAAGAGCTAGCGCCTCCTCCGTCCTCACCACACTCGATGGTGGAGCGGATCAAGGGTATGTGGAGATCCCCCCAGTCGAGCGCGCTATTGTGATGCAGCTCTGCCCGCAAAGCGCCGCCACCTGGCGGGGTAATCCATGTCTTCCGTCCAGGGCCTGTAAGCTCTCATCCGCTCTAACAGCCAAGTCTTACAGAGCTGCTGGACAGGCCGCTTCCGCTCTGCACGCCATAGCCCTCCTGCAGGTCCACCAGGCCAAGGCATTAAAGCAGCTGCACGAGGGTGGTGCTGACCCAGGTGTGTTGCAGGAGCTGTGCACAGCGACGGACCTCGCCCTGAGGGGGACAAAGTCACAGCGCAGTCCCTGGGTCAGACGATGTCCACTTTAGTGGTCCAGAAGTGCCACCTATGGCTGACCCTGGCGGATATGAGAGAGGCCAACAAGCATCGCTTCTCGAACTCCCTTATCTCCCAGGCTGGCCTATTCTGCGAAGTGGTGGAGAGCTTTGCCCAACAGTTCTCTGCCGCACAGAAGCTGACAGAGGCGTTCCGTCACATCCTGCCCCCGGCGGTCTGTTGCTGGCTCCACCCCACCGCCGGCCACAGTCCTTCTGCCTGCTCGTCGCTGAGGGCGCCCTCCTGCTGCCTCCATCTCCGCTCCAGCTCGGCGTTCCTGAAACAGGCGAGCCGGAGCTTCTGGATTCTGCTCTTCAGGAGATGGTGACCACACCACTCCTTCCCCCAGAGGAGGGCCGGGTGGAGAATCTTTTGTTTCCTTTTTGTTATGTTCCGCAGCAGTTTCCTTTTTGTCCGGGTCTCAAGAGGGTGAGGATGGTGGTGAACGAGGCGCAGCCTCGACAACCCCGTCCCCCTCTCCTTTCACCAGTGGGCAGCAGGGCCCGGCTCGTGGACTCCTCATGTGCCCCTTGCCTAACCATGGAGCCAGGTAAGTGTCGCATCGCACACTCAGACCCCACTCCAGGACGTGCTGCCTTCCGGGTCGGGTCCCTGTGCTCCACCTCGCTGCCCCACTGTGGGTATGTCAGTGGTTCCCCTAGTCCCACTTGTACGGTCTCTGGGGGCCTGGCTAGCGCTCCCCAGACCGTCTCGCTGGCTCTCAAGAACCATCGGACTCGGTTATGCTATTCAATTTGCCCGGTGTCCTCCCAAGTTCGGGGCATTCGGTTCACCTCTGTGCTGAACAAAGATGCTCCTGTCTTGCGTGCAGAAATTGCGGTCCTACTGGCGAAAGGATGCGATAGAGCCGGTCCCTCCAGCCGAGATGAAGTTGGGGTTTTACAGCCCTTACTTCATCGTACCCAGGAAAGGTGGTGGGTTACGACCAATCTTGGAACTACGTGTTCTGAACTGGGCCCTTCACAAGCTCCCGTTCAAGATGTTGACGCAGAGATGCATTTTTTAATGCATCCGTCCACTCGATTGGTTCACAGCGATTGACCTGAAGGACGTGTACTTTCATGTCTCGATGCTCCCTCGACACCGGCCGTTTCTACGCTTTGCGTTCGAAGGGTGAACATATCAGTACAAGGACCTCCCCTTTGGCCTGTCACCTCGTGTCTTCACCAAGTTTGTGGAAGCAGCCCTTGTTCCATTGAGGGAAAGAGATATTTGCATTCTCAACTACCTTGACGACTGGCTCATACTGGCCCAGTCTCGAGGGCAGTTATGCGAACACAGGGATACAGTGCTCAGGCACCTCAGCCAGTTGGGGCTTCAGGTCAACTGGGAAAAGAGCAAACTCTCCCCTGTGCAGAGGATCTCTTTTCTCAGTATGGAGTTGGACTCGGTCAAGCTCACAGCATGTCAAGTCAAGTCACCTTTATTTATATAGAAACCCCTTCACCACGTTTTGTTTTCTGTTTTTTTTAAGTCTTTTGGTTTTGGTTTTCCTGTTTGTCCCGCGGCATGGAAGTCGCTGCTCGTCCTTCCCGCTCCAGCCCACGGAAATGCGTGGGAGTTCGGCGGGATTGCCCCGAGTCCGTTGGCCGCGAGCCCATCCAGTTTGCCGCCGTCCGCGGCTTTCTTCAGCTCGCCGTTCACAGGGAAATCGTCGCCGCCGTCCGCGGCTGTCTTCACCCCGCCGTTCGCGGGGAATTCATCGCCGTCGTCTGCTGGCTGGGGCTGTCTCCTACAGAGACATTGTAGTGTGTAGGACTCACGACACCTAAGACGTTGTGATTTTGGGTCACACGTCACTCAAGGTGCGGTTATGAGTATATCAGATGACCAATTCCCACCTCAGTTAGTTTAGTGCACCAGTCAAAGACTGGTAATTTGGCAATGCGGGCGTGTTTCCCACAAGCGGTTCAATAATTTGAATTGCACACATTGGAGGGAGCTGGTCAACTGATTTATCTGAAAGATTGGTGGTTTAGCTACCTAGTAGAGCCTTGGATCATCAACACAAAGAAGACAAAATTGCAATAAGATAAATGAAATTTATTAACAATAGATATGCAAGAGTAAATACAACAACTAGTGATGATACCAATAAGTGAATATGCACTGCTAATAGAGAATAATAGACAACTAAATATGAAGGAAGATACTAAATATGAATCGAAGAAACAAATAAATGGAATGAACACAGAATGGCTGAATGCAATGCTGTTGAGCTGAATGTAGCAATGGAATAGATTTCTATGGAAATGTTGCTTATGGGAACCACTTAATGGCTCTGGTGGAATTAATGATAAATAACTGCTTATTTATCTCTGAACAAATAATACAGCAATTATTCGTAATGCTGACCACAAGTAAATGTTATCTAAACAGGTTAGAGAAACATAGGCTGCAGGTATAAACTAAGCCAAGGTTTTTAGGAAAGAGGTTTGGTAAGTTTATAATTATGTTCCACAGGCGGGTGATCAGTCCGGCGGTAGAGACGTCTTCCACTGGTGATGCAGACTGCGTGCAGTGGGGAGGGCACAGAGTTACGTTCCGGTAGCTGTCAATGCGCTGACCTGGAGAATGCTGAACTGCTGTTGTGCCACAAAGGGTCCTTAGAGCATGGACCGGGCAGCTGGGTCAGATGGGTCTTCACGGGGTCCTTTGCAGCCTGGCTGCGTCGTTGAGGAGCCGTGGGTTTTAGGCAGTGTCTGCCACTGCGGAGGTCCTTTGCGGACTGGGTTGTGCTGCTTTCGGAGCGGCAAGAGTCAGACGGGGTCCTTCACTGCTGGGTCCTTTGCAACTGAAGGGTAGCCAAATCCGATAAGGAAGGTTTGCTCAGGGGCTGAGTTAAACCTTAGCTGTCTTGAAATCTCTTTCCTCGTCAGGCCAGAGACTCAGAACGTCATATCTGCTAATTTCTCTCTGGATGTATCAGAGACTCAGAACTTTGGTGTTTCTGTTAGTGTCTCTCTAGATGAAAGACTCAGAAATGGGGAGTGTTCCTGTTGCTGCCTTCCCGGTAACATGACTCAGACTCAGAACAAGGAGTGTCTTTTTGGAAGGTACCTTTATCTCTTTTTGATGAGGAGGAGATTGGAATCTGGCGCCTCTCCGTTCCAGGAATGCGATTGGCCACTTGTGTCCCAGGTGGCCATGATGTTGCCCGCCCTAATGTGGAACTCATTTGCATACAGTGGAATACAACGTTAAACAGTGTCTTTAACATTTCACCCATGCAATATTTCTTTATCAAACCACTTTCAAACTATTGTCAGCATCATGAGGAGCAAAAAGAGTCCAAACATGATAGGAAACTGTTGAACTATCACTTATCCATACCATAATATGTTAATAGGCCTGCTTCCGTGAACTGTTGTGTTAACAGTCAATGGCCATCAACATAAACTGTACTTCATCTGAGGATGAAGTGATCCCTTGCAGTTTGCATCCATTTAAGGTCTCCAAACATGGGTATGAATGGATATGGATAGATCTGTGTGGTCTTTCTTTGTTTCAGCCACTGCTGTTGCATCCAGAGATCTGGAGGAATTTTTATGGTAGTCATTTCCTAAACCTTAGGATTGGGTGTGATGGTGTGGGTCAACCCGTAGTCCAATGAGAAGTCCTCTCTTAGGTGGTCGTGGAAGCAGAAGGTCTCCCTTCCTGTCCTGTTGGAGGTGTCTGGCAGTTGTCTTGGCATCTTATCTGATGGTTCTGAACATCTTTTTATGTTCCTCCACCACGATCCAATCACAGTGGGGCACATCTCCCTCCACGCCAGCAGTTAGAGAGGGGCCCTGCCATAAACTGGTCCTTGGAATGCCAGTTTGACTGTTGTTCACTACACATGAATGACCTCGGACCCCAGAGGGTTAATATCTCTGTTCTCCGGTTGTCAGTCATAATGACAGTTTCTTGCGTGAATGTTATAGGCCTATTATACCCAATTGTATTCTTTCCTTTTCATATTAGTGTTTAAAATATTTATTTTGAAATGAATTAAGTAATTATTTACTTAATTAAACAAACAATTAAGCAGGGTAGGGTATAACAGCTGTCATATCATATCCAGCCATGCCCAGCTGATGCAAAGAATAGAATTTATATCTACACAGAAGCAAGCCCAGTCTATAGACAACCAAGAACAAATACGTTTGTCGGGAAGCTTTGAGGTTGTTACCATTAAAGAGAAGTGATGAGAGTTCTGGCATGTAAACAAAAGTTTTGTATAGATTTATAAATAGATTTATAAAACTTTTTGGAATGGCATTTATAATGTGCTTAAATTGTTTACGTTCAATAGCTATTTAGAACACAAGTCACTGAAGGATAACAAACTTCTCATTCAATAAATGAAGAACTAACCTAACCAAACACCCCTTTCAAGCCGACCAAGAGTACATAGATACATAGCCTAAATAGCCTGTTGTTCTATATTGGGGTTCTGTGTGGAATGAAGGTGTGATTATATAATCTTTTCCAATACAGCAAAACCTGTTGGTGTCTTTGTTTTTTTTTGTTTTGTTTTTTTCTATCTTTTCTTATCTGTGCTTCTCATCCACTCTGCACAGTGCAGCTTCACACTGATTTAACTCTGTACAGCTAAATAAAACAGGCTGGGTGCTGATTAAAATTTCTGAAATAAATATTTCTGTAAAACGCTTAGTTTGCACAGAAGAAAGCCCGATCTAGGACCTGCCCCGTACAGTTTAAGAATCGGTATACTGATACAGCAGCAGAGGACTATTATTTTCTTGAACGGAACAGAGGAAAGACTGATGACATCACGGGTTCAGATTTGGTTGACCAATCGGTACAAAGGGGCGTCTCATGACCGCCCACAAGGGGAAAAACGAATTTTGAAGTCGTTATTCGTTTTCTACCCCATGAACCAAAAAATGAGAATCGAGCCAAAATCTTGTTTTTGCGCTTCTCTGAACAAACGAAAAAACGAAAATAGGCGCCGTTTTCTCATTTTTCTACTATCAATATTAAATCAAAAAACGAATTATCCGAAGGTACACGGACCTACATTCTCTGCCTACACGGTCCGTGTATCATCTGATCATTCGTTTTTTGATTTAATATTGATGGTAGAAAAATGAGAAAACGGCGCCTATTTTCGTTTTTTCGTTTGTTCAGAGAAGCGCAAAAACAAGATTTTGGCTCGATTCTCATTTTTTGGTTCACGGGTAGAAAACGGATAAATTACTTCAAAATTCGTTTTCCCCTTGTGGGCGGTCATGAGACGCCCCTTTCTGCCGATTGGTCAACCAAATCTGAACCCGTGACGTCATCAGTCTTTCCTCTGTTCCATTCAAGAAAATAATAGTCCTCCGCTGCTGTATCAGTATACCGATTCTTAAACTGTACGGGGCAGGTCCTAGATCGGGCTTTCTTCTGTGCAAACTAAGCGTTTTACAGAAATATTTATTTCGGAAATTTTAATCAGCACCAAGCCTGTTTTATTTAACTGTGCAGAGTTAAATCAGTGTGAAGCTGCAGAGTAGATGAGAAGCACAGATAAGAAAAGATAGAAAAAACAAAACAAAAACAAAGACACCAACAGGTTTTGCTGTATTGGAAAAGATTATATAATCACACCTTCATTCCACACAGAACCCCAATATAGAACAACAGGCTATGTACTCTTGGTTGGCTTGAAAGGGGTGTTTGGTTAGGCTAGTTAATTTATTGAATGAGAAGTTTGTTATCCTTCAGTGACTTGTGTTCTAAATAGCTACTGAACGTAAACAATTTGTTATAAATGCCATTCCAAAAAGTTTTATAAATCTATTTATAAACCTATACAAAACTTTTGTTTACATGCCAGATGGATCATGTGAACTCTCATCACTTCTCTTTAATGGTAACGACCTGAAAGCTTCCCAACAAACGTATTCGTTCTTGGTTGTCTAGACTGGACTTGCTTCTGTGTAGATATAAATTCTATTCTTTGGATCAGCTGGGCATGGCTGGGTATGATATGACAGCTGTTATACCCTACCCTGCTTAATTGTTTGTTTAATTAAGTAAATAATTACTTAATTCATTTCAAAATAAATATTTTAAACACTAATACGAAAAGGAAAGAATACAATTGGGTATAATAGGCCTATAACGTTCACGCAAGAAACTGTCATTATGACTGACAACCGGAGAACAGAGATATTAAAATACATACTCTCCTGAGTTTTATAATGTAGTCTTGTATTTTATTAAAATTGATTAGAATTTGTATCTCAAAATATGCGCTCGTGCGCGGCGCGAGCTGCTGCCCACTCGCACATAGGAATGTGAGATTTTAAGAAAAGTAAAAACTTGCCATTTTGGTTGTTTCTCACCAAACCCATATGATATACCCTCAGAACGCTTGGAATATACACCACAAGTTATTTTATGAAAGATTTGCATCCGCTTCAAAAAGAAAAGAAAAAAAAAGAGAGCATTCTCTGCCATTAAATGGGCAAGTGCGCGCGGGATATTGTGTGTGTGTGTGTGTGTGTGTGTGTGTGTGTGTTTCGAAAAAAGAAGGTAGCTATAGCCTTTAGAACAGGTGAGTTGCCCACTGTAAAAAAAAAACAAAAACATTAAAACATTTGGTCACACTTTATATTAGGTGGCCTTAACTACTATGTACTTACATCAGAAAATAAGTACAATGTACTTATTGTGTTTATACTGTATAGCAAAACACTATTGCTGCTATTGAGGGGGGATACAGGTAAGGTTAGGGACAGGTCTGGTGGTGTGGGTAGGTTTAAGGGTGGGTTAAGGTGTGAGGGATGGGTCAACAGTGTAATTATAAATGTAATTACAGAAATTAATTACAGATGTAATTACATATAGGTATTTTTAAAAATATAAGTACAATGTAAAAACATGTATGTACACAATAAGTGCATTGTACCAAATTATTAATTTAAATGTAAGCACATAGTAGTTAAGGCCACCTAATATAAAGTGGGACCAAACATTTTTTACCAGCTTCAGTAGATTTTTGAGTTTGCTCAACTTGTTTTTATGGGAGATTCTCAATTTTTTGTTGTATAAACTTAAAACAATAAGTTGAGAAAACTCAAAAATCTGCTGAAGTTTGTTGCCTTAAAATTTTAAGTTGGCTCAACTTTTTTTTTTTTTTTTTACAGTGTAATTCACACAGTTACAATACACTGTGATGGGTTAAATCAGTAAGCAGAAACACGGGACTACAGTCAAGCACAGACCAGTATTGCAGTGCACAGGAATTATGCAGCAGACATTTTAAAGCAGTTTATTTAATTAATATTGAGTATTAATTTATGTTCACTTGTATTTTTTTTCCCCTCAACAGGGGAAATAACTAAATACTCTATCATTTCTTTTTTGAGTACAATCAAAATAACTACAAAATGTCATTCCTTTTAAAAATAAAGAAAACAACAGCATGCAACACTTTTGGCGCGTCTTGGTCTCCCTGAACATCTTTCTGTCGCACCCCACCACATGAACCAATCCACAGTGATACTTAATGCGCCTACTTTTAAAAGTCTACATTTAGATTATTTGGCCTTAAATGCATCATATAAGTCACTTTGGGAAAAAGTCACTGTATGTATCATAATAAAAAAAATAAAAAAAAGGTGACTTTACAGTCTGAAAAATATGGTAGGCTATTGCAAATCATTTCGCGGATCACTTTAAGAACCGCTGGTCTACACAGAAAAAAACCTTGTCTAGAGATTGCCTCGGCACGACTTGTGTCGAGCTATTAATTAGTCTGCTTGTTTGATGAGAAAAAGAGGAAATGTAGTTACAATAAAAAGGTTATAAATCCGTACACAGCAGCGGAGGACTGCTATTCTGCAGCGCGGATCTGCAGAAGTACTGATGAAGGCACGGTTGATCTTTGGCTGGACCAATCAGCAGAAAGGGGCGTTTAATCCCCCCCCCCACATGTAGACATCGAATATTTAAGCTGTTTATTCATTTTTCTATACCTGAACGAAAAATGAAAAATTAAGCTGAATTCTCGTTTTCTCCTTTTTTTGAACAAATGAAAAAACGAAAATAGGCACTGTTTTCTCATTTTTCTACTATCAATATTAAATAAAAAAAACGAATGATCAGATGATACACGGACCATACACGGACCCATAATCCTTATTATTCTTTTGTTTTTATTCAGCCATTATCAGCCTGGCGATAAAACGTTTAGCAAGCCACATAGCTTCAATCCCAGTATACATTTACCCAACTATTATCAAAAGTATTTCTAAATAAATACAACAAAACATTTCTTGCAACCTTACGTGAAGTATTATGACAAAATGCATTATAAAGAAGAATTGGACCTGTTCTGAGCTAACAATAGTATCATGCTTCATAAGACAATATATGAGATTAATAGTGCACTTTCACTCAGAACTCACTTCAAACCACCATCGAGTGCTTGTAATAACTTCCTTTTACGATCACATGTGGAATTTGGTCGTTTACTGTTGTTAAAATATGCTGTTTATAGCCTTTTATATCGCTGCACAAATTAGCATTTCAGATGTACACCTTCACTCAAGAAAATCACATATGTGACCGTTGAAATCTGCGTTGTGTTTTTTTTCTCACAGTAGTAACCAGTCGGACATCAGTTGACGGTTCGACTCTTCATTTACTGAATAAAACATGAAACAAGCTTTACAGTGTGTTTTTCGCCCTTCTCATTTTTTTCTCTCCCATGCACAGACCGCGCAGCAAGGGCAGAGAAAATAGAATAAAACTTTCAAACAATTATATCAATTTAACAGCGAGTGACAAAACAGCATACCTGAATAAAACATGAAACAAGCTTTACAGTGTGTTTTTCGCCCTTCTCATTTTTTTCTGTTAAATGAATGTAAAGTGCAACGCAATTAGCACGTGCTTCAAGTGCATCGATGAAGTATAAAACTGATCAAACTTAGTGAATATACAGAAATAATCAAATATACATGTAAGTTAATGTCACATATATGATTTAAACAGAGTATAAAAATATAAAAGTGATTTTTAAAGCAAAGATGAAGTTAGATTAATCGGAGCTCATTAGAAACCCACCTCTCCCATGCACAGACCGTGCAGCAAGGGAAGAGGAGGTGCAAAGACAGGAAATTAAGACTAACGCTGCTTTGCAAATGTGATTAAAAGATGAATATGAGACAAAACTACAGAAGATTTTATTATTAGACGTTTCAACACATACATGTTTTACCAAATAAAAAGAACAGCTCTTTTAGAGTTCATCCCACTCATTGATGTGAGCATAAGTATTGGGACAATTGAACATAAGGCAGATATAAAAGATTAAAAGCTATTATTTAGTTGCAGATCCCTTGCGCTCAATCCCAGCAGTGAGTCTGTGACCCATAGACATCACCAGACTCTTGGTCTCATCCTTTGAAATACTTTTCCCAGCCTTTAATGCAGCCAATTCCAATTATTGCTTGTTTTGGGAAGTTTCTGCCTTTACTCTCCTCTTCAGCTGGTGAAATTCATGTTCAATCGGATTTAAATCTGGAGATTGACTTGGGCAATCTAAGACTTTCCATTTCTTTGCCCTTATAAATTCCTTGACTGAACTGGCAGGTGTTTTTGGTCATTGTCCTGATGCAATATGAAGCACTTCCCAATGAATCTGGTGGCATTTTCTTGAATATTGGTAGGCAAGATTGTTTTGTACCTTCCAAATTCATTCTGCTACTGTCATCATACATTAAGTCATCAGTAAAGTTGAGAGAGGCCTGTTCCAGAGGCAGCCATGCATGCCCATGCCATGACACCACCTCCACCATGCTTTACAGATGAGGCTGTATGCACGGGATCATTGCAGTTCCCCTTTTTTTTCTCCACATTTTTGCTTTCCCATCACCTCGATAAAGGTTCATCTCTGTCTCATCGGTCCATAAACACAGTTCCAAAACTCTTCTGGCTCACCTTTGTGCTTTTTTGCAAACTCTAATCTGTTTTTGGTGCTGGTCAGAGGTTTGCATCTTGCTGTGTAGCTGTAATTCTGTAATTCTGAACCTGTAATTCTGTGTCAAAGTCTCCTGAGGACAGTAGATAGTCAGAGCATCACCCCAGCTTTCTGGAAGTTGTTGGTGATTTTACAGACATGTCTTTTAAGGTTCATTTTCACAGCTTTTATGATTTGTCTGTCATCAACTACTGTTGTTTTCTCAGCCGATCAGGTCATTGTTGGTTACTGGTGTCAATGGTGGTTTCCAAACTCTTGATTTCTCCATGCCCTTTGTTTTTGCTAGAGCTCTAATTGACTTCCTCTTTTCTTTTAGCATCCAAATTGCTTGCTTTTCTCTCAAAGTCAGCTCCCTCGTCTTCATCCTGGTTTGTGTGTATCATCATCGAATGCAAGATTCAGAATCCAGAAGTGATGGATATAACTGATACGACACATTCCCTGCTTTTAATATCTGAAGAATGAATGCAACAGGACACAGCTGATCACTTAGAAAGACCTGTGAGGCGACTGTTCCAATACTTATGCTCACATCAGATAGAGTGATGAAACTCTAAAAGTGCTGAACTTCATAGCTGGTAAAACATCTATGTGTTGAATCACCCAATAATAAAATGTGACATTCTGTAGTTTTGTCTCATATTCATCTTTTAATAATATTTGTAAATGTCTTGACTCCACAGCCAACAGAGCAATTTTGTCTTTACTGTTCCATTACTTTTGGAGGGCACTGTATATATATATATATATATATATATATATATATATATACACACACACACACACACACACACACACATATACATATATATAAGGGATAATCAACGGCTAGCTGTGCATTAAACGTTTTGAATGCACAACGTGGAGGAAGAACCACCCGACGTGGAGCGGAGGTTTATAGGAAGCGCATTAATATAGAACATGATTAAACTGACCTGGAACTACCTGCAGTTCAACGAATTTAATCAACACCTGCCAGCCAATCAGAATCCAGTATTCAGACAAACCATGGCATAAATATACAGTATATATACCTATATAAGTACCTTTAAGGCAAGTCATTTAACTCGGCGGCCATCTTTGAAATGCCTCACAGGCACGCACGTGCAGCTCCCATCTCTTTGAATGGGGAAACATCAAATTCTCCAAAACTGTTCATCAAATTTACAATTAAGTTTCACATTGGAAATCGCCAATTAAATCTGACAATAACTGTCTCATAAATGTTGTTTATTTTGCTCAAATAGCATTTAAAATAGCTTATTTATAAGGCTAGATCAGCCAGTGCGCATGTGCAGTCCTAAGCCTCATTCAGACAGTCAGCCCAAATCCGATTTTTGTGCAAATCCGATTGAAATCCGATCATATTTAAATAGTCTGAACGGCAACAAACTACATGAAATCCGATTTGTGCAAATCCATTTCAAGCTACATTCGTATATGGTTTGGAATCCTATTCAAATCGCATTTCTGGAAATCCGTTTCAGTCTGAACGGTCAGATCGGATTTAACGTAGCTTTTTCACGTCCTCACGCCACGTAAAACGTAAACACGTCAGATGCTTTTGCAGAAAACATGCTGAACATCTTTGCAGAAACAAGCTTGTGTCGTTGCGAAGTGCAAGTCAAGCGGAAGAAAACAATGTACTGCTAGTATACGTACCTCTTTGTCTTTTGAAAGTAGCAGAGCCCAAAAAAAAAAAGCAAAGTAGCAGAGACAGCATCACGGAATAAAGCCGCACATTTAAGCTTCCTGCATTTCTGCCGCTGCCTCACAAGACGAAATATAATATTACAGCGCAACTGCAACGGTAAGACAACATCTGTATTGCAAACTGTATTGCTGTTACTGTTGTTTTTAGCGTAGTCATAACAAAGCAACGGCATTGCCATAGAAACCAATGCACTATTCAGTAAAAACAAAAGAGCGCTTATGGACACACAAATCGGAAGTTGTCATATGCTGTGTGGACAGTCAGTTATTCAAATCCAATTCCATCCAGATATGCACAAAATCGGATTTGGGCTGACAGTCTGAACAATGCTCTAGGCGCACGTCTCAGAACACTGGCTGTTTCTATAGCAACCGAGACTTCTAACGGCAGCTGCAGTGATGCGCTGACTTTACCGATTAGCGATTGGCTCTTTTATTCATAAGGCAGGGCTTCCTTCGATATTGAGTGTTGCATTTTTCCCCATTCAAAACTATATGAGAGACACGTCTTGGGTATTCTATAGTCTTCGCATATACTACTTACTAGGGAAGAGTTATATTTATTTAGAATACTGAGAATTACAGATTTTAAAACAATAACAACATTTTGGGAAAAGGGAAGAACCCCCAGTGTTACAGGATTGGCTAGATTTAGTTTCCAAAATATATTCTCTGGAGATGATAACATATGAAATATAAGAAAAATATAATTTTTGAAAATATATGTAATATCTACATATATATCTATGAATGAGTATACTATAAAACAAAATAACGTACATGAAATTAATTACTTTTCTCATCCCACCTTTGAATTATTTATTTATTTACTTATTTATTATTATTATTATTGATAGTAGTAGTTTTTTGATGCTGTATAAAATAGTTTATGTATTAGTCTACCTAAATGACATTATTTTAAGTGTTTGATACAAATATGTGAATACAACTGTAATTTCTTTTTGGAAACATAACAGCACCTAATTATATTTATTGGTTATTGCTTCTATATATATATATATATAAATATATATATATGTTTATAGAAATGTATTCAAAAAATTACACAGACATATGGAGTAAATATTACAAAGGGACTAAAGTTATTCTTGTGTGTGTGTGTGTGTGTGTGTGTGTGTGTGTGTGTGTGTGTGTGTGTGTGTGTGTGTGTGTGTGTGTGTGTGTGTGTGTGTGTGTGTTATAATCACATGTATGTCCTCATGTCTGGATAAAAGGCCTGTTGAGTTTACAGGAGTGCAAAATGCTTTAATACTATAAACTGGATGTGCTGTCATGGAAATTCTAAAGAAATAAATATCATCCTATTAGAAATATAAAAAGAAAGATAAAATATGTTACATCACTTTGTTTCTGTAAATAAGTCATCATATTACTGTAATGTGTTTCTGAAACACTGATGATTAATATCACAGAGATACTGATGCAGTTAAACAGAGATCAGATCACAGTTCAGCAGATACTTACAGTTGAGTCCATCACTGGCATAGCATTTATAAAACCATCTTTCATTTGTCATCATCAGTAACACTGGTAAAATGATCATGATGATTTCTAAAAACAGGAGAATAATTACAGTATATTAATGTTGGATTTTTATAAGGCCTCATCAAATTCACAGCAGATTGTTGTAAATCAATAAATGAAATGAATATGTAATGTTTTAAAGTGACACTGGAGAAGAATTAAAATGTTCAAATGTCAATAAAATGAACACAAATGAACCAAAATCACTATAAATATGAACTCACCCGCTCCAGCAGCTCCGAACGTGTAGAAGAGGAGGATGAACTGTAGAGTCGGCAGGATTTCAAAGGTCATATCAGCCACAAGATCAAAAATTTCAATTATCCGTCCACTTTTCTTTCCAACCTCTGTAACTAAAACTAGAAGAAACATTTTCAAAAAATTAAGATTTTATTTATTTGTTTAAAATAAAATAACAACAAACAATTAAAATCAACAAGCAGATGAACTGAACAGAATTAATTAACATGACAGTGTTTCTACTTTTAAAAAAAGCATTATGATATTTAAGAAAAAGACCACAATGTACTATTTCTATTAATACTCTAAACTATCATATCTGAACATTACAATCTGTTTGTATTTCAGTATCAAAATCTAGAATGTATTTCATACAGATTATTATATTACTTTGAAGAAAAGTGTCTAATCGACAGAGAAAAACTGTAATACAATTGCTCTCAAAACAATTAACAGAACCATCTAAACACACACACTCCAGCAAAATGAAGCACTGCATTTTTTCTATCAATGGACTTAAAAGTAAATACTGACATCAAAATTACAGATCTCTATTGAATTTAAAACAAATATTCAGCTATAGATGGACAAATACTGTCATGAGTCCGGGTCCACGATGCTCCCTCTCACCACCAGAGGTCGCCACCTCTTGTCTTCCCGGACTCAATTGCCATTACCACACACCTGCCACTCATCACACTCCCAGCTGTTCCCCATCACCATGGTCTATTTATTCACCACACTCCCGCTACTCTGTCTGTTAGGATTATAGTTGTTTTGTTAGTTGCTGTTCTGACTCTGGGGATACATGCACTGTGTTGCTGTTTTATGTATCCCACTCCTTATCCTGTTTTGTTTTTGCCCTGTTGGCGTTTTTGTTGTTTATTAAAGTGGTTTTTCCCTGCATCTGGACCCAGACCTTGTTCTTGCCTTGCACATCCCTACCGTGCCGTGACAGAATCCTAACAGCAAACATGGGTCCAGCAGGGAAGTTCCTCGAGACTGGAGCATTGGGGATTATGCCGGGCACTTCGTTGGAATGGCTCGCCAGTCGACTACAGAGAAGACCTGCCTCATGGTCATCTTCTGGGGAGGCCTGGCGGACCCCTTTAAGTCCATGATGCCATACTGGTCTCCAGAGGAATCGCTGGAGGACTACATCAACCTGGCTCTGCATTTGAGCGGCTCAGCCTTCAGGGTGGAGTTAGCTGCGGAGCCCGCTCCTGAAGCGGCAATCAAGGGCTGAAGCGGCAATCCTAAGCGTCTCGGGCTGATACGCAGTGTGCAGGAACCCCCGCTGATGTCATTGCGAGCGGCGTGGTCGGCTCGCGGTCCTCTCGAAACGGCGGTGGCCATTCACGATCGTCCCGAAGCGGCGGTGCCCGCTCACGAGGTTCCCGAAGCGGCGGTGGCCACACGCAAAGCTCCCGAGGCGGCGGTGGCCGCACGCAAAGCTCCCGAGGCGGCGGTGGCCGCACGCAAAGCTCCCGAGGCGGCGGTGGCCGCACGCAAAGCTCCCGAGGCGGCGGTGGCCGCACGCAAAGCTCCCGAGGCGGCGGTGCCCGCACGCAAAGCTCCCGAGGCGGCGGTGTCCGCTTCCGATCCTTCCGAGGCGGCGGTGCCTGCTCACAAGGCTTCCGAAGCGGTGGAGCCAGCCATTGCCCGTTACGGGGTGGAAGCTCCACACACACCGCTGGTGTGGCCGCTGGTTCTGCCCTGGGTCCCCATCCCGCCGGCGCTGCCTCAGTCCCCAGGTCCCCCTCCAGCACACGGACCTAGCCCTTCCCCATCCCTTCCCTTCCCCCTTCCCCTTCCCCCTTCCCCCTTCCCCTTCCCCCTTCCCCCTTCCCCTTCCCCCTTCCCCCTTCCCCTTCCCCCTTCCCCTTCCCCTTCCCCCTTCCCCTTCCCCCTTCCCCTTCCCCTTCCCCTTCCCTTTCCGTTCTCGCCTTGCCCCCCCCCACTACACCACTACACCAATGCTCTCCTCTCTACTCATCTCTTCTCCCTCTCTTTTTCCTCTCCACTTTTCTTATATCTTCTCCATCTGTTCCACTCTTCTTCTTCGTCTCTTTACACATCTTCCTCTGCCCACTCCTCCACCTTTCACACTTACACCTTTCTTTTCCCATATTCTTACATATTCTTATTCTTTTCATGCTCTTTGTATACTTCCCCTTTTTATAGTTAAAGCAGTTGTGTTAAATGTGTAAATGATTAGTAAACCTGCATTTCCTGTGATGTGTGTGTAATTAACTGAGCAGATATCAGAGTTTTGTTTGTGGTGTTTTGACGAATGGTACATAAATGTTTGTGATTTGTGTAAAACCAATAAAAAGAGCTGCAATTGTATTTTCCTGATTTATTAAAGTTTTAATTGGTTGTATTAACTGATATGAAAACATTTGAGAGTTCTGTGCACTTTGTTTTGATAAAATGATTCATGTGATTTGTAATTTGTATGAAATGATTGAAAATGTACAATCTGTTCAGGACGATTGCAAAGTGTTCAGATCACTGTGTAAACTGTTTTGAGAACAGTGACCTGAGATTGGAGAAATGTGTCGAATAGACTGAGAAAAACTGTAAAGTGATGAAGGACGTTCAGATCAGTGTGAATCAGACAAACTGTCTCTGATGACTGATGGGAATGAATCACACAGAAACACTTACTGTAAGTGATTTTGCAGAGGCAGCACACAAACACTATCACAAATAGGACTATTATCACGACTCTGTCAAACGCAGCATAATTCAGAAGCTTTTGCCAAGCACTTGTGAAAAGAGCTGGAAGAAAAGAAGAGATAAAAGAGAAACTACATTATTATCAAATATAACACAGCCAAAATAAGCACGGGTCAGAGGCATGACAAACACTCCTGACATTAAACTAATGTCTTTATGTACAGTAAATAATCTTGCTTTACTACAGTTTACACTGACAGTCTGTCTGTTATAATCTGAGCTTCAGTGTTTTGTTTTCAGTCTGTCTCTAATACTGACCCCGTGACCTTTGTGCTGCTCGTATGATGTGTGTCATGACCACAACACATGTTAAGAAGTAATTTAGTGGTAGTTTTAAACTCAGTTGAGTTTGTTAATGTAAACTGATAGTTTAGTGTAACAATGCAGATTTTGTTCATTATCATCTGTAGATCAGAGTGTATTTAATAAGATCATAAAGGGATTCAGTCCTATAAACATACAGAGATTCACTGAACACATGTAGGATCTGTCATACTAACACAAATCATCTATCATGAGCTGCTTAATGTTTCTGGATATGCTATAATTTATGTCAAGTTATTGTTTCTGATTTGCTGCAGAATATTCAGAACAATTAAATTCTGACGAGTAAATTTTTTGTTTATTTCTGTTAATGTGCACTTTAATGTGTTCATGATAATGTTGGATGTTTACCTGAATAAACAACAAGTGAGAGAACTAAATATTCTGCCACGTAACTGTATTCCAGAATCAATGATTTAATTGTGCCTGTAAAACAGAACATATTTAATGATTACAATCATAAAATCACTCACAACATCAACAAACTGAAACACAAATGGCACTAATACACAATTTAATGAAAGATTTAATCTTTTAATTTTATGGTAAATCACCCACACAAAGATTAAATGATGTCTGAACATCTGGGTATTATAGTTCACTTTCTGATCTCCACTAATACACAGATCAAATGAGTCATACCTGTGAAATGATCAATATATGGAGCTGCCCAGAGCAACAAGAGAGGTCTCAGAAAATAAAGAGCACAACAACAAACCGACTCACTCACAGATCCTGAAGAAAAAAAAATAAATAAATAAATAAATATATATATATATATATATATATATTATACCTGTACTAACAAAAACAAATATTTTACTGACATATTATAATGCATTGAACACAATCAGTAGTGAAACTCTCACCTTCAGAAACACCCCAGAGGACAAAAGCTAAAAACATCAGAATATTTGGACAAAAAACTAGAGACATCTGAAGACGGAAGACTGTGTCTGGAGAGAAAAAGACAAAAGAACTCACATTCAGTCACATGGTAAATTATGTTTTAATTAAATATTCATCCCACTAGTAACACTTTAGTATAGGGACCAATTCTCACTATAAACTAGTTGCTTATTAGCATGCAAGGCCTAAAACTAACTTTTTGCCACACATGCCCATGGCTGGTGATGTAATAAAATTTACCGGCCAAAACATTTTTTACCGGCCATGAAACTCTTTTTGCAAAAACAGGCAGTTATTACTACTACAATGCCAAAACATATTTACAATATTTTTAATTTGTCCTTTACTTTACTGAAAAACAACAAACAGATTTATTGATTTATCTTTTTTTAACAAACTCTGTTTTCAGTGCGTTTGCGGTGCATATTTTTTCCCCGCACCCATGTTAACGGATTAGAGCAGGGCTATTCAGTTAGCTTCATTTGAGGGCCAGATTATCGAACAGAAAATTTGAAGGGGGCCAAGGGGGTGGGGGCTGTCCCCGTCCCAATCTCTTTCTGGGGGGACCTATAAAATTAGACATTAAATTGAAATCTAAAATCTATGAAAGGTTAACATTAGTGCTGTCTGTCAATCAATTAAAAATAATAATTAATCACACATTTTTCTGTAATTAATCATGATTAATCGCATATTTATATTGTTATAATTTCACATTAAACCTCCAAATTAATGTAGAAACAGCAAAGGTATTATATTTTAAAATATGCTTTTAATGGCATCTGTTTACTATTATTAATGAAGTATTGATACCAATACTGCTACTGGTGTCTCTATTAAATGCATTTTCCCTCAATTTTACCTATTAATTATAGCCATTCAACATTTACAGTATAATTGAAAGCCATTATTTTTAACATTTAATAGGCGCTGAAATATTAAGTGATTTTAAAACAATCTTCACATAAACTATAAACTGTATATGCATAAACTATACAGATTAATCTTTCAAGCTACAAAAGTTAATCCGCGACTAGAGCAGTCCAGTGATTGGAATTCAGTCGAGTGATGGAATTTGTAGTTGTAGGGAATAGCCACACGTGTATCAGTAAATTTGAAGCCACAGACAAAAGTTGCAAACTTGTAGATTTTTTTCTCTCTCCCACAAACACAACACAACAGTTACACCTTCTCGAATCTTCATCGCAGGTGCACAAATCCTGTTCTACAAATCACAAATTAAGAAACGCATACGCTCACACAGGACCGTAGCTAGAGTATTGGGGGCCCCCTGAAAAAATATTGATGTAAATAAATGCATATAAATGTTTTTTACTGAACATCAGCACAAGCAAAATACACAAATATAAAACAAATATTATAACAAATAAATAGCAACAGTAAAGCAACAAAAAATAATTTTGATCAGTAATGAATACTGAAATAACTATGAAAATTACGCAAATCATTATTATTACATCAATTCTACTGTAGATGTACAGACCCCTCCAAAAGTATTGGAACAGTATAAAGACAAAATTGCTCTGTTGGCTGTGGAGTCAAGACATTTACAAATATGATTAAAAGATGAATATGAGACAAAACTACAGAATGTCGCATTTTATTATTGGGTGATTCAACACATAGATGTTTTACCAGCTCAGAAGTTCAGCACTTTTAGAGTTTCATCACTCTATCTGATGTGAGCAGTGATCAGCTGTGTCCTGTTGCATTAATTCTTCAGATATTAAAAGCAGGGAATGTGTCGTATCAGTTATATCCATTACTTCTGCATTCTGAATCTTGCTTTCGATGATGATACACACAAACCAGGATGAAGATGAGGGAGCTGACTTTGAGAGAAAAGCAAGCAATTTGGATGCTAAAAGAAAAGAACTATAGCAAAAACAAAGGGCATGGAGAAATCAAGAGTTTGGAAACCACCATTGACACCAGTAACCAACAATGACCTGATCGGCTGAGAAAACAACAGTAGTTGATGACAGACAAATCATAAAAGCTGTGAAAATGAACCCTAAAAGACGTGTCTGTAAAATCACCAACAACTTCCAGAAAGCTGGGGTGATGCTCTGACAATCTACTGTCCTCAGGAGACTTTGACACAGAATTACAGGTTCAGAATTACAGAATTACAGCTACACAGCAAGATGCAAACCTCTGACCAGCACCAAAAACAGATTAGAGTTTGCAAAAAAGCACAAAGGTGAGCCAGAAGAGTTTTGGAACTGTGTTTATGGACCGATGAGACAGAGATGAACCTTTATCGAGGTGATGGGAAAGCAAAAATGTGGAGAAAAAAGGGAACTGCAATGATCCCGTGCATACAGCCTCATCTGTAAAGCATGGTGGAGGTGGTGTCATGGCATGGGCATGCATCCTCTGGAACAGGCCTCTCTCAACTTTACTGATGACTTAATGTATGAAGACAGTAGCAGAATGAATTTGGAAGGTACAAAACAATCTTGCCTACCAATATTCAAGAAAATGCCACCAAATTCATTGGGAAGTGCTTCATATTGCATCAGGACAATGACCCAAAACACCTGCCAGTTCAGTCAAGGAATTTATAAGGGCAAAGAAATGGAAAGTCTTAGATTGCCCAAATCAATCTCCAGATTTAAATCCGATTGAACATGAATTTCACCAGCTGAAGAGGAGAGTAAAGGCAGGAACTCCCCAAAACAGCAACACTTGGAACTGGCTGCATTAAAGGCTGGGAAAAGCATTTGAAAGGATGAGAGCAAGAATCTGGTGATGTCTATGGGTCACAGACTCACTGCTGTGATTGTGCGTAAGGCATCTGCAACTAAATAATAGCTTTTAATCTTTTATATCTGCCTTATGTTCAATTGTCCCAATACTTATGCTCACATCAATGAGTGGGATGAACTCTAAAAGAGCTGTTCTTTTTATTTGGTAAAACATGTGTTGAAACAGCTAATAATAAAATGTGACATTCTGTAGTTTTGTCTCATATTCATCTTTTAATCATATTTGCAAAGGTCTCGACTCCACAGCCAACAGAGCAACTTTGTCTTTACTGTTCCAATACTTACGGAGGACACTGTATATTGGTTTGCTTGATCTTTAAACTTTGATAACATTTCACGTCACGAAATCCCATTGTCTGACTTTTATGTTGGCAAAGTCACTTATGATGTCTTTGAAGTCCAGCTGTCTGCTTAGCTGGCTTTCCATTGAAGGTTGGGCAAGGCTATTAAACTTCTCCTGAGTTTGGGTAGACCTGAGATTTTTTGACAAGCTTCAACTTGCTGAAAGCCAGGTAAAGAGCAGATGATGCGCACTGCAACGCACACTTCTCCAAAAATGCTCTGGAGCTGCATCCTGTAAATTGAATTCAGCAGGTCGAGAGGAGACTGACAGTCTACAAATGTGGCATTATACACAGACATAAGATGCCTCACTTCATTATCAAAGCCTGCTGTGACATCCTGTGTATATTTGCTCACTAATGAGTGGCAAGCTGGGTGAATCTGATCTTCTTCTAAATCTTTTAACTTCAAGACTGAAGATTTCTGTCTTCAATGGACTGCAAGATTTTCTTCCATACAGTGAGAAGAACTATGGCTTTGAAGGACAGTTTTAGACCACTGGCGCCTGACCTGGCTTCATTGTTTAAACTGCACTTAGCAAGGATGGTGTCCAGAGCTTCTATGATTGATGGCAAGTGGTCTGCAACATGTTTAACTGCAGCTATGCATGCACTCCACCTGGTCTCTGACAAACGTTGAAGGGAGCAGCCAGTCTTACTTTTAAGGATTGCCCACCGCTGTGGACTTGAACTAAAGAGACTGTATAAGCAACACATTCTCACTCGCAAGTCGTCACATATTGAAGCTTGGTCAGCGTGCTTTTTGACGGTCAAGGTACCTCTTTAGCGTCATTTTTCGACTTGCAGGGTCCTCCGTTGCTTTAAATAGGAAACCCTTAGCGTCAATATGCCGATGCCATACTGGGAATTTTATCGTCATAATTAAATGATATATTGGGTAATAACATTGCCATTATTGCATATATGTAGATGTGATTTTTCAATGTAAACAGTCAAAACTGTTTTATTTATATTACATTATTTACACATTTATGAGCACGTAACCCAACCCCTGCCCCTAAACCTACCATCTGTCAAGAAAACACAAGATATAGCAAGCGGATACAACTATCGTCATAATTTATTTAAAAAGTATTAATATTCCAAGTCTTCCGAGGCAAAATGATTGATTTGTGAGAGGAACAGACGCGATCGCCGTCTCCGTCCGCCGTAAAGCTCTTCCTGTGTGCTGCTGCAGTCTCTGTGCACGAATTAAAAAAATGCCGTCAGAAGAAGCCTTATGTCAGCTTTGGTTGTGAAATGCCATTGGATCTTGCGTGTCTCGTGACCGATTGCGTTATGCTCTTCTGACAGGCTATTGGCTCTTGTGTGTCTCATGACCAATTGCATCATGCTACGGGACGGGAGTATGCTTTTGAATGAGATGTGAGCGTGTTAACAGAGCGGGATCATTTTCAGTGATTAAAACCTTGTGTTTTGCTCTCTTCTTCACATAAAGACTTCGTATGGCTTCAGAAGACTTGGAATGCCACACGACTTGTTTGTAATGTTTTTATATTGCTTGTTTATGGTCAGTTTTGCAATAAATACTTGCCTGTTATGTGTTTTATATTGTTCAGAGGTGGGTAGGTTTAGGGTAACGTTAGGGGTGGGGTTAGGTGCTCCAATGAAATTATACATTTATATACAATTATTTCTATTTTTACAAATGCATGCAAACCATTAAGCTAAGACAAAAAACGGAGGACCCTGCAAGTCGAAAAATTACGCTAAAGGGGTACTTTGAGCGTCAAAAAGCGATGCCAAAGGGGTCCTTACCAAGCTTCAATATGTGACGAGTTGAGAGTGAGAACGTGTTGGTATTGTTACGTCCTAAGACGCATTTTATTTGATTGTTCTGTGTTTTGTGGTATGTTTCCTTTTGTTGTTTTTATTTTCTTTTTTCATGTCTACTGCTGTCACTGTCGTGAAGGTGATTGGATACACCTGTTGCTGATTTGTTACCCATTCAACTCGGCTCCACTGATTGGCTGCACTCAGGAGGAAGCAGCATAAAGCCAGCACTGTCTCAGAGCAAAGGAGAGAAGGAGAGGGTTGCAGTTTGTAACCTGTCACACGGACTGCTTTTCTCTGGCTCCAGATAACTTTGTTTTGTTGCTGCTGAGTGCTAACCATTGTTACTACTGTGAATTTAGTTGTAGATTTGTACATTTGTTTAGGACTTAAGAGTTTTGTAAGGAAACTTGTAGGGAGGTGGGTGCCTTTTTTTCTTTAATTGCTTTTCTCCTGGTTATCTGGGTAGTCAAGGAGTTAGGCAAGATCATTTTGTTATTCATTTGTTTTTGGGTTATGTATAGGTAAGTTATGTTTAAAATTGAGTTAGAAATCTTTTGTTTGTTATGTTGGCCTTTGCCCCCCTCCTGAAGTTTATGTTTCCTTTTATCTTTTCCTTATATCTTTTTCTTATGATTTAATAAAAAAAACAATAACAAGTTATTTTGTTTGGAGGTGTGTTATTGGGGCTGGAGACAAGAGGTCCCTGTGCTTTCTCTCTCCAAAGTTTGTTACTGCTTTGCCCATTACCTCTAGACAAAAAGAGGGCTAGCACGTAACAGTATAAGCGGTACAAACAGCCAAAAAATGTTGACACAGCAGGACATGACTCTGCTGCTTGTACACCAACAATATTCAGGGAGTGTGAAGCACAGGGTGAATATGTGGCAAGAGGGTTTATTTTCTTTATTTCAGCCTGAACTCCTTTCACTTTGCCGTACATATTTGCCCCATTGTCAAATCCTTGTCCCCTGCAATCTGAAATCGCAATGCCATGCTCCTCCAAAGTCTTTAATATCATTTCTGACATTTCCCGGCCAGTATTTCCATTGAAAGCTTTTAACTGTAAAAATTGTTCAGTTATCTCCCACTGATCATTCTCCTTCTTTGCTATATATCTTAACAGAATCACATTCTGTTCCACATGAGATATGTCAGGAGTTGCATCACAAATCGCATTTACATTTATGCATTTAGCAGACACTTTTATCCAAAGTGACTTACAGTGCATTCAGGATATACATTTTTTTGTGTCAGTATGTGTGTTCCCTGGGAATTGAACCCACGACCTTTTGTGTTGGTAACGCAATGCTCTACCACTGAAACACAATGAACTCATTTTGTGATTCTGGGCTAAGGTAATGTGCTATTCTTGAACCTTTCCTCTTCTCTGACACTTTTTTCAAATGTTCACTGAGCAGAGGATCATAACGAGCCAACAGCTCTAATGTGCCAAGGAAGTTTCCATTGTGAACGTCACCTACATTTTCTGTGGTCCCTCTGAATGCTAAGTTTCTTGATGCCAAAAAAAGTGTGACATCTAATATTCTTTCAAGAATTGCTTTGTTTTTTTGTTTTTTCAGCTTCCAGCTGTATTTGTTTTTGTAAGCTGCTATCTATTCCTTTCGCTTCCATCAAATAATATTTCAGATTTTTCCACTTGAGGTAGCATGCTTTGTGTGCCTTACTTGCTTCATGGTCAGGGAATTTGTTGTACATTCGCCGCCATTTTAAATCTGCTGTTTTGTACCCTTCTTTAGTATTTAGCGCACTAGTTGATGCCTTTCTAAGGTCATCATGTGAAAACAGCATGCATGGCATACAATATAATGCATCCATGCTTGGACTGTAAGTCAACCAGTCTCTCTTCTGTTTTTCTCTCCCATTTGCTCTTACTAAACTGGAGAGACTCTGGAAATTTCTTTCCTTCTGAAACCTTGGGCATAACAAATATCAGGTCTATCTGACTGGCAGTGGCTAGCTTTCTAACAATCACCTCACGTTCATGATCTGTCAACCTCCCTGGCCATAATCCTGGATCAGTTGTCAAAAAAATATTAATTCTCGCCTACATTTTGCCCTGCACTTGCTGAGTCTGGGCTGTCTGTGACTGTGTCTTGACTGCTGCTACTTTCAGCTTCTTCATTTTGACCTTCACTAACTGATGTTGGCCTATTTTCATGCATTTGTTCAGTTGAGGGACCTGCCTCTGTAGACAACAAACACCATGACTCAAAGAGCATCAAAAATAAACCAATACTTTGCAGTTCATTTCAGTTAAAATACACGTGACTAGAAATAATAAAGTGATTCCCTGACAAGTCAGTATACCAAGTGAGGATCGTCTGCACTGACCCTCCAAGTCATCTTTGGAAAATGGCTGAGTCAGACGATGCCACATCTGATGCTGGAGAACATTATACAAAATTTTATATCACATCACTTTAAAAGAAGATAGCAATGTTGTTGTAAACCTTTTATTTTAAATATTCTCAAATATGTTAAAAACCTACTTTTGCGAACTAGTACTAGGTTTTTTGCTCTCTGGACTCTCTAGGTCAATAATTATCAAAAAAATATTGAATTTTGTCCTTTGGTTAGCTGTAACGGGGTCATTAAAAAAGGGGTGTGGCCAAATATACCCAGAAGCCTATAAAACCTAAACGAAAACTCAAAACTTTACGAAACTTGTTGAAAACATGTGTCAGATGACTCTTAACAAGCATGCAAAGTTTCATGTAGATTGGACCATAGGTGGCGCTATAACAGTGAAAAAGGCCTCTAAAACACAGTATTTCTATAGTAAATGACCTCAAATTGCAATAAAATGTTCAAAATATTCACTTATACACTATATCTTCATATCATACGATAGATCTTCTCATTCTGAACAACTTTGCCTCTGGGACCAATGCTGTCAATCAAACTGTTCATTTAAATATTTGAGATTATTAAAAAACAAACAAAAAAAAAAAACTACTTGAACTAGACATGGTTTTTAAAATCAAAATCAATCAAATCAGTGCAGTACTATTCTGTAGACTCTCTAGGTCAATAATTATCAAAAAATGTTGAACATATGCATTTGGAAAACTATAAACCGGTCACTTTATAATATCTTCTTTATATAGTGAACCCAAAGGCCTACACTGTAAAAAATTTACATTTAGAAAAATTGGGGAAACTGACAAATAAACATTGGCACAACAAATTGCTTCCCAAAAATTACCCCAAAACAAAAAAATACATTGTGCTAATTTTAGCTGAAGGTCTGAAGTTAAAGTTAAAAATATATATTCACCGAACATATTAAATTGTTTTCTGCAAATTTATCAAGCAGAAGTGAAAAATCTGTGTTGGCCCAACAAGATTTGCAGCAAAAAACGAGTGTGCGCATGCGCCTGAGAGAATCGTAGTGGATTAAAATTCCTGTGTGCGGGAGAGCGAGAGATGCTTAGGAGCGACGAAACGAAACATAATTTCCAGACGGATTTTCATCTATAAAGTTACAGTGAGTACTGAACTGTATTTATTAAGTCCTCTTTAGGTTAAATAGAGTGCAGCTCTCAGTAATTTCGACCAAAAAACGTAAAACATGGGCATTACATTACCGCCTCAGACAAGTAACGTCACGTTGACGTTATTCGCTAAACGAATTACCAGGTTCTCCGAATTATCCAGGTTTATACTTGAGGACGCAGTACATTTTACTTGTATTACATTGTATTTTTTTGCACATTTTAGGGTGAATTCACGCCTTTACTGTTGTTTATTTCGCAGAATAACGTAACGGTGAATTCACATCTTTAAGTTAATGGTGTCGTGTTGGCGTTTATAACTCAGTTTAGCCTGCTGATCCCTCGGTTACTTAAAGTTACTATTTATTTAACTAAATTATTTGATGTCACTTTATAATAATTATATTAAATGTATGAGACACAATGAATACGTTTCTACTATAAATATAAATATATTTTTCCCCTCAGTGAACCCACCAATGCTAGGCCTGCGTGAACACACGAGGCACCATTTAGTGAAGAACACTAACATACGACTTGAACAGTGAGTATTAACGAGTTCTTATTGAATATATGTTTATTCAATATTAGTGTCAAATACTGTTAGCTTGTAAATGTAATTTGTGTGGAGTTGCTTTGAGAGTCGCCATGAGACATGGCTCGGCCTCGGTGTATTCAGTGCTGTGTAATTTCCTGAAGTTTGTGTCTGCCATTTTGTGTAAATGTTTGGGAGCTCCTGCGGTGTTTCTCAGTGTAGCAGAGTTAACGTTATACGTGATTAACGTTACCTCAGTTATCTTGTAGCCAAATACATTACTATAAAATGAAATATTATGTAAAGCACAACAAATTTGTGGTCGACTATCATTTAACTGCACAATTGTATTGTGTCAGAAACATAGAAATTCATAATAGAAGTAATAGAATATAAAAGTATTTTTGTGATTTTTAAGCCACAGCGGTTGTGCTTTTAAATGTAGCCTATTTAGAATACTTTCAATCATACAAATTCCTAGACACCATATAGTTATATTTTTACTATGGTGTTGCCGTACTAAACAGGCTATGTGTCCCCAGCAGTTAAACTGCCTGCTGTTCTTCAGAAAAATCCTCCAGCTCCTGCACATTCTTTGGTTTTCCAGCATCTTTTTTTTATATTTGAACCCTTTCCAACAGTGACTGTATGATTTTGAGATCCGTCTTTTTACACAGAGGACAACTGGGGGACTCATACATAACTATTATATGAGGTGAAAACATTCACTGATGCTCAAGAAGGCAACACAATGCATTTAGAGCTGGGGGTGTAAACTTTTTGAATTGGATGATCAGGGTAAATTGTAGTTATTTTGTTTTCTGAGTAACATTTAAATATTTATGTAACTTCTTCAGTACAGTACCAAATGAAAAAAATATGATCTTTAGACAAAATAAGAAAAATTAACACATCATCCTGTTCAAAATTTTACACCAATGCGTTGTGTTGCCTTCTGGAGTATCAGTAAATGTTTACACCTTTTGTAATTGCTGTCTACGAGTCCCTCAGTTATCTTCAATGTAAAAAGATGGAGGATTTTTCTGAAGAACAGCAGGACCAATGAGGAACTTTATGTATGTATGTATGTATGTACGTACACGCGCACACACACACACACAGGTCTTTTTGTATATGAAGAGTTAATTTGCAAATCTGATAACTCGAATACAGGTAATTTACAAAATTAAAGTTCATTGAAACTATTTTTATTTATATACATAGTAAGTGTTTAATAGCAAACACGGATAACTCCAACAGTCACTTTTTTTCTTCACATTTTATGTTCGCTAAAATGGACTTGTCAGCTTTTGTTCAAAAACAACAAAGCCGGTTGTCGGCTTTTGCAGTAAAACGTGAACTCGCAATGCCTTGAAAGGGGACAATACCGGCTTTTTTGACAAAACGTTTTTATGGTTCAGATCACTCTTCGTGGAGTCTACAGAGCGCAATCAGCTCATTTTTTTGTTTTGTTTTTTGCAAATAAACTCTTCATGTATAAATTTTACAGTATTCTTTATTATCAGATTATTTTACCTCTTCTCTTGTTCAGATGGCAGACTTGACTGTGCAGAGAAGGGCCGCTGCTCTTCGGGGTCTTCCCTTTTATTTCAAAGAACATGGAATCTTATGCAAGACTATACTGGTAATTTTTTTTTATATATATTCTTTATTCTACTTTGGAAATGCATGGAATCATGTTGTTTTGTCACTCAGTGTTGTTGGTTGTGCACTGCAAAAAATGCTTTTCTAGCTTCTCTTCAGTCTCTGTGACAGAATATGAAACAAACTAAATAACCAAAGTAGCCAACAAAGTAAAATGATCCTAAAGTAACTTAAAAATATTGAGAATATGGGTTGTGAGGATGTTGTGTATTGTTCTGGATTTATTTGTTATATGTAGACTTAATATTGACATTGCTATGTTGTTTTTGTTGTTGTTTGTATACAGAGTACAGAGCCATTGGAGAACCACACAACTGAAATGAAAATGGGAATTCTTGAAATGGTAAGCAGCAGCAGTTGCACCTCAAGAGCCCAGGCAAGTACGCAGAATGTCTCCGTTGTGCTGGAAGAGGAGGTGGTACTTGACAACTTGGGAGACTTTGTAAATGCATTCATTGTACTCTTTGGATTGGTGTATGCATTCAATATGGAGTACAACAAGGACTTAAAATACACTTTTGAGTTCATTCAGAAGGTGTTTTTAAACCTTGGCACTGAGTGCAGCAAAAAAGTTCAAACTCTTAGGTCCAAATTATTGGGAATCTAGGTGATGAAAACCCTTGGGGGAGAAGTAAGCTCAAAGTACCTCTTACAAGATTTTTTTTGGTAGTGTAAGATGCAGTTTTACAAGTTCAAAGTACCGCTTCTGAGAATGGTTCAATTCAAGCGAAACTAATCTAAAGAATGGGTGAAGTTACCTCCCCAAGTTAACTTACATTTTTATGCTGTTTTGACACAAGTGTATTTGATGTTTAATATTTAAACTGTTAAGATGCCGTTTCATGAGCTCAAATATGAGCCCCATGTGTTTTTGCACCTTACATTTATAAATGTTTACATGTTTAATATTTGAATTAGACAACTTTGTGAGTTCAGATTACCTCTTTTTTCACTTTTGTAAAGTGTTGGATGCAGTTTCAAGAGCTCAATTTTCTTGTTTTTTGCATCTCTGTAAACATTTGTAAAAACATGTTTAATATGTGAAGTAAGAAGTGGTTTCATGAGCTTAAAGTGAGAATGTTAGTAAATATGTGCAAATTGTGAGAATGGTAGAATTTGTGAAATTACTCTAAACTGGGTGAAATAACACCCCATTATGTAAATTTGGTGTTCTTTTTTTTTTTTTTAGTTTTTTAATGTGAATGTACATGCATTTAAACAGTTAAGATGCAGTTTCATGAGCTTAGGTGACGTTGCACTAAATGCTGGTTGTAACCCCAGATAAATTACATTTTATGGTGTTCTTGCACATGTTTGTAAGTGTTTTAATTCATAAGATGCAATTCTCAATCTTTGTTTATCTTGTATGATTTTATGTATGAGTATATTGTGTTAAATGTTAATATATTTGTCATTTTAAGGTATTTTTCACAATATTGTGTTGTAGATTTAAATAAAATTATTAAAATGTGGCAGTGTTTAGTATCATTTAATGCATTTTCTTTCTTTCTTTTTTTTTTCATTTGGGACAATGGGGAATAAGTAATTCAGAAAAGTTGCTTTAGATATATAAATTGGCCAATGGACATTTTTAAATTAGCCAAAACCAAAAAAGTATACTCTTATTATTTAAAATATTAAATTGGGCCAATAACATGCTTTGGTAGATTTAATGTTTTTACAATTGGCTCAACACATTATTTCTCATTGAGCCAATGTCAACTGACTGTTGCCACAAGTGAAAAAAATCAATCTGCCGAATTTCAATGTTTAAAAATTGGGCCAATGGAAAATTTTTAATGTTACCAGTCACTAGAAAATTTTGAGTTGGGCAAATTTTGAATTTTTTACAGTGTATGAATCCTAAAAGAAAGCCCTCAAATTCTCAAAACTGTGTAAAATTATGCCTAATTTCATTCTAAACAAGCATGCAAAATTTTAAGAGAGATTGGGCAAAAAAAAAAAAAACCTTATAAAGGTTAAAACACAGTGTTGTGTGAGAAATTGCAATTTATAACCACTAGATGGCAGCGGAAGACCACTAATGGGCTCATTAAACTAACTCAGTGGTTCTCAAACCTGTCTTGGAGCACCCCCAGCCCTACACATTTTGAATGTCTCTCTAATCTTTCACATCTGATTCAACTCATCAGCTCATTAGTGGAGACTACAAGACCTACAAGAAGTGGGTTTATCAAATATAGGGAGACATACAAAATGTGCAGTGCTGGGGGTACTTCATGGAGAGGTTTGAGAACCACTGAACTCACTTAAACAGTACTGTTCATAGGTTATAACATTTGAAATCACATTTAGTCAAAGTTTACCATTTTGTTCATAGATACATATCAGTTTTTACAATTATGCCAGATTATGATTACAGTAAAACCTGAAAATGACAAACTCTTAAAAAGAGAAGACTTGCAATAAGTATTGTCACTTATAATTTATTTCAAATATACATTTCCACAACAAAATGTGTGTGCATGTATGTATGTCTGTCTGTGTGTGTGTGTGTGTGTGTGTGTGTGTGTGTGTGTGTGTGTGTGTGTATGTTGTGTGTCTGTGAGCCTATTCTCCACTTTGGATGTGTTTAACCAGGGTTTGCGCGGGGTCTTCAAAAGTCTTGAATTTAGTTGTATCATATATAAGGTCTTAAAAAGTCTTAAATTGTACAAGAAAGTCTTAATTATGATTTCAAGAGGTCTTAAATTTGGAGACGGAAAGACCAGAATTGCGATATGGCTGACTATGATGATTAAACTTCAAAAGGCTATGATTTCATTTCATGTTCTGTCTTTACCGGGAAAACCATTATATTTCAGCCAAAGGCGACACCTGCTGGCAGAGAATGAATCAGTTAACAGGTTAAACTAGTGTACGAGTTTCACTGCACGATTCAGTCTATTAAAATACATTTAGAATGATCACATGATTTAAGATATGGGCGCAGAAAATGTATAGCCTATTTTTATGCCATTTCATATAGTTAATATCACACAAAGAGCGCCATTTTTTTCCTCCAAAAATCAGCATGATTACAAATGTGATATTGATTTTATGCAACAGTTCAATATTAAGAGACTTATGTTTTAGACACCATATTGGCTGCTTTTGCCCTATTTCTCCAACAAAAATAATTCCAAACACAGCCACAGAGCTGATTTGCGTCTCTGAGCAGCATGAAGGTGATACGTTCCTGAACGAATCAACCGTTTAAATGATTCGGTTCAATCGCAATGACTCACTTATTAACAGTGACTTGCTGCCACTTACTGGCCGTTTTAATTTCACATTTAAAGTATCTTCAGTTTTTTTTTAAATAATTTCAAACATCAGTTTTCAACGTTTTATGTTTCAAATATCAAAACATTATTTATGCATTTGTAACTGCAGTTTGGCATTCTGTGTCCTTCCGAGCTGCATTAAACAGTGTGTAAATACATCTCTTCATAAGCATTGCAAAGATAAATTTTGTTGATACTGATTTCATTTGCTTGGTAACAACCCAAATGCAAGAATTTGACTCAAAAGATTATGCACACTTTTAGAAAAAATGGCTTAAAGGTAAAAATGCCCATAAAACTTGCTGCTGTGCACTGACCACACAGAATATGAAGAATATAAAAAACAATTCAGGAGTCAGCTGTCCACAATAATCTTTTAGATATCAGCACAATAACACATGCAAAATATTGTCTAATTATCGTTATCGATAAAATCCCTGAAAATATCAAGATATCATTTTTTTGCCAATTTTGCACACCCCTAATTCATGTTATTTAATTTATATAATAATTTATTGATAATTATTGTTCAAATCAATTATTAATACTTTTGACTTATCCATTTTCTTAAAAATTGTTTAAAGGATGAAATGTAAAGTTTATCATTTTACAAAACTTTTTGTTTTTGTGAAAACTTGTATCTGAATTGTAAATTATGCTTTTTACAGTCATTTTACAGTTTAATAGGGTACTATAGACATTATAGAATCTTCTCATTCTGATCAACTTTGCCTCTAGGATCACTGCTGTCAATAAAACTGTTATTTAAGTATTTGAGATTTATTTTTTTTAAAAACATGCTTTTTTCAACTAGCCTTCAGTTTTTAACTCAAAATCAGTCAAATCAGTGCAGTACTGTTCTCTAGACTCTCTAGGTCAATAATTATCAAAACAGTGTTGAACATTTGCATTTGGACAACTATAAACCGGTCATTTGATAATATGTTATTTACATAGCGTACCCAAAGGCCTATTAATACTAAAACAAAGCCCAGAAACTGTGTAAAATGATGCATAATTTCATTCTAAACAAGCATGCAAAATTTAAGAGAGATTGGGCAAAAAAGAACACTATAATAGTTATAAAGGTTATAAACACAGTGTTGTATGAGAAATTGATATTTATAACCACTAGATGGCAGCGGAAGACCACTAATGGGCTTATTAAACTCTAAAACAGTAGTGCTCATAGGTTTTCTTATAGAGATATTATAAAATCACTGTTATGACATTTAAAATCACATTTAATTCAAGTTTACCATTTCGTTCATACAGACATATCAGTTTTTGCAATTTTGCCATATTATGATCACAGAGAAATCTGAAAATGACGATATAAACTCTTAAAAAGAGACGACTTGCAAAAAATATTGTCACCTGTCATTTATTTCAAATATCTATATCTGCAACAAAATATGTGTGCATGAATGTCCGTGTATGAGTGTGTGTGTGTGTGTGTGTGTGTGTGTGTGTGTGTGTGTGTGTGTGTGTGTGTGTGTGTGTGTGTGTGTGTGTGTGTGTGTGTGTGTGTGTGTGTGTGTGTGTGTGTGTAAGCAAGCTTAATGATTATTAATATGATAGTTTATTTTATTTCTATTTGTGTGTGTGTGTTAGGGATGCAGCGATTAACCGGTTTTACGATTAACCGCGCTTTAAAACATCACGGTTAATTAATCGTAAAGGCTCCGCTACACCGAGTGTTTCTGTTGCATGGAATGGAACTGTTGAAACTTGCGCAAAACGAAAACAAAGTTAGACTAGTGGTGCACCAGCTTAAAATGCCGTGTTTATCAGAGACATGGAGGCTACTAGATTAACTATGACAGAGGAACCAAACAGCGATCCTTTATTTCCACCAGAGAAATGACTGAAGTCGATAGTGTGGGACCATTTCGGGTACACCAAGAATGACCAGGGCGTCATTTAAATAGTGCCGTAAAAATTGCTGTTAAAGAGCGAATACATAAGGAATAATGCACGGCTAGCCAACCTGTTCTCGCTGTGCAATAAATGATTTTAATGCACGACGTGAAGGCAAGGACCACCTGATGCGAAGTTCGTTAGCGCTAACATTCTGCCCGCTTCGGAGATGAAATAGTGCAGTGAGAGAGAGAGAGAGTACGTGTGTGAATTAGCCTACCTGCATCTGCGCATCACTTTAAACAATGAAGATTTGAGTTTAGTTATTTAAATAGTCATTTTACCCCCTCTTTGCTGATTAATATAATGCAGCGATCCAGTATCTATAAGCTATTTTATTAATGAAAGTCGCTGGGCAGCGTTCACAACACGTTTCTTTCCTCCTAAATGTTTGTGTGGGCAGCTCGATCTCGATCTCACAAACCAAAATAATAGACATGATTTTCTCAGGTCATATGTAAAATCAGATGAATAAAGATTATAAAAATGAATAAGTATGGATGACAGTTGATTACAATAATAGTTTAGTTTATTCCCCTCATTAGTAACAGTGTCCTCTGTGGGATAAATAAAGTTAATATTAGTCTTATATTAATAATACTTTATTAATATTGTGATTTATCATCCCTGTTATTCATAAGTCAATTTAATTTTCACCATCTTTCCAAGTTCTGTACCTCAGGTCCAAAAGAAATGTAGAAAGAATATACAAAATGACAAGATTTCATCTATTTCCATTTGTTATTTTCAAAAGGGAAATACTGACATGGATGTTTACAGAGCAGAGGTCACGTTTTTTAATTCCAATAGGAGAAATGTACTTTTTTTTTTGTGCTGTATTGTTGGTTACTGTGTTATTTCTGTTTCAAAAGGCAGCAATCAATAACACTTTAATATCTAAAGTGTGTTTATGTGATTTTATGTTGTGAAATTAATAAATGCATAATAATCGTAATAATCGTGAAACCGTGATTATTCCTCAGACTATAATCGTACCAACAAAATCTATAATCGTTGCATCCCTAGTGTGTGTGTGTGTGTGTGTGTGTATGTGTGTTTCTGTGAGCCTATTGTCCATGTTTGATGTTTCACTGTCAGCTATACATCCAGGTTGGCCTAGACCCTAAAAGCAATACCACCTTAGGCCTTAAAATGCTTGAACCCCGGTGATCGCTGCTTGCAGCTATATTTATTATTAGAATCATTATCCTGAGTCATAATTCTGGGGTTGAAAACATCAGTTAGAGCTGATGAGAATATTTTCCAGTTTTACACATACCTTTATGCAGTGATCTGCAGTAGATCAGGCAGCAGAGCAGAAGTGCAGATCCAAATGCAGAAATGCAGAGAATCAACACCATTATGTGTAAAACAGAGAAACCTGGAAAAAAAAAAAACAGACATAAGTTACTGAACAAACAGAAACAGTATTGTGTAACATTCCCAGTATATTGTCCTTAAAATACCATTTCTACTAATTTTGTGATGTTTTCTCAAATGTTCACATCATAATGATGAATGTCTAATAAACCTAAAGATTATCCATTTGCTCTTTGTTCACATTATGCTTTAGGCAACGTCACTACTCTTTTTTACTTTTTAAAATGAATGTCTAAGCAATAATGAAAACTCTTGATATCCTGGATCAGTAATTATTGTTAAAGATTTCTCTCTCTTTTTCATATAAGTATGGAAATGAATGAGAGGAAAAGAAGGATTGAAATTATAGGCTTTTCAATAAATTTACTAGGGGTTGTAAGGTACTTTTACTTGTCAAGATGCTTTGGAACAGTATGTGAAATGTGCTTTACAAATGAACTAAAAGAGAAAATAACAATTATAATTGCAGAGTCATTCCGTGACAACTCAACCAGAGGCCCCCAGGAACCTGGTTGGGAACCACTGGCATAATGTATACAATACCAACGATTCCATTTACCCAGAGTTTAGAACACAGGTGTTAACTCAGCTCCTGGAGAGCCATCCAACAGAGTTTTGCTCAAACCCTAATTAAACACACCTAAAAACACCTGATCCAAAGTCTTGAGGAGTGCTAGAAACTTCCAGTTGGTTGGAGATAAACTATGCAGGACAGGCTCTCCAGGAGCTGAGTCTGACACATGTGGTTTAAAATGACCCAGGATTAACTATTTCTAAGCCCTTACATGTTCCAAAGTTTGAGGTACTATCAATGATTCTGGCAAATATGCCCCTTAGCAATGGATACTACTTGATCTATCACTATGCTTCACATTTTATGACAAGAGGAAATTCTGATACAATCCAGGTGAGGCAAATCTCGGTTTATTGATGTGAATACAATGTGTGGGGAGCGCAACCACACTTCCCTAGGACGCAGTGGCGGCTGGTGGCAAATTTTCTAGGTGGAGCGCCACATCCAAAAATTTTAGCATACATCCCGATATGATTTATCCCAGTATAACAAAAAGAAAAGGATTAAGGCATGAAACATTTTAAATAAAGAAAATTGTTTTACCAAATTCAAGATTGAGGATGATTCTCACAAAACTATATTTTCTGCAAGCTTTTTTCAAGAAAAATGAAAACATTATTTTCAATTTTAATAATAATTCAAAATTGATGTATACAGTGCAACAGCAAAATCTGTGAGAAAAATAAATAAATGTTGTTACATTTGTTTAGACCATTTTCTATACATATATAAATAACTACAAGTCAAGCTGCAGTAACAAGCAGGACCACACAGACGCCAACAGACCACTATCCCAGTCGCCTTAAAGTTATATAAATATACACAGATCTGTTTTCAGAATTATTAAACAGAGCAAAACACAAACTAAAAAACAAACAAAAAAAAAAAAACTGTTGATACACCACTGTACATAGCAAACTTCTATAAAAACACGCTTCTTCAGCGAGTGTAAATTATAAAAGACATGCAAGACATGTGTCCATACTGAAATGTGCTCATAAATCTATCAGAGAGTGCACATACACGGTTTGTTTATTTGCACACTAATAATAACGGACTCGTGCGTGTCTAATAATGTAAGATACGATTCATGTATTTCACTGACTGTAATCATCTTTACCTCCATTACGATTGTAATCCATCAAAACTTCACTGGTAAGATACTGGTTTGCTTTATTCAGCCCATACAGACTAGTTTTGATTTCATATTTCTTCTTATTAGCGGTATGTTTGTTCTGACCAATCACTGCACAAGTTACGGTTACGCATGATGACGAAAGCATGTTAGTGCTAGCCCTCCCGGAACCCATAGAGATTGCATTGCAGTGCCTGCAGTTTGAAAAAAAAAATCTTTGTATGGAAGTCTATGGGAACGCTCGGGGCGATTCTCAGTCTGACAGAAATCACCCAAAAAGGGGCGGTACTACACAGAACGTGACTCGACACTGATTGGACTATATTTCCAGAGGCAGAACAAACAGTCTAGAAGAGTGAAAGCTAGCGTAACACTGTGATTGAATGTGAAAGAAAAAAAATCACTCCCTTTCTCGCTTTGGTGGTGCGTCGCCCGAGAAACCGCCCCTGCTAGGACGCATGAAACTTGTTTCAAACATGTAGATCTGATACTGCTATTTTAATCTCTTGGAAGCTTCAGAAGCACTCAAAATGAACAAAATCCCTTCTTCCAAATTTCCCTAAAACTGATTCAAACAAAAAATATTATGAAAAGACCGGTGAGATTAAGTTATGTTCCTCAACTTGACCATTCTGTATATTTTTGCCTCTTAGACAGGTACAGTCATGGCCAAAAATATCGGCACCCTTGGTAAATATGATCAAAGAAGGCTGTGAAAATTAATCTGCAATGTTAATCCTTTTGATGTTTTATTTTTAAAAAATCACAAAAATCTAACCTTTTCATTGGATAATAAAAAATTTAAATGGGGGGGGGGGTATCATTATGAAATAAATGTTTTTTGAATAGATCTACATGCCTGACATTAATGGAGTTAACTGAAGACATTACTAAATCTATAGATAATAAGAAATATGCGGTGGGAGTTTTTATAGATTTAAAAAAAGCTTTTGATATAATTGATCACCAATTATTAATTAATACATTGGAAAAGTATGGTATCAGAGGGGTTGTACTTGAAAAGTTACATAAGTAACAGACTTTAATTTGTACAAATAGGGGAATATAGATCAGAGTGAATGGATATTACTTGTGGAGTCCTACAGGGGTCGACTCTGGGTCCCAAATTATTTATATTGTATATAAATTATATATGTAGGGTGACAAACTTCTTAAAATTTGTGGATTTTGCTGATGATACTAATATTTTCTGCTCTGGGGAAAAATTGCAGCAGCTTTTGGAGGTGGTCACAGCAGAAATGAATAAATTACATATGTGGTTTGACTTAAATAAATTAGCGATAAATTTAGATAAAACTAAATTTATGCTGTTTGGAAATCACAAAACTGATATACAAGTAATAGTAATGATTAATAATGTTGAAATAGAAAAGTAATAATAATAATTGGAATAAATTCATGGGGATGATTCTTGATTACAAAATCTGCTGGAAACCCCACATTAAACATGTGAGAGCAAAGTAGCACGGAGTATTGGAGTATTGGAGAAAGCAAGGCATATATTGAATGAGAAAGCACTTTATATTTTGTATAGTTCACTAGTGTTGCCATATTTAAATTACTGTGTTAAGGTATGGGGCAACACCTACAAAATCACCTTATAAACATTAAGCACAATACAAAAAAGAGCAATTAGGATAGTAAATAAAGTAGGATATTATGAGCATACCAATTTATTGTTCTTAAAATTACACAGTTTATGATCACACATTAATGATCTGCTAGAATTTAAAACTGCTCAAATAATCTATAAAGCAAAAAATAAACAATTGTTAACACATAGAGAGGGGGGTTATAACTTGAGAGGGGCTTTAAATATGAGACCACAAAATGCTTGGACAAATCTCAAAAGTATGTGTTTCGATTTGTGGGGTGGTTCTGTGGAATAGTTTAAACAATTTAATCAAAGAAAGTGTAAATATGTTGTCCCTGGTTACCATGGCAACCAGGACACCTCAGCCAGATCAGATAAACTTTATGACCTAAAAGTATGTAGAGAGAATCTTCCCCCTACTCAATTCTCTCTAAAACAGACACATACTTATGGAAGTAGAATAATGACAATAGTTTTTGAGACAAAGCATGCTGAATTCCACAAATAAAAAAAAAAGATGCATTGCAATTAACAGTGCTTGCATTTTAATGCCTTGTATTTCCAGGGCTTGCATTTTTAGGTCCTGAAATTTAACATAGTTGTTTATTTAAGCTGTGAATAATTCAATTAAAAATATTTCACACACACTTTCATAATTAAAAATTCAGTAATTCATATTCACCTTCCAGAATGGTCCGTGTGCGTTGCGTTTTTTTTTTTTTTTTAATTGAAAACAGAAACATGAGAAAACGGCACCATTTTCGTTTTTCTTTAAAAAAAAAAAAAAAAAAAAAAAAACAAGAAATCGCCTTGATTTTCAGTATAAACATGTGGAAACGCTGATAGTGTGTATGTTTAATTAAACATCTTCGCTGTTTCCCGTAGCTTACACTTAAGTAGCTTTCTCTACCACAAAGATTATAATGTTCTTTTACCCAATGCTGAAGTACAGAACTAACATTACATCTGAGGAAGACATATATTGCTTTCGGTTGCTTAGTTTCTGTAACTTTGTATCATGGCTTGTGTGACACTGTGCTGTAATACTGGGGTTCCCCTCATACGCCACACTCCAGGATTCCCTAACGACGCTTAACCCTCTGGGGTCGACAAACGCGTATACGCGTTTTGAGGCAGATTTTCCTGATAAGGCCGAAATGAGCTTGAATTACTCTGCCATTTTTGATCGTACAGATAAGAGCAATACACCATTCGAATCTGTAAGGGGTCTACTTTTATTTGTATACACTCATAACAACAACTAAACTTTGTGCTTTTGAAGAATAAAGAAAACAAACAGGGAGCGCTCTCTGTCTTCTCTGTCTCCGCGAACTGTTTTTAGAAACACGTCACTAAAATGAACTGTAACTCAGCAAATACTTCACACAGAGACATGGGAGTTATATCTATAGAAAGCTTGAAGTGTCTACTTTGAAATGAAGCAAGTCTTATCGAAAACAAACATTCTGTGATGAAGTAATCCGTATGAAACCAACATGATGTTCAGTTTGTCCCTTCTGACTCATTATCTCTGTGTTCCCGCCCCCGCGCGGCTCGAGCAGTTCATATGTAAATAGCCGCGTGGGACGTGCGCACGTGCAAACGCCCAACACAAACAAAGAGTGAGGAGCATTCATCGCGGCTACTGTTCGTTTCTGGAAGACGCGCTGAGTAAAAGCAGGATTTCCCTCGAAAGAAGAACACGATTTCATCCAGCAGAGGAGATGAGTAAGTAATGTTTATTTTTTGCGTTAGTTAACATTTTATTGTGTCATAAACTTGAACAGATTTACTAACAGTTAGTTGCGTTTTTCCCAAACAACAACATGATGAATGTTTAGACCATGTTTATTATTAATACTCTGTTCACAAATAGATTTTAATAGCGTGCTAAACAATAATAATTAGTTTCTCAGATATAAAATATCATTTTTTATAGTACAAAGTACATCCTTTTATTGTACAAAGCATGTTTGAGTCTGTGGCTATGGAATCATATCATAGGCTACTATAAAGTCATACATACTAGACTATATGACTACAAAATCATAGTTGGGTTTTTCCCAAACTATAATTCCTGACTACAGTTTGAAATTGTGTAAAACATTTTTAATATGAGGGGCAATTCACTGTATTTAAATTTCTTACGGCTCGATTATGTTTTCATGCTCTATATAAAACAATAAAAGTAATATGAGTGTACACTGTATGATGTACACTGTATGATGCTACGAGTCTAAGTATGTTTAGTACATGTTTATTATTAATAGCCTACTCTGTTCAGAAATAGATTTTAATAACGTGCTAAACAATAATAATCAGTTTCTCAGATATAAGATTTCTTTCTCTTTTTTTTATGATAGTACAAAGCATGTGTGAGTCTATGGCTACAAAACATTATATATATATATATATATATATATATATATATATACACAGATGCTCCTGATATTAACATGCTCACAAATGTTTTTTTTTTGTTTGTATTTTATTGAATCAGATACCAGAACCAGATGAATCCTGATGTCTCTTCAAACTGTTTTCCTCTGAGAGCGCTGAACCAACATCAGATGTTCAACTACACTGATATTCTATGTTAAACAACATGCTCCTTTTCTACTGATTATGTTTTTTTCTTCTTGAATCCATGGAAAGAAGTAGAAACACTTAAATAAAACACGTAAATATCAGGTATGATTTTCTTGTTTCACTTGTTAGACAGAATCTGTTGCAGGAATGACTCAAAGTCTGTTCACATCTTTGTGGTTAGATCAGTGTGCACAATAATGTGTCTTTGACCTTCATTATGTATGTTTTGATTATACTGTGTTGTAAATAAAATACAAATAATTAAAAAAAAAAAAAAAAAAAATTCAATGTCCTCACATTCTCTCTTACCTGCCTCACAGTCACAGTCACACTGATGGGCCATTAGGGGCCCATAGGGGAGGGCCCTTTGTCTCTCAGGTGAGACTCACTTAATATTCATGGCCATTACCACTCCCTCGCATATAGACCCTCGATCACAAAACATGTCTTGAAAATTTTAAATCAATATATTGTTTTCTGTGAATGAGTAAGCAGAATGATTTTCACATAATTTTGAAGTAAATATTCTAGCCTACAAGACTGATTACTCAAAAGTCTTGTTCAGGACTATTTAGTGTGGGTTTTAAGGCCTTATTTCAGCTACATTTTTTTCCCCAAAACTTACTAACCACGCATAATATTTTTTTTCTAAAAAATGCAAACATGTACATCTTGGTCACATATTATTGTAGGACAGTTTGTGCTGAATACAAAAAAAAATTACATGTTGGTCAATAGTATGTTTTAAGTAGCTGAAATAAGCACAAATATCAGGGCATGTCAAAACATCTCAAGCGCCCCAAAATGACCTCGGACCCCAGAGGGTTAAACAATGCTTCCCCAACAACGCGCCTCAGTGAACTAATACAGTGATATAAGACCTCAGATCTCAGAATACACTTTACTGATGATTATGTGAACTATATTGACAGTTAAGCAGATGTAGAATATGAACGAACACACAAGGTTTCATGCTGTTTCCTTCAGAAATCGGTTAAAGAAAGCACATTACGCGGCTCAGTAGTGCACTAACACAATGCTATTAGGCTTGTTTGAGATGCGCCTCGCCTGAAATGTAGGCGAGAGTAGGCGGCTGCAGTGAGGGGAGGAGTGAAATAAGCGCAGTCAAGACAGACAGTTCTGAGCTCTCGAAGTGGAACAGATACCAACGAGATCAAAGGTGGATATCGTGTTATTCTCACTCATGTGATGTGCTGCTGATAAACATGATAATTTCAGTTCTGTTGCTTTTATATGAATATAAATATATAATATTTAATAAATAAATATTTAATCCCATACGAAAGGCATGTTTATCATCCATTTCTACTTTAATAAAAACATGTATTTTAGATTTTTATAGAAATATGACAACTATCACATATCTCACACAGAGATCGCACTGTCTTAGTATTTGGGAATATTGAATGTAATTAATCAGCATGACATCAGAACAAGGCAGACGTAACTCGAACACTTTTCTGACCGGCGATCGGTTCTGCGCAGATTTTGCTCATCTCAAGCAAGCCTATTAAAAGACCAAACTCAGATCTTACTGATGATGCAAACAGATGCAAATATGAATGCAAGTAACGACACATGCAAAACTGCACGTTAAACATTTCCCATAAAGAAAACATTTAAAGCGGTTTGTTGCCTCAGTGATAATAAATGATTAAATTCAGCATCTAATTAATAAAATGTATTACAGTATATTATGTAAATTTAAGCAGATGAGCCCAGAATATGAGCCCACAACCAACAAGTTTCATCAAACCATTTTTTCTCCCATAGAAAAGCAAGCGCGGTAGTTTTAGGTTTGATATTCACTGCATATTCACCTAGGCTGCTTTAGGGACCGTCTGCGAATTTACCTCACAGTATAAAACGAAGGAATAATTGATTAAATTATTTAAAATTAATTATTAAATTCCAATAATTTATTCAAATGAATGTTTACAGTAAATGAATAATTCACTCAAACTGACTAAATATATAATGCCAATAACTCGCCTTTGACAATACTTTCCCTAAGTATGTACACTACACAAATATTTTTAAGAAAAAAAATAGTAATTCACCAAAATGGGATTTTTCGTGTACCAAATGTTGTATGTTACTAGTGACCAGACTGACTTACTACAGTTGAAATTTTGCCAATATCTTCCTCACTGTACATACAGTATTCTTAAGAAATTACTTCTTTTTATATATATGCTCCAAAGGTTGTAGTACATTCCTAGTGACTAGACTGACTTACTATAGGTAACATTTTGCTAATACCTAAATACATAAAGTACATCAATATTTTATACTACAACCTTTGGGACATGAAAAGGCACTTTTGGGGTCTTACAGATTTTTTTGTTTGTTTTTGTTTTAAATAATTGTGAATGGTACATACAGTAAGGGAGATATTGTCAAAATTTCACAACGTGAAAAACCCTTTTGGTGAATTACTGTAGTTTTTAAAAATATATATATATTTGTGTAACGTACATACCGTAAGGGAGATATTTGCAAAATCTAGCCTGTAGTAAGTCAGTTTTTATCTAGCAACGTACTACAACCGTTGGAACATGAAAATAACCCTTTCCAGGGATCTTTTATATGTAAATAATTGTGTAATGTACATATATATAAAGGGAGGAATTGGCAAAATCTCATCTGTAGTAAATCACTAAGAGCAATACAAGCTTTACAATTTGACTGTGTTATTTTAAATGTTAAAAGTCATTTTAATTTAAATACATTGGACGTTTTAACCCAGTCGGTGGAATTGTCAGACGGTCCCTTGGGTGCGATAGCTCGTCAATGCTTTCTCCGGTTTACATTCGCAGCAACAATACACCTAGGCAGTTTTGAACTCCTTTTTTATGTTAATATGAAGTGGTTGCTTACTGTTAAAACTAATCGTGGTATTGCTATCTTTGTAGGACTGTTGACTCTACAGATCAGTGGTAAGAGAAAGCAACGAAAATGCAGCACGTGGCTTTCTTCTGACCTTATTTGCTTGCCTGTATATAGTTTGCATAATCATCAGTAAAGTGTATTCTGAGATCTGAGGTCTTATACCACTGTATTAGTTCACTGAGGCGTGTCGTTGGGGAATCCTGGAGTGTGGCGTATGAGGGGAACCCCAGTATTACAGCACAGCGTCACACAAGCTACCGAAAGCAATATATGTCTTCCTCAGATGTAATGTTAGTTCTGTACTTCAGCGTTGGGTAAAAGAGAATTATAATCTCCTTTGTGGTAGAGAAAGCTGCTTACATGTAAGCTACAGGAAACAGCGAATATGTTGAATTAAACATACACACAATCGGCGTTTCCACATGTTTATACTGGCCCCGATAATCAAAACTTATACTTAGCGCTTGCTCCATTTCTGCAAATCAGTTTTTGTGAATGAATGACTTGATCCACATATGGCCTTCATCAACAGCCGCTTGCGCCACCTGCTGGTGAGCGGCTGACATCAGCTGGAGATCATGCATCCGTGCTCTACTGCTATTCCTGCGGTTCCTGGATGTGCACCGCTGAATTTTGTGGCAAATTTTAACCACTGAATATGGCAGCGAATTTGGAAAGTGAAATAAAATGACCGAAATTTGCCTGTCAAGTATTATACATCGTATTTTTAAACAGATTGAATATTTTGGAAGTGAATTCTAGAAGGTGAATATGAATTATTGAATTTTTAATTATGAAAATGTGTTTGAAATATTTTGAATTTAAATATCCACAGCTTAAATAAACAACTATGTTAAATTTCAGGACCTAAATATGCAAGCCCTGGAAATACAAGGCATTAAAATGCAAGCACTGTTAATTGCAATGTATCTTTTTTTCGATTTGTGGAATTCAGCATGCTTTATGTTTCAAAAACTATTTTCATTATTCTACTTCCATACATACTGCTATAGGAAACAACTTATTTCATTAATTCATAGACAGATTTTTCTTTGACCTTCCTATCACATATCCTCAGGTCATTGTGTATATTATTACTGTTCTTGTATATTGCCTTTTGTATTGTGTACTGTTTTATGCCTGCTTATGATAGAACCACTCGTTCATGCAACCTTACCTATGCATGTTTAGTATCTATGAATTCGTCTTCAGATGATCTAATCGAGAGTGTATATTACATGTTTATACCTATGCAACATATTTGTGTCCTAAGAATCTTTAGTAGTTTTTGCATTAACCCCAGTCGAATTACATATGCAAATTACCATGTTCAGAGACAAAGAGTTGTAAACTTTTCCCCCAAAAGTGCAAGTCACCAAGGGCTCTTTGACTCCCCGGAGGTGTGATCTCTATAGCAGATAAAGCTCTCACATCAGTAACCCGCCTCACCAGTCTGTGGTTCTGTTAGATACTGAGAAGTTAAGGATGTGAGCTAGAAGTCTTCTGTACCTTATGTTTGAGCCAGGCTTCGGCCTTGACTTTCCATTCATCAAAGATCCTCGGATCTCAGCAGATGTCTCTCTTAGTTCTCTCATCACCTTCATCTGGGAGAAAACTCTCCCAATCACCACCGAGCCAGAATAACATCTTTTGGAGTTCATCACCCTTCAAACCCGGAAGAACTTGAAGAACTCCAACACCACCAAACCTTCAAACCATCAGAACTTTCATCCGAGATTGCATCCGGACACTCGGTCAGTGACTAAGGCAATGCAAGTATCGTACATTTAACTAAACAAAACAGAGGTTTAGTATAAGCTGTAGACCCCGTTATAAACGGCGCTGATGCTTTTTAACTCAGGTGGTTCTGACTCATTTTCCATTACTGCATTCTCTGGTTTCTCTAATGCAGGGTTCCTCAAATCTTTCCCTGGAGGGCCAATCTGCTGCAGAGTTTAGCTCCAACCCTGATCAAACTCCCCTACCTGTGATTTCCTAATGATCTTGAAGACACTGATTAACATGCTCAGGTGTGTTTGATTAGGGTTAGATCTAAACTCTGCAGGAAAGTGGATCTCGTGGGCCAGATTTGAGGATCCCTGCTCTAATGGCTTCATTCATCCACTTTAGCTCCACTTTTGTATGTACGCGTGAGTGTATGTATATTTGTTTGTTTGTTAAGACTAGTTTGTGTTTAGTTAATAAAACTCTAGTGCACAAATTACATGTGTTTCTGATTCTGCCTTGTAGATAATATCCCTTTACGATTTTGATCTTTACTACATGCTCTAATGCTTTCATACTTAGGAAAGTATTTTCTGTGGCCACAAAAATATCCTTTCTTAGAGTTGATATGAACTTACACGGAATGTTTGCAGGACGAACAGATTAGATGATGGAAATTTAATTTTGCTACAGTTACTACTTGCAGCTGATATAAATAATTGTAATTAATCATAATTAATTGTAATTATTTATATGCATTTCCCTTTTGAGCTGATTTGCTACACCTGATTTATCTTATCTAAGCGTGTTTTGGTATTGGTAAATATTGGGGGTAGGAATTGATAAGCCTAGGGCTTCTACCTGGCCCTTTTCGAAATAGGTTGAGTATGTTGTCAAAAAAAAAATTGTCTTTGTAAATTTTGTAATGTTTATTTTGTTATTCATTTGTATATTGTATCATATGTTTTCCTTCTTTTTTTTACTATTTCTAAATAAATAAATCAAATAAGTTGGGGAGTAAAAGAACAGCACTCTCTTCCACACCATTTAAAAATAAAGATACCAAAAGAAGAGTTTAAGAACCAACATCTAAAAAGATATATTTAATACTCCTTAAGTTACGGGCATGCAAACTTTGGCGGGAAAAAAAACTGAAAGTTACTTTTCCTCATTTTTCACTATTGGCATATAATGCAAAGATTGTGTAACCCTGGTATGGTAAGTACACACTAGGTTCGGTTGAATATATACATATACAGTAGTCTGAAAACCCCAATTCAACAATTTATCTTAAGAAGTGTTGGAGTCAGAAACAACAAGTACTTGTATACAAAAAGATAACTTGTATTAATTGAACAACAAATAAAATAACAATACAATAACCAAATGTGTGTGTGCGGTATCAGTGTACGTGTATCACTTGATGAATTAAGGATCACCAGTTCAATCCATTCAGTTCACGTTGCTGAGCTCAGATTAGTTGTTCCAATTCACGCGATGCAAAGTTCCTTTTGGTTCGGTATCAAGAAAATGTTCTAGCAGGAGAAATCCATAAATCGTAATTCACAGTCCTACCAAAACGCTGGATGCAAGGACATCTCTGCACAGATCAATTGAAGGTCACCAATTCAAGCTGGGTAGCTCGCCATCTTCTATCCAGAAGAGAGAGTTCAAGGGAAAACCAAAAACCTGGCCGAGATTCAATGTTCTTTCATTCATGAAATCAATGACAATATAGTTAACAATTCTCCTGCACCCTTTTCTGATGCATATGCTCCTTTTATTACTCTTTCAAACAGCAACACAATTTCGCTAAGTTTTCTTTGCAGCTTAATCTTTTTTCTTTATGGCTCGTAACCTTCGTCTCAATCTTCCACTGCACTCTCACATCCGTTCTATGTATATAGCAGGGGCGGAGCTTGAAACATTTAACCAATCACAAAAACCTGTTCATGACTGCTCAACAATTGCTAGGCAGATTTCCTAAATTAAGGTTTTTCGGAGCATCATAATTGGCTCATTAAAATAAGGGCAATAATATAATATAACAATTATTAACTTTAGCAATTATAAGAATCACATTCCTATAAAACTTCTTATGGGGGTTACACCTGCTAAAGGAAACAGATTTTACTAAAGGCAACAGACCAACCAATCTCTGTGTAAAAATAAAATAATGATGTTGCCTTTTTTGCCAAATTTAGTTGATTTGACTCGGCATTACCCTGCAGCCATTAAAAATTTCATTTTACAAAGTATGACACGTGCATCATTTATCTGTTACTCACCCAGTTGCTCCAGTACTACAGTTGTATTGGCTGAAAGTCCTCCAGCAAACACCTGACACATGTAAAGTCCTTTATCTTCAGTTCTGACACTCTTCAGTCTGAGAGAGAAGTTTCCTTTGGAGGTTTCATCAGTGAAGAACTCAACTCTGTCTCTGTATCGCTCATCTGATGAATCTGGTAAAGCCTTATTTTCTTGGAAGAGCAGAACCATAATATCTTCATCTTCATCCGTTTTCTTCCATGAAACCTCTTCAAAGTCTTCAGGAGGGATGTGAGAGTCTACAGAGCAGTTCAGAGTGACGTCTTCACCCACAGACGCAGATATGGAGCGACTCGATCCTGTTACTAGCAAACGGTCTAAAAGACAAACAGTTATATAATCACACCATAAAATATAAAGCAATTAGTAATTAATCAGTAATTAGTTTCTGTAAAATTATATTGAAGATTAAGGAACTCATGTGGTCAATACTCACCAACATCATCATCTTTTATTTGAACCACAGTCTCACCAGAGTCTTGCTGAATGTACACTCTACATCTGTATTGTCCCTCATCTTCAGCTCTCAGGTCGTCCAGACGGAGGGAGAAGTTTCCACGCTGAATCTCTTCAGTAAAGAAATGAGCTCTATGCTGATAATCCTGCTGCTGGGATTCTGCTCGACTCTCACCATCCTGATACAGATGAACTAAAGTATCTGAGTCTGTTCTCTTCCACTCCACCTCCAGACCCTCCACTGATAAAAGTTCATCAACAGAACAGGGCAACACCACCGAAGATCCCAGAGGAGCAACCAGAGGACCAGAGGGACCTTTTACAATCAAACCTGAGACAGAGAAATCAAATAAAGCTCGTTTAGTAGCTTCTCCAAGCATAAATGGACACATACTAACACAGAGCATCATTACTGACATGAACAAGTGTTTCTGTACAGTAGGTGCATTCAGGGGTGTTGCTAGGGCACGACCGCAAATGTTGTTTTTGGTTTCTAGTTATTTATGCTGTTTACTCACACAGGGTCACTGACAGCCTCATGATTTTGGTGTTTACATTTACTGCACACTTATAGCATCACAATATTTAATATTGGGAAACATGTAATTCAAAAGGTTTCTTAGACTCAATCCTCAGTATTTGACCATTTGTTTCACAATAATCATACTGTGATGATAGAGGAGAGGTAAGAAACTCATGTTTCTTTGTGTTTATCTCATCCACTACCTCAAGCATTGTTCTTTTAGATGTAAAATGTACATAAAGATGGACTCAGATTCCCATAGGCATAAAGGGACCCCATAAAGCCCCAAAAAATTAACTTGGGGTCTCCTGATTTTTCAAAAAAAAAAAACTAAAGTACTTGAAACATGAAACTAATGAAAATGAAAATTAAATGAAAAGTGTTGATTGCTGTAATATATTTAGACCTGCTCATGTCACATTTATTTTTACACATTTTTACAGTGTTGTGCATTATAACCAATCACACACGATTCTGTTGTGTTTATGAACACTATAGCCAATCAGAGGGGTTCAGATGAATCATCGCTGAAACCCCAGAATTTCGTTCAGGCTGTGCGTGTGCTATTTTAATAACTTATAAAACGGTTAGTTCCATTCCTCGATTCTGATTGGTCGGCAAGTGTGTTTTATTCACGATACAGCATGGTTATGAACGCTTCAGCGATCCGTTCTGTGTATCGCTGAGCAACACCCTTAGCAACATAATCAATAGCATTCAAAACTGTTTAATGTATTATGTATTTCGGCAGAATAACTGTCTGTTATTTGATTAATGAAGCATGAGTGACCCCTGCTGACGTTATGTAGCATCTTTCATCTTTAATTTTGAGACCCCGCCCATCTAAATAAACGCTTCTCATGAGATGTGTTGATGAGTGTGCGGCGCGCGTCTGAGTGAAAGACTGCAGTTTCCGAAGAGAGGAGGGAATATTACTGAATTTATTAGTTTTCTGTTTCAGGTATGATTCTGTATGTCCATCAGTTTACACTGTAATGACGCTTGCAAACTCGCGCTGTGCCGCGAACAGTGTTGGGCACGTTACTTTAAAAAAGTAATTAGTTATAGTTACTAGTTACTTCTCACAAATAGTAACTGAGTTAGTAACTGAGTTACATCATTATAAAAGTAACTAATTACCAGGGAAAGTAACTATTGCATTACTTAAAAAAAAAAAAAAAAAAATCAAATGTCAAATAACTTTGGATGCCCCCAATATTAAATATGTTAAATGAATGAAATGGACACTAAAAAGAATAAATTATTATTATAAAACATTGTGCATTAACCTACAATATTTATCTACTGACACTTAGTATCAGTCAGTCAAGCATTATAATATAATATTATGATAATTTAATATTATATGATGATAGAACTTTAGTAATTAGAATAACCAAGTATGAATGCATATTTGTCATCAATATAAAACGCACTAAGGATTAATGAGCTGCTGGGTTCATAAATATTAATCACGTTGTCTGCATTCGCTTGAATTGATTTGCTGAAATCAAAACAGGGACGATAATAGGTGAGCGCCAGCCAATGAGATTGTCATTTGCGCATTAGTTCCGCCCCCTAACAAGGCAAGGCAAGGCAAGTTTATTTATATAGCACATTTCATACACAGTGGTAATTCAAGGTGCTTTACATAAAAGGAAGTCAAATAGTCATTAAAAAATAGTAATCACAACAATAAAAACAAGGAATTTAAAAACCGACATTCTCAAGCTTTGTTCAAACTCTTCCACACTAAGTGGAAAAACCTTCCAAAACACCTAACTATTCCACTACTTCACCCCCTACTTACTTTGACCATCTTAAAGCAAACAAATTGAACTCCTACTTTCAACTGATTAACCAACACACTTGTCTTTCTTTGCCCACATTCTCTTTACCATCACAGTACTTACTTAAAATGATACGATTGATTTAAGAAATTAAAAATAATAATAAATCACAATGATAAAAACAAAGTGATTTAAAAATTTATTTTAAAAGAATTTAAAACATTTAAGAATAGAAAGTGATTATACATAGTGCAATCAGTTCGGACGTAGCACAGTGCTCTTTCAACAAATGCACAGCTAAACAGATGAGTTTTGAGTCTGGATTTAAAAGTGGCTAATGTTTTAGCACATCTGATCTCTTCTGGAAGCTGGTTCCAACTGTGGGCGGCATAATAGCTAAAAGCGGACTCCCCTTGTTTTGTGTAAACCCTTGGTATTTCTAACTGACTCGATCCTAATGATCTGAGTGGTCTGAGTGGTTTATATTCAGTGAGCATATCTCCAATGTATTTAGGTCCTAGGCCATTTAGAGATTTATAAACGAGTAAAAGTACTTTAAAATCAATCCTAAATGTAACTGGAAGCCAGTGTAAGGACCTGAGGACTGGTGTAATATGCTCAAATTTTCTGGTTCTACTCAGAATCCTGGCAGCAGCGTTCTGGATGAGCTGCAGCTGTCTAATGGTCTTCTTCGGAAGGCCGGTGAGGAGACCATTACAATAATCCACCCTGCTGGTGATAAAAAGGCATGAACAAGTTTCTCCAAGTCTTGACTGGAAACAAAACATCTAATTCTTGCAATGTTTTTGAGATGATAGAAAGCTGATTTAGTTACTGCTTTGACATGGCTACTAAAACTAAGGTCTGACTCCAGAAACACCCCAAGATTTTTGACTTGGTTTTTAGTTGATTGACCCCTAGAGTCAAGGTATGCATTCACCTTGATAACTTCATCTTTGTTACCAAATGCAATGACTTCAGTTTTCTCCTTATTTACCTGAAGAAAGTTCTGGGACATCCAACAGTTTATTTCATCAGTGCATTGGCAGAGGGAGTCAATGGGGCTATAGTCATTTGGAGATAAGGCTGGGCAAATCTGCGTATCATCAGCATAGCTGTGATAGGCAATTTGGTTCTTTCTCATTATTTGACTTAGTGGGAGCATATACAGGCTAAACAAGAGTGGTGCAAGAATTGAGCCTTGTGGGACTCCGCATGTCATGGATGTCCACTTAGACTTATGCTCTCCTATACTCACATAATAACCTCTCCCTTCTAAGTATGACCTGAACCATTTGAGTACCATCCCAGAGAGCCCGATCCAGTTTTCCAGTCTCTCTAGAAGTATGTTATGATCAACAGTGTCAAACGCAGCACTAAGATCTAGTAGTACCAGAACTGATATTTTGCCTGAATCAGAATTGAAGCGAATATCATTTATTATCTTAATGAGTGCTGTCTCTGTGCTATGATGTGCTCGGAAACCAGATTGAAAATTGTCCAGGTATCCATTTAAGTTTAAGTGGTTGTTCAGCTGATTATAAACTACCTTTTCAATAATCTTACCTATGAACGGAAGATTTGATATTGGTCTATAGTTGTTCAACATGGTGTTATCAAGATTGTGCTTTTTCAGAAGGGGCTTAACAACTGCAGCTTTCAGGGAGTTTGGGAAAGTCCCAGAAAGAAGTGAAGCGTTCACCACCTCTAAGAGATCTGCTTCTAAACAGTTAAGCACACTTTTTAAAAAAGATGTGGGAAGTGTGTCAAGATAGCAGGTTGATGATTTAAGGTGCTGTACTATTTCTTTCAAAATTTTGCAATCAATTTCTTCAAAAACAGACATAGTCACTTCTTTTTGAAATTGCGGTCGAATCTGTGTGACCTCTGCAAAAGTAGATATGCCAATCTCCTTTCTGATATTATTGATCTTCTCAGAAAACAAGGAAGCAAACTCATTGCATTTACTGTCGGAGAGCATTTCACTGGGAATCTGACTTGGGGGGTTTGTCAGTCTCTCCACAGTAGCAAAAAGAGTGCGAGAGTTGTTTAAGTTACTGTTTATAAGGTTTGAGAAGAAGGACTGTCTAGCTGTGGCTAGTTCCACATTGAAAGCATGAAGGCTGTCTTTATAGATGCTATAGTGAATTTCAAGTTTTGTCTGCCGCCACATCCGCTCAGCTTTTCTGCATTGTCTTTTCATACTCTGAACTGCTGTTGATTTTCTCCATGGTGATTTTTGTCTGCCATTTTTCTTGCAGACCCTTGTCGGAGCAATATCATCAATAACATATTCAGATGCAACCCTATTTGTAATCTTTAACATTTTCATAACTAACTAATTTAATTACACATTTTTTTCTCAGTAACTGTAACGAATTACTGTTACATTTATTTTGTAATTAAATTACGTAACACCGTTACATGTAACTAGTTACTCCCCAACACTGTATATATATATATATATATATATATATGTGTGTGTGTGTGTGTGTGTGTGTGTGTGTGTGTGTGTGTGTGTGTGTTTTCGTGACAAATGAGGACATAAATTTGTATAATGACAAGGGTATGACAGGTATTACAAGGAGAAGGTGACTTTTCAGGACATTACCCCATGTCCCCACTTTTCAAAACGCTTATAAATCACAGAATGGAGTGTACTGAAAATCTGAAATGGCATAAAGTTTCCTGTAAGGGGTAGGTTTAGGTGTAGGGTTGGTGTAGGGCAATAGCACATACAGTTTGTACAGTATAAAAACCATTACGCTTATGGGATGTCCCCACTTTTCACAAAAACAAATGTGTGTGTGTGTGGTTTCAATGTTTTTTGAGCAGCAAATCAGCATATTAGAATGATTTTTGAAGGATCATGTGACACTGAAGACTGGAGTAATGATGCTGAAAATTCAGCTTTGATCACAGAAATATATTCAAATAGTAAAAAATAGTTCACAATAGTGCCGCTTTTGCTGTATTTTAGATCAAATAAATGCAGGTTTGGTGAGCAGAACATGTTTTTGAAAAAAAACATAAAAAATCTTTACTGTTCAAAAACTTTTGACTGGTAGTGTTTAGGCAACTTTAATTTTTCTCTTAATTGGCTGAGAAATCAAATACACTACGGGACAATAACCAATAGGCTAATAATGATTTGTTTACATAAACACTTTTTTTTTAATCACATAATAAGGCATAATAGTTTCTGTACAGTAAAAAAATGCTATGTCAATTAGCACTGCATTGTTCATATACTTCATTACCTGGAGATGACTTGAAAAACACAGATAGGCCTAAACCATATATTGTCGCATCGTGTGTTTCATGTCTTCACATTTCCAAATGTTTGTGTTTTTCTTCAGTTCATACAGCGATAGCTGGACGCTTTGTCCATATTAGGGATTTCCTGGTACATCATAAGTAAGTAACCTTATTGCTTTTATAAAATGGTTACCACACAATAAAAAATATTAAAACCCAAAATTTATGTGTTAAAATGTTACTTTTTTAAAGCAAGTTCGTTAAATGCTGTCCTTCTGCTAAAAAAAAAAAAATCCTGACTGCAACAGTAAACAGCAAGAGTATGTTTCGAACCTGCCTCTCATCTAATGGAGCTTAAATAAAAACAGAGAATATGAGCTCTTATCATCCGCTGTGTCATTTATTTTTTAAACACCGTAGCGTCAGAACGAGTCAGACAAAACTAAGATTCGATCAGAACATCGAAACATGAGGAGCCGAAATTCCAGAAGAGGCCCAAGAAAACAGGACATCATAAATCACATTCCTAAGCGCCATGAGTCTGGAGCAAGCCTTACCAACAAGCCTCTTTCACAGAACAGTTTGCAACATTAAGACAAAAGAACACTTATCGATAAGTCCAACATAGGAAGGAGATAAAAATAGTCAAGATTAATGGTGAAGATTAAGAGATTAATGGTAAAGATTAAGAGATGGCCATCACATGGCGTTCCACAAGAGAAATCACAAGCTTCTTTAGATTGACTTCTCCCCCACACATAGAAGACAAAGAACCAGACTGAAATTCCTCTGTCCAAAGAACATGTCTTTTGGTCTCCACGGAGACTTTCTTTTCCATATGCACATAAAACCATCCTAAAAGGACATTGCTAGGCATAACACTATATTATGTATGTAACCACATATTAGACTATCATGTTTTAAGCACATATTATGTATGTCTTTATAATAACTATTGAATGACTTTAAGGTTAGTCGTGTTTGGTATGTATGAGCTTAACAATTCTAGCTTGAAACGTTTCTTCCAACTGATTCTTTGTCAAATGTATCATATTCTGGTTATAGAAATCACATCCAAAAGTATATTTATGCTGATTTATGATGGAAGGAACAACCCTAGCTAAGATAATAGCCTATCTAATTGGTCAAGACACGAAATGGGATGTGTCCCAAAAGCCGAGTTTAAAACCTCAGGACACCATCAAATCTCTCTTTTTCTCTCTTTCATCCCTTCTCCCCTTCTTCTTCTCGCCACCGCGTTTTGACCCTGTTTTAGCGCTCTTTGAGCGTGCTCTGGCCTACAGGCCAGTTGCTACTTAACACCACGATGAGAAGAAAAACCATCTAGTCTCGTTACGCATTTTATTCTTTTACTTTAGTTTCTTTTCTTTCCGTTGAGTCTCGTGTTCAAAAGTTAAGTTTGCCGCAAAGTCCAGCTCCGACTGCACCCGCTTCAAACTTCAACTAGCAACGGACTCCAAGACCATCCTCAGCCAACGCCCAACCATTGGCTTCCCAAGACATCACTTCAGAGACTACTGAACTTCCAGCCAATCACCAACTCGGGAAAACCCCTTTCCTGCAACGACGACGAAAGGAATCCCTGTAACACAATGCAACGCAAGTAAAACAACTCCAGATTCTAACTGAGCTGGTGCATTTAATATAAATTTTAGCCTCATTGAGAAACTCAACGCGAGGGTTAATTAAGTGATTGATGGTTGTTCAGGTCTATGCAATAGCACATATTGCTATAAACTTGGGATTTCACATTCTTATTCTCTAAACTCATCCTTTCTCTCTTTCTGCAACGTGTGAATGCGTGTGTTCATGTTAGATTAGTTTATGTCTTAGGTTTATATAAATAAAGTCTTATTTATATTTAAAAGAGAAGTATCTTGTGTTTTGTGCTTACAAGTTAATGTCTTAGTCTGCTGATCTTGTTACTGTGCTTATTAATAGTGTTTTCACTATATTTTGGATTTTAATATCCAGTGCAGAAGTAATGTTATACAGCTCGTTCAGGGAATCGCTGCCGACTCAGTGATCAGCCGCAAAACAGTGATTCTGTTCAAATTCCCTATAAGATCATAAATGATTCCCTTTGAGCTAAATTAAATTATAGTTATGTATCAAACCCTAGCTCTTATCATCTGCTGTGTCATTTATTTTTTAAACACCATTTATGATATTTTCTCACACACATACATCTGCTTATCTCACAGCTTGAGAAAACTTCTGTTTTCCGTCTTTTCATTTTAAAACAGACCGATTCGCGGCCAGTGATGGTAATAACTGCATTATAAATAAACGGCCTTACTAACGGCGTTATTTTTTCAGTAACGAGTAATCAAACAAATTACTGTTCCCCCCGTTACAACACCGTTACCGTTACTGACAATAAAATGTGGCGTTACTATATTATATTATTAGAATTTAATGAATGGATGGCAGTGTAGCTGTATTTGACGTACCGTAAACTCTAGTGTGAAGCACGACTCGCCGTCACTTTCTCTCACATACACGCACGCAAAGAAAGATACAGAGCAAGAGAGTCTTTATTAACATGCAGAATTGAGCGCTACATGTAAACGATATTCTTTGTTGTATTTTCCTGTCAAAATAACGGCGTTCCTTTGGAATTATTCAGCTTTTAAGAACTCCCGGTTTCTCTGTCTCAGAGTATGAGTGACCACAGGACTTTAAGTCATCTTGTGGTTGACACATTCCACAAGGACACTGATAACACCACACAGCCAAAACAAACTTTCCTCATGGAAACTATCCCGGCTGAGCCCTGCCCAACGAGCTCTTCACAGACAGACTGTGACGTACTACAACAGCTCCAAGACTCAGCACCCAAGGACAACTATCTGGAAAACAGCCAGGGAAGCCAGGACAGCATATCACAGCCACCGGAAACACCAGAGCCAGAGCCCATCTCACCAGACACACTATCCCTCTCTCCAGAATCTCCACTTCTAAGCTTCTCACAGAAAATGGAGGAACTGCTGTATGCTGGGACCAAACTCTCCCACTCATTCGCCGCAAGCCCCCAGATATCAACTAAAAAAAAAAAAAAAACGGCGGGCCCCACAACCACCAAAGTCAGCAGGCCCAGCTCTCCCTCCTCCTCCTGTGAGAGTTCTCCGACCGCTGCCACAACGCCAGGGCCCAAACCCTCCTCCATCGGCTGTAGGTGAACAAAAAACAACTGATAACAGCTCTCAGTGATATGTGTCGGGTCCCCGCTATATTAGCAGCAATACTCACAAATGTTTACAGAACAAGCGGGAACCCAGTGTGCCTGTAGCCTTCTATATTTTATCGTTTTATCACGTGATAGAAAGTCTAAGGCCTTCTCAAGCCGTACGGCTGACCCATCTAATCTGCGGCCTATAATGCATCAATCTGAGATTGCTGTAGAGACAAGATGTAATTCCATCAAGTTAGCATTTTTAAACATTCGTTCACTAAAAAATAAATCATTTCTGATCAATGATCTTATATCCACAAACAACCTGGATTTTATGTTTCTAAATGAAACATGGCTTGAAGACAGCTGCAGTGCAACAGTCCTCAATGAAACAGCCCCTCCTAACTTTCACTTTACAAGTGTCTGCAGAACTGTTAGGAGAGGTGGAGGTGTAGCTGCTCTATTTAAAGATGTTTATCAATGCAAGCAAGTGTCATTTGGTCAGTATTTGTCCTTTGAATATCTAGGTATTGTGCTGAAAGGTGCTCCACGCATTCTGTTTATCGTTATTTACAGGCCTCCAAGATACTCTCCAGACTTTGTTGAAGAGTTCACAGAACTGTTATCAATGATTTCCTCAGAGTTTGACTGTTTTACTATTGCAGGGGATTTTAATATTCACATAGATAATGCAGAAATCAAAACTGCAAAAGAAATTATAACTGTCCTAAACACTTTTGATCTGACCCAGCATGTGCATGAACCCACACACAATCGTGGGCACACTCTAGATTTACTCATCAATAGAGGTCTAAACATTTCATCCAATGTTGTTAAGGAAGTTTCACTATCTGATCACTTCTGTATTTTCTTTGATATATTGATCTCTGTTACCACTGAATCTAGATCTGTCTCTGTCAGAAAGAGATGCATTAACGAGAACACTAGTGCGCTATTTATGAAGGCTATATGTTTAACACCAAGTATTCCTGCAGACTCTGTTGATCTTCTCCTGGATTCTTTTAACTCAAAAGTTAAGAATGTTAGCTTAGCATAGATCATTGAATCCGATTAGACCAGTAGCATCGCGTTCAAAAATGACCAAAGAGTTTCAATATTTGTCCTATTTAAAACTTGACTCTTCTGTAGTTATATCGTGTACTAAGACCGGCGGAAAATGAAAAGTTGCGATTTTCTAGGCTGATATGATTAAGAACTATACTCTCATTCCGGCGTAATAATCAAGGAACTTTGCTGCCATAACATGGCCGCAGCAGACGCAGTGATATTACGCAGCGCCTGAAAGTAGTCCCCAGCTATATTATAACTAGTTACCTAGCTGGGGACTACTTTCAGGCGCTGCGTAATATCACTGCGCCTGCTGCCGCAGCAAAGTTCCTTGATTATTACGCCGGAATGAGAGTATAGTTCTTAATCATATCAGCCTAGAAAATCGCAACTTTTCATTTTCCGCCGGTCTTAGTACACGATATAACTACAGAAGAGTCAAGTTTTAAATAGGAAAACTATCGAAACTCTTTGGTCATTTTTGAACGCGATGCTACTGGTCTAATCGGATTCAATGATCTATGCTAAGCTATGCTAAAAGTGCTATCGCCAGATCCAGAGATCAGCTGAATGGATTCAAAAACGGTAAAACTCAACTTATTAACTCTGGGGGAATTGGAGAATGAGCCTATTTCCAAAAAAAGTGGAGTGTTCCTTTAAAAACATAGGATGTGTTGAATAATATTAATTTGTTGTTAGAATTTGTTAAAGCGGTGCTATTCTGATGCTTTTGATTGGTTCTCTGGTTTGAACTTGCGGTGCACCACGTCTGCCAATTACGTTAATCCACATTGCCGCTAAAAGCTTTAGGCTGCTACAACCTGTCTGAGAGTTGCCAACATGGCGAGTGATAAAAATGCATTTCAGTGATGGAAATTTAAAAATAATTTCATCCTGAAATCCGATAAGGGCGCAAATATAATGGTTCAGTGCAAAATTAGTTTGCCAGCTGTTAAAATGCTTTCGACATCAAAGGCTTCAATGTCAAACCTGAGGAAGCATCTGCAGGTATGTAACCTAGCCTTTCTTTATTTTATAAAAGCATATAGTTTTTGTCATTGTGAGTTTACAGAAATAAAAACAGACCCTTTTGTTTCGAATGATACATTACTCGTTTCTGTATAATAAAAAGTGACGGAGTAGTCAGCCGATTTACTGTAATGTTAGCTGCTATGTGGAAAAAATCCACCAAAACGCGCCAGCGCTTTCATCGACCAACAGACTCCTCTGGCCAAAGCAATTTTACCACTAAGTTAACCCATTTTAATTTTGAATGTCATTTGTAAAATCAGTGTTTAGACTACTGTGTGATTTTCAACTGAAAAGTGACTTATTATTTGAATGATGACAATCTGCTGCAGTTTCATTTCGAAAAATATAACCTATTTTTCTTGAGGGTTTGAATTTTTTTTCTTAGAATGTTAACATAACGTGCCACCTAGTGGACAAATCTCTCAATTAGTTTGTCTCATTTTGTCTTGCAAAATAGAGCTATCATCTAGTAAAACACCCCAAATGGTCATTGAATCTAAGCAATGTTTTAGATGGAATGTAACTTTTTAATTTAAAACAAAAAAACAATACAATACCATGGATTTTATGGCAGCTACACTGGGGAGTCTGTTTGGATTTGGCAGTATAAAACTAGAATCTACTATTGCTTCTGTTAGTGAGAAATAAATATTAGGCCTTATATGGTGTAATGTTTTCCCTTCACACACACATAGTGGTAAAAAGAATAGTATGCAGATGTTTTACTATTTTTTATTATATCAGAAAAAAAACATGTTTTTACTACAGTATAATGATCTAGAATTGTGTTTTCTCTTAAATATAACTAAACATAACTATCTCTGTTTTTTTTAGAGGAAACGTCCAAGAACTTTATTGATGCAAGACACAACATCGAGTCAGTCTGATGCTATGGACGATGCATCGGCAATCTCCTCTACCCATGTGGCTACACAACCCCCTTTGAAGCAAGCAAGGATAGAATCAGGGCTTAGCGTGTCACAGCAATGCGTGAACCAACTGTTGTTCAACTTTCTGGTTGATGATGTACAGTGCTTTTCACTGGTGGAGCAACCATCCTTCCGAAAATTGATTGAGGGTATCAGTGGTGGGAAGAAAGTGATGTGCGGAAAACTCTGATGCAGCGCATTGCCAGAGGGTTTGCTGTCATGAAGGAATCTGTCATCTCCAAGCTTATAAATGTGGACACTGTCTGCATGACAGAAGACATTTGGTCAGCACAAAACCACAGTTTCTTCGGAGTCACATGTCACTGGATTGACAAAGACACGATGGAAAGACATTCTGTAGCATTGGCATGTACACGTCTCAAAGGTTGACGCACCTATGACGCAGTTGCAGCAAAACTAAATTAAATCCATGCAGAATACAGGATTCAAAACAAAGTAAATCCACTGTGACTGACAATGGAAGTAATTTTGTAAAGGCATTCCGTGAGTTTGGTGTAAGAGAAAATGAGTCAGATAATTGCAGTGATGAAGTGAGATTTTTGGATGTCGGTGGTCTTCTTCAGGAAGATGGAGATGGAGAGCAGTTTTTTCTTCCACAGCATCAGCGCTTTTCTGCTCATACATTAAATCTAATTGCCACCAATGAGATTCACAAAGCAGCATCAAATGGGCCATCGCGTAAGCTATACAGAAGTGCCCTGGCTAAATGCTCATCTATCTGGAATAAAGCACATAGATCTTCATTGGCCACAGAAGTGATTCAGGAGATTGCCAATATGCATTTGACTGTTCCATCAGTCACAAGATGGAACTCAGAGTGCAGGGCTATCACAAAACTTGCAGGGCTCCCAGAAGAAAAGCTGAGGGAGATCTGTGATAAGCTTGATGTGCCAAGGCTTCATCCACAGGAGTCTGCATTCCTAAAAGAGTACACTGAGGTTCTGAAGCCTCTAGCTGTTGCCATTGACATTCTTCAGGGTGAAAGCAAATGTTACCTAGGATTTTTAATCCCTACTTTGCTTAGCCTCAAAACAAAGCTATTTGAAAAGATGCCTCATTTGCTTTTTATGCCATGGTCTGTCTGAATACTGTATTCTGATTGGCTGGCAGGTGTTGATTAAATTCATTGAACCGCACAGGTAGTTCCAGGTCAGTTTAATCACATTCTATATTAATGTGCTTCCTATAAACATTGGTAACTATAGTAACATACAGTTACAGTTGAATAGTAATACTGACGAAAATAACTGTCATTTTTATCGTTCCGGTCAAATATTGCAGCACAAATATTATTAACATTTTTAATATGTGAATGCTGGCAAATGACCATGGCATAAACGGGATAATCAACGGCTAGCTGTGCATTAAACTATTTGAATGCACTTCATCTCCGCTGCACGTCGGGTGGTTCTTCGCCTCCACGTCGTGCATTCAAATCGTTTAATGCACAGCTAGCCATTGATTATCCCTTACATAATGCACACATTGTTACCACTATCAGTGAGGCCATAGAACAGCACTTTGGATCAGTGTTAGCCAGCCATTAAGCAAAGATGGCGACCACAACCCTGCCAAAATTCCGCTTAAACTGGCTTAGCCCTGAGAAGAGAAATGACATGAGGAGAACCTTACTGCAGGAAGCTATTGCTCTGGAACCACTGCACAGTCTAGCTACAGTGAGAGATGACAACTCAGTGAAATCTGATGAGTCAGAGGAAAACCTTTTTGTCTTTAATAATGCCAAATCATCATCTGACAGCACAAGTCATTATGAAGTCAGAAAGTACTTAGAAGATTCAGATACCCTGACATCTCTTAAGGCATTTCCCATAGTTAAGAGGTTTTTTATGAAGTACAACACCACATTGCCTTCCAGTGCTCCAGTGGAGCGTCTTTTTAGTCATGGAGGCAATCTTTTGACCTCATCTCGAAACAGAATGAGTGATGACCACATGGAACAGGTCTTACTGCTTCGTTACAACAAACAGCACTGTCCCAGTGACCTAACTCATGATGACTGATGTGTCCAGTTTGATTTTTGAAGGATAAAGAGCGTACACACACATGCGTGTGCACACACACACACACACACACAGAGAGAGATTTAATTAATTTCTTTCCCTAATTGCATGAGACACCAGTGTTTTTATTTTATTAACTGTTTTAATAACTGTTTTATTGCCTATTTTGGTTTATGTATATGCTTTATTTTTTAATTTTTTTTTTTTTTCAAGACATTTGTTACTTGTCAGTGTGTCCTGTAGCTATGCAAATATTTGATTCCTAAAACAGTATTAAACAATATTTTTGTTATGAAGTCGGGTTTTGTGGTGGCTATGCTTTAAAATTAAATGAATATAATCTTCATTCAAGGGATGAAAATTTTGAAATTCTAACAGTAAACAGAGTTCAGTACCACTGTAAGTTTAACCCTGTTTGGTATAAATGTTTGGAAATGATTTAGTTGAAAATATCCATTAGAAACTTAAAAGTAATCAAAAAGTAAATGTAATCAGTTAGGCTACTTTATTTTTATAAAGTAATTGAAAAGTTACACTACTTATTACATTTTAAATATGGTAATTTGTAATCTGTAACCTATTACATTTCCAAAGTAACCTTCCCAACATTGTATGTGTATATATATATATATATATATATATATATATATATATATATATATATATATATATATATATATATACAGTATTGTTCAAAATAATAGCAGTACAATGTGACTAACCAGAATAATCAAGGTTTTTAGTATATTTTTTATTGCTACGTGGCAAGCAAGTTACCAGTAGGTGCAGTAGATTCTCAGAAAACAAACAAGACCCAGCATTCATGATATGGACCCTCTTAAGGCTGTGCAATTGGGCAATTAGTTGAAAGGGGTGTGTTCAAAAAAATAGCAGTGTGGCATTCAATCACTGAGGTCATCAATTTTGTGAAGAAACAGGTGTGAATCAGGTGACCCCTATTTAAGGATGAAGCCAGCACTTGCTAAACATGCATTTGAAAGCCTGAGGAAAATGGGTCGTTCAAGACATTGTTCGGAAGAACAGCGTACTTTGATTAAAAAGTTGATTGGAGAGGGGAAAACCTATAAAGAGGTGCAAAAACTTATAGGCTGTTCAGCTAAAATGATCTCCAATGCCTTAAAATGAAGAGCAAAACGGAAGACGTGGAAAAAAACGGAAGACAACCATCAAAATGGATCGAAGAATAACCAGAATGGCAAAGGCTCAGCCAATGATCACCTCCAGGATGATCAAAGACAGTCTGGAGTTACCTGTAAGTACTGTGACAGTTAGAAGACGTCTGTGTGAAGCTAATCTATTTTCAAGAATCCCCCGCAAAGTCCCTCTGTTAAAAAAAAAGGCATGTGCAGAAGAGGTTACAGTCTGCCAAAGAAAACATCAACTGGCCTAAAGAGAAATGGAGGAACATTTTGTGGACTGATGAGAGTAAAATTGTTATTTTTGGGTCCAAGGGCCACAGGCAGTTTGTGAGACGACCCCCAAACTCTGAATTCAAGCCACAGTACACAGTGAAGACAGTGAAGCATGGTGGTGCAAGCATCATGATATGGGCATGTTTCTCCTACTATGGTGTTGGGCCTATTTATCGCATACCAGGGATCATGGAGCAGTTTGCATATGTTAAAATACTTGAAGAGGTCATGTTGCCCTATGCTGAAGAGGACATGCCCTTGAAATGGTTGTTTCAACAAGACAATGACCCCAAACACACCAGTAAACGAGCAAAGTCTTGGTTCCAAACCAACAAAATTAATGTTATGGAGTGGCCAGCCCAATCTCCGGACCTTAATCCAATCGAGAACTTGTGGGGTGATATCAAAAATGCTGTTTCTGAAGCAAAACCAAGAAATGTGAATGAATTGTGGAATGTTGTTAAAGAATGATGGAGTGGAATAACAGCTGAGAGGTGCCACAAGTTGGTTGACTCCATGCCACACAGATGTGAAGCAGTTTTAAAAAACTGTGGTCATACAACTAAATATTAGTTTAGTGATTCTCAGGATTGCTAAATCCTAGAAACAAAAACGTTTGTACAAAATAGTTTTGTATTTGTACAGTCAAAGGCAGACACTGCTATTTTTTTTTAACACACCCCTTTCAACTAATTGCCCAATTGCACAGCCTTAAGAGGGTCCATATCATGAATGCTGGGTCTTGTTTGTTTTCTGAGAATCTACTGCACCTACTGGTAACTTGTTTGCCACGTAGCAATAAAAAATATACTAAAAACCTTGATTATTCTGGTTAGTCACATTGTACTGCTATTATTTTGAACAATACTGTGTATATATATATATACATATGTATATGAAATGATGGTTACGCCCCAGTACAGAAGACTATTTTCTTTACAATCTTTTCAAATATATTGCATTACAAAGATACATTTTTCTTAATTTGTCTAGAGGTACTGTTCTGAACCGCAGTAAAGATAGTTTGCGGTTCGATATTCAGATTTCTTTTGGCTACAAATACGCGGTGCGCTGTCATAGACACGCAAATAATACTGAATGACATTCTCCATGATTTGTGAATTCATATGACAGTGTCCAAAAACGTTTTTTTTTTTTTTTCCGTAGGGATCTTTAATTTTATAATGGCTATAGCTCCAAAAATTGGACACTTGGAAGACTGAAACCGGTGTCATCTTCACCAGCTTGATCTGTGAATGTTTTCACATAAAAGCTTTTGTCCACAGACCCCTTGGTAAGTCCGCTATAAGGAAAGTGAAAGACAGGCGTTCTTCATGTTTAAACGTCTACTACCAATAAACACGCAGACGGCTGGAATAAAAAAATATTGTTTTAGCTCCAGTTCGATTTGTGAAAACTTTCACAATCGCATTTTATCGCGTGCCAGTGTTTGTCTTTGCTCTGGCCCCTTTTCTTGTATAACAATGTTATATGGCGCTATTGAATAACGGGTCATAATTCTAAAAATATATAGTCTAAATGTTTTTTAGCCAAAAACATATATGCAATATATGTTGCAAACAAGGAAGCTCAATGAAAAATATTTTGTTAATAAAAGAAATATATTTAGTTTCAACCTTTACATACCAAAGCATATTTCTAAATGGGTTTTTCAGGGGCAAGAAAATGCATTTTGTTGGACTGTCAAATGCTTTTAAAAATATATATTTCTGTATTTAAACAGAATTTAAACAGATATATTTAAATATTTAAACAGAAATATATTTAAACAGATATATTTAAATATATTCTGTATTTAAACAGAACGCGTTTTTATATAAAAACGCGTTCGTCTTATATTCGGGGTCTAGACTTTGACATGTCAATAATACACCCACAACAATAGGTGGCGCCAAAAACGTATAAAACGAGTGTGCCATGAAATATGTAATGTAATGTGTGCTGTAAAGATCGCAAGTGAAAACAAAAGAAAAAGAAAAGCTTACAGCGGCACAAATTGTAACTGTCATGTTAGCCTGATGGGACCAAACTTCCTCTGTAAGTGATTTTAAAACATAAGACTATACCCAGATTTGAAGACTACAATAAGATTTCACTTCTACTGATAATAAAATTTTGGTAGGCTACTATGAGATGGATAACCTAATTGTTATATAATTCAGATGGGCTACCTGTTATTTGAATGGTATATCAAAATTTTCCAATGTCATTGTTGGTACATTTTACCAGTATTTACCATACTTTCAAAACAAAAATTAGAATTGGAAAAATATGCAATATGAAAATAATTTAAGAATAAATTATTACAGAGAGAGAGAGAGAGAGAGAAAAAAACAAGATTTGGTTTTCAAAAAGCCTTTTTCCAACAGGTACATCTGGAAAAAAGGGGGTCGTCTTATAATCAGGGTCGTCTTATATTCGGGACAATATGGTATTTAAGTAAATATATTTTTTTTAATTTAAGAAATATATTAATTATATATAATACATTTAATATATATTTATTATTATATATTTGATGTATGTATTATTTACCTAAATATAGGTAAATATATGTTATTTAAGGCAATATAGCAATTTTTCTTATTTAAATGTATTTAAAATGTAAAAATATATTTTCAAAGATATACAAATTTGGGTCAGCTGGCCCTCCTCTGAGTCATGTGCATCACTATTCTGATCTGTGACAACTTTCACAGTTCAGTACGGGTCAGCTGACCCTTCCCTGGGTCACTAACATCACTATTCTGATCTGTGAAAACTTTCAGAGGTAAGTACGGGTCAGCTGACAAATTCACAAATTATGGAGAATGTCATTCAGTATTATTTGCGTGTCTATGACAGCGCACCGCGTATTTGTAGCCAAATGAAATCTGAATATCGAACCGCAAACTATCTTTACTGCGGTCTGTTACGATCCGAATTTGTTCATTTATATTTTGCAATGTTTCCAATCAGCCATTTCCTCAGAGACTGTAAGAGGCCATTTTGACGTCTCACACTAGATCGTACAATAAAGCAGCACGACGAGGAATCAGCGGCCTTATAAAGACAAACTAAAGTTTAGAAATGAATGAAAGTAAAGAAAGAATTGACCATTAAAATAGCTTTGTCGAAGAGAGAGATAAAGAGAGAGAGATAGGTAAACGGATAATATAATATACGCTACGTACCATCAGCGATCATCAGCAGTGCTGACATCAAAACACAGTTCATTCGGTGCATCTTCAAATGATAAATTAAACCTAAACTATCATGTCCTTCAGCTATAGTGTACCACAAATATCGATGTTTCGCTGTCGGACGCTCATGTTCGTGAAATGTCCGCAGATCAGTTTCACTTTCGGCTGTATTCCTTACTTTCGATTTCAAATGGTCCTCCGGTCCTCCGAGTCACGTGATCAGGAAGTAGGCCTATCAGTCACACTGAGGTATATAGGCAGTACAATAAACACACTCATATGATCAATCCCAGAGAAAGTAAACATGTCTTCATAGCAGAGCGTCACCAAACTACAAGTTTTCCACTGTGTTCAAGCCAGCCGCGATTAAAAAAAAAAGGGGGGAAAAAAGAAAGAAAAGGTGCGTGCGCCTAGTAGCCTATGATTATGGTAATTTCGGTAACAGCAGAGAGAACGCGCTTTCCGAGCTCTTGTCGTTGAGCTGCCCAGCATTGTTATATAATATTACAAGATGTTGAATGTTTTGGGATGTTTTTTTTTTTTTTTTTTTTGTACTTATCCTTTTTTATCCTTATTTATTTAAAGGTGTCTTTGGCAGTTGTGTGTTTCTTTGAATAATATGGTTTTCTTTATTTGTGGGTCACCTTTCAAATCATTGTTTCACGTAGGCGTTTTCTATAGATTATTCAAATCATTCCCTTAATCATTTGTTTTTCACTATGGAATGTGGTCTGAATGGTCTACAGTGACGTCTGGAAATTTGAGTCTGGAAAAATATGGAATTTTGAAATAGAAAATGTGTAGGAACCCTGCATCAAAGATGGATTTTTTTTTTTTTTTTTATCATCTATAATACTCCATTGATTCATAGACATGTTGAGGGGCAGTGGCCCAAACCAAAAAAAAAAAAAAGAGGCACTAAGGGGGTGGGTGCTTGTTAACCATTTATGCAGTTGTTACAAATATACACTATAGTCAAAAGATTTTGAAGATTTTTAATGTTTTTTAAAGAAGCCTCTTTTGCTCACCAAGCCAGCATTTATTTGATCCAAAGTACAGCAAAATCAATACTATTTCAAATAACTGATTTCTATTTGAATATATTTTAAAATGTATTTTATTCCGGTGATCAAAGCAAAATTTTCAGCATCATTACTCTTCAGTGTCACATGATCCTTCAGAAATCATTCTAATGTTCTGATTTCCTGCTCAAGAAACATTTATTATTATTATTATTATTATTATTATTATTATCATCATCAATATTTAAAACAGTTGAGTAGATTTTTTTTTTCAGGATTATTTGATGAATATAAATATCCAAAGATCAGCATTTATAAACAAACATTCAAAAGCTTGGAGTCAGTATATATATGTATTAAGAAATTATAGAAATTAGACCTAATACTATTATTTAGCAAGGATGCTTTAAATTGATCAAGAGTGATGATAAAGACTTTATAATGAATGAAGAGTTTATAATGTTACAAAATATTTCTATTTCAGAGAAATGCTGTTCTTCTGAACTTTCTAATCATCAAAGAAACATGAAAACAATTTTACTCAGCTGTTTTCAACATAATAATAATAATAAATGTTTTTGAGCAGCAAATAAGAATATTAGAATGATTTCTGAACGATCGTGTGACTGGAGTAACGATGCTAAAATCCAGCTTGAAATCACAGGAATAAATTACATTTTAAACTATATTCAAATAGAACATTAAATAGAATTAAATAATACAAATATTTCAGAATGTTTTTCTATTTTTGATCAAATAAATGCAGGCTTGGTGAGCAGAAGAGACTTCTTTAAAAAAAAAAAAAAAAAAAAACATTAAAAATCTTACTGTTCAAAAATGTTTTCCTGGCAGTGTACAATTAAAAGAGAAGACAGCACTGTAATAATTTCAGACTTTATTGTAGATATTTTGATAGAGTGGGCTCTCCCTCACTCTCTGACTCAGCTATTAAACATTTAATTTAATATTATACAGCATAAATCTATATTTATATACTAATAAACAGCTCATTTAGAACATTTATACTGCCTTTTTAACTATTATACACTCTTAGAAAAAAAGGTTCTTTGGGGTTCTATATAGAACCATATAGGGTTCTTTACTCCATGCCCCCTCAGATTTTTGAGCCAAGTGGATTTTGAAGGCAGCTTCCAAAAGACAAAAACAATAGCCGAATAATATTTTCTGTGTTTGATACAATCACACCGGCGTGATTAAATTGTTCAGCGCGTCATATCATCAGCTGCTAAATTCAAATCTGCATTAGCTGGCTGGCGCTGAGCCAGAGACATGCGCATTTTTACAGCACTGCGCATTACAACCATTCACACACGATGCTGTTGAGCTTATGAATGAAATGACCAATCAGAGGCGTTCAGATGAGTCATCGCTAAAATGCCGGTGTTTTCTTCACTCGCTCGCTGACTGAATACCTCTTTCTGGCGAATTCTCTTGTCAGAAACAACAAAGTGCAGATGTGTCTGTAAGTAAGATATTCATTTCACAGTGTAAACAGCTTCAGTGATTGTAATGTGATTCAATCTACTCTTCTGTAGTTATATCGTGTACTAAGACCACGACTTCCCCGAATGTGGAGTAAATACTTGACATTTATTTAAGGTAAAGGGTAATGACCTGGTGGTGAGATGCAAAATAAGAGTGTCATTAATATACTATTTGATGACAAAATTTTCACATTCTAATTTTACTTATGTATTTAATTTTTTTTTTTAATTATTTCTGCAACTTAACTTTATTTGTGCAAGTTAACATTCAATTTTTTTTTTTTTTTTGTGGTATCTAGCAATCAACATATATTTGTGACTAACATGTTGGATGGGTGAGTAAGGTGGAGGCGGTTGAAAAAACGTATATTTCTAAAATGGAGAGTGCTATTTTAGACGGGTAAAAATAATAAAAAAAAGTACAAATAAATAAAGAAACATGGATTTATGTTAATCCCTGTAACTGTTGCACTATTGCTGTGTTATATATTGCTTGTCGTTGTAAATGCTAATAAAAGTGTCTTAAATGATCACACAACTCCTTGATGTATTATGCTTATAGTTATTTCAGTTTTTCTAGTGATAAAGTAGCTATATTAGCTGTTTAAATCTTAAAATGTAATTAAAATAAAACAAAAATTAAATCCAAAAAATTATCCTATAATGGGAACCCCTAAAGGGTTCTATATAGAACCTTTTTTCTTGGCTACAAAGAACTCTAAAGGGTTCTTTTGATTGAACCCTTAAAAAGGGTTCTATATGGAACCTTTTAGGGGTTCCAAATATGTAGCGCCTGATAGAAGCTTTCAAGGTACTATATAGAACCTTTTCTTCTAAGAGTGTATATATTGAAACATTATAAAATACATTAAAAACAGTATTTTTCTCAAAGGTTAGAATTTGTTTTTGTTGTTTGATGTATTTTGAAGTGCCCGCTTTTGCAATAATGCCAAATAAATTTGCAGAAATGCCACACAAGTTGTCACTAAAACTTGATTGCAGGTACATATTTATTTAACTAAAATAAAAACAAATTTAATTTTACTTAAATATAAATAAAACCAATATATATAAAAAATAAATATAAAATATAAAATATAATATATATATATATATATATATATATATATATATATATATATAAAACTAAACTAAACTAAAAAACAACTGCAATAAGCAGTTATGAATGCTGGGTATGTGTGTAAGAGAGAGAAACACTGCACGCCATACGAACAAAATTATTCCAAATAGTCATCCCCATCAGAATCTGGACAAAGATTTTCGATAGTGTCATACTGCCTATTGCCCTGTATGGAAGCGAGATCTGGGGTCCAACGAGTAACTACAGCCATAAAGACTGGCACAAACACCCTTTAGAAGCTCTGCATGTAGAGTTCTGCAGAAGCATCCTTCATGTGCACAGAAACACACCTAATAACACCTGCAGAGCGGAGTTAGGCCGTCTCCCCCTGAATCTAATCATTAAAAAAAAGAGTTTTAAAGTTCTGGATCCACTTAAACTCTAGTTCTGGAGATTCTCTTCATTTTAAAGTACTGAAAACACAAAAATATGAGTGCTCAAAAAAGTCATCTTTGTGTAATGGTGTCAGATCTGACTAACAAAACACTCAATATCACTGACCCTGAAAAACCTGGAAGAATCAAAGAAATTATGAATAAAGAGAATGAGACATACATACAGCATTGGAAAGAACAAACCAAACACCAAACTCGTCTCCTATGTTATCTGAAACTCAACAGAGAGTACAGTCTGGCTGACCATCTGGTCTCGGTCAGGAATATAACTCACAGACATTTACTGACGAAGTACAGACTGAGTGACCACCAGCTGGCCATAGAAAGAGGACGACATAAAGAGACGTGGTTACCTAAAGAAGAGCGAATCTGTAGTGAATGTAGATCAGGATCAGTTGAGACAGAGGAACACTTCCACCTCCACTGTGACAAATACACGTCCTTAAGAGACGCACTGTTCTGTCAAGTACAGCAGATTATTCCTGAGTTCCAGTCACTGCATGAACATGACAAACTAGGAATATTACTTGGTGAAGGACCTGCTTCCTCTTTGGTAGCACAACATATTTATAAATGCCACAAACTAAGAAGTAAAGAGTGAACACATCTGCATTAGTAGTACCATTAATGTTTATATAAATATATATGGATGTATTATTATTTTTTTTTATTATGCTATGTACAATGTTTTGGCAATATGTATCTAAGTATGTCATGCCAATAAAGCAATATGAATTGAATTGAGAGAGAGAGAGAGAGAGAGAGACAGAGAGAGAGAGAGAGAGAGAGAGAGAGAGAGAGAGAGAGAGAGAGAGAGAGAGAGAGAGAGAGAGAGAGAGAGAGAGAGAGAGAGAGAGTATAAATATGAAGCCACACTCTGGCGGAAAAAAGCAAACTGGTTTTTGCAAAACCAGTTTGAAGAAATTGAAAAATCTATAAATTCACACAAATTTGGGGATAAATGGAAATTATTATACAAACCAAATCAAGAAATTCTGGCAATCCAAGATGGGGAGAAGTGGAAAAATAATTATATAGCCCAACTGAAATTCAAAATTCTAACCAAAATGAAATAATTAATAAACTAGACAATTTAGAAAGATCGACTAAAGCGAATCAAAACCCATTAGATTTCCCCATAACAATGAAAGAATTGGAAGATAAATTACGGGTCCTTGAGCCCAAGAAAGCCTGCGGTGTCGACAGCATCCTGAACGAGATGCTGAAACACACTGACCAAAGCTTCAGACTGGCCATCCTGAAACTCTTCAATGATGTTCTGTGTGTCGGGTTCTTCCCTGAGATCTGGAACCAGGGCCTCATCAGCCCCATTCACAAGAATGGAGACAAACTAGACCCCAACAACTACCGAGGCATCTGTGTGAACGGTAACCTGGGGAAGGTTCTCTGCAGCATCTTAAACACCAGACTGTTACACTTCCTTACGAAGCACAATGCCTTGAGTAAATGCCAAATTGGCTTTCTTCCAAAATGTCGCACATCCGATCACAATTTTACATTACAAACACTAATTGACAAATATGTACATCAAAACAAAGGAAAATGTTTTGCTTGTTTAGTTGATTTCAAGAAAGCATTCGATTCAATCTGGCACGAAGGATTATACCTAAAACTTATCGACAGTGGAATAGGGGGAAAATTCTACGATTTGATCAAATCGATGTTCACAGCCAGCCATTGTGCGGTTAAAATTGGAAACCAAAGAACCAAATTCTTCCCCCAGGGGCGCGGAGTGAGACAGGGATGCAGTTTAAGCCCCACCCTCTTCAACATTTACATCAACCAATTGGTTAACATATTAGAACACGCCCCCATTCAAGGTCTCACTCTACATGACACAGAGATCAAGTGTCTTCTCTACGCAGATGACCTGGCCCAGATGACCTCAGCCTGAATCTGCTGGAGGATTACTGCCAGACCTGGGCCCTGACGGTCAACCTCCAAAAAACAAGAGTAATGATGTTCCAGAAACGCTCCAGATCTCAGGGACCAACATACACATTCACGCTATCACACAGAACCATTGAAACCACAAAAACATACACTTACCTCGGCCTGAAAATAACTCCAACCGACAACTTTACTTTGGTTGTGAATGAACTCAAAGAGAAAGCTCAAAGGGCTTTCTATGCCATAAAAAGATCCATTAAAATTGACATCCCAATCCAAATCTGGCTCAAACTTTTCAAATCTATAATTGAACCAATTGTTTAAATGGCAGTGACGTGTGGGGTCTGAACATTGTAGACATTATATACATGTGTGTGGGCAAGGGCGTAGTTTTGGTTTGAACATTGGAGGGGTTGAAGTGGACCCTGGGTCATGCTCCCTCTTAAGGTTTATTTATTTGTTTGTTTGCTTAAATGTTTATTTTTGTAAAATGGTGTTTTGTGATATCCACCACACATGCAAAGTTGGTTGATAGCGTAACTGCAATAAAGTAATAGGCTAGTTAACAATTACTTGTTTATATAGGACATATAATGTATTTTATATTATTTAGACACTTAGGCTATAGTTTGACAGAATGTTCTAATTCAACACGCCGTGGGAAGTCAATCTACCTTAACATTTTCTTATATTGATATTGTTTATTTCTTACTCCTTAACAGTTCATGAGGCTCTTAATGATTTAATCTCTGCCATCACTGGAATATCTGAAGGCAGGTTATTCCATCACTCATCATTAGAACCCATCGGCTCTCGACTTGTACTTGCTCTTATGAAAAAGTACCATAGTTCTTAACTGTAGCATCTGTTATAAAAAGGCTAGCCTATTAATCATTACCAGGCCAATAATGACTTTTTTATTAATCTATATTGCATTTGTTATGAGAAACAACAGTCTTTAGAAACAATTGTAATATAGATCTTTAGGGAAAAATCTATTCCCTTAACAGATTATCTATTATAAATTCTACAAGTTAGACAAAATTTACCACAATAAATAAGCCTACAGTAAAACGTGATAAATTATAGTAAAGGTGGTCATGAGTAGTTTAAAAATATTTTAATATTATGTTAGTGCTGGTGCAAGATTGTTTTCTCCTTTTTTCATCAGTCTTTTTAGTTTGTGCCTTTTTTTTAGATAATGTTCGACTTACTCCATAGCATTTTAAAGTGGCAGTTTCTCAATAGAATTCAAATAGATTATTTTACCATCAGCTTCGCGATAGGAATGGCTCGCGCAAATCTTCCCCCACTTCTCGAGCGCGCTGGTGAACGCGCACAGAGTATAGGGTGATTCGCGCGCCGCTCGTGCACAATTAAAAGAGCCGCGCTTCAGTCATGTTGTGCTGATAAGCGCTCCGTTCGGTTCTTACATGAAGTTAGCGCTTATAAAAGCGCCGAAGGCGCGATTCAAATAATTAATAAATGGCCTGATTCTAAGTTTCCATTAACCATGGTATAAATATTGGGGGGGGGTTGTACTTGCTAGTTTTGGTTATTGGGGGGGGGGGGGGGGGGGGTTACCTCCCCCCCATCCCCCCCCACAAACTACGCCCCTGTGTGTGGGTGTATTGGGTGTGTGTTTGGGCTGTGAGTGAGTGTTTATTGGCTGTGTGTTTCTCTCTGGCCGTCCCTCAGGAGATGACAAGATGCTACAAATCTTGCAGCTATATTAGAACATTTGGCTTCTTCGCCAAGAATGAAACTGCGTTTTTTTTTTTATTATAGCTGACTTTGACTTTTATATTTCTTCAATAAGACTGTTAAAATATAAAGTCTATGTTTAAAATACTGTGATACAATCTTCAATCCCCTACTTAACAATATTCTTATTTGTTAAAATTGAATGTGAGCTCTGCTTTTATTATTTTTATTTTTGTTTTGTTTTTATTTGTTTATATTTTGTATTGTTATTAGTTGTATGCTCCTTTTTTCTGGAATAATAAAATAAAAGGTTAGCGGTCTGTTTATTTGTGCCACTGATAACCAAACACCAGCTAATATACCTCACACTGCTCCATTGTTGAGATCTAAAAAAAAAAGAAAAAGAGTCATATACATATCGCTGATGCTCTGTTGCATTAACGACTTTTTTTCGCCTTTTCTACACATTTGTTTAATGTCCTGCTGCTGTAGACTTGATCTACAGACACACTCAGGCTATTAATATGTAATATTGTTGTACTGTGCGTCACAATAGTTCAGTCCTCAAAAGTGCAACTCGTCAGTAAAAGTGAATTTTTATTGTGATTCCTGATCAGTGGAGAGCACAAACTCAGACCAGAGGACTACATAAAAAATAAATAAAAAAATAAATAAAAACATGTAATCAGGGCCATAAACTACCAAAGTAATTATTCAGAAATACCTCTTTATCTTTACTTGTATGTGTCAGTCTGAGATTGTTGCCATTGCTTTACTGTAGATTGTCTGTCTCTGAAACAAACTCACTGGACAATGTGAAGCGGAGCGGGATCTTCCCGGTCTGATTCATATAAATCTATTGAAAACTACACACTGTTTTCAGTTTTTTTTACTCCTATTTATATAGGCAAAGTTAATGCATGACCACTGGACAGTGAAATGTTCATTGGGGTCAGTGAGGTCAGGAAAAAAAAAAAAAAAAAAAAAACAAGTGGATAAGAGAAGACTCGTCTTAACTGCAAAAGACGTAAGAAATAAAATTTAAAATTACTCTGTATACTTTTTTAAAAAATTATTATTATTATTTTTATTTATTTATTTTTTATTTATTTGAGCTCCTGCCACCAGAAAATCTCTGTTTGTTCATTCTTTTGTTTATTTGTTCATTGCTTTGGCTCTTCCCCCTCTCGGAGCCCACTGCTTCCCTCTGAGTGTACTTGGTCATTTATACTATACATAAATTGAGCTTAACGTGTCTGTTGTATGGGGCAGAGTTATCATGTTCAGGAACTGTGATATTTTAGTGAAGGGAGCAGATCGTAGCCATGATAGCCATCAGTGGTAAACATTTGTACACTGACACACATAATATACTACCCACCTGACATTAGCATGTGTTATTCAGGTGTTAAAGTTGAGCACAACTGAAGGAAGAAACCTCAAAGACAGTGACAAAAGGATGCTGGACCGGTAAAGCCTTCAAAACGTGCCACATCAATCAAACATTGAGGTGTCAATACTCAATAAGTTACAACGCAAATCAGAAATTTAATAAAGAATTTCTTTACTGGTCATTTTGAAATGTCAAACTTTGTCTGCAATTGTTAACCACCTCAATCTGTATTATATTTTAGGGTTTTAAAAAATTCCCTCCTGTCCAAATTCAACATGAAGGGGGTGGTCTGCTGCAGAAAGAGGCATTTGGAAAGACTGCGCTGTTCTCAGTCATTAGAGGTATGGGTATAAAACACATTTATCAGAGAGCGTCTCTCTTTTTTTAACCCACTGAATGCTGATACCAACAAACCAACAAAAGGGTTAATCTCCTTTTTTATGTTTTCATTTATTCGTAATGTTTTAATGTTAAGTGTGATAACATGCTCTTGATTTGTTTTAGATTTTTTTTAAAAAAGTTATTTAAAAAATGTTTTTTTTTCATTTTTTAAAAAATATTTTTCTTAAGTTGTTCAATTTCAGATTTTTTTATCACAATATTTATATTTAAGTGTATTATGATATTCTTGTCATTATTATGTCATTAATTATTTTGTATTTTTATCATTTTGTATTGTCTCAAGTTGTCAAAAATGATATTTTTCTTAATAAAAGCTGTATATTTAATTTGTTTGGATGGATTATCATTTTGTTGTCTATTAGATGTATATATGTAGCCATTCATTAGCTGTCTATTTGATGTCTAGTCTATTCTTGGGCTATGATTAGAAGTCTATTAAATTTTCACTGACAGCCCAAATTTAGCCTTGTTTTAGCCTAGACGTCTGGGCTGTGTTTGGACGGCTACTAGACGTCTATTAAACTGAAAATTGCTTGCTGGGTCGATTCACTGCTATTCTTAATTAAAAAGCACAACAATAAAACTAGCTTATTTAACGTTTTTGACAAAAACGAATAAGACGAGACGAGGCATGGTATAGGCCTACACCGAATGCTGTATTACATATCGACTAATAAATTACACAACGTTTAGCAAACACTGAGGAATCAAATTAAAAAAATAAAATAAATTAAAGCCTCCATCGCGTAACGTGACAAACTGCAAAGATAACAGACTTTTCAAAATGAAAACAAAATATTAAAATATTATTTGTCTGTAGTTTGCAGAACGGTTCTGAAGAAACTATCGGAGTAAAAACATTTATGCTTGAGAAAAGTATTTTTAAAAACAGATACTGCATGTACACTGAATGAAAACCAGACCGTTGAAAAGACGTCCCTCCGACACATCCCGTCATGGTTGAAAAATAGCTCCAAAATGAAAGTTGAACGGATGTTGAACTTTCGAATCCAAGATGGCGGCGCGGTCAGACGCAGCGACCTCTCCGGGTCCCAAAAACGGTGCTTTTATGTCTTTTAATGTCGTCTGTTCATCTCCAAACAATGTCAATTTACCGCCAATTCATCGGGAGATCACTCCGGAATACATCTATGATCGCCAAAGCCTTTTGGATATCAACAACACATACAAACACAAACTCTCGCCGGCGGCTACTGAGAAGCTTCGAGGCCTTTGTTTACTGCTGAAGCCGGACCTCGAGACCGTGGCCTCGCCTACTGACGCTACCCGCACAAGGCGGCGTCGCAAGCGGTGTGAGAGAGGACGGAAGCGCGGTAAGCGCGGAGGTATACGAGCCAGGCTAAGAGCTAACCCCACAAGACCGGCTCTTCCAACACTCATGCTCTCAAACGTTCGCTCTCTGGAAAACAAACTGGACTTAATTCAACTCAGTCGGTCTACTCAGCATGAGGCAAGGGATTGTTGTGTGTCTGTTTTCACTGAAACATGGCTAAACGACAACATCCCGGACTCCGCCATTCAGCTGCACGGACTAACTTGCTACCGAGCGGACAGAGATTCATCACTGTCTGGTAAGACTCGCGGCGGTGGCTTGTGTGTGTATATCAACAAAGAATGGTGTAACAATGCTGCGTTAGTATCAAAACACTGTTCATCGCTGGTGGAGTTTATGTTTGTGAAGTGTCGACCGTTCTATCTGCCGCGGGAGTTCACGGCCATTGTTATTGTCGCGGTTTACATCCCCCCGTGTGCAAACACTAAGGACGCGCTTCGCGAGCTGTACAGCGCCATCAGCGAACAACAAACAAAAAACCCCGACGGCTTTCTCATCATAGCCGGTGACTTTAATCATGCAAACTTAAAGACAGTTTTGCCAAAGTTCTACCAACATGTGAACTTTGCAACAAGGGGAAATAACACACTGGACTTTGTTTACACTACAGAAAAGAACGCTTACAAAGCTGAACCCCGCCCCCACCTCGGGTACTCGGACCACATCTCTGTTATGCTAATCCCAGCATACAGACCACTTCTCAAGCTTGCCAAACCGGTTCACAAACAGATCAAGGTATGGCCAGACAATGCCACCTCAGCACTGCAGGACTGCTTCCAGGACACAGACTGGAACATGTTTAAAGAGGCGGCCACCTACAACAACCACACAGACCTGCAGGAGTACACTGAAACTGTGACTGCCTACATCAAAAAGTGCACTGATGATGTGACAGTCACCAAGACCATCACCACACGTGCCAACCAGAAGCCATGGATGACAGCAGAGGTTCGCGGGCTGCTAAAGACCAGAGATGAAGCTTTCAGATCAGGAGATAAAGCAGCCCTCAAAACAGCAAGAGCCAATCTGTCCCGCAGCATCAAAAATGGAAAACGGTCATATGCTCAAAAAATCAATAATCACTTCACAGACAGCAAAGACACACGGAGTCTGTGGAAAGCCATTCAGACCATCACAGACTACAAGCCCCCGCCACAGGCCTGTGATGACGACACATCCCTCCCGGATACACTCAACCACTTTTATTCACGGTTTGAAATGCAGAATGACACACCTGCACAAAAACTGCCCACACCTCCCAACGACCAGGCGCTCTGTCTGTCTCCAGCCGATGTAAGGAAGACCCTATCTAGGATCAACCCACGCAAGGCTGCGGGTCCCGACAACATACCTGGCCGGGTACTGAAAGACTGTGCTGCACAGCTGACAGATGTCCTAACAGATATCTTCAACACCTCGCTGAGCCAGGCAGTCGTCCCCACATGTCTCAAATCCACAACAATCATACCGGTACCAAAAAAATCACCTGTGTTCTGTCTAAATGACTACCGTCCCATAGCACTGACTCCAATCATAATGAAGTGCTTTGAGAGGTTAGTCATGCACAACATCAAAACCAGCCTCCCCAACACACTCGACCCGCTCCAGTTTGCATACCGTCCAAACCGCTCTACAGACGATGCTATCTCCTCCACCCTCCACCTGGCTCTTAACCACCTAGAAAATAAAGACTCTTATGTTAGAATGCTGTTCATTGACTTCAGCTCAGCATTCAACACAGTAATTCCACAACAGCTCATAAACAAACTCAACCTGCTGGGCCTTAACAACTCCCTCTGTAATTGGATCCTGGACTTTCTAACCGGAAGACCTCAGTCAGTCCGTGTCGGCCACAACACCTCGAGCACTACCACACTGAGCACAGGTGCCCCACAAGGCTGTGTGCTCAGCCCGCTGCTCTTCACGCTGCTGACCCACGACTGCACTGCCAAGTCCAGCTCCAACCACATCATCAAGTTTGCTGACGACACAACAGTGGTAGGTCTCATCAGCAACAATGATGAAACGCACTACAGAGAGGAAGTGGCACAGCTGGCTGAATGGTGTGGTGCTAACAACTTGTCCCTCAATGTGAGTAAGACAAAGGAGGTTGTGATGGACTTCAGGAGAAAATCTGTTGACCACCCCCCACTGACCATCGACAGCTCGCCTGTGGAGAGAGTCAGCAGCACTAAATTCCTGGGGGTGCACATCACAGAGGATCTCACCTGGTCCACCAACACCATGTCACTCTCCAAGAAGGCACAACAGCGCCTACACTTTCTCCGCCGGCTGAAAAGAGCAAGTCTCCCTCCACCCATCCTCACCACTTTCTACAGGGGCACCATTGAGAGTGTGCTGACCAGCTGCATCACTGTCTGGTACGGGAACTGTACTGCAGCAGACCGCAAGACCCTCCAGCGGACAGTGAACACAGCTGCAAGGATCATCGGTGCCCCTCTCCCCTCCATCCTGGACATTTTCCTCACACGATGCTCCAGCAAAGCCAACAGTATCGTGAAGGACTCCACACATCCCTCCCACAGTCTCTTCCAGCTCCTACCATCAGGAAGACGGTACCGGAGCATCAGAGCCCGCTCTGCCAGACTGCTCAACAGCTTCTTCCCCCAGGCTGTGAGAGCCCTGAACTCAAATCACCCCGCCCCTCTCTGAAACCCCATACAAACCCCCTACCCCCTGAAAACATGGACCATCTGAAAACTTATGGAACTCTTTTTTTGTGCAATCGAAGTGTGCTACACACAGGTGAGTGGGCCTGTACAAACCACCTGTAGTAGCACACTCTCCTCCTCTATGCGCACTAGTCACTTTTCACACACACTGATGTGTGTATACAAATCCCACAAAAGACTCAGTAATATACATATGTTTACATGCTCATGCACTACAAATCATCCTGCACTGTTCCCCAGCCAGCTGCTGACTCACAATGTTTCTCTTCGCACATGTACAGTATTTATCTGAAGCACTCGTATAGTTTGTATTGTTTGTATTTTTTTTAGTTTATGTACAGGTAAAAAAATTATTTTATATATAGCATATTTTATAGTCAAATCTATCAGTAGGATAGTTGTGTATAGGTTTATATTGTTTTACTGCACTGCTGTATTATTGTATTTATGTAGCACCGTGGTCCTGTGAGGCACGACATTTCGTTCCACTGTATGCCCCGCATGTAGCGGAATGACAATAAAGCTCAACTTGACTTGACTTGACTTGATGTCTTTGAAGTTATCTGGCCGTGAAATGCACGTCTTTTCTGCGCGTCCCTGGACGTCTAGATATGTCATCTTCTGGATGTTTATAAGATGTGCTGCTGCATGATTTAAGTGTATACATAAGCCTGCACATAAAATAATCACACACCTCACATGTAACATCGTGAAAGGCATTATGTCTTGAGGTTTACACATCTTGACAAAGGTTCTAAAAAGGTCCAAAATCGGTCCAGTCAGACCTGAAAGTCTATAAAACATTTTAATTACGTGTACATCACACACAATAACACATTATTTGTGGACTTAGCCCTCATGTACTTTTCAAAAACAGGTGACTTCCTGTATTGTCCGGCTCGACCCGTATTGGGTTCAATGTAATTCCACAAAAATTACAATATGAAAAAAAATCATACAATCATGTACAATCAATAAACTTTTAATATCAGTACTTTTCACACATTTCAAAGAATGAACATCTGAATTTATGATTTATAAAATGTTTTTAACCACTATTTTTGACTGCCAATCCCCCACACCTGTGAAATGTTTGTGATTACACTTTTTTTTTTTTCTTTTTTTTTTAAACGATAATATCTTATATCTAAATCTAAAGCAATCTTGACAAACTATATATCATTTGAAAGGTTTCGGACTCTCGTTTTCATATTTGGTGACTGTTTTTCAAAGAAATGACAGAGCAATAGATAAATAGCAATAGATTCTCTATCTGTGATATGGTGCAACACACTCTTATTCTATACATATGTTTTTATATGTTTTATAGATTGAATTCATATAAAGTATTAAAGTTACTGCCCAATTTCTGACCAGGATGTCTACTTCATAAATATTTGGAAAATTATGGAAATATATGGTTCAGAACACTCGAACAATAAATGGAAATCAAGAGTCCCTGTATATCATCTAGTGGAAAAGTTTGTTACTGCATTTACAAAATCTTACTTAAAGTGCATTTTTTGAGATATTAACCTAAAATTTGGCACAAAACTTGTTCAGATGATTGACATTGATTTTCTTTAAGGATTTGGTGGTAAATGTGTTTTGCAAAATTGCTATTTTATATAATATATATTTTACATTTTAAATTTTTCATAAATGTAAACTTCTATAACTTTTTTTTATAAATTTACCTTTATAGCTGTTTTTTCTAAGATAATCTGTGATGCTTCACCTTTAAAAAGACACCAATCTTAAGTCTGTGCTCTGAAGTATTCAAGTTTTATAAGAATTTTAGCTGGAAAAGCCATTTTTATGTCTATGCTCAAAAAGTGGGTTTCATAGTTAAAAGGCCAAACAGTTTTGTTTTCACAAACTTTGAAATTAAAAAGTTGTTAAACTCACCAAGACACTGACACTAGGAGGCACTTCAAGACTAGAGTTCAGGAGTTGACATACAACAAAGGAATTTGTTGTTATTTTGTGTCTGTACAGTTTCTTTTGAATGGCTGCGGGTCAAACCAATCACCGGTGATCACCGCGAGATGCATGCCGGTTAGAAAAGTGTCCAACCCAGCTTCCCAATGTTCATACTATCCATCCTAAATAGTATGTGAGACTGCAATAAGTGTGTCCCAAAGCATAGTGTCACGTCGGGTCAGGGTGGGCACCCAAGCGACCGGCCGTCACCCCTGACTTGCACACCACCGCGAGGAGCCGCACCGCAGGACACAACAGACAGGACAACCAAGGCAATTATAAAAGTCTTTATTCACTTAAAACAGCTCTTTAAAATGATTACTATAGTGGTTTCAACATTCTCTTCCATGGAGTCCGGGAGCAACAAGGGGGAAGTACATATGCGTCACAGCTTAAGCAAACTTCTTCACAGGCTTCTTCACTGGACTCTCACAACTTTAGCAAGCTCTCCACTGGACTCTCACAGCCTTAGCAGGCTCTTCACTGGACTCTCACAGCCTTAGCAGGCTCTTCACTGGACTCTCACAGCCTTAGCAGGCTCTTCACTGGGCTCTCACAGCCTTAGCAAGCTCTCCACTGGACTCTCACAGCTTAGCAGGCTCTTCACTGGACTCTCACAGCCTTAGCAGGCTCTTCACTGGGCTCTCACAGCCTTAGCAAGCTCTCCACTGGACTCTCACAGCTTAGCAGGCTCTTCACTGGACTCTCACAGCTTTAGCAGGCTCTTCACTCGACTCAGACAAAGAGAAGGGTACCTCTACCTCCCAGCTTTAGCTGGCTCTTCCTGAACTCACAGCTTTGGCAAGCTCTCCACTGGACTCTCACAGCTTTAGCGGGCTCTTCACCGGACTCAGACAAAGAAGAGGGTACATATACCTCGCAGCTTTAGCAGGCTCCTCGCCTCGCAGCTTTAACAGGCTCTTCACTGGACTCTGGCGGAGAAGAGGGTACATATACCTCCCAGCTTTAGCTGGCTCTTCCTGAACTCACAGCTTTGGCAAGCTCTCCACTGGGCTCTCACAGCCTTAGCAAGCTCTCCACTGGACTCTCACAGCTTTAGCGGGCTCTTCACCGGACTCAGACAAAGAAGAGGGTACATATACCTCGCAGCTTTAGCAGGCTCCTCGCCTCGCAGCTTTAACAGGCTCTTCACTGGACTCTGGCGGAGAAGAGGGTGCATATACCTCACAGCTTTAGCAGGCTCTTGCAGCTGGATTCAAACAGAGAGAAAGGGGAGTATTTTCAACCACATCAGTGGGCATTCACAGCTTTTAGCGTCTTCTACAACTGGATTCGAACAGAGAGCAAGGGGAGTATTTTCAGCCACATCAGCAGGCATTCACAGCTGGTAGCGTCTTCTACAACTGGATTGTAAACAAAGAGAGACGAGTGCGTTCGCTAGAACCACCAATGCCTTCCGCAATTCGATCCCACACTCGTGTTTCACTTCAACCCACACAGGTGATCAAACGTGAATATAAAGCACTGCAAATCTCACAACTCACAGAGAAGGCGCAGGCATGGGGTCTCGTCCACCACTTGCTGGTGCGAAGCTAGATGGGAAGCGGCTGCGAAGCACAAGTCACTCAATGCAGTTATAAATCCTCCACGACAGTTCCAATCATCATACAATTCCTTCAATCTCTCACTTTCTCCTTCAACCCGTCCTTCTCCTCATCCAGACCCAAACCTCTCTCTTCTTCTTCCACACAAATACTCGATCGCCTCCGAGCGCCTCGAGTGCTCCCGAATTCCTCGAGCACTTCCGAACTCCTCAAGCCTCTCTCCCCCTTTTTCCGCTTCTCCCTTTCTCTGTTCTCCGTTCTCCGTGCTCCCCGCCCCCGTTTCCTTGTGAACTCAATCACAATGCCCTCTTATACTCTCCTCCTCCAGCACGCGCCCCAATCACCACTCTAATCCTCTCACTCCCGCACCTGATCGCAATTCCCGTCATCAATTCCGTCATCCGCCCACACACCTGGAGCCAGCAGCCTCCTCGGTCCCCCACCGGAAATGCTTCCTGCAGAAACTCGGGCTCCATTTCAGGTTCCTGCCTGCACAAAATGTGTCACCCGTGACAATAGTATGTTGAAAAGAGTATGCCAAAAGTCCCCGGATGGTCTACTATTTCAGGATGATTTTTGAAGTGTGGATCTGAGCACACTCTAATGGCTAAAATTGCCCACAATCCATTGCGCTTTCGGTCCAGAACTACAAACATAAATAAAAAGCGTTAGAAAAACTACAAATGTGGCGGATGCGCGCGATCGACCTTTATGTAGAGAAGTTTACAAAAAGGGTCTGAGAGTTACTAATAATCAACATTTAAACTAGTAAAAACTATTTATTTATTGTTATCCGTATTATATTTCATCTGCAACAGCAATGTGAACTTTTATAAACTCCATTTGGTCGTTAACTTTTAAATGCATTATTATGCAGAAAATAGCAGAGTTTTCCGCATAAAAGACCCGCGACTGGAAGATCAACGAGCTACTTCTTTTTTTCTCTAATACGGTAGTAAGTTAAATGAAATGAAATGTGGAGGATGTTAACTGTGACAAGATGATTGACAGGCCAGTTTACAGTGACAGGGTGCTTGTAACAGATGCGACATGAACCGTCCCTTAAAGACGTGATAGTATGTCCCAAAGCTTGCCTACTCTTCTACTACACACTCAAAAGTGTGTACTTTTTCTTCACCAAAAGAGTACATACTTTAAGGGCGTAGTATATGTATGCACATTGGGACCCAGTACGAGTTTCTTCCGCCTTGCTCTGATGTCATGCTGACGTGTGCCAAAAAACTCTTCGCGACAGCGAGGCGGCTGTGTCGGATCGAGCAGTTGCTCTCCACCGACTGCGCTGATCAAAAGCATGATGGGAAACGCCTGACTGACGACAGCTTAATGCTCATTGTTTCAGACAACCGTGATGCTGCATTCTCTTCTAAAATGTTTTATTTTTTAATCTGATTCCATGCTATTATGTATTTAAATTGCGCATGAATATTCCCAAACACTATGACAGTGCGATCTCTGTGTGGATTATGTGATTGTTATCATATTTTCTATAAAAATCTAAAATACATGTTTGAATTAAAATAAAAAGAGGATAAATACGCCTTTCGTATGGAATTAAATAGCAAGCACTTTGAGTGTCTTGTTCATCATATTTATATTCATATAAAAGCAACAGAACTGAAATTATATCATGTTTATCAGCAGCACAGCATATGAGTGAGAATAACGCGATATCTGCCTTTGATCTCGTTGGTGTCTGTTCCACTTCGAGAGCTCAGAACTGTCCTTCTTGACTGTGTTTATTTCACTCCTCCCCTCACTGCAGATGCCTACTCTCCCTACATTTCAGGCGAGGCGCATCTCAAACAAGCCTTAAGTTTGGAGGTAGCGTGAGACACATTTGAGACTGTCTCCAGGACCAACATCACCCTCTACATTAATGCCTACTTCAGATATTTCTTCTGGCTTGTCTGATAACCATTTATTTACACGGTCAATGAACTCATTGTTTGGTATCATCTTTTCTTTGAACCATATTTAATGTTTTTCAGCCTCATCGACCGTAAAATAACCAACAGTTACTCAATGAGTATATTTAGCCTCTGAACACAACTTCTTAAAAGAAGTTTTTCTTCTAAGGCCAAACGTACCTCAGGTTCGGATTCTTTGTCATCATATATTAACCTGTTAATTGACTCTATTAGTCAACTTTACCCAAGATATTTTATCCAATGAAGCAGTTTTTGACTTTGTGTAAGGGCTTTCCAGTAAACCGCTGCCGTTGGTAATATAAGTGAGCAAGTTCTAGGACGCTACAAACAGAGTCCATGCAAGCGGAAATAGATGCAAACACACTTCTTTCTTTATTTATGCTTAGATAACGAATGTCTCAAAACAACTTGCTGGGAGTGTTCCTTATTTTCCAATATGTACAATCAAAATGCATACCTTGAAGACACAGCATAAGATTAAAGTCCCTCAAAAACCATGCTTTCCCATTACCAACACACACACCTGTGCTTACACCGGTGCTACAATTATACTGCGCCACAGTGCCACCCAGTGGCCAAGTAAAACTTACAATGAATGGCTCCAACATTAATTTTGTATTGTAATGTAAACATGGACCACGTATACTGCAGTGCATTATAAACAGTGAAGAACAAAAAAAAAAAAAAAAAAAAAAAAAAACAATGCTACATGTTGTTAGCGTTTTTTTAGGATGTTATGAGTGATAGTGTTTGTTTGGTGAAAACCTTTGCTAGTGTTACGAAAGACTGACTTGATTTGAGACACTAATGAAGTGTTTTGGTAGTTTTAGTGCATTCTGAATGTGAAATGAACTGCAGTGTCAAGTTGAAAGATAGTTAGGTGAAGAGTTTTGAAAAGGTGACGCTTTTGTTGAGCTTCACTGAAGTTCACTTCTGTTTGTGTTTGAGTGTCTAAATAGTGACTGATAATATGACAGAATCAGCAGCTGTTGATCTTAAAGGAATATTTAATAATTCAAACATTGTAGAAATACAAACTCTTTAAATCCAGTGCTGCAAACATGATGTTCTCGAACTCTTCTGAATTAAACTGAATGCAAATAACAGTATACACTATAATGCTTTATCTACATGACAGTGTCATAACGAAGGATCTGAGCTGCTATATGAAGGTTTAGATTCAGTCTCAGTGTTTCTGAACTGAACATTTACTGACGTCTTGATCCTGAACTGTATTCACTGTGAGCTTGAGACTCAATCCACAGACGTTAACATTATAATACTGATGTTTCTCTGTTGATCTCGAAGGAGTCTCAGTTTGATTTGAACGGCTGAAGTTAGTTTACAGATAGAGTTAGTTATAAAAGTTATTACATGAACATGAAGAACAAATGCAATGACAGTTAAACATCCTGCTTATATTTACAGCTATTTACAAACCAAGCACACATACTTTAAATAACGTCCTCAATAACAATCTGTTCAAATTCTTCATATTCTTCTTATCTTTAATCACAGTCACGTGCTTCTCAAGAGTGTTTTCTCTGACTGCAGGTTATTTTTGTGTAACCACTGAATCCGGCTGAGTTTCCTCCGTCGCGTCGCTCCTGCTGTTCTCCTGGTTTTGTTTGTTCAGTAGAGGATTCATCTCATGTGATTCTGCTGGGTTCTGGTTCTGGTTCTGGTTTGATCCACCGGCTGGAGTTTCATCAGAGCCTGCTGCTGCTGCTGCTGCTGTGTTCTGGGTTCAGAAAAAGACATATTTTAACTTGTTTTCATCAACAGTGTTTCTCAGACCTGCTCCTGGAGTCATATACAACACTTGACAGTATACAGTAGAGTACTGCTGGGGGTGTTTGTGCCAGAGCAGATGATCAGGACGTGCTGTTATTACAGATATTATTACAGAGTCTCTGAACTGGTTTGTGTAAAATCTGCAGGACTGAGGAGCACTGACCTACAAACATCTGCTCTTCTGGAGAACATCAGTAACCCTGAGACTAACCTGAGATTCCTGAGTCTGTGATCCAGCGGCTGTGGTTCGACGAGACTTCATCGCCTTCTGTGTTCATGACAAGACAGTTCCTTTACACACATCTTCACTATTTCTGCTTTTCTGACAGATATTTAAAGGTGCAGTTGGTAATTGTCCACTTTTTTTTTTTAAAGAAAAGAATAGCACATTTCTACTCACTTTATCTCAGAAATACCTCTGAAGCTGAACAAAGTATGTTTTATTTATATAAACTACTTCATTTTACTCAGTTAAATGTCCAAGTGTCTAACTGTTTCCTTGCAAATGTAATTTTTTTGTTTGTTTGTTTGTTTTTTTCAATAAAACTCAAGTGAAGTACAAATGTGTAATTAATTTACACATCTGCCCCTTCATTATTATAGACTTTGTTCTGTGTAATCAGTTCATCAGGTGACAAATAGTAATGTGAACAGAGCAGGTTTATTTCCACAATGACATGTATAAAGTATAAAGACTTCAGTCATACGCGTCACAGAAAGATAAAATGACCGCATGCACCTTTAACTCACTGCAGGTGAATGAATCAAATCTAGTTTTTGATACTAACCTGACATGACTGCAGACACGGTGTGATCCCTGAGGAGGAAAAGACATTTACACCATTAGCCTATAGTGGAAAATAAATATACTCAAACCTATTTGAGATACACGTCATGCCAAGTATACTACAAATACATTTACATATTTATGTACTTAATAAAAATACCCTGCACTTGTACTTTTGGTAAACTTTAAGTCTGCTAAATTGGAAGAACTGATTTTGTTTAATGCACTTTAATTGTGTGGAAGTAGAGCTGAAGTCCAACTAAAGATACACTGAAGTGTGATTGAGCCAAATTTAAACACTTCAGGTACACTGAGAAAAATGATTTTGTGGTGAAGTAAATACTACATAAAAACAAATGTAATTTCTACATTAAATAATTTAGTTCAGGCAATAATTTAAAAAACAAAAAAAGGAAATTCTATATTATTACTCAACTTATTAACTCTGAGGGAGTTGGAGAATGAGCCTATTTCCAAAAAAAGTGGAGTGTTCCTTTAAGTAAAGAATGTTGAGTGAATGCAAATATTTAAGTTCATATAACAAAGATTATCTTGTTTATTTTAAGTAAAATTGTTCCAGGTTGGGTTTACTTAAAAAGTGTGATGCAAAAATGGTGCATATATATTTTAAGTAAATCTAACACATCAGTTCTACCAGTGTACATTTGAAATATCTTGCATCTAAAGACTGATATTATTCAAAGATCATACAATCATCATCAATAGTGACATTAAAACAAATTTTAGGTTTAATATCGAGAAATGTGTGTTGTGCACAAGTAGTACTCCAAACAAAGTTAATTATTATTTTATATAAGTCTCAAGTGATATGTCAGTAAATATGTTAATAGACTTGAACTATACTTAGTGTAAAATAAATGCATTTTAAATCTATTATTTACTGGAGTATTTATATGCAGATCAGATTCAAACACATCAGACTCTTTAATAGACGAGTCCTGGTTTAAACACAGAAACATTCAAATAAACCGTCAAATGTGCAGTTTAGATACTTCTGAATGAATTAACTGTGTTCAGTGCTGAAGATGAAGAGCTTTAGTTTAGTTTAGAAATGACTGAACAAACTGCATCATGGGTAATGAGTCACAGTCATTATAAACACAGTAGAAATCTCTTGGAAATGATGTAGTAAAAACTAAACAGTGGTAAAACTGATCATTTATTTCCTGAAAGTGATGCGTGCTAAAGATCATATTTTTACATGAAAATGAAAATCTGAAAACACCTGAATAAATGTTCAGGTTATACTCACAGGGTTCAAATACCAGTAAAATCATCAGAAATAAAGTGAAGATGAATTCAGAGGAGAAGACCACGATCCTCATGTCTCCCATCAAACCTTCACCATTAACTGAGGATGAAGATAAACACGAGTGTTTTATTACAACATACACTCATCTTCACCACAAACAGCATGAAACGCTGATTATAAACTCATATTAATGCTCCAAATTAATATCTGTGAATGGAAATGAGAAGAATCTGTAACTGTACAGTGTGTGATGTTGAAGAGTTCAGTCACCTGTTTTCAGGATCAGTTCAGTCATCAGAGCAACAGAGTTCAGTAACACAACACCAACTGATCCAAACACATACACCGCAGTAACACGGGGGAGATCTGAAACATCAAATACAGTTTAATATAATCAGCATCAGATCAAATAAAACCTCATTAACATCCACTACAGATAATTTAATGTGTTTGATCTCCACATCTCTCTGAATCTGAGTCTGTTTGCAGTTTGATTTCAGGACATAAATATCATCAGGATAAAACAAGACATAATACAAATATTATTATTTTATTTTTTTTGTAGAATAATAAGGTTTTTCGTTATTCATTCATTAATTTATCCCTATTTATTTATCCTCTCTCTATTCTTTTATTATCCGTTTTGTTCTGTTTTACTGTGAAAGCTTCTGTCATCGAGTAAACTTCCTCGTATGTGTAAACATACCTGGCAATAAAGCTCTTTCTGATTCAGATTCTGAACTTTTACAGTAAAACTAAAAACAGCAGCTGGGGTTGCCAGAACCTCACTGTAAAAAATACCTAAATATACCTGACTGCATTACTTCAGACTAATGTGCCTCTAGAAGCTTGCATTCTGCAAGTGAAGGGCTGGGAATATTCAGGAACTTAACGATCCGATTCCAATACGATTATTGATCTACATTTGTTCTCCAATTAATTCTTCAGCTGTGCAAATACATCTTTACAACTTTACATTTTAAACAAAATTGTAGTTTCTATGCTTTTTGTTTATAGTTGAAATCTCTGTGTGTCAGTAGGCTACTGCCATCTTAAAAATAGGGGTGTGAATCTTCACTGGTTTCATGATTCAATTCAATTCAATTATGATTATCAACTCATTATTAACTCAATGTCACATTGGCCACATACACACTGCAGCTAAATTTGGTTGTCAGTTCACCTTTTACTCCTTAATCGCGTTCTGTACACACATAATTCACTAAAATACAGGAGTGACAACCGCATTAACTCCCGAAAAATACAGGTATTGACAACCGCGTTTACAGAAATTCTACGCAGTGTGTACAGAACTGAACTGAACAACTAGTTGTTAATGACGTATTTGAACGTGTATCAGAAATGTGTCTTCGTCAGTATGTGAGATGCAAGAAAATAACAGTCAAAGAAGTCTTAACTTAGCACAGGGCTAGCTGCGCTCATGAGCCCTGCGGTAAAGTGTCAGTGTTGCCAGATCTTCATAGTAAAAAAACAAAACAAAACAATGACAAGCACAAAAACACACTAAAACACCCAAATGCTTTGTTATATATGTATATATATATATATATATATATATATATATATATATATATATATATAAACATATATCTCATATCCACAACAGACCACTTTATTAACTTCATAAAGTGGCTATCTTTATGAGATAAGACCAAACAACATGCCTAAAAGCGCTTGTAAATATGAGGACATGGCAACACCGCAAGACAGCGCTCTCTAAAGCAGCCTCCCAAACATAAACACAACACAGCACGTCTATCAGCCGTAGTTTAGATAAAACCGACGGACAAAAAGAGTCTTTAGTCAAAAAATGGCACATAACAAACGGCTAAACTTTTATTCACTCCCGCAAGATGACAGAATGTTGCTATGGTTACAAATGTGTGAGTGAGTGCTGTTCCATACACACATGGAACCATAATTAACTGGACTCACTCCCGCATTTAAATGCGGTTGTCACTCCTGAAACTTGTAGTGTGTACGTGGCCATTCTGTTTTCAGTATTACTGCACATGGCTACATTTTCATATAAATTTTAGATCAAATTTATTTTGAGCAAAATTTCCTTTTTTTTTTTTTTTAATATTATTATAGAAGCAGGCTACTTTTTAAAACAATTACTTATTTAAAATAAGTGTTCTTAAAGTATCTGAACGTTTACAGACAATAGTTAAGGGTTTTTCTTTTTTCTTCAGCATCATTGCGGTTTGATTATTACTGATGAGATTAGATAGTGACAGCTTTAACATGCTGCATTGACACTAATACACAGATCTATTTCCATATATCAGATGTTTTGTCCTGCTCTGAAAACATAAGTGGGGTAGTCGTGGCCTAATGGTTAGGGAGTCGGGCTTGTAACCTGAAGGTTGCTGGTTTGATTCCCACACCTGCAGGAATTGAAGGTGGGGATTGTGAATGAACAGCACTCTCTCCACTTTCAATACCATGACTAAAGGCACCAAACCCCTAAATGGAAATAGATCTGTGTATTAGTGTCAATGCAGCATGTTAAAGGCACCAAACCCCTAATTGCTCCCCGGGCGCTGGAGTAAGGCTGCCCACTGCTCCGTAAATTGGTCCCCCCAATGTTCAAGACATGGTTATGGAAGGTTATGGTTATGGCCTTGCATTAACTATTCCCTGAAAATAATAAAATAACTTTCCAGGGCTTGACAGTGCAAGCATTTCACTTGTATTTGCAACTAAAAATAGATGTATTTAGGAGCATGAGTGCGAATACAATTACAAAATACAAAACAGTCTAATTTACACGGTAAACTACAACAAACATGTTAATTTCTTTATGGACAAATGGCGATACAGCCTCATATAATTATTGAACTTTTAAAAGGCAACGATTTAATTTAAATGAGCTGCACAGAGGCGGAACGCACTGAATCACGCACATAACGCAGCCGTTACCCCGGTAAACAAAACAGCTGCTGTTACCCCGGTAACCCTGTAAACAAAACAGCAGCCATTACCACGGTAACCAGCTGCACTACTTTCCTAACTGTGTAAATAATGTTTCACAGGCATTTCGATATTTATATTCAGTTGAGTCTTCACCATAGCACTAAATAATTAATACTTAAAGACTTAATAAGCTATTTATTTTCTAATTAAACATTAAACATTATCTTTTAATCTAACCTAAAACATATATTGATTAATTTGTTATAATTACATAACACTTAACAGGCTCCATTAACATTAGTTAACTACATTAGTTATCATGAAATAACAGTGCATTTATTTATCTTAGTTCATGTTAATTTCAACTTTTAATAATACATTATAAAATCAAAAGTTGGTGTCTGCTAATATTTTTCAATGGAGTTAACATCAAGAATAAATAGTGGTATTTTTATTAATAAACATTAACAAAGAATATTAACTACTGCAACAATTAGCTATTGCACATTGTTAGTTATTGTTGACCTGCTTTAATGTTAACTAATGGGACCTTAAAATAGGTGAAGTGTTACCTACAGTTATTTAGTTCATTTGAACTTAATCTATTGCACTCTAATCTTGAAACACTTGTTTACTTTATGTATTTGTGTATTCTTTAGTAAAATATCTTTAATTAAGTTACTTAACCAGTTAGGAGGACAACATTATTTTTCACTTAGAAATTATATATTGTGATTAAAAAAAAAAAAAAAAAAAACACACATATAGCCTACCGTGACAAAAGACTATTGTGGAAATTTGATACCCTCTCATACCTAATGCAAATACAGTTAAAAAGGACTATAAATAATTACATAATTAGCCTATTAAATAGAGTCTGAACCAAAATTATTTAAAAACCTTTACTTTCTGCATTCTGATGAATTAAATAATTGTGCTTGTAAATGTCTCTTTATATCCCCTTATTAAGCTAAAACACACAATTGTAAAAATCTGCATTGCGCCCCTAAATTTTTTGAATGCTATATATTTCAACTTAGGAGCACATGTGCTTCTTGGGAAAAAGATAAGTGTCAAGCACCTTTCACAGACTTTTAAATTAAACATTCCTGGATGACCTGCCCAACTCAATCGGAGCAGCTGAGTCCTTATCCATCTTCAAGAGATGGCTAAAAACAATCTTTATTTGACCCTCGGACTCTAGCACTCTCTATTATAATTTATATACTAGTTTACTTTTTATTTATTCATTTAAAAACACTTGATCCTAACACATGCACTCTCTATTTTATTTTTGTATTATTTTCATGTATTATTTTTATTTATTCATTTAAAAACACTTGATCCCCTAACACACGCACTCTCTATTTTATTTTTGCATTAATTTCATGTTTTACTTTTATTCATTTAAAAACACTTGATCCTCTAACACACACTCTCTCTTTTATTTTTGTATTATTATCATGCTTTATTTTTATTTATTCATTTAAAAACACTTGATCCTCTAACACACACACTCTCTCTTTTATTTTTGTATTATTATCATGCTTTATTTTTATTTATTCATTTAAAAACACTTGATCCTCTAGCACAAGCACTCTCTATTTTATTTTTGTATTATTTCCATGTATTATTTTTATTTATACTACGGGGCCATTGAATCCTTGAATCTGATTGGCTGCCGAATGTTCTGAGGTGTGCAATTATTTTCAAGGAAACGCACGGCGAACGTAGAGTAGAGTATATCCACTGTCCATCCCGGAGTGCAAGGCCATGGAGGAATATATCAAGGAGGCTCTTAAACAGGGGTACATCCGGCCATCCAGTTCTCCAGCGGCATCAAGTTTCTTTTTTTGTGGGTAAGAAGGATGGGGGCTTGAGGCCATGTATCGATTATCGAGTGCTGAATGCCCAAACAGTAAAGCTCCCATATCCACTTCCCCTGGTCCCGACCGCTCTCGAGGAACTCCGTGGGGCCCGCATCTTCTCGAAGCTGGACCTGCGCAGCGTGTACAACCTCGTTCGCATCCGGGAAGGTGACGAGTGGAAGACGGCATTCATTACCCCCTCAGGCCACTATGAATACCTTGTAATGCCGTATGGCCTTGCCAACGCCCCTTCAATGTTTCAAGACTTCATGAACGAGCCAGCACGTTGCGCAGGTCCTCCAGAAGCTCAGACAACACCATCTGTACCTAAAGTTTGAAAAGTGTGAGTTCTATCACCCCACAGTGCAGTTCCTCGGGTGCATCATAGGAGAGGATGGAATCCAGATGGACCAGGGGAAAGTAACCACCGTCACCGACTGGCCAACTCCTCAGTCTGTTAAAGAGCTTCAGAGGTTTCTGGGATTTGCAAATTTCTATCGCCGGTTCATCAAGAATTTCAGTTTGCTCACATCCCCGCTCACCACCCTGCTCCGGGGAAAGCGCAAGTCCCTGTCCTTCGATTCCAACGCCCACGAGCCATTCCAGCGTCTCAAGACCGCATTTAACATGGCTCCCATCCTTCGTCATCCAGACCCCAATGTGCCATTCGTGGTGGAACGTCGATGCCTCCACCACAGGGGTCGGGGCCGTGCTGTCCCAGCAGTATGGTGAGCCTCCTCGCCTCCAGCCTTGCACTTATTACTCCAAGAAACTGACCCCAGCGGAGCAAAATTACGACATCGGCAACAGGGAGCCATTAGCCATCAAGCTGGCCCTGGAGGAGTGGCAGCACTGGCTGGAGGGAGCCAACCATCCATTCTCAGTTATCACAGATCATAAAAATCTCCAGTACCTCAGAGAAGCCAAAAGACTTAACCCCAGACAAGCCTGCTGGGCCCTGTTCTTCACCAGGTTTAATTTCACCATCACCTACCATCTCAGAAACCGTAACTGCAAGGCAGACGCCTTATCCCGTCTCCACTCGCCTGACTGTCCCACAGACCCGGAACCAATTCTCCTTCCAGCCCTCATAGTCAACCCCATCATTTGGGACCTGGACAAGGACATCAGAGCCGCTACCCTCACAGAACCTGCTCCGCTGGGAGGTCCAGAAGGGAAAATCTATGCTCCATCCACCCTACAGAAATCCCTTCTGGGCTCAGTTCATTCGGTACTGGGCTCTGGACATCCAGGCAGCCAACGGACCCTCTCGCTCCTCTAAGCTTGGTACTGGTGGCCCAGTATGTCCCGAGATGTCACCAGGTACGTCCGTAGCTGCTCAGTCTGTGCCACGTCGTCGACTCCCCGTCACTTACCCGTGGGCAAGCCTGGTCCCATATTGGAATTGATTTTGTGACCGATCTCCCTGAGTCCGAAGGAAACACCTGCATCCTGGTAGTAGTGGACCGCTTTTCAAAAGCATGCAAATTAATTCCTCTCCATGGTTTGCCAACAGCCCTAGAAACGGCGGAACATCTATTCCACAACGTTTTCAGGAACTTCGGAATACCAGAAGACATTGTATCAGATCGTGGCCCACAATTCATTTCCCACATGTGGAAAGCCTTCTTCCGCCTACTTGGAGTCACAGTAAGCCTCTCTTCTGGATATCATCCGCAAACGAATGGCCAGACTGAGCGGAAGATCCAAGAGCTCGGACGTTACCTCCGGGCATATTGCCAAGAAGACCAATACAGCTGGAGCCTTTTCCTCCCGTGGGCCAAGTATGCACAAAATTCCCTCCGCAAAAACACCACAGGCCTCACGCCATTCCAGTGCATGCTCGGCTACCAACCACCGCTCTTCCCATGGACGGGAGAGCTAGAATACCTTGTAGACTGGGAGGGCTACGGACCGGAGGAGAGATCCTGGGTGGCCCGGGACGATATCCTTGATCCCATGTTATTACAAGAGTTCCATCGAAACCATCCTGATCGTCCCGCACCCAGAGGCCGAGGTCGCCCCCGTCGCCGTTATAGCACTTGCATATTATTGCTCTTTTGTTGATTTTGATTGCTTCTATTGTCCTCATTTGTAAGTTGTTTTGGATAAAAACATCTAAATGACTAAATGTAAATGTGAATGAAGTACTAAAACCTGTTTTGTATCTTTATAATACAGTGAGAAGTGATGAGAAAGTTATTAATGAAACAAAGCTCATCACAAGCAACTTTTCCACAAACTGATGACAAAAATACTAGACGGTTCACACAAACACTAACCAGCATCATGATAACAGATGACACTAAAATAATGCAATTAGCATTAAAAACTTAAGAAGTAACAAACTCCTAAAGCTTATAAGAAATAACAACAAAATAAAACAGTTGTTCAGTGTATATAGTAGGGGACATTACTGTTAACAGGTTTTTACTGTAACATTATTAATAGTCTTTTATTGTTAAAATTATGATAGTTGTTTTACAGTGTAGAGACTGGATCTGTGTTCAGAGTGAAGAGAAAAAAGTAGATCTGAGAGTGAAAGTCATCAGTGAGAAGATGATCAGAGCAGATGATTAATACTGTACCGAATTTAAATGAGCGTATGAAGTTGATCACTGCCCAGAGTAACTGAAGAAATGCAATCATACAGGTCCATCCAACACGATCTGAACAAACACATCAGCTTCAGCTTCATCTTCATCACAGTAACTGTTTCTTACATTAACTCACAAACAAACAGGTCACTTCAGCACAAATATAAGATATTCTAGAAAGATGTTTCAGTTCCTGAGTTATATTTAATTTGATATCGTACCCTTTTCATTTTCCAGAGCTATGATGTAGAAATAGACCAGTACAGCGTTGATCAGTATCATGAGAGTTAAATACACTGATCTCCTGACCGCAGGCGAACCTGAAAACAGATTTATTATTATTAAAACAATGCATATTTGTGTTTGACAGACTGAATAAACCAAACAACTCTTCAAGACCGTACATTAAACATAATATATGAACATCTCACAAACTCTCAAAACAACTGAACACAGATTATTATTTCTGAAAGATGAGAAATTCATTATTAATGAATAATATACTGATCACATTATGAAGTCATGAGTTATTAGTGTTTGTATCAGGGATCAGATCATAATTAATCAAACACTTACAGCCCATCTTTTGACCACATACTTTGTCCCAGTTGTATCTAGTGACTGTAAGAAACACTGGTAAAACTGCCACAATGATGAATCCTGGAGACAGAAGAGTGATTATATTAATATACAGATACTGAGATTCACTGACAGACACATTAGATTATACTTATAAATCAGTTTTATGTTCATCATTTTAGAGCATGAGGGTGATTATATTATAGACCATTGAACTTAAGGAGGATTAGGAGCACAACAAAATAATACATATGAGCAATATCATTAAACATTATTATTATTAATATCACACGTGCAAGAGATATTAGCACACAGATATCAGTCACATCTCACTCCTGATCACGTCATGTTTCACATTTAAACAGCAGATCCACAGAACGAGTGTAAATAACTCAGGACAAACCAAGGAACTGCTTCTGTCCCAAAACAACACAATCCTGAGCATCAAAGTCTATTTAAGACAGTCATTCACTCGGCGGCCATCTTTGAAACAGCTCTCTCTCTTTGAATGGGGAACATCAAATTCTCCAAAACTGTTCACTAAGCTTACGATTAATTTTCATATTTGAAATCACCAATGAAATCTGACAACAACTGTCTCATAAATTATGTTTATTTTGCTCAAATAGTGTTATAAAAAGCTTATTTCTCAGGAGAGATCAGCCAGTGCGCAGTCCTGAGTCTCCGACCGTTTCTATAGCAACCAGGACTTCTATCAGGGATGATGTTACTGATTAGTGATTGGCTCTTTTGCTCCATTCAACAGAGCGGCCATGTTGAGCATTTTGTTTATTTTTATCTATACTTGAGCACTCTCTATTATATTTCTATTCAGTCTACTCATTTTCTTTTTTCTTTTTTATTTATAAAAATCCCTTTGTCTTTCAACACTTGCTTTCTTTTTATAAAAAAAAAATAGAGCCTCTAAAACTAGTATTCTCTATTCTTTTTCTATTCTATGTACTTTTTTTTTTTTTTTAATCCTCTAACATTAACGTTCTCAATTCTTTTTCCGTTCTTTTGACTTGTTTTCCTTTTATTTATTATGAAAAACCCTTGCTACGTGTGCTGCGTTGGGTTAACCGAGACTTATCACATCATTTACATATCAATTGCTCTTTTGTTGGTTTTGATTACTTCTATTGTCCTCATTTGTAAGTGTCTGCTAAATAACTACTGTAAATGTAAACTGTAGGAGTGAGAGGTCTTGGGTATTCTGTAATCTTTTCATATACATCCCATGATCAGATGACCCCCCCGTGCCAGGGACCAGACTAATTGTCTGTCTCCACGATTTCAAATACACATCACACACACACCTAAAGACATTTTCTCTATTTAGGCCATAATTAAGCAGTTATAAATGTATCTGGTATATGCATGTGTTGTTTGTATGTTTCCTTATTATATTAGCCTAGTTACCACTCGTTATTCGTATTAGTAAGCTCTAAACACTCATATCCAGGCGTATGAATGTATCTCGGGTTTAATACCTTGTAGAAGTCTCTTTCTTGATATCAAAATGATCTGCTCTTTATTCCTCACACAATGATGTACACTATGTGATCATGAAATGCATCACACTAGTTTTACTGTACTGTGGGGAAAATTACACCAGTCTCCAGATCAGTCGTAAAACATGCAAATGAGGTGTCAAGTGGGACAAAGAAACATTTTCCCGCTGAAACTATGAGCCTTGTTATTGGTCAAACTAACCAAAATGGGTGTTACAGGGAAAACAGATAAAACTTCTCCCACACCAAAGCTTCCTCTCTCTTTACCTTCGGTGCCCTGGAGACACACTTATCACCTTGGAAACCTCACGACTCCCCTTCCGGGGGGAGTCCGATCTTCTGGCATTTTTAAGTTCGGTAACTTTGTCAACTCACTTCGGACTAATCAACCCATGGCTGGGATGACAAACTTTCACTCCTAAAGGAATCCACCAGGAATCTTTGCATTATACATGCGCCAGCACCCACAAAACCCATGCAAGTAACCGCTTAACTATCTAGATGCGCTTCTAGGCTTCGACCCCTTTTAATTAAGGTGATGTGATTATCTGATGGTTCGTAACAGATTGTAGTCAGCTGATGTTAAAATCCTGCCATACTCTCTCTTGCGCGCGAGCGCTCCCTCTCCCTCTCTCTCTCTCTCTCTCTCTCTCTCTCTCTCTCTCTCTCTCTCTCTCTCTCTCTCTCTCTCCGTGCCTTCCTAACGTTGGCATCCATGTTTAATGTGTGTCTGTGTCTAGTTCAATGTTGCATGTTCCCCTGTAGTGTAGTTTAATAAACACCCATATGTATTCACACTTGGTTGTCTGTGTCTGCTGCTCTCAGAAGGAAGTCACTTTAACGTTCGATCTTGCTACAATGCTTGGAGCAATGCTTCAGTAAGGAAATTATTTGTCGTGGCCAGAGGAATAATTTTCCTTAGAGTCAATAGAAGGGTCTGTACTGCGGACGAACTAATCATTTTATTGTGCTATTAATACTATAGCTAATTCCTGAAGATGGATATATAATTGATAACCCGTTATGATTAATTATGTTCATCTCATAAAGCAAATATGTTATATAAGCCTGGCTTATCTGATAAACTTGTTTTATGAAACAGGGGCCAGTTGCATAAACTTAGCCACCATGTTAAGACTGTGTCTTAAGAACTAGTTTGACCAATAAGCAGTTGCCAAGGGGTAATCAGGCTTATTTTTCCAATACATATAAGACCAATCTTCCTTTTCATAACTTGATTTAAAAAGTTATGACCAGCCTGGAAGAAAAAATAATTAGCAGGTAGCTCTAAACGGTATGTTACTGGGTTTATCTGTTTGATAATTTTGAAAGGACCCACATACCTCGGGGTGAGCTTCCTGCTTGGTAGTCGTAGTCGGAGATCTCGGGTGGATAACCAGACTCTCTGGCCGGGTTGATAGTTGGGGTGGGGACGCCTCCGACGATCCGCTTGGATCTGTTGAGCCCTTACGGCTCTCTGAAGTCTCACATGAGCGCTGTCCCATACCCGTTCGCTGTTCTTGATCCAATCATCCACTGACGGCACCATGGAGGGTTCACCTGACCAGGGGAACATGGAGGGCTGGTAGCCAAGAACACACTGGAAGGGGGTTAACCCAGTGGATGAATGGGTGAGAGAGTTTTGGGCATATTCAGCCCAGGGGAGGAAGCTGCTCCACTTGTCTTGTTCTCGACTGCAATACGTTCTTAGATAACGACCAATTTCTTGATTTAGTCTCTCTACTTGACCATTAGATTCTGGGTGATACCCTGAGGTGAGACTAACATTAATGTCTAGGTGTTTGCAGAATGCCTTCCATACCTTGGATGTAAATTGGGGTCCGCGATCAGATACAATGTCTTCAGGTATACCATAAATTCTGAATACCTGTTGGAACAGTTCAAGGGCAGTCTCCATAGCTGTGGGCAGTCCCTTCAGCGGTAGTAAACGGCAAGACTTGGAAAATCGGTCCACAATTACTAAAATGGTAGTATAGCCATTGGAGTTGGGTAGGTCAGTGATGAAATCAATGGATAGGTGAGACCAAGGACGGTGTGGGATTGGCAGTGGTTGTAGTAGTCCTGAAGGTAACTCACGAGGGGTTTTAGATTGTGCACAAACAGAGCAGGTCTTGACAAAGTTCACCACATCCTTATTAATGTTAGGCCACCAGAATGCATTTCGTACCAGAGTGGTGGTGCGATGGATACCTGGATGTCCGGAGCTGAGAGAGGTGTGGACCCATTGCAAAACCCGTTGTCGCAGTGTTTGGGGAACATACTGTCGATTAGGAGGGCATTCTGGTGGTGGTGGTTCCTCCTGTTGACTTCGTTGAATTTCCTCCATGAGGTCCCAGCTGATTTGAGCTATGATGACCGAGGGTGGAAGAATGGATACATTCGGCTGGTTGCACTGTTCCGGACCATATCTGCGTGACAAGGCGTCGGCCTTGAGATTCTTGGTGCCTGGACGATAGGTTACCGTAAAGTGAAAGCGTGTGAAGAATAAAGACCAGCGAGCTTGCCTGGGATTCATCCGTCGAGCACTCCTTATGTACTCTAGGTTCTTGTGGTCCGTGATGATTTGGAAAGGGTGAATTGCTCCTTCTAGCCAGTGACGCCACTCTTCTAGTGCTGCTTTCATGGACAGTAGTTCCTTGTTACCTACGTCATAATTTCTCTCCGCAGATGTTAGTTTGCGTGAAAAGAAAGCACAGGGATGAAGTTTGCCAGGCTTACCATGACGTTGTGAGAGTACTGCTCCGATGCCACAATCTGAGGCATCTACTTCTACAACAAAGGGTAATTGAGGGTCCGGATGTTTTAGGATGGGTGCTGTCGTAAAACTGGTCTTGAGACCTCCGTAAGCTTTCACGGCTTCTGGATTCCAGTTGAGCTTGGTCGGTTTGCCTCTCAGGAGAGACGTTAGTGGTGCGGCAGTCAGACTGTAGTTCCTGATAAACCGGCGGTAGAAATTAGCGAATCCTAAAAATCACTGAAGTTCCTTGGTTGTTTTGGGGAGAGGCCATTCCGTGACTGCCTTGACCTTGGAGTCATCCATCTCGACTCCATGATAGCTGACAATGTAACCTAGGAAAGATGTTTTTGAGATATGGAATTCACACTTCTCCAACTTTGCATAAAGTTGATGTTGCTGTAGACGTGCCAATACGGTTTTAACATCCTTGATATGTTGGCTGAGGTCTGGTGAGTAGATTAATATGTCGTCAATATATGCTACGACACACTTATTTAGCAAATCCCTGAAGATCTCGTTGATGAAAGATTGAAAGACTGCTGGTGAGTTGGCTAACCCATAAGGCATAACGAGGTACTCATAGTGCCCTCTAGTGGTTAGGAAGGCAGTCTTCCACTCGTCACCCTCTCGAATACGGATCAGATTATAGGCACTTCTGAGGTCGAGTTTGCTGTAAATTCGGGCCTCACGGAGTTGTTCAAGAGCTGAGGGAACCAAAGGTAGAGGGTAGCTGTATTTGATGGTGATATTGTTTAATCCCCGATAGTCTATGCAGGGACGAAGTCCTCCGTCCTTCTTTTCTACAAAGAAGAATCCCGCGGCAGCTGGGGATGTAGATGGTCTGATATATCCTGAGTCAAGTGCTTCCTGGATGTAGGTTTCCATGGCCTGGGTTTCAGGATGGGACAGTGGGTAGATCTTGCTTTTAGGAGGAGACATGTTGGGCAGTAAATCAATTGCACAGTCCCAACGTCGATGATGAGGCAGTTGGGTGGCTTTTGATTTACTAAAAACGTCAGAAAATTCTGCATAGACCAGAGGGAGTGTTGTATGTGCCTGGATCTCTGGGCTTTCGATGCTAGTGGATAGACAAGGGACAGTTAAGGTGGTAGGAAAACACTTTTGTTGACAATAAGTTGACCATTGTGCGAGTTCACCTTGGTTCCATGAAATGTTGGGGTCATGAATAGCTAGCCAGGGGTGACCTAGAATTATTTCGTATTTACATGATGGAACAACATAGAAGATAATTTTCTCTTCGTGAAAGAGTCCAATGTTAAGAGTAACGGGTTGAGTAATAGCGGAAATCCCTGAGCCAATTGTACCATTGTCGATGGTTGTGATGTTGATGGTTGGGATGCAGGGAGAGGTAGGAATCTTGAATCTGGTAACTAGGTCTTCGTTGATTACATTCACAACAGATCCCGAATCTACGAGTGCTGAAACACATTGAGAGGTGGTATCACAACCCAACTTACAGTTAAGTAGAAAACTGCGTTTGGATGGGTAAGAAAATTCTATGGTACTCATACTGTTGGTGTTTGAGGAGGATCTTTTGGCCTTGTGTGGGCAAACAGCATTACGATGGTTTTCCTCTCCACAGTAGTAACACAGATTCCCCTTCTGGCGTCGGTCTCGCTCCTCGGATGATAGACGAGTTGATGCAATTTGCATGGGTTCGTGTGAGTCGGAACATGCCTGAACTTGTTCCAGATTATTTGCCATCTGGCGGCTAGAACGTGAGTGGCTACGCATTAAGTTGTCGATCTTAATAGCAAGAGTGATCACTTCGTTGTAGGATAATTCCACAGCTTTACAGGTGAGTTCAGTTTGCAGCTTTATGTTCAGTCCCTTCTTAAACACAGCCTTCAGAGACACATCGTTCCATCCACTCTGAGCAGCGAGTGTCCTGAACTCAATTGCATAGTCCGCTGCGGTGCGATTTCCCTGTTTCAAGTTAAGTAATTGTTCAGAAATATCCTGCCCTCCTTCAGGATAAGCAAAAACCTCGTGCAGTTGATAGATGAAGTAATCAAATGATGATTTAATCTGTGTGTCGTTCTCCCAAACTGCAGATGCCCAATCCAAAGCCCTCCCGGTTAACAAAGACATCACCACTGCGCATTTCTTAGGATCTTGATCATAACTCTCAGGTTAACTAGAGAAGAATATCTTACATTGTCGAATAAAACCACGACATTGTTCCGGTGAGCCATTAAATTTATCAGGTAGGGCAAGTCTTACTGGGGGGTTATGGTGTGTAGGAAGAGAACGGATGTATTGCGTGAGGGTGTCATTAGTATTACGTAAATGTATCAGCTGTTCTTGGTAGTTCTTAAGTAACTCACTCTGATAGGCAAATGTAGCTTGTAGCTGGGAAACTTCTGCTGGATCCATGTTAGGCGAAGTATTCTGTGACGGAGCCGTAGGTGAAGACATAGACAAGATGTAAGATCCAATTGCAAGAAGTTTAATGGAGTTAGCAGACCAATCCAAACCGCAAAACTGTATCGTTGTAGATGAGACAGGCAGGTTTTCGATACACAGGCAATCAGTCCAATAGGCAAACTAAACAGAGTTGATGATCCAAAAAACAGTGGTCAATAAAGGCAGGCATAGAAGTCATAACGATAAGGCAGATCACAATAAACGACAATACTTGGTAAGGCAGTGAGAACTGGCAATACTTCGCAAAGACTGTGAAAAACAGCATGGTATAAGTAGGTCACCAAACAGGAAGTAACCTGGGGAAGGCTCCCTCTGGTGGCCGGATGGATGGTTACCAGACCCATCCATTACAATTAGGATATTATTCAATGTCATTTTTATGATTTGTTAAAAAATGTTTAATTGCCTGTTTGTGCTTTATGCAAGGCAAGGCAAGTTTATTTATATATATTGTGACGGGAGGAGCCAACGACAGACACAGTGGGTGTGGCGTCAGGCCTCGGAGAGGTTTTTATTGAACAAAAATAATAAAATAAAAGTGTCCAGGGGAAAGAAGTGTCCAAAGAAGGGGGGGATCTGGTGTCCTCATCGTGCTTCGGGGCTTGTGCAGGAGGGCAGTGTTCCAGAAGGGAAGGGTCCAGGCAAGGGGCGGAGTCAGGTGGCCGCACACGCTCCCGCGGTCCTGGGCACGAGGGGCGGCGGCTTCTCTGGAGCGGCGGCACTTCCTCTTCTGCCTCTTACGGGCTTTGGCGGGATGGACGGCCCGGCATCCTGGCCCGACGGCCGTTATACGGGTGCGGCTTACACGATGACCCTGGAGGTTCCGCGGCTCACATCCTCGGCGGCGCGATGTCCCTCAACGCACCCTTCCTGGACCCACGAGGACACCAGCGTGCATGCACGGGGGGAAGAGACCGGTCTCCCGAGGAGAGGCGCGCTCGGCATTTAACGGCGGCGGTGATGAGGCTTAATTCAGTTCAGCTGTGCCTCATCACACGCCGCCAGCCCACGTTGGTCCCACGCCCCTCCTCTCATCCACCCACTCCAGTCGGGAGCCTGGTGAAGGGCGGCGAATAAGGGGTGGTGATGATGATGAGGGGGAGGGCCACCGATCCGTCACAATATATATATATATATATATATATATATATATATATATATATATAGGCTTTATATATCACATTTGTGCTGGTCATTCATGATGGTTAATTGTAGAGCGTTTCTTTAACTACAGTTGCACAGCACACAGAAGAAGTCACTGTCTCTGCTCTGACACCAACAGAACTACTGCTCAATGAGTGAAGTAACAAACATCCAGGAACAACAAAAGGTAAGTATAAAAATCTCTTTATTCACTTTAAAACATTTCTTTAAAACGATTACTGTAGTGGCTTCAATGTTCTCTTCAACAGAATCCGAAGGGAGGAAGAAATGAATATGCTTCACAGCTTTAGCAGACTCTTTGTTTGACTCAGACAGAGAGGAAGGTACGTATACTTGACAGCTTTAGCAGGCTCTTCACTGGACTCTGACGGAGAGAAGGGTATGTGTACTTCACAGCTTTAACAGGCTCTTCACTGGACTTGGATGGAGAGGAGGGTGCGTATACTTCACAGCTTTAGCAGGCTCTTCACCGGACTCAGGTGGAGAGAAGGATACGTGTACTTCACAACTTTAGCACGCTCTTTATGGGACTCAAACAGAAAGAAAGATGAGTATTTTCAATCACTTCAGGGGGCTTTCACAACTTTTAGCGTTTTCTACAACTGGATTCAAACAGAGAGAAAGAGGAGTATTTTCAACCACATCAACGGGCTTTCACAGCTTTTAACGTCTTCTGCAACTGGATTCAAACAGAGAGAAAGGTTAGTATTTTCAACCACATCAGCGGGCTTTCACAGCTTTTAGCATCTTCGGTTACTGGATGTAAACAAAGAGAAAGATGAATGCTTTCGCTAGAACCACCAATGCCTTCCGCAATTCGATCCCACACTCGTGTTTCACTTCAACCCACACAAGTAATCACAAGTAATCACACAAGTAATCACAAGTAATCACACGTGAATATATATATATATCAGCACTGACACGATGCCCCAAAAACTTCACCTCCTTCCTGAACAGCTGGCACTTGTCCGGACGTAGCTTCAACCTGTATTTTTCCATGGCCTGGAACACTAGTTCCAGGTGAAGCAAATGGGAGGCGAAGTCTGGAGAAAACACAATGACATCGTCCAGGTAGACCAAGGTAGTATCGACCAGGCACCGCTGCATCAGCCGCTGGAAGGTCACAGGGGCATTACACAAGCCAAACGGCATCCTGTCCCACTCAAAGAGCCCGAAGGGGGGTGGTAAAAGCCATTTTCTCCCGATCCTTCTCCTCTACCTGGACCTGCCAGTACCCACTGGCCAAGTCCAATGTGGAGTACCACACAGCCCAAGTCAGACTAGTCAGAGAGTCCTCGATCCGCGGCAGTGGGAACGCATCCTTCTTCGTCACATTATTCAATCTTCGGTAGTCGACACAGAACCTCCAGGCGCCCATCTTCTTCCGTACCAGAACAATTGGAGCCGCCCAAGGACTGCTGCTCTCCCGGATGATGCCTCCCTCCAACATTCCCTTCAGCAGTGTGCGGATCTCTGTGTAGAGGGTCGGTGGTACGGGGCGATACCGTTCCCGGCTGGGTGCCGTGTTGCCCGTGGGTATCTGATGCTTGACAACGCCAGTGCAACCATAATCCTCTTCATGAGTGGAGAACACATGCTGCCATTTAATCAAGAAATGCCGGAGCTGACGTTGTTGATCCTCCTCCAAGCCCTCTCCCTCCAAGAAGTCTCCCCTAAGATGTTCTGGCACTCCGTCCGCCGAGAACTCTGGCCTTTGTTCTAACTGCCTAACGGCCACCTCTACCACCGCAGGGCTCACTTGACCGAAGCAAACGTCCTTGCTCTCCCACATTTGTTGGGGGCTCACCGAGGTAACTCGGTCCAAATGGTGGTGGCGACGGATATTGACAGGATATGGGTTCACATTCCGCACTCTTACGGAAACCCGGCCCCGATGGACCACGGCCAGCCCTCGGGCCACCTCAAGGCACTGACAGTCCCGATGGGGTTCTACAAGGACCCAGTTTTCCGGCCCATAAGACCCAGCAGGCAACCTGGCCCGGATAAAAGCCTCCCTCCGTGCTGGGACCGACAGAGCATATCGGCAGACCACCCGGCCGATGTCCTCGCGGTCCTCCCTACTACCAGCCGCATGAATCCTATGGCAGTCGGCCAGGATACGTTCCCACTCTCGTTTTTCTGTCGTTGGAGGCGCCTGAACCGGCCTGTTCTTAAACAGCTCCTCCCAACAGTCTGAGATGACATTCATACCGAGCAACGCCCGGTGGGTACCCAGGCAGTGGTATCGAACAATGACAACCCCCTTTTGCTGTACGGGGACATTTTGTATAAGAAAATCGATGACCACATACCCGGTGTAAGGAATATCCAGTCCATTTGCCCCTCGTAGAGTAAGCCATGAGGCCTCCGCTCCTTGGAGCCGATGATCTTCAAAAAGCTCTCTAGACAGACTCTCAGAGAACAGGGTGACTTGGGAGCCAGTGTCAACCAGGCATTCTATCTTCACCCCATTAACTCGAATCTCCACAGTGGGGCAGCGCCCAACCCAGTTGTCCCTAAGGGCAGGCAAAGAAAGGGGGTCCCGACCACTTGACCCACAGTGGCCGGTGAAACTAAAAACCCCCCGGGAACCACGTCGGGGGCCACACTGACGGCTAATGTGTCCCGGCTCCCCACAACTGTTACAAATCAGCCGACCTTGGTCATCCCACTGGAACCTGGAGCTGGCCGGTCGGCGAGGATGACGTCCGGGCTCCCGACTCCCATCCGAGTAAGCCCATTCACATGACACAGGCGCCCCACTGGGCCGACCCCGGCGCAACTCCTCCAAGAGAGTTCTAGACAATTCTGCCATTTGCCGCTTGACATCCTCCAGAAGCTCTGTACGCAGTTTCTGCTTCCACTCAATCACCTCCGAAGGACAGCGTGGGGTCCCGGCGAAGCTGTAACTGTAAACTCTGGCGAACAGGCCCATCACGGAGCTCGAAGACAAATTGATCTCGTAATAAAGTATCTTCATCTCCCAAACCAAGATCACGGTGTCCCTTCAATCGAGTAAACTGTTCCCGCAACTTCATTGAGAATGCCCGCAAGGTTTGCCTGGGCCCCTGCAGAGGATTAAAGAACTGGGCCCTGAGGGCAGCTACCGGGGTGGCATCGCTGTACAGCTCAGTGAGAAAGTCAAAGATGGCTTTGACGTTAGCCTGTGCGGCTCCTGGTGCAGCTTGAACTTCTCTTTTGGCTTCACCCTCTAATGACCCCAGCACGAACTGTACTTTCTGCTGCTCGCTCAATCCTTGTAAGCACGCAAGGTATTCCGTCTGCGTCTTCCAGTCATGGAGGCTTAGTTCCGATCCAAGACCTCCATATCTTTGCGCCCAAGGGGCCCCCATAAAGACCGGCATGACTTGAGGTCGAACCGCTGGTACCTCTTCGTCCGCCATTTGTGAACCTACGGCCGCTCCAACTCACGGTGGTAAAGACCCTGCCGACTACGCAACTTTTGTCACAGGTCGGGGTGGGCACTTAAATGACCGGCCGTCACACTTGACTTGCACACCACCGTGAGGAGCTGCACCACAGCACACAGCAGGTGGAACAGCAAAAGGTAAGTATACAAATCTCTTTATTCACTTTAAAACATTTCTTTAAAACGTTTACTGTAGTGGCTTCAACATTCTCTTCAACAGGATCCGAAGGGAGGAAGAAATGAATAAGCTTCACAGCTTTAGCAGACTCTTCACTGGACTCTGACGGAGAGAAGGATACATGTACTTCACAACTTTAGCAGGCTCTTTACGGGACTCAAACAGAAACTCAAACAAAACCACTTCAACGGGCTTTCACAGCTTTTAGCGTTTTCTACAACGGGATTCAAACAGAGAGAAAGAGGAGTATTTTCAACCACATCAGCGGGCTTTCACAGCTTCCAGCGTTTTCTACAACTGGATTCAAACAGAGAGAAAGGTGAGTATTTTCAACCACATCAGCGGGCTTTCACAGCTTTTAGCGTCTTTGGTTACTGGATGTAAACAAAGAGAAAGATGAATGCTTTCGCTAGAACCACCAATGCCTTCCGCAATTCGATCCCACACTCGTGTTTCACTTCAACCCACACAAGTAATCACATGTGAATATATATATATATAAGCACTGCAAATCTCACAACTCACAGAGAAGGCATGGGGTCTCGTCCACCACTCGCTGATGTGAAGCTAGGTGGAAAGCAGCTGTGAAGCACAAATCACTCAATGCAGTTATAAATCCTCCACGAAAAGTTCCAATCATCATACGATTCCATACGATTCACAAGGACGTCAATTGTTCCATAATCCGACTAGAGTTTGACACAGTCTATCTCACCCCAGATGCTGACCTCACTTCAGTTTCTCACTTTCTCCTTTAGCCCGTCCTTCTCCTTGCCCGGGTCCAAATCTCTCTCTTCTTCTTCCACACGAATACTCGACCGCCTCTGAACCCTGCTGAACTCAATCACAATGCCCTCTTATACTCCCCTACTGCAGCACGCACCCCAATCGCCACTCTATTCCTCTCACTCCCGCACCTGATCGCAATTCCAGTCGTCAATCCCATCATTTTCCCATACACCCAGAACTGGCAGCCTCCTCGGTCCCCCACCGGAAGTGCCCCCTGCGGAAACCCGGGCTCCATTTCAAGTTCCTGCCTGTACGAGATTCGTCACCCGTGACAATTATTTCAGGTGACTCTCATGATGTTAGAAACAGATGTTCAGTAATAAATGTGTGAAAGAGTCGTGTGAAGAGTTTCACAGCAGATCATGAACTGTGTGGAAGAAACAATCTGTGTAACTGCAGAAATTATTCATGTTTCTGATGTCTCGGTGTGTTGATTCAATCACTGTTTAATGTATATTCAATTGAAAAATACTGTAATAAAGACTAGTGATAAATATCTCCGTAATAAATGATTGTTGCAATTACTTATCACAACTTAAAATATAGTGTTTGTTGAGATAATGAAAATATTCAAGTTTACTTAATTTAAGTCAAGCACAAACACTTACTTTAAGTCGAAACAACACATTATTATTATTATAATATGTGATAATTAATTGCAACAGTATTTTTACAGCACCTGCTGGAAGAGTTTGATTCCCTCAAACCTAAAACAGTAGATCTGACCGCTGATCGATAATAATACGATAAGTGGATCTGACCACTGTGTTTTATTTTATTTCATGTAAAGTATTTAATTCTTCAGATGAATATGACAATTATGAATAATGATATTACAAGTATCAGTAATATAATTTAATTAAATACAAGCATCAGTAGCTTTATACAAAATTTAATGTGTCTCTACTCAAATATTTAAGGTAAAGTGACTGAACTGCTGATATCAGGTGTTTGTGTTCAGAGGTCAGAGGCGATATATAAATAAATACATGCATACTTTAAAAAGAAAAGGCAAATAAAAGAGATTCATATGAGAGATTTGTGGAGCTGTGTTTTTACTTATACTGGGTTTATACAGAAGACCCAGTTCAAACGTTTCCATACTCTTGATTTGCCTGGATGATCAAAAGCTGCACAGATTGATTGATGCTCAAAGAAACACAGCACATTAAGAGTCAGGGGTGTAAACTTTTGAACAGGAGGATTGGTGGAAATTGTTCTTGTTTTCTTTATGTATCATATTTTCCCTTTACTACTGTCCTCCAAAAGGTACGCATTATATTTACATGTTTCCCAGAAGGAGGAATATGAACAATTTATCACAGTAATCCTGTGCAAAAGTTTACACCCCTGACTCTAAATGAGCCTCATTGAGCATCAGTGAATGTTTGAGTCCCTCAGTTCTCTTTGTCTAAAGATGTCACTGCTGGAAAGGGCTCAGATATGCAGAAGATGCTGGAAAAGCAAAGAATGTGCAGGAGATGGAGGATTTTTCTGAAGAACAGAGTTTAACTGCTCAAGCAAGAGACTCATGAACAATCATCACAAAAACGTAAAAACAGTCGTGCATCATCCAGGTAACAACACAAGAAACAAAGGTATTGTGACGCGTGTCCCGAGGCCTCATCAGCGTCGCCCTGGCAACGAAGGAGAAACACCTGCACGCCATCAGCGTGGGCTGGCCGGCCACACCTGGAGCTAATCACCAGCCACTAATAAAAGCTGCCAACACGGACAGACTGGTGAGAGACAACTCGTACGATGAGATCGCTAACCTTCCTCTCATTTCTCCTTAGAAAGCAGCATCTGACCGGCCAGCCCCGAGGCACTATCCCCACACCAGCACGCACCCACGGAGGCAGATGAAAACATGCGGATCCTGGGGCACGAGGCTATCTCACCCGAGCATTTTGGCACGACTCTCTCTCCCAATAAACACACCCTTCGGGGCATTCATTGATTCACCTTATCGTGTGATTCTTCCACCCGCCACAGTATGTAAACTTTCAAAATGCTTCATTTGTGCAAATGCAGCTATAATTTTGTCTTATGGACTATATATAAACATTGTTGTGTGAAATAGCTTGTTCAGGACATCAATAAATAAATGCACAAATTATGATCCCTCTTAATAAATAAAAAAAAATAAATAAAATCATTTAGCTGATTCTGCAAGGTGTATTGTAATGATCTGGGTGTTTGTCCCTTTAAGACTCAGTCTCTGTATACACTCTGATTATGCGTATAAAATCTGCCATATAAACTCACCTTGTCTAATGGAAATGCTTTAATTAACTGATAAATCAGGTCTGATGTTATGGTTTTTATATTTTGTGCCTTTAACAAACACCATTAATCTGGTAAAACATGATTTCACAGCACAATCATCTCACTGACTCTTGATGGAAGGAAATACTTACAGAAAATAATATAAATGAGGATGTACAGAAGCACAAACACAAAGAGGACTATAATCATGACACCTTCAAATCCGCCGTAATTCAGACTTTTGTCCCAGGCAGATTTAAACAGAACTGGAATAAAGACGAGATAAAAACCAACAATTACTAAAATAGAAGAATAAAATATAAATAAGATCAAAGGAATTACTAAAATGTGTTCAGTCACACAGTTCAGCACTAAACACATGTAAAATACCTTATACAACAATACAACAACACAAGACACTTCCAAGTATTAATGTCATGTTTTGTTTTATCAAGATTTCCTGCAGGATATTTAGAATATTACATCATTTATATGTAATTACTGTTTAATTGTAAATGTGCATTTTAATGTGTTTATGATAATGACTGTTGATTTACATTTGGATTTATTTACCTGAATAAAAAACAGCTGCAAAAAAAATATATTCTGTTCTAGAACTGTAACTTTGAATCCATGTTTTAATCTTGTCTGTAAAACAGAAAAGATTAAATGATTACATCCACAAATCACTTACAACACCAACACAATGAAACACAGATGCCAATAAAACACTGAATCCTTTTTAATGTAAAATTAATTCAGGTATTGACCGATTATTTAGTTCATGTGAAAACAGTATGGGTATTAAAACAAATGAAGTATATTTTCTGTAATAAACTGTCAATAATTAATCACCTGTGAAGTCATTAAGATACGGAGCAGTCCAGAGCAACATGAGCGGCCTCAGAAAATAAAGAGTACAACAAGAGACCGTCTCAAACAGAGACCCTGAAACAAACACCAGATAATGATAATTACTGTATTAATAAACAACTGTTTTAATGTTACATTATTGTGCATTGATAAACTATCAATCAGTGAAGCACTGACCTTCAGAAACACCCCAGAGGACAAACGCAAGAAACATGATCAAATTTGGACAGAAGACGAGAGAGATCTGAAGACGAAAGACTGTGTCTGGAGAGAAAATACACAATAACTCCTGTTCAGTTAAATAGTAAATTACATTTTAATGAAATATTTAATAATTATTAAACTATCACTATCAGTAATTCAGTTTTATTAAAAACACACATCTCTGTTCTTTCTGACAATTACATTTATAACTAAATAATTCAAACTCAAAACACTGTTAGAAACACAAATTTAATATTATTAATAACTAATCTACTGATTAAGGATAGAAGAGTGGGTCTTTTTCTTATCTGTTGACTTACCAAGTAGTTTCAGTACCAAATTTATCTTGGTAGAAGTTTGCCTGCGATTCTGTAATAAACCACTGTGAACTCTACATGTGTATTGTCCCTCATCTTCAGCTCTTAGATCGTCCAGACGGAGGGAGAAGTTTCCATCTTTAAGGTACTCAGTAAAGAAATGAGCTCTATGCTGATAATCCTGCTGCTGTTTGTCTGCTTGACTCTCACCATCTTCATACAGATGAACCAGATCCTTTAAGCCTTTTTTACTCCATTCCACCTTCAGACCCTCCATTCTAGAGGGTTTATCATTATAACAGGGCAAAACCACTGAAGATCCCAGAGGAACAGATGTGTGATGAGAAGGTTTCACAGTGAGTCCTGAAAATGAAGAAGAAAATAAAAATACATTTTTTTACCTGTATTTATATAGCACTATATACAATACAGATTGTTTCAGAGCAGCTTTACAGTGATAAACAAGAAAATGGTGTTTCAGTGATGCAAACATAATTCAGTTCTGCTGTGAAGCAGCTCTAAAAAGAGGGCAACAGTAGGCAGTCATTATAGTAAAAATGGTTCAAGTAAAGTGAAAGAGAATTTCTGCCTAACTAGATTCTAATTAGATGCAGACTTTGTTAAATGGTAAAGAATGTCATCAAAATTAATAATTAATTAAACTGGCTGCAGACACACATAATTAACGAACAGACAGAGTTCAGACTTTGCTGAACAATAAAGACATTTTTTTTGGCATTATCTGCATATACTGTAGCTACTGCAGCTGATAATAATAATAATAATAATAATACATTTTATTTAAGGCGCCTTTCAAATCACTCAAGGTCACCGTACATCAAGGAGCAATAAGTAAAACAACAATATCAATGAACCATGAGAAAAAAAGAAAACAGCAGCCCCCCCCCCCCCCCCCCCCCACTTCAGTCTTATTGCCGTTAAGTTTAAGAAAGTTTGCAGAGAACCAGGTTTTTATTTCATGAAGACAGTTAGTAAGACAGGCTGGTGGAAGAATGGAATCAAGCTTATTAGATACATAAAGTTGTGTATCATCAGCATAACAGTGAAATTTAATACCAAATTTTGAAAAGATATTACCAACTGGGAGAAGATAAATTAGGAACAGCAGAGGACCTAGGACAGAACCTTGGGGGACACCGCAGCTAACAGAAAATGAATGGGAGTGAAAACTTTTTAATTGTACAAACTGTGTACGATTGGAAAGGTATGAAGTAAACCAAGTGAGAGGAGTACCAGAAATACCAATAGCAGATAAACGGTTTAACAAGATATTGTGTGAAATGGTATCAAAAGCTGCACTCAAATCAAGCAAAACAAGAATATATAAGGACCCACCATCAGCAGCCATTAACAGATCATTAGTTACTCTCACCAAGGCGGTTTCTGTACTATGCTTAGGGCGAAATCCTGACTGAAAACACTCATATAAGTTATTATTACTAAGGTGAGTTTGAACCTGTGCTGCAACTGCTTTTTCAAGTATTTTCGAAATAAAAGGAAGATTTGAGATGGGACGGAAGTTATCTAAATTGTTAGGGTCTGCACCAGGTTTTTTGAGCATTGGGGTTATAGCAGCTATTTTAAAAGATGATGGAACAGTGCCAGAACTAAGGGAAGTTTGAACAATACAAGTTATAAGAGGAGAAAGAGAAGGAAGACAGTCTTTTACCAGGTGAGTTGGTATGGGATCAAGTAAGCATGTGGAAGAATTAGATTCATAAATAAAATTCGAAATTTCTAATTCAGATGGCAGGGTAAAAGAAGAGAAAAGAGTAAGAGGGGAATCGATTGAAATGCTACATAACAAATTACAATATGGGTTAGCCGGAGAGGCCAGCTGTTGGTGGATAGCAGTTATTTTGTTACTAAAAAAAGACATGAATTCAACACATTGAGCAGTGCAGTACAGGTGTGCAGGAAGGTTGTCAGGTGGTTTCAGTATACGATTTACAGTGGAGAACAAAGCTTTAGTATTACAATCTCCAGACTCAATTAAATGTGAATAAAACTCATATTTGGCAGCAGAAAGAGCATCTTTATAAAGATGAACATGTTCGTTATACAGCTCTCTATGTACCATAAGTCCAGTTCGTTTGTAAAGGTGTTCCAAATGCCGCCCACGAGTTTTTAGCTGGCGAAGTTCAGGAGTAAACCAGGGCGCAGAGTTAATAAAAGATACAGTCCGAGTTTTAAGAGGTGCAAAATTATCCAGGAGCTGTCGTAATTCAGAATTATAAAAGGAGACCAAATCATCAGAGAAAGAGAAATGGTCACTGTATGGGAGGTCAGTGATTGCAACAGTAAAAGCTGAGGGGTTGATCTTTTTTATATTGCGGAATGTCATAGAACGGTGTTGCTTGGATCTAGAGTGTGTAACATTTACATTGAAAGAAAGCAATTTATGATCGGATAAGGGTATTGCAGTTGCCGTACAGTCCAGAGGTGTAACACTTGAACAGCAAACAAGGTCCAGAGTGTGGCCTTTAGAATGGGTCGGAAAGTCCACATATTGCTGGAGACCAAAACTGTCCAGGCAGGAAATTAAATCCCTTGTGAGTGAGTTACTAGCAGTGTCCACATGACTATTAAAATCGCCCAGTAGAATAATATTAGGTGATAAGGTACACAGTGAAGTTAAAAATGCACAAAATTCATCTAAGAATGCATTACAGTATTTGGGTGGTCGATAAACAACAGCTAAAACTGTAGGTGTTGGACCACTGATAGATAAAGCAACTGATTCAAAAGAAGCGTACATTGATACAGACAACGGAGATACTTTATAAGTCGATTTGTGAAGTATGGCTAGACCTCCGCCACGTCTGGAGATACGAGGCTGCGAAATATAAACAAACCCCGGGAGACACGCATGATTCAACTCTAAAAAGTAATTCTCTTGCTGCCAGGTCTCAACCAAATAGAATAAATTGAACTTACGATCATCCACCATGTCACTGATGAAGAGACCCTTGTTAGAGAGTGAACGTACATTAAAAAGTCGGATTTTGAGCTCATTTCCACCCAGTGAAGGGCTAGCCGATCTGGCTAAGCTAGCCAAGACACTCTGGTCAACAATCCGCCGAGTATTCCTCGCTGCTCGCGGAGCTGAGGTCCAGAATGACCGTATAGCCTTCGAGTCATCATACCTGAAACCCTGTCAAGACCCACGAGGGCTGTATTTCGGGTGGGGATGGTAAACAATGTCTTGATAGAGGCAGAGTGAAGGCGGAGGCTCGGCAGAGTAGCACCGAAGCCGGTAGAGCTCAGTCGCTGTATATAAAAACAGTGAAGTCGCCGAGTGGAGCAGTGACGATAGAACAATCCAAACGATGATGAAAAAATGGTAAGTCCTCATCGTGTCAGTCAAAACGAAGTTCAACAACGAAGCTCAACAAAGGTAAAAGTTAAAACACCGGAGAGCAGCGGCAGCCAGTTGCGCCAGCGCTCTTCTCTCTAGAAATATGGCACATAGTCTTAGAGTTTGTACTTGACTAACTGGAGCCCAGGTCAGGAAGCAGACAGACTGGCTAAACCGATCGTCTGCTAGCCGCCTCACGTCACAGAAGTCAATTAACTCTCAGCACATAGAGACTCCTTCACCTAGATATCACTCTATAGAGACTGTGTCTGTTCCCCGAACTAGAAAATACAGAAAACATCCAAACCAAAGTAATAGTAACAATTTAATTGATGTTCAACAAATAAAAAACGATATAATACAGATAAAGACATGATAAAGCTTGGCTTATTGAATATTAGATCCCTTTCTTCAAAAGCACTTTTTGTAAATGATATGTTCACTGACCATAAACTAGATGTGCTTTGTCTGACAGAAACCTGGCTAAAACAAGATGATTACATTACTTTAAACGAGTCTACACCCCAAGATTACTGTTACAAACATGAACCGCGTCCAAAAGGTAAAGGGGGAGGTGTTGCTACAATTTATAGAAATATTTTCAGTATCTCTCAGAGGTTGGGTTTCAAGTATAATTCGTTCAAAGTAATGGTGCTCCACATAACGTTATCCAAAGAAAAAAGTATTAATGATAAATCCCCTGTGATGTTTGTACTGGCTACTGTATACAGGCCACCAGGGCACCATACAGACTTTATTAAAGAATTTTCTGATTTTCTATCGGAGGTAGTGCTGACTGCAGATAAAGTCCTAATCGTTGGTGATTTTAATATCCATGTTGATAATGAAAAAGATTTGTTGGGATCAGCATTTATAGACATTCTAAACTCTATTGGTGTTAAACAACATGTGTCAGGACCTACTCATTGTCGAAATCATACTCTAGATTTAATACTGTCACATGGAATTGATGTTAGTGGGGTTGAAATTTTGCAGCAGAGCGACGATATCTCAGATCATTATCTAGTCTCCTGTATATTCCGTATAGCTAAAGCTGTAAAGCCAACTTCTTGTTACAAATATGGTAGAACCATTACCTCTACCACAAAAGACTGCTTTATAAATAATCTTCCTGACTTATCTCAGTTCCTCAGTATATCCAATAGCTCAGAACAACTTGATGATGTAACAGGAACTATGGACTCTCTCTTTTCTAGCACTTTAGATGCGGTTGCTCCTTTACGCCTAAGGAAGATTAAGGATAAGAGTCCAACACCGTGGTATAATGAGCACACTCGCGCCCTAAAGAGAGCAGCCCGGAAAATGGAGCGCAGCTGGAGGAAAACTAAATTAGAGGTATTTCGTTTAGCTTGGCGGGAAAGTACCCTATCCTACAGAAAAGCATTAAAAACTGCTAGATCTGATTACTTTTCGTCTCTTCTAGAAGTAAACAGACATAACCCTCGGTATTTATTCAATACAGTGACTAAATTAACGAAAAATAAAGCATCTACAGGTGTTGGCATTTCCCAAGAGCATAGCAGTAATGACTTTATGGACTATTTTACTTACAAGATCGATACTATCAGAGATAAAATTGTATCCTTGCAGCCGTCAGCTACAGTATCATTTACATTTACATTTACATTTATGCATTTAGCAGACGCTTTTATCCAAAGCGACTTACATTGCATTCAAGTTACAGTGTTTACATTTTATCAGCTCTTGCTTTCCCTGGGAATCGAACCCATGATCTTGGCGTTGCTAGCGCCATGCTCTACTATTTGAGCTACAGGAAAGCCACAACATCAGATCGCAGTATCGCAGTATCGCATCAGATAGCACACTATAGATCCCCTGAGGAACAATTCCATTCATTCTCTACTGTAGGAGAGGAAGAATTGTATAAACTTGTTAAATCATCTAAACCAACAACATGTATGTTAGACCCGATTCCATCTAAACTATTAAAAGAGCTGCTTCCAGAAGTCATAGATCCTCTTTTGGCTATTATTAATTCATCATTGTCATTAGGATATGTCCCCAAAAGCTTCAAATTGGCTGTTATTAAGCCTCTCATTAAAAAACCACAACTTGACCCCAAAGACCTAGTTAATTACAGACCGATCTCAAATCTTCCTTTTCTGTCAAAGATACTAGAAAAGGTAGTATCCTCACAATTATATTCCTTCTTAGAGAAAAATGGTATCTGTGAGGAATTCCAGTCAGGATTTAGATCGTATCATAGTACTGAGACTGCTCTCATTAGAGTTACAAATGACCTGCTTCTATTATCTGATTGTGGTTGTATCTCTTTATTAGTTCTACTGGATCTTAGCGCTGCGTTCGACACTATCGACCACAACATTCTTTTGAATAGACTACAAAACTTTGTTGGCATTAGTGGAAGCGCCTTGGCGGTCAGATAAGTATGATTTGAACCATGCTATCAGTTCGTAGCAGTGAATGAAGAGCTATCATATCGATCAAAAGTGCAGTATGGAGTACCTGAAGGCTCAGTACTAGGACCGTTACTTTTCACGCTTTACATGTTACCCTTGGGAGATATTATCAGGAGACATGGTGTTAGCTTTCACTGTTATGCTGATGATACTCAGCTCTATATTTCTTCGCGGCCCGATGAAACACACCAAATTGAGAAACTAACGGAATGCATAGTCGATATAAAAAACTGGATGACGAGTAATTTCTTACTGCTAAATTCTGAAAAAACAGAGGTGTTAATTATCGGACCTAAAAACCCCACATGTAACAACCTAGAACATTATCTAACACTTGATGGCTGCTCTGTCAATTCTTCTTCATCAGTCAGGAACCTAGGTGTGCTGTTCGATAGCAATCTTTCATTTGAAAGCCATGTTTCTAGTATCTGTAAAACTGCGTTTTTTCATCTCAAAAACATATCTAAATTGCGACCTATGCTCTCAACGTCAAATGCAGAAATATTAGTTCATGCGTGTATGACCTCAAGGTTAGACTATTGTAATGCTTTATTGGGTGGTTGTTCTGCACGCTTGATCAGCAAACTACAGTTGGTCCAAAATGCAGCAGCTAGAGTCCTTACTAGAACCAGGAAATATGACCATATTAGCCCGGTTCTGTCAACACTGCACTGGCTCCCTATCAAACATCGGATAGATTTTAAAATCTTGTTAATTACTTATAAAGCCCTGAATGGTTTAGCTCCTCAGTACTTGAGCGAGCTCTTGTTGCATTATAGTCCTCCACGTCCACTGCGTTCTCAAAACTCTGGCCGTTTGATAATACCTAGAATATCAAAATCGACTGCGGGCGGCAGATCCTTTTCCTATTTAGCACCCAAACTCTGGAACAATCTACCTAACACTGTTCGGGAGGCAGACACACTCTGTCAGTTTAAATCTAGTTTAAAGACCCATCTCTTTAGCCTGGCGTACACATAACACACTAATACGCTTCTATTATTCAAATCCATTAAAGGATTGTTAGGCTGCATTAATTAGATCAACCGGAACCGGGAACACTTCCCATAACACACGGTGTACTCGTTACATCGTAAGTAGAATGGCATCTACGCTAATATTTGTCTGTTTCTTTCCTATGATCAGATGGTGGATCAGCACCAAGAGAGGATGTCTGCAGGCCTGATCGTCAGCGGAGACCAGGACACCCAGATGACCCCCAGAGACCTCTATTAAAATACAATAAAACTAAAAAAATATAACTAAAAATATAATACAATACCTAACAACATAATACTACTATTGTTAGAACTTGAAATTTTTGAACTGTGGGTGTCGTCTGGTCAGAGCAGAACTGACCCCCGACTGAGCCTGGTTTCTCCCAAGGTTTTTTTCTCCACTCTGTCACAGAGGGAGTTTTGGTTCCTTGCCGCTGTCGCCTCTGGCTTGCTCAGTTGGGGACACCTAATTTCTAGCGATTATCGCCGATTTGATTGCACAGATACTATTTAAACTAAACTGAGCTAGACAATGACATCTCTGAATTCAATAATGAATTGCCTTTAACTGAAAATTGAGTGTTTAATCTTATCTTTATATATTACTGACACTCTGTCCTCCAATTTGATACGGTTAAGTGCTTTGACACAATCTGTATTGGTAAAAGCGCTATATAAATAAAGGTGACTTGACTTGACTCAGCCGGAATTACCCTTACCCTTAAATTACCCTTAGTAATTTAAGCAAAAAGCATATACATACATGTTCAGATGTAGCTGGTGCTCCTTCAAAATTAATAATGTTATGTATATAATTAATAATATATGACCAGCCCAGACAATTATATTCATCATTTAAATACATCAAACTAATGTTATTAAAAATCTGGATCATATATTGATCAAAGCAACAACAGCAGCAGTTTCTTTTCTTTTCTTTTTTATTTACACTTACCCAGTTTCAACTCTGCGCTGACTGAACACACACAATCCTGCTCCCTGTAGACTTTACATGTGTAAACCCCTTCATCTCCAGCTCTCAGTTTTTTCAGACGGAGGGAAAAGTTTCCATCTTTAATCTTCTTCTTTGAGAAATGCGCTCTTTTGTGATAATCCTGGTGCTGTTCTTCTACTCGACTCTTGCCATCTTGACACAGATGAACCAGAGTCTCTGCTCTTCTCCACTCGACCTTCAGACTGTTCTCTAACAAGCTTTTGTTGACCTTACAGGCCAAAACCACTGAATCTCCCAGAGGAACAACATCACCACTCATAAAAATTACTATAAAGGAACAGAAACATGTTTTAATGTGGAAAAATTTGCATAACAGCTAGTCTATCATTCAAAATGTGCCATTAATTAATTAGATATTTATATATTATTTTAATTATTTAATTATTATTTGGTTTAATATCCAAAATAACTTTTTTTTTCACTTTTAATTTTTATAGTTTTAACCATGAGTTAATTCAATAGCAAACAAACCAAGATATGTTTCAGATTGCTCTTAGAGGAGCTGAATGAAAACCTTTCCAGTATCACATCAGAAAAAAAAAAAAAGTACATTACCATACACTGCAAAAAGTGATAACATGCAATACTGTGTGAACGGTCAAAAAATGTTTGCACTAATATATATTTAGATTTATAGCATATTCAAGGTTTCAAATATATTCAGATTTCATATAATTATTTCTTGTTTAGAAATAATTGCAAATGTTCTCACACACACACTCACACACACGTACACATTTGTTTTTGTGAAAAGTGGGGACATCCCATAGGCGTAATAGTTTTTATACTGTACAAACTGTATGTGCTATTGCCCTACACCAACCCTACACCTAACCCTACCCCTTACAGGAAACTTTGTGCTATTTCAGATTTTCCAAAAATTTAATTCTGTGTGATTTATTAGCTTGTTTGCCCGTGGGGAACACACACACACACACACACACACACACACACACACACTTTAAACATATACTGTATGTGACCCTGGACCACAAAACCAGTCTTAAGTGTCAATTTTTTTTTTAAATTGAGATGTCTACATCATCTGAGAGCTGAATAAATAAGCTTTCCATTAATGTATGGTTTGATAGGACAATATTTGGCTGAGACACAACTATTTGAAAATCTGGAATCTGAGGGTGCAAAAAAATAAAAATATTGAGAAAATCACCTTTAAACTTGTCCAAATGAAGTTCTTAGCAATGCATATTACTAATCAAAAATATCTTCATGGAACATGATCTTTACTGAATATGATAATGATTTTTAGCATAAAAGAAAAATCAGTAATTTTGACCCATACAATGTACTTTTGGCTATTGCTACAAATATAACCCAGCGACTTAAGACTGGTTTTGTGGTCCAGGGTCACATATGGTAATCAGTTGTGAAATAACGTGACAAATCAACAACAGTGTAACTTGTATTCACTATCTTCAGTTATTGTGCCTCAAACATGTAATATTGGTGCATCACTGAAACGCTAAATAATCAAACCAGTTTAAAACCTGTACTGTACTGTTGACTATTAAGAATCAAGTGATTTGTTTTAATCTGTTTACTTACTCAGGACCAGTTTTGTCTTGGCTGAAAACACACAATTCATCTTGCTGTGAACTGTACATGTATACTGTCCCTTATCTTCAGCGCTCAGTTGTTCCAGCCGAAGGGAGAAGTTTCCATGTTTAATGTGATCAGAAAAGAAATGAGCTCTTTCTTTATAATCCTGGTGTTGTTTCTCTTCTTGAATCTCACTATCTTCATATAGATGAACTAAAGTGTCTGAGTTTTTTGTTGTTCTTCTCCACTCCACCTTCAGATCTTCAGTTAGTAAGTTTGGAGGAACATGACAGGGTAAAACCACTGAACCTCCCAGATGAACATTAGGGTTAGAGGAATTTTCCACAATCAAACCTGAAAGAAAAGAAAATACATTTCAGGTCTAATGTAAGGTAAATATTGAGGCAAAATAACCCCACTGTCAGCATATCTCTTTACACTGTTTTAATCACAATAAATACAGGTGCAAAGGGGGCCAATTTTTTGTGACCAGATTATTGGGACACTAATGAGGTGTTCACACTGACAGTGGTTAAATCACTGGAGGTCCCATAGTCTCTGTGCTGTCGATTGCTGGTAGTTTTTCTAACTCTGTTGTAGTATAGAATTGCATCACTTGGTGGATCACTATCCACACTCCCATTGGTAGTCATCACATTTTGTTTCTGCTAATTTGCATAAATTTGGGCTCCAAGTAACTAAGCATTACCCAGACATAAAAACTAAGATAATACTAGTTCAGAAGAGCCACTCAAGCCTCAGAAGACACTAGTGCTGGTGACTTGGGTGGCTTCTGTGCAGTTATTGGACATAGAGTGATTCAAGGACAACTATAACTGATCTATTTGTACCTGGAGAGATCTATGTGTTAGCATTCCCATTCATCTGTACAAAAGGCATGATTAGAAATCAGCACTCTTCTCACAGAAGCTCAGTCATGTTATAAATGTGATAAAACACTCAAACACTTCATAAATATAATTCAAACAAAGAAAATAGAGTCATCTAGCAATGTTTTTCCCCTTTACTGTACACAATACTGATGAGCAATCTGTCTATGTACTAGATTTTGCTATTTTTTTTTCCTGAGCTTAGCTAAAGCTTTAGGATGCTCCAAATTTATGTATATATGCTAATATCACATATACAATACTTCAAGAGCTTCTAAATTTCTTTATTGTTTTACAATTTATGTCTGATCTCATATTGGTGTTGCATTTGTCAAAATATTAATAACTACTGATAACTTAAACTAATTAAACTCATCATATATCACACTAACAAAATTCTGATTTCTGGATTTTTCCTATATACTGTAAATATTTCTATACTGTAAATATAGGAAAATCAGCAGTTTGATTTACCAGCCTTACGCACTCAATAAACACTCATTATTGCAATGATGGTTATTATTATTATTATTATTATTATTATTATTATTGTTCAAATTTATCTTCCACTGAATCACAACAAATTAGAATATGTTCCTGTTCTATTTGTACCTTTATTAGGAGATCTGCAGTAGATCAGGCAGCAGAGCAGAAGAGCTGATCCAGATGCAGAAACACAGAGAATCAACACCATCATGTGTAAAACAGAGAAACCTGAGAAACACAGACAGCTATCAGACAATGTTATTATTGTGCAAAGTTCCTTGTACAGTATATATACAAACCATTTGACCCCAAAATATGATGAAGTAACACACATACACTTACCTAAATAAAAAAGGCTTTTCCATAGCTTTCCATTGTTGTATAGCTTATTATAATACTAGTATTAATTCAAATAAATGTTATAATTAATTCATTTAAATAAATGTGATATTACTGCACTATTCCATCTCTTTGTCTGAAAATAACCATCACTTTTAACCTTTCGGTTAACTATTGTGCTGCAAACATCATTAAAGGGGTAATCGAATGCAAAATTCACTTTTACATGTTGTTTGAACATACATGTGTGTTGTCAGTGTGTGTTCATGGGCCCTAGCGGCATGTTTGTTTCTGTGTAAGCATGCCGTTCATCACTACAGACAATCAACACAGAACAAGTGCTATGTGCCTGTAACGATCACAAGTTACAAGAATGAGTTTTTAAGTGTCTAAATTTGTATATTGTGAGAGTTGTTAGAACTCTCAAAGGGGGAACTGTTGGATTACAAATTTCTAAAATGTTAAATCTAGGTTCCAATGTAATAGTGTACACACTGAAGAAGTTGTATACATTGTATTTAGCATTTATGGTGAAGATGGTGACATCAGATGAACGATCCTGTTGAACAAAGTTTGTAGCAAGAGGTTCCTGCCAGTTCCTGTTCTCGTATTGTAAGTCAAATGAGCCAGATGACGGAGACTCTCACCTTTTTGTAATGGCTCTTGGGGCCCCTGCTTCAATCTTTGGGCAGTTATGCTGATTGGATTAGGAGTGGTTAAATGGGGCAGGTTGCTATACCTGAATACTTCATTTGCATGCTTTGTTTAAGGTCGTCACCCAGGTGCTTTGTTTTCATTCCTAAGCACTGCCCCCTAAATGTATATAAACTACAATGTATCACTGCTTTAGTTGGACTTGGATGACTACAGCGACGCACAGCGAGAAACTTCTGTATGAAAGATATCCCAACGTCTCCTGGTCTCTGCTTCGACAAGAGTAAAAACGTTTCCAACAGTTTTGGTGCCATGACCCGGATAGAGCTCCTTACCTGAATCCAGATTGAAAACTTCAAGTTCAACAAAGATCTGACTTCGCTCCAGACTGAATCTTTCTGTACAACCAAGGGTTGGTGAGTGTCACTCTATCCAAAAGAACCTTTAAGACCAGTACAAATTTGTTATCCTCTGCGCCGTCAGAGAAGAGTTAACAGACAGCTGTAGGGTTTGGTTAACTAAGTTATCCTCTAAAAATGTCCTGTTAGAGATGAAGGTTATCCTCTGTTCAGGCAGGGAAGATTAACATTACGTGCTAATGTTGGTTATCCTCTGTTTAACCTTCTGTAAAACCAAGGGTTGGTGAGTGTCACTCTATCCAAAAGAACCTTTAAGACCAGTACAAATTTGTTATCCTCTGCGCCGTCAGAGAAGAGTTAACAGACAGCTGTAGGGTTTGGTTAACTAAGTTATCCTCTAAAAATGTCCTGTTAGAGATGAAGGTTATCATCTGTTCAGGCAGGGAAGATTAACATTACGTGCTAATGTTGGTTATCCTCTGTTTCGGCAGGGAAGAATTGGTTACCCTCTGTTTCGGCAAGGAAGAGTAGGTTATCTTCTGTTCAGGCAGGGAAGATTAGCATCACGTGCTAATATTGTGTTACCCTCTGTTTCGGCAGGGAAGAATTGGTTATCCTCTGTTCAGGCAGGGAAGATTAGCATCACGTGCTAATATTGTGTTACCCTCTGTTTCGGCAGAGAAGAATTGGTTACCGTCTGTTTCGGCAGGGAAGAATTGGTTATCCTCTGTTCAGGCAGGGAAGATTAGCATCACATGCTAATATGTGTTACCCTCTGTTTCCGCAGGGAAGAATTTGTTACCCTCTGTTCAGGCAGGGAAGTTTAGCGTAAAATGCTAGTAATCTATGTTATCCTCTGCTTTGCCAGGGAAGGTTAACAATAGTTGATCTGTGTTAACAAGAGGAACCCTCTATTGATCAGAGAAGTTTTAGTGTTTTTGATTGTGTAGTAACAAAGAAACTCACAAAATGTTTAGAAAGAATGCTAGACTGGTCCCCACAACTGAAAAAGGTGGTCTCGCGACTCCTTTGTGATCAGATAGAGAATTCAAATCACTGTTAGGAGTGCAAATGAACCTAATAGTCACTGAGAAAGTTAGACAAGAACTAACTCAGAAATATGAGATCCATCCAGACAAGGCTTGGTCTGTAGATGAGTGTAAAAAGGTATTAGGAGCATGTATTCGCAAGAACAATGTGAAAGGCATTATCTGCTGTCACAGAGAATTTGGTTTAGCGCTAGCTACACAACAGTCTCAGCGTAACTCAGAGCTAGAGGAACAGAACAAAGAGCTCCGTGCTAGAGTATCCTCTTTGACTAAGAAATTGACAAAATCTGATGTGGAAGAAGTTAGTCAGCCTGATAACAATTATCCTGACTTACAAGCTTTCTTTGAAACAGATGTAACCATCCAATCAGTAACTGATGTGCCTGTAGATTCAGTGAAGGTATGTGGCGCTAGGAGAAGATCTCAGGGAATTGAGGGAATTGAAAGTGTTCCTCCCAATTCTTCTGTTGTCCAAGTACAAACTGTTGCCAAAGCACTAGGACCTAAAGATATAGAGAGGCTATCCCAGAGCTTACCCTCAGCGCGCACAGATTTTTCTGAATTTAGAAGAGCATTGATCCGCAAAATGCGTCTCTAAAACATGTCGTTAGCAGAAGTCACACAGCTGATGTCACAAATTCTAACTGAATCTGAATTCAACATTTTTTGAGTCTGCTGTTACTTCTGAATTACAACATGCCAGTAAAGGCGATATGAGAGAAGGTGTTTTGAAAATTCTAAAGAATATCATGGGACCCAAAATAGACTGGTCCAGAATCACTAACTGTGTGCAAAGGAAAGAAGAAACTGTGAGTGAATACACTGAAAGGTTTTGTCAGTCAGCTGTAACTTACAATGGAATATTGGATGATCCTGAAAGTGTGCTTGATGACAAATGACCACTAGTTCGAACATGGTTTGATGGCCTTTTATCAGAGTACAGATCGCCTTTGCCATTCTTAGATCTAGCATGGTCCACTGGAAGCTTGCAAAACATCTTGGACAGGTTAGCTACTTGGGAAAGAGACTCTGATGTTAAAGCCAGAGTAAAGATTGCAGCAGCATCCTTTAAGGTCAACACAGAGAACCGACAGAAACGTAAATGTCCTAAGGAGAGCAGTTGTCATTACTGTGGTAAACCTGGACACTGGATGAAAGAGTGTAGGAAAAGCAAAAAGACATTAGGAGAAATTAACAGCTTTACTCAGCTCCTACTCAGTCTACTTAGTACTCTGAAGCAGCCCCTCCCCGCTTACCTACAGGGATAGAATAGGACACATGGACCAGTGAGGAGCCCAGGCAAGAACCGAATGCAACAGGCTTCGGGGGCCAACCCTGCGGTGAAGACTCCCTCATAGGCCTTCCCCATCCACTAGTCCATCCTTACCTCACTGTTTTTTAGATGTCACGGGAAAGAAGGATCAACAATTGCAAACTCGGACCGAACAAAGGATACAACCCTAGTGTTTGCAGTTTTTACAACAAATACTGCTCTGTCGTCTTTTGGTTTCTTTCTCACTCTGACAAATGACAGTTGAAATGACAGTTCCAACCAGAAAAGACTATTAAGAATTTCATGGGCCCTAGCGGCATGTTTGTTTCTGTGTCAGCATGCCGTTCATCACTACAGACAATCAACACAGAACAAGTGCTATGTGCCTGTAATGATCACAAGTTACAAGAATGAGCTTTTAAGTGTCTAAATTTGTATATTGTGAGAGTTATTAGAACTCTCAAAGGGGGAACTGTTGGATTACAAATTTGTAAAATGTTAAATCTAGGTTCCAATGTAATAGTGTACAAACTGAAGAAGTTGTATACATTGTATTTAGCATTTATGGTGAAGATGGTGACATCAGATGAACGATTCTGTTGAACAAAGTTTGTAGCAAGAGGTTCCTGCCAGTTCCTGTTCTCGTATTGTAAGTCAAATGAGCCAGATGACAGAGACTCTCACCTTTTTTGTAATGGCTCTTGGGGCCCCTGCTTCAATCTTTGGGCAGTTATGCTGATTGGATTAGGAGTGGTTAAATGGGTCAGGTTGCTATACCTGAATACTTCATTTCCATGCTTTGTTTAAGGTCGTCACCCAGGTGCTTTGTTTTCATTCCTAAGCACTGCCCCTAAATGTATATAAACTACAATGTATCACTGCTTTAGTTGGACTTGGATGACTACAGTGACACACAGGAAGTTCTCAATAAAGAGAAACTTCTGTATGAAAGATATCCCAACGTCTCCCGTTCTCTGCTTTGATGAGGAAAAAAGTTCCCAACAGTGTGCACAACCACCCTATAATGCTAAAAATCCACCCAGTGCTTTTTAAAAAAAAAAAAATCCCCAATAATAATAATAATCACTTTCTCAGATCAAGCTGTTTTGAGGTTCTTGGCAGAGTAACATAGTTCTGCACAGGCCCCTCCCACGATTGTTGATTGACACTGGTGTTTTACCTTAGACCCGCCCTGAGTGAGCTGTCATCAGTCCGCCATTGTTTCGACGCCAGAGTGGTTTTTACAGGGTAAAAAGGGTGTTGTTTTATACTACCATTGAGAAACTTTAACCAAAGTATGTTATAGACTTTTCATTAAGACCTTAAAGAATCATATCAACTTGTTGACGGGCATCCGATGACCCCTTTAACAGCTTTAAGTTGTCAATGCTGGCAGATGACCATGGTATAAGCAAGATAATGCACGGCTATGTGTGCATTAAACGTTTTTACTAATTTCACGTTGGGGGGTTCTTTTCCTCTATGTCATGCATTAAAATTGTTTAATTCACAGCTAGCCATGGATTATCCCTCACTTACACATAAGCCTAAAACAGCAATCTGCTATATTACAGGTTGTGAGAGATACGATGTGAAGACTGACTGGAGACCTCTGGAGGCCAAAACGCAGCACAATATTGACAACTGTATTATATTCTTGTTATAAACTCTTTATAATGCTGTCTGTTGCAAGTGTTTGCCAGGTCTGTGTTTTATAAGTGATGAACTGTGTTTGTTGTGTGAAAACCTTTGCTAGTGTCTTTTGGAAGAATGGTTTGATTTAAGTCAGTTTGGTAGTGAAAATAACTGCTGTGTCAAACTGAAATTTGGTGAAGAGAACTGTGTGAAATATTTTTTTGAAAACGTACTGAGAATAGTTCCTAGCAATTGAATAATAATAATTTTTAAAAAAGACTGAAAAGATCATTGCATGATGAGAAAGCAAATCATGTGCTTATTTAATATAATAAAAATAAAAATACGCATAAACAAAAAATTGAATGTTTTTAATGTTATTTGATGTTTTTAATGTTATTTGAATCCTTTTTAAAATTTAATGGAAGTATTATGAAAAAATAAATGAGGGATTACGATGTGATTTGCGGGTGACTCATGCTAAAGATAATATGTGCCAATTGGGTCTCTCATGAAGATCACTGTCCTAATGTAACGGGGTTGACGAGACGTGAGACGTGCGGATCCAAGTGCAAGCTTTTATTTACAGGCATGGTCATAAATACAGGCAGGGACGAGCAATGGCAAACAAGTATGGCAGGGACAAGACAAAGAGTAATCCTAGGGCAAGCGAAGGTCGACGATGGGCGAACAGAATCCAAAAGGGCAAGGCAGAGAGAGATAATCCAAGTACACAGGCTATAATCCAGGCAAGGGAATAAACAGAGTACGAACAGTGAGACAGGGGTAAATACAGGGAACAACGACAAAAAAATAACAAACATTCTGTAAAGCAGCTGAGACTAGGGGAGTGAAAAACACAGGACAATACAGGAACTGACTAGAAACACGGAATGGCACAGAAAGGGTTAATTCAAGAAACACGGCTAGAAAACGAACACAGGAAAACAGGCAATGCAAGACTAGGATACTAACAAGGGCTCTGTAGAGTTGCTACGGCTAGGGGAGCGGTAAACGCATACAATACTCAGCAGTGAGGGAAACAAAGTCCAGGGTTTAAATAGAGTGTGTGATTAGTGAGAGCTGTGTGATCAGTGCCTTCAGCTGTGTGTGCAATCAGTGCAATGGATGATGGGAAATTGAGTCCAGTGTGATGTGTGCTGTGAGAGACAATGTGGTGAGTGAATGATCTCTGGTGGTGAATGAACGGAAGTGCAGGAACAGGATTTGTGACACCTAAACTGTGTGTGCTGCTATCAGCTGTGTTCTGCTGCTGGTGACATCTGATCTCAGAGGAACTGTCACTCTACAGGGATTTCTTTGCATAGTTAATGCTGTTGAATTATTGTCTTTTAAAAACATCGCAGTTGTATTCATTGGAATAAATCAAAATCACTTTGCTGTAAAATAGATTTTATATGCAACTGGATGTAAATGAATAACTAAATTACACTTATGTATTAGTTTTTTTTATGACTCACCCAGTCTCTCCAGTACTACAGTTGTATTGGCTGAAAGTCCTCCAGAAAACACCTCACACATATAAACTCCTTTATCCTCAGTTCTGACACTCTTCAGTCTGAGAGAGAAGTTTCCTTTGGAGGTTTCAGCAGTGAAGAACTCAACTCTGTTTCTGTATCGCTCATCTGATGTCTCTGGTAAAGCCTTATTGTTTTGGAAGAGCAGAACCACAATATCTTCATCTTCATCTGTTTTCATCCATGAAACTTCCAGTTCTTCAGGTGTGATGTGAGAATCTACAGAGCAGCTCAGAGTGACGTCTTCACCCACAGACGCAGATACAGAGCGACTCGATCCTGATACTCTCAAATGCTCTGAAATAACAAACAGTGTAAATATCACAGCAGGAAATATGCATTAATTAGTTTATACAGTTTATACAGAAATATACAGTAATCAGTTTCTGTAAAATCAAAGTAAAAATTTAGGATAGGACTCATGTGGTCAATACTCACCAATGTTATCAACTTTTATTTCAACCACAATCTCACCAGACTCTTGCTGACTGGAGACATTACATGTGTATCGTCCCTCATCTTCAGCTCTCAGGTTGTCCAGACGGAGGGAGATGTTTCCACGTTGAATCTCCGCAGTAATGAAATGAGCTCTATCTTGGTAATCTTGGTGTTGGACCTCTGTTTGACTCTCACCATCTTGATACAGATGAACTAAAGTCTCTGAGTCTGTTCTCTTCCACTCCACCCTCAGACCCTCCACTGATAAAAGTTCATCAACAGAACAGGACAACACCACCGAAGATCCCAGAGGAGCAACCAGAGGACCAGAGGGACCATGCACAGTCAATCCTGAAAACAATGTTTTCCCCATAGAAAGAGAAAGAGAAAAGTGAAATAAAGCTTTTGAAATCAAAAATCAACAATGACATTTTTGCTTTTGAAATTTGCATCCCTATTTTATCTGCTGTATTGCAAAATGATGTACTTTAGTTTGAGAGTAAGTACTGAGGTCCATCCTATTTCTCCAAGGTCCACTCACTCAGAAAGAGAGAGGGAGAGAGAATAATGTTCCTTTTAACAAATGCCGGGTTCACACTGCATGATTTTAGCCCTGATTTTCTCTCACAACAGTTTTGTGGAAACTGCCAACAAATGCCTGAAATCGAAGGCAAATTGATGCCAATGAGCCAATGAGAGAGCAGATATAGGGCAAGGGAAAGTTCAGGGGGAGGAGTCACAGACCTACAGCCAATGAGAGAGCAGATAAAGGGAAAGTTCAAGGGGAGGAGTCATAATAGACCTACAGCCAATGAGAGAGCAGATACAGGGCAAGGGAAAGTTCAGGGGGAGGAGTCATAATAGACCTACAGCCAATGAGAGAGCAGATACAGGGCAAGTGAAATTTGTAATGTGTGACCCCGTCACCGATCTGTCATGTTTGCACACAACAGCAAACATTTTTGTAGACTACAATGATATTGAAGGAGCAGAAGAACAGCAGAAGAGAACAGCAGTTTGTAAGTGTTTTGTCTTGTTTTCTCATTAGATTTCAGCGCAGTTGTTGTTACTAGGAAACTCTGTTTTTGCATATACTGTGTTTTACCGTAGTAAGTGAAGTCTCGTTTGTTGTCGTGGGTATTGCGGGAATTTCCCAGTTTCGCTTGGCTAAGTAGTAAGGCGTGGTCAGCTGACTTCTATAAGGAATAATTAAGGCTAGTTTATTACTGGATTCTATACCGCGGCAGCGGTCGCGGCAGCCCTCGTGTGAAGCCCTCCTCGTGTGAGGACCGACGAGTGTAAAGACGATCGACTCTACCTTGCGCGACTCCACCGAGCAAGAACACCGACAAGGCACTTGAGTATTGCTCTTTCCCCTTTCCTTACTTTTTGCACTACTTGTTCGCATTTACTTATTTTAGTCAATTGTACACACTATGGGCTTTCAAATCTCCACCACAACTACTAACACTCGGAAGGCACGCACTATACGTTGGAGGCAGGCTAATCCTACTAACCTACGGCCTGTCCCTCGGTCTTCTAATACTTTACTCTCTATTCCAATTGGTCTCTGGAACTGCCAGTCTGCTGTAAACAAAGCAGACTTCATTCCTTCTATTGCTACTCATTCCGGTCTCAACCTCATGGCCCTAACTGAGACTTGGATCAAACCTCAGGACACTGCCACTCCTGCAGCACTCTCCACTAACTTCACTTTCTCCCACACCCCTCGCACACTTGGGAGGGGTGGAGGCACGGGCCTCCTTATTTCAAAGGAATGGAAATTTGATCTTCTACCATCTCTTACAGGCAACAGCTCATTTGAATCTTATGCAGTTACTATCACACACCCTGCTAAAATCCACGTTGTAGTTGTGTATCGTCCCCCAGGTCAACTGGGAAACTTCTTGGATGAGCTGGATGTACTACTGTCAAACTTTCCTGAGGATGGCACTCCTCTGGTACTGCTTGGCGACTTCAACATCCACCTAGAAAAACCCCAGGCTGCCGACTTCAACACCCTTCTCACTTCATTTGATCTCAAGCGAGTGACTACTATGGCTACTCATAAATCAGGTAACCATCTGGACCTCATCTACACACGCTACTGCTCCACTGACAACACGTTAGTTACTCCACTGCACACCTCAGACCACTTCCTCATCACTTCTAACCTCACACTAACTCCGGTCATAACACACACTCCCCCACAGGTCACCTTTCGCCGTAACCTACGCTCGCTTTCTCCCTCTTGCCTCTCCTCATTGGTTACATCTGCACTTCCTTCACCCTCTCAGCTTTCAGCACTGGACGCAAACAGTGCTACTGACACTCTTTGCTCCACTCTAACATCTTGCTTAGACATCTTTTGCCCCCTTTCATCCAGACCAGCACGCTCTGCCCCCTGGCTGTCGGATGTTCTCCGTGAACATCGCACTAAACTAAGGGCTGCAGAGAGGAAATGGCACAAATCAAAAAACTCTACTGACCTTAGTGCGTATCAGTCACTCCTCTCTTCCTTCTCTGCAAACGTATCCACGGCTAAAACGAATTACTACCACAACAAAATCAACAACTGTTCTGACTCTCGCACACTTTTCAAAACTTTCTCTTCTCTTCTCTATCCTCCTCCCCCTCCTCCTTCATCAACTCTTAAAGCTGATGACTTTGCAATTTTCTTCACAAATAAAACAAAAACCATTAGTGACCAATTCCTCCCACCACAAACTGATAACTTCATACCGACTAATACACACTCCCTCACCTCCTTCTCTCCTCTCTCTGAGACGGAAGTCTCAAAACTCATCCTTTCTAATCATCCCACTACTTGTCCGCTAGATCCTATCCCCACTCACCTCCTTCAGGCCATTTCTTCTTCGGTCATACCTACGCTTACTCACATTATCAAGACCTCTCTTCACACTGGTACATTTCCAACGGCTTTTAAGCAGGCTCGGGTAACCCCACTGATTAAAAAAACCCTCTCTAAATCCAGCACTTTTAGAACACTACAGACCGGTATCCCTTCTTCCATTCATTGCAAAGACACTTGAGCGAGTTGTGTTCAACCAACTCTCTGTGTTTCTTGCACAGAACAATCTTCTGGACAGCAACCAATCGGGCTTCAGAAGCGGCCACTCTACTGAGACTGCCCTACTCTCGGTTACAGAGGCCCTGAGACTTGCAAGAGCGGCTTCCAAATCCTCTGTACTCATCTTATTGGACCTGTCTGCGGCTTTTGACACAGTTAACCATCAGATCCTCCTGTCCACTCTCAGAAAGATGGGCATCTCGGGAACCGCGCTCCTGTGGTTTGAGTCTTACCTTTCAGGTAGGTCCTTCAGGGTATCTTGGAGGGGTGAGGTTTCAGAGTCACAACTTCTTGCTACTGAAGTTCCTCAAGGCTCAGTGCTAGGACCACTTCTCTTCTCCATCTACATGTCGTCATTAGGATCGGTCATTCAGAAGCATGGCTTTTCTTATCACTGCTATGCTGATGACACTCAACTCTACTTCTCATTCCAACCAGATGATCCGACGGTAGCTGCTCGCATTGCAGCCTGTTTGAGCGACATCTCTAACTGGATGAAAGACCATCACCTTCAGCTCAACCTTGCCAAGATAGAACTGCTTGTGTTCTCAGCCAGTCCATCACTTCACAACAACTTCTCTATACAGCTAGGTTCGTCAACCATAACTCCCTCCATGACGGCCAGGAACCTTGGAGTTGTGATCGATGATCAGTTAAGCTTCACAGACCATATTGCTACAACGGCCCGGTCCTGCAGATTTGCCTTATATAGCATTAGGAAGATTAGACCCTTTCTGTCGGACCATGCTGCACAGCTCCTTGTCCAAGCTCTTGTTCTCTCCAGACTGGACTACTGCAATGTTCTCTTGGCAGGCCTTCCCGCATCTACTATCAAGCCTCTGCAACTGATCCAGAATGCAGCAGCCAGAGTGGTCTTTAATGAACCAAAGAAAGCTCATGTTACCCCTCTCTTCATCAGGTTACACTGGCTACCAATAGCCGCTCGCATCAAATTCAAGGCACTGATGTTTGCCTACAAGACAACAACTAGCACTGCACCAATATATCTAAACTCACTTGTTCAAACTTACGCACCCTCCAGAAGCTTGCGGTCTGCAAGTGAACGACGCCTTGTGGTGCCATCACAAAGAGGTACCAAATCTCTCTCACGGACCTTTTCCTGGACTGTGCCCAGCTGGTGGAATGACCTCCCGATCTTAATTCGAACAGCTGAGTCTTTAGCCATTTTCAAAAATCATCTAAAGACGCATCTTTTTCGCCAGCACCTGACCAACTAGTACTAACACTTTCCTATTACATCTATTTATTTATTTTAAAAAAAAAAAAAAAAAAACCTAGCAATATGTACTGTGCTGTGCTAACTGAAACTCGTCATGGCACTTGTATACTGCTGCACTCTCGATGGTCTATCTGATTCTATTGTTCTCATATTGTACGTCGCTTTGGATAAAAGCGTCTGCCAAATGTTTAAATGTAAATGTAAATGTAAATGTAAATATTGTTTTCAAAAGCTTGCACTTCAAAACACGCTTTCAAAAGTTTGTTTTCAGGCCTACAAGAAATCACAAAAAAAAAATTGTAATGTAAATGAACAGCCAAAACACATCTGTTTTTAGTTGAAAATGGTGTAGTGTAAACAGCCCTTTTGTTGGAGAGACTCTTGGCTGTCAGGATCTGATTTGCAGTTGGATGAGTGAACGGTGCCGGTTAGAGCACAATATTATATAAAGGATGAGGAGACGGGTGATTGGGTCTAGATGATGTATTGATATGATATTATCAATTTACAGGCAGTAGAGGCATTAGTTTGTAGGTCAATGACTAACTCCAAGTAACTTCTGCAGGAAATATCAGAAATAAACAGGAATAAATGTCCTTTCAGCGTTCAACAACAGAAGATACAAATTTCATCAGGCTGGCGGCTCAACTCACGAGACTGCTCAGCCGGGCGATGACGTACAATGTCAGAATAAAAGCTCTCTCTTAAAGGAGCCTTTACAACACATTTAATGCAACAATTAAGTGATTAATTGACTGATGATTAAGCATTAGTGAAGAACACCTGCTGTTAACAAGCAGAATAATTGAAGGAATGATTAAACAGCTCCACAAACAGCATTACCAGCTTCACACATTAATAACCACATTGACTTTTTTTCTGTCAGACGCCTACAGAAGTTTTTATTGAGAATTACAGAGGTTTAAATGATGATGTTTTATTGTTTAGTGCTACCATTATGGTGATTCGTGTTTAGGCTTTGTTGAGCTCTTGAACTTTGACTTTTGAATGTTGGCTTTTCTCTGGCTGCCGCAACTTTGTATTTATACGACACATTTGTTATGGCAAGAAAGATGTTGACATGATCATCTTGATTCACTGGTCTCATTCAGAGTCTATAAAGCTGAATAATTATAAAATATTATCAAATAAATATCTATGTATTTTTGTTTTCTTTTACTCTTGGATTTGGTTATTCTGATTATTGATTCACTATAAAAACCAAAAACGTACGGTGATGATGAGATCAGAAACCAAAAAAAAAAAAAAAAGTTCAGAAGATACTTCAACTTTAATGTGTTTGATAACAATATTGCCATGTTTACAGTGAAAGAAGGGAATTGGGCTTATAAGATCATGACTACAATGTACACAGATATTGTCTATGCTGGATTTGCATTTAATCTGTAGGCCAATAGCTTTAAAGCTACGGCCCGCCTTTATGTGGAACAGGCAGCTTTAGCGATCAACTGAAAAGAATGTTCTGGCCATTACCTGACCTGCAGACACACACTTGACCCAGAGCTGAACTTCAGACATGAGGACAGGCAGAGGAGAAATATAGGAAAAACATATATTTTGCAAAGATGATTCTCTATCATATATACAAATATTAATATGTATATTTTATAATAATAAAAAAAAATATATATATATATATATATATATATATATATATATTTTATGTGTGTACATGCACATTAATTTGTTCTTAACCTCCTCAGCAGAGGACTGGAAATGATCTGCCTCATCCCCAAATGGATTTAAATCAAATTTACAAATACTTATGATTATGATCATATGTGTCAAGTTCACTTCTGTTTTTTGCTTTTGCACTTAACAAGCAAACAGTGCTTATGAATCATTGACAGAAATTATTTCACTTTCATTGTTAAAGAAAAAAAACAGGTTGTAAACGCTGGGTCAAATCCGATAACCAGGAAACATGAGCTGATAAAAAAAGATCAAAGTACAACATGGCAATAGCTGACATGAATACTACCAAACCAGTGTTAATCAAGTCTAAACATCTAGTATTTGAGCTTGTTTTTTTGTCTAGATTCCAGCTCTGCTCTCTCCTGACCTTCAGCTTTATGAGGTGCATCATGCGAAGCATTTAAACATTTCTTTTCCTTTACTCTCTGCTCCATCTCATCCACAGAAATATTCTTCATTCAAATTTTAGTTGCAAAAAGAAATACATATTTGTGCCTTTTCATTTTGTACAAACCATCAGATATTATTAGAATTACAACCACAAATATAAACATAAGCAGGTCATGTTCAGTTGTGATAAATTATCATCATCTCTTTGGCTCTTCAAAGTCAAACTGAAGTTTTATAAGAAATAATTCTGGTGTATCATAAATGCTGAAACTTGTTTTATTTTACCAAGAAACTGCAATTAATAAAAAGACAAACCAGTTCTGATTAAGCAGAAATCACCAAGTCTTACGATTAGAAACACATACAGTATATTAAATGAGAAAAATAAGTCTGAATAAAAGCTGTAGGTACGAATCACAATCATCTTCATTTCAAGTAAATCAACCTACAAAACTGCTGAAAGCTTAAGACTTCAAGCAAAGTCATGTTGAACATGACGAGTAAAGCAGGAGAGATTCATCTAAAGCTGCTCCTAATATGAATTACAACACATACATTGATTTTATATGCTATTGAAGGAGGACAGATGATGATGATAGTTTTTAGGTACAATAGTGAAACAATATTAGGTACAAATTTCATTTTAATCAAATATTTTGTAAAGGAATCTGTATGTAGGCATAAACTCATTTCAAGCATTTAAGCAGAAGCCTCTGCAACAAAACAGATTTTTAAGATCATGAGCAACATAAAGTCAGTCACGTGTTTCCAAAACTTTAACTGATACTGTGAGTTTGTAAACATAAGTAACGATGTGCCTTGCCTTCAGAATTAACTTGAAGAGAGAAATCAATGTACATACCATCCGATATAACTGGAATTACAGTCATTAAAATGCACATAAGCAGCTCCATGTTCAGCTGAAGTTACGATCATCTCTCTGCATCGTCAAAGTGAAAGTGATCTGGTGCAATGAAGGCAGTGCGATTAAACCTGTAGTGGTTTAATCGCCAAAGGTAAGCTAACGTTAGCCTACCTGCACTGTTTGCTATTCAGTCGTCTCGTATTAAATTACAGGCTAATATAACGATTTATTCCTTGTATCTTGTTCTGCTTTGCCTTACAGAAAAATGACAGATCAGGGTGCATCTTCGCAGGTGAGTAAAACCAATAACGGTACCATGTTTTTTTTTTTTCTTTCTTTCCCCGGTGAATAGTCATTTTTATTGCAATACTATAGTAAACTAAAGGTAATTTACAGCAGGCAATCTATAGTAGGTAATTTGCCTAGTAATTATTACTCACAGAGTGTTGGGTAGGATCAAGGGCGTAGTTTTGGTTTGAACATTGGGGGGGTTGAAGTGGACCCTGGGTCAGGCTCCCTCTTAAGGTTTATTTATTTGTTTGTTTGTTTGCTTAAATGTTTATTTTTGTAAAATGGTGTTTTGTGATATCCACCACACATGCAAAGTTGGTTGATAACGTAACTGCAATAAAGTAATAGGCTAGTTAACAATTACTTGTTTATATAGGATATATAATGTATTTTATATTATTTAGACACTTAGGCTATAGTTTGACAGAATGTTCTAATTCAACACGCCGTGGGAAGTCAATCTACCTTAACATTTTCTTATATTCATATTGTTTATTTGTTACTCCTTAACAGTTCATGAGGCTCTTAATGATTTAATCTGCCATCACTGGAATATCTGAAGGCAGGTTTTTCCATCACATCATTAGAACCCATTGGCTCTCGACTTGTACTTGCTCTTATGAAAAAGTACCATAGTTCTTAACTGTAGCATCTGTTATAATAAGGCTAGCCTATTAATCATTACCAGGCCAATAATGACTTTTTTATTAATCTATATTGTATTTGTTATGAGAAACAACAGCCTTTAGAAACAATAGCTACAACATGCCACAGTTGTAATATAAATCTATACGGAAAAATCTATTCCAATAACAGATTATCTATTATAAATTCTACAAGTTAGACAAAATTTACCACAATAAATAAGCCTACAGTAAAACGTGATAAATTATAGTAAAGGTGGTCACGAGTAGTTTAAAAATATTTTAATATTATGTTAGTGCTGGTGCAAGATTATGTTTTCTCCTTTTTTCATCAGTCTTTTTAGTTTGTGCCTTTTTTTAGATAATGTTCGATTTTCTCCATAGCATTTTAAAGTGGCAGTTTCTCAATAGAATTCAAATAGATCACATATTTTAATATCAGCTTCGCGATAGGAATGGCTCGCGCAAATCTTCTCCCACTTCTCGAGCGCGCTGGTGAACGCGCACAGATTATAGGGTGATTCGGCGCGCCGCTCGTGCACAATTAAAAGAACTGCGCTTCAGTCATGTGCTGATAAGCGCTCCGTTCGGTTCTTACGTGAAGTTAGCGCTTATAAAAGCTATTATATTTAACCATATAAAGAGTACAAATAACTTGACTGTAGTTAAACGTCTAGGTTTGATTATAAATAAATGAACTCTGTGTGTGACAGACACTCGCGTGGCTCTGATTGCTCTGAAATGTCAAATCAGTTCAAAATAACAGAGAAAAGAATGAACCAGTTATCACAGATTAACGGTGTTAAACATTTTAATAATTGCATGTGTTACCTTTGTCACCCCTAACGCTTATACCAATCTACAGTCTATAGCAGCGGTTTCCAATCAACTTTCTAAACCATTCCCAGAAAAAGTCGGAAAAATCTTGACTTTACTTCTTTATTGAAAACCTTAACATCCACCGATTCAAATAATTAATAAATGGCCTGATTCTAAGTTTCCATTAACCATGGTATAAATATTGGGGGGGTTGTACTTGCTAGTTTTGGTTATTGGGGGGGTTACCTCCCCCCCATCCCCCCCACAAACTACGCCCCTGGGTAGGATTACTACTGTCTAAATCCCGTATTAACATTGACTAGTTTAACAGTACAAGGATTGACACAAAACTGCACATTTAACTGTTTCAAATAAACAATAATTGCATAAATTATTACTGAACTGACTAAAGTGTGCAAAAGGACAAGGTTACATTACAAAAACCATGTATCGTAACATTAGATACATTAGTTACACTTTTTTTATATCTTAAATATCTACTGTTGTTTTATATCCACCTTATTTATCAATGCATAAGTAAGCAGTTTAGGCCATACTTTATATTAGGCCTTAACTACTATATACTACTTACATCAAAAAATAAGTACAATGTACAATGTTCATATTGTATTGCAAAACACTATTGCTCCTTTTGAGGTTGAATACAGGTAGGTTAGCGTAGGATTAGCAATTTATATCACTTGGAAACACCTGCTTTCAGCCACCTTAGTTTACTTTGTTAGTTTTGCTCAATTCCTGGATGCCTATAGGATTAAGATTGTTATTTCTCATATCGTTATATCTCATAGACACTCAGCAATTGAAATTACATGGTTTAGGACTCAGAGATATATTCAGAGATATTTGAGAGTGTTTTATTTGTAAATAAGCTGTGTCAAAATTTACACACTTTCATTTTCTTAATGCGTCTAATTTAATTGTAACCCTGACTTCTTTCAAAATGAACAGAACACAAACATTGAGTCAGCAGTTCGAGTGCTTATGAACTGCATAAGAAATGAAAGGGAAAGACCTCACACACCTCAACACAGCTCTGCTCAGCCTACTGTTACAGGGCCTACCAACAACAGACCTGTGAGACCAGCCACAGTGCAGCAGGAGATGCAAAGGTAAGTGATTGTTACAGTAGGACTGCTTGATTTTTGCAAAAATTATAACCACAATTATTGTAGTTTAAATGTAGGTCACGGTTCTTTAATACAATTACTCATTGACTTCATAAACATTCCAGTATCGGCTCATAAAAAAAAATAAGAATAGAATGTGCTATGTTGAATTATCTTTATTTAAAATAATAAAAATACTCAATAACAGGTTTTCTATAACAGGTCAACATTGTTTTATAATCATTAAAAAATTGGTCCTTTGATATTTAGATTTTCATTAATAAATAACTGTCTATGCTTCATTCAAGATGCTTCCCATCAATGTATTCTGGAGGCAAAAGGAAAAGGAAGTCAGCAGATATTCCACGTGTATCGGTGATTAAGTTTATGGAAATGCACTTCTGTCTGCAACCTGAAAATACTGACAAAACCCCTAAGGATGAGGCAGTGCTCTTGCAAGCAGGTCTTGGAAGGAGGACCATAAATCTTGCCGATAATGTGGATCACGCAGAGGTTAGAATTAAACATCGACTCTAAAGACATTATAGTGGTTTTTCAGCAAACGTTTCAAATCATGTTGTGTCTGCCATACTGCTACTTAATTTTTGTCATCTTTATATAGTAAGCTAGAAAATGTACACCTGATTTGATCTAAAAATAATAATACATTTGGGTTCTGTTTGATAATTGTTACCTTTAATATTGTAGTAATTTGCAAGTAAGGGCTACCTTAATAGTTTACAATATTTGTATCATTAACAAAACTATATTTAATATAACACTTAATTACATTTATTATTTATTATAATTTAATTTATTTAAAAACAAAGGCACAATTTGTTCAATAAACCACTGTTAAAAAAATAGCAATTTCACTTTTAGTTTTCTTCCCCCTACGGTACAGAATATGTACGGCACTGTGACTTCAAAACTGAGGTACGTACTGAACCGTCATTGTTGTGTACCTTTACACCTTATAAGGCAGCAGTCAAATCATCATGTTAGTAATTGGTTTTTATTTTAATGTCTTAACATTGTTTTGAGTATGTTACATAACTTTAGCTGTGGTTTACATTTAAGTGATATCATTGTCTGTCTGTCTGATCCTTACAAGTCACCATATATTTTGTCTGCTTTATCACTGCTCTGCCTATCACTGGTGTCTTGAAATTTTGTCTAATGATATTTGTAACAGCTGGACGGATTCCCCATCTCCGTACCGCAGAAATGACTGAAAGGCTGGTTGTTGGAGTTATTTTGTATCCATTTATTTTATTGATTAGTTCTGTCAGACTTTGTCCAAACATATAATTAGGTGATTTGATGACAGGCTACCAAATAAGAATGCATAACCGTAAGGCTGCAGTAATGATTTTACAAATTAAGATTAAAAAAAAGGTATGAAAAAAAGCTACAGGGGTTTTGGTATGGACTTACATTACCTAAAACAGACACACACTAATACCTGTTGTACTTTTCTCTAAATTCAGAAAGAATTGGTCTTTGTTGGGTGTTTTCCATACTAAAGTACCTCTAACCAGTCTTGCAGTCATGAGTCAAATCAGTTTGATTATTCCAAATATCATAACAAATTTTATGGCAGGTTTGCGCAGATCAGACAAACTAACAACATCATCTGATAACAGCCCCAATCATCACTGAGCTATTTCACATCATCTAACACATAAAAACACCTGTCATAAAGATACTAAATCCTGACTATATGCTGGTGATGCTATTGGTTATATGCTAACTGATTGCACAGTTGTTTTGATTGACTGAAAAATGGTGGAACAACAGGAGTTATGTCACATACACCACATGACTATAAAATCTCTATGTAGAATCAGCTGCAATATTTACATCTACTAAAAAGATCTCTTCTTTCCGAGTATCAATATTGCTGTCAACCATGTATGTCCGGCAAATTAACTGGACTATAATGTTTTCTACCATCTGAAGCTGAAAATCTTAAAAATTAAATTTCACAATGACAGCAGTGCAAATTTATTACAGATAAGCCGAGTACTGCTGGAAGAATTTCCAAAAATGAGAGACTTGCGTGGTGGTTGGCTCCTGAAAAAAGCTTCAGGTGAGATTTTTTTTATCAAGAGCTGTTAAGTATCTAGTCCTGTAATATATATGATAAGCACAAAACATTTGTTTGTGTTAAATGAAAAGAATGTATGGTGGTATGTTTAGCTCCAACCCTGAAAAATAATACCTACCTGTATCCCGAAGACCTTGATTAGCTTGTTCAGGTGTGTTTGATTAGAGTTGAAGCTAAACTACAGGACAGCGGCCCTCCAGAATAAAAAGTCATTTGAACTAGCTAATAAAATGTTTTGTGTTTTCAAAGGTGGCAGTGGACAAAGAAAGACCACTCCATTGCCCCAGGGCACTGAAGGGTACACAGCAAAGATTCTTAGGTCTTCATCAAACAATGGAAAAAATGTTATATACATTGTCCCTCTTCAAGAAAAAATAGATACTACCCCACTGCCATATGATGCTCCAGAGTTTGAAAGAATGCCAAAAAACACATGCATGACCTGTGGCAAGTTGGTTCCTCTGCCCTTGATCCAGTTCCATATTGAGTCCTGTGGAGATAATGTAAGTTGTCTTCTAAATTTGTTGTCTTACAAAATTAATATAAAAAACACTTTCATGTCCGTAGTTATGATTTAATGGAATCCTTGTAGTGTAATTCAATGTTCAGTTGACATTATTATAAAGGCTGTCTGCTGTGTTTTCTATTCAAAGAAAGATGAATCCGAAGAGGAAGCAGACCAGACAGCAGAACAGGATCCAGATCTTATGTGTGTGGTAAGCAATCAATGATGTTTCAGGATACTCAGACTAAGATCACAGACATCAGTACTTTTAATTCTTCTGCTCATATACCACTGTAGAATTTTCAGGTTCAGGTTTGTTTATTGATGTACCTCTTTATAACCACTTTGCCCTTAGGACTCCTGTCCAATTTGTGGAAAGCAGTTCCCTGCAGAGATTGTTGCCTACCATGCAAGTTCATGTGGGGAAAGGTATCCTAAGCATGGATTAAAAAAATAACAGTAGTGCCAGTGCTTTGAGATCATTCAAGTAAATTGATTAGTTTGAATTTGCATTCTAAAAAGAATTCTTTTGCATTCTAGAATTTGCATTCTATGAAAATACCCTTAATTTTAACATCCAGATTTAAAACAACTCTTATTGCACACATTAGCAGACTACTTAAAATAGAAAATCTAGATAAAATTTGTGACTCATGAAATTCATGATTTTTTTTTTCATAACTGTAAAAGAAATTGTGAAGTTACTAAAATAAGCCTAATCTTTAATTCACACTGTAGACTCCAAATAATTACTGGAAATTTAGCAGTCATAATGCTTCCAATTTTTAATTTCAAATGCTTGAATGGCAGCTGATAGTTTAGCTCCATACAGACTGCAATCAGTTGTCACACTTCACAATGCCATGTAGACGTTATAAATGAGTATAAGTGTAATTTCGCTCCCTATAGGCTGTTCATATATGTTTATCTTAAGTTTTGCAGAGATTATTTCCACATCTACACTGCCTGACTCCGAAAGTGTGCAAATGGTCTCTGAAGGCAGCACTACTGCCTCATTTTTCTCTGTCGACTCAACACTTCACACAGGACCTAGCACATCAGCTACTCTTCCAGCAGAGGATATCCCATTAGGGTCCAGACCTGTACAAATGGATGATCTGGGTTAGCGTTGATTCATTCATTTGTTAAAAATAAGTTTCCTCAATAACTGGCCATTATTATGAAAGATGCTCTAATTGAGAAATCTAATGTAAAATTCCAAATGTGCAATGTAGAAATCAAAAAATGTTTGAGTCAGCTTGGTCCACATTTTTTTATATACTCATAATAGTTGACTAGTGCACATGGCCTATATGGACAAATGTGGACAATGTAACCATGTGGACTGTGTTGTTAAGTGTATGAGTTTGTGTGTGGTCTACAGTACATTTGTTCATGGAGACTTTATTGACTCGAGTGCACAGAAGGCAGATCATATTGATTCAGACATCTTGGTATAGATAGGACTTTATAAACCTTTTGTATAGGAAGGACTTTAAACAACTTTTCTGTTTTCATCTCCAGCTTGGAAGAGCATTGTCAGTCCAGAACTAGCAGCAGATCACTACAGAAGACAATGCCTGCAAAACAAAGAAGATGAGCCAACCCTGAAAATTAAAATAGATATCAGAGAAGATGTAGAGGAGCAAGAGGGCACAATCTTCAACTTTTACAAGGCTCCCAACATCGACTGGGCCAAACCATTCCAAGCTAAACTACAGGGTACTGTAATGTAGTGATGAACACCTTACACTGTATCTACACCAGACACGAACGGCACGGTGCAACAAAATACAATAGAACCCATTATAATCAGTGATGCTGTCTACACTGGATGCGGCGTGACACGACAAATCCCTGACAGTAAACTGATGCCTCGTTCTATTTATGACGTACTGACACAAAGTACAAATAATTTGCAACGGTCACTTTGTCACGTCCATTGTAGACAGACTTTAGCTGTTGCGGTGCTACACGATGCGTCAACTGTCGCATTTGGTGTAGACATGGTGTTGTTGGTTTAATTACATGTAAAGAGAGCATTTATTGTCTACTCATTGCTTTCTTGCTTTCCCCCCTCCCCCCTTTCTTAAGATCGTATTCTTATACAAATTTTGAGCATCTACTGCCTACTGTTTCTGAACCATCTGAAACAGTTCACAGCTCAAGCCAGCAGTGAGGGAAAATATAGGAGAACATGACATTTTTGTACAATATTGTAGTGCATTCATTTGACTGTGTGTGTTTTGTAATTTCTTGTTTTTTAGGAGATTTGGCTATTGGGGATGGCGTTAATCGACACTTCTTAAGTATGGTAATGCACAAATTGCAGCATGGTTTCACTGTTGATTTTGGTAAGTCCGCTGCACAAATCTGCTGTCTGAACAGACATAAATATAAGTGAATAATTTAGCCAAAAAAAGTAATTAAATATTTTATTACATTTCGAAGCACATTAGGTTTCTTTTAATAATTCCACCTCAGAGCAAATCCAAATATTAAGTTGATTTTTTTATGTTTACAGATGACTTTAAACTGTACCCAAAGGGACTGTCAAATAAAATGAAAAATCAAACTGTCAAATTCAGTCTTAAAATCTATAGTTTGATTATTTCCCTGTAGGAAATGCATCCAGCACTTTACTCTTTGAGGGCCAACCTGACCACCTAATCCCTTCCACCTCCCAAGTGTTGGCACAGAATGAAATGTTTACCATGGCAGGGAGAATGATAGGCCATTCTTTCCTTCATGGCGGCCCTCGTCTGACAGGACTTAGCCAAGCGGTTCTTCATGTGCTGTTAGGTGGAACACTCCAGACAGCCACCATCACCCTCGACGATGTGGCAGATATAGACATCAAGGAGACCATAAGACCGGTGTGTACCAAGAAGTGCAATGGAATCCATTTGTGACAGTTTCTGCTGTTTGATCTCTGTACTCCAATATATTATTTTTAAATTAAGATGTGAAAGTGCATATTAAGTGCTTTAATTTTTGGGGTACATCCATATCTGGTGAACTGTGTTCAAATTGCTTTTTTTTTTTTTTTTTTAAGTCCACTTTTTATTTTAACAAAATTAATGGGACAATTTATTGTATCTTAAATAACACCAGCATATTTAGGACTGAACAGGGTTCCTATGCAGTTTGGAAAATTATGAAATTTGATCACAGTCATTTCCAGGTCAGGTGAAGTGTGGGTAAAAAGAAAACCGAGCCAAAAATAATTCTTCTTTATCAATTTCCAAAAAAAGAATTTTTAGAAATTAATAAAAATAGAAATTTATTTTAATTACTAAAAATATATTTATCATAAAAGCAGAGTGTTTTGTTGGCAAACATTTAGTGATTATTTTGTGTATGTCAGACACAACTGAATCAATTCCAGACACACATTACGCAAAACTATTTTGAACTTCACTCAGACTGTGCTTTGTTTTTTGGGTGATTTGTGCAGCAACAAACTATATTTACAGTATCAAACTGAGTTGATGTGTAGCCAAGTATGGTAATCCATAATCTGAATTTATGCTCTGCATTTCACCCATCCAAATGCACACACAGGTGTGAGTAGTGACCACACACCCGGAGCAGTCGGCAGCCATTTTTTTGGATGCAGTGCCCAAGGAGCAGTTGAGGGTTCAGTGTCAAGGGCAGTACAGTCATGGTATTGAGGGTGGAAGTGAGTGCCATCACTCCCCCCATCTACAATCCCTGCCAGTACCGGGACTCAAACCTGTGATCTTTGGGTTATAAGTCAAAGTCACTAACCATTAGGCCACAATTGCATAAATGTAAAGTATGTGAAGTGTCTTAAGTGTTTCAGTTGTTTTTTTTTTATAGTTTTAATTTAGTCTTTTAAGTTTCTTCTCATATAAGTGCATGTACTCAAAATCAAAGGAGGAAAAAATGTACATATGACTGTTTCTATATATATATATATATATATAGGATCTAACGTGGAAAATAATGCTGTTAAATATGGTCTGGAAAATGTACAGAGTGGTTTGGAAATTTGATTATGGAAATGTATGTAATGTATTTTGAAAAGGAAAATGTGTAGAAACCCTGGTCTTGGTTACAACACAAACTCAAAATGTAAATGCCACATTATGAATTAAACCTACACCTTTTTCAATAAAAACCTAATAATATAAATTGAGTGAATATAATTTAAAAGGTTAATAATTCAAACACAGTCCACCAGGTATGAATGTAAATACCTTCAAATTACAAGCTTGACCAGTCTCTTCTACTGAGAATGACAAATCTGCTGCATTTCATAAGCTAAAACTAAAGTTGTCACTGAAGATAATTCGGACTGCACTGTATTTAGATGTGGTGTATTCAATTTAGATGTAATTGTGATCTCATCTTCATTTAAAAGCTTTATGAACATGAAGAATCCAAAAACCAATGCAGTGGATTCACTGAGGATCAGAGGGCAGCTGTAAATGATTTGGCACTGGCATGGGATCTCCCTGTATTAACAGAAGCCAACAGGACTTGGCTTCTTCATAATCTGCTTCAACATGCAGTAAGTCCGAAGTTCCAGCACTAAACAAATATATGTAGGATTGGGACATTTGGGTGGTTATTTCTCCCACCTAACGGCGGACATTTCATATTTTAGACATGCTTTTTTTCCTTTCTATTTTATCCTTCTGATATTTTAAGGTGCTTGGAAGAAACTCACGCCAGCTGAAGCAGTTTAGGCAGGGATTGAAAGAATCATTGATTTTGCCTCTTTTGGAATCTCGACCTGACACAGTGGCATCAGTTTTTCCCCGTCAGTCAATGTCTGAATGCAGTGCTGAGGTATTTCCCTTTTTTTTTTTTTCAGTCTTATTTAAAAAGTGCCATCTGAAAATGTGAAACTTTATGTATCTTGGTATTATTGTGACAGTCAGAAATGCAAATAAATGCATTACACATACACTAAGCCACAACAGAATGAAACCTGCAAGTGGTGATAGAATGTGTCTAGTCATGAAAATCCTGTTTTCTTAATTAGGTTGTTCTAGACCACATCAAATGGCCTGAGGAAGGAGGGTTGGAGGATGATGACGATAGTGGGTACTCAATTGACTACAAATGCAGAATTATGGGGTACTTGCGTCAGTTTATAAAAACAGGTAAATTGTATACTGATATTCTTTCCCCTTTGTAATGGCCATTTAGTGGTTTCCATTGATTTTGTAAAGGCACCTTATGGAGGACTTTAATATCAATATCAAGATACTGAGCAGAGAATGTATGTAACTGACATTAATTTATTTTTCTACCTGGTCACATCAGCCTAATGTATATACTAATTTATACAAACATGTCAGACAGTAAAAATGTTCACTATAGGCTTTTAACCTTAACTTGCTTGTAAACTAGCAAAATATGTTTTAGTGTTACATGTAGGGTAAGACAAGTTATCTCAGTTTTCAATCCTTTGAGAATCCTTAATTTGTGATTTGGCTCTTTATATTTTCAGTGTCCCAAGAGCAGCTGAAAAAGCTTGTTAAATTTTGGGTTGGATGGGAGATACCCATGGCCAGCATGAAAGTGGAGGTGGTTCGAGCGGAATATCCCACTTCATCCACATGCTTCCGCACCCTTCGCTTACCTGGTTACTACAACAGTTTCAGAGAATTTAGTGTTCATTTAGACAACAGCATTTCCACAAATGACAGTGGATTTGGATTGTTGTAGAAAGTGGAATGCTCTGAATTCACAAGTTATTTCATTCAATTTTGTTTTCTGTTGAATTGTAACTTAATTCAAAGATTCTAAGCATCGTTGAATATCTAAGCATTCATCAGTTATTCTTCGTTCCCAGATGTTGAAATGTTGGCTTTTATTGAAATGTTTTATACTTGATACTTGAACAAATGTATTTACAATAAACGATTAAAAACAAACATGAAGTTGTGTTTGTGATTGCATGGATAATTAGATACAGATAACTCTACACATAGCCAATGCTGTGCATATAGTCCACTGCAGCTAAATATCTATCTACTCCCATGCATGCTGAGTATCCCATTGGGTCCACAGCAGCACTAAGTCCAGCCAGGTCATCAGGTCTCACAGGGCAGTCAGTCTCAGGGACATGGACACCACAGTTGGGATCACAGGGTATAAGGCCGCTACTTTCCCAATCAATCAAAGGGATGTGCAAATCCTGTAAGATAAGCAATCATTATTTGTCCTGCCACAAATGCATGCTTTTTCAACTATAATTCACAAATATTTACCTCAACATTGTTCTCTTCAGAGTTGTGCTGTAGACCCATGTGCCACAGTTGATTAGGAGTGAGATTTCTCTCAGTTGAAAGTGGGTGATTGTCCCAGCCATCTCTGAATAAATCAAGCTGGGCTTGCAGGCGGGGAATAAAAACATGATGGCAGCAGAAGAGATGAACACTACTGGACAGGTCAAGTAGACCATCCCCCTCCAGCTGGTGCAGCACACTGTAGAAGCGGCATGTGACTGCTGTAAACACATCTCGCCAGAGACGCTCTATTCTGTTAAAAGCAAGCAAATTTCAGCATTTAGAATACTCCTGTCCAGAAACAAGTTATTCCATCTTAATAATAGTTGTAGCATGCCAATAAAAGGAAAAAATACTAATATATATAGTCAGTCAAACCAAAATCTAATCAGACACCTTCAACATGTCACACATTCTCACAGTTTATTTGCTATAGTTTAGAAAATGGTAATAAAATATGAAAGAACTCAGAATTAAACTGTCAGAACAAATTCATCTTGATGTCATATAACTTTGATAGAAAGGTATGTAATGAATTCGGTTGAATAGCTGTCAGCTGTTAAATTTAAGTACACAATTAGATAAAACCAATTTAGCTCAACCAATTACCAAGCAATGCTTCATTTTGTTCAGTCTGTTTGTAAAAAGATTGCGTTAGCAATTAAAGAATAAACACTTAAGCATAACATGCTCAGGTCGAAGTGTCAAATAAAATTTTTGGTCCCAAATTTTAATACATTTTACTGGTAGTCCAAGGTATCCGGAATTTTGCTATCCTCACTTACATAAATAAACTATAGTGTCCTGCACTTACTAGTAAAAAAAAAAAAATCAAATTAAATCAAATTTTTGGTTTGACTGTATATAGTTTGCAATATAATAGTATTATTTTTATCAATAAGGGCAAAAGTAGTACTTGTGTAAGGTAAGTAAGGGGAAAGAGGATGTAAATTCTTACTTTTGTTTTGATAGGTTTAACAAAACAAAAAACAGTTCAGATAACTATAAAAAAAATTAAGCATATGTAAAATTTTGACCTGTTTAATTTTTGTATCAGTATCAATACAAAACAAAAAAACAACCTGGAATCTATCCATCTATACACATTAGACACACACACACACACACATGTTTGTTTTTGTGAAAAGTGTGGACTCTCCATAGGCGTAATGGTTTTTATACTGTACAAACTGTATGTGCTATTGCCCTACACCAACCCTACACCTAGACCTACCCCTTACAGGAGACTGTGCATTTCAACTTTCCCCAAAAAAAACCTCACTCTGTGTGATTTATCAGTGTTTTGAAAAGTGGGGACATGGGTCAATGTCCTGAAAAGTCACCTTCACCTTGTAATACCTGTCATACCCACGTCATTATACACATCTATGTCCTGATTTGTCACAAAAACGCGCGCACACACACACACTAATGAATCACAGAAATAATTGATATTTTAAAATATAAATCTATTATTTTTTATTTTATTATTATTATCTGACAATATTATAGTTCTTTCTGTATCTTTGATCAAATAAATGCAGGCTTTGTGTGAGGGGTAGGTTTAGGTGTAGGGTTAGAGTAAGGATAGAAAATACAGTTGGTACGTCTCTATGGAATGGAATGTCTCAAAACGTGGGAACCCAACGTGTGTTTGTGTGTCTTCAAGGTTACCTCTGATTATGTACACTTTTCCCCGCAATGAAGCTGTTTCTCCCAGATCCTCGGATGGAAAACATAAGGCGGGCTACATCAACGTTTTCCACCCCCATGGTCACCACGAACCCTTGAGAAGTAAAATGTTGCAAAATTTAAGACTGCATAACTTTTTACAATTCACTTAAATAATGACTTTAAGCTTAATATAAGAGGCCATTAATTCAAAAGACAATCAGAATGGCATGGTTAAGGGTTAAATATTCAATTTAACTGTACAAGATTCACCTTTGTGGTAAGCCATATCTCTCAACAGCTTCATTGAAGAAGGCAAGGTTAGTGGAGGCCTTATTGTTATTGGCAACACCGAGATACATTATCTACAGGAATAATACAGCCCAGGTGAAAAATAGTACACTTCCATAATGTACTTAAAGTGCTCTATTTTCACGCACTTAATATATAAAATTAATGTACTTAATATACAAAAACTTGATTGGTTCAAGTGTACTAAAAATGGTAAGTAAATACTGTACATCTTTTAATACAAAGAAAGTGTGTTAAAAGTACAATTAGTTCATATTCATGGTGTCTCAAAATAGCAGTTGAGTACACTTAGATGTTCTTAAGATTATCTTAAGTACTAAAGAATAATTTTTAGTATATAAAGTACAAAATTAGTACATGAAAATAGAGCACTACGTTCATTATGGACGTGCACTTTTTTTCACCTCAAAGAACAACTCATACACAAAAACAAACATTTTAATTTTCTAAGTTTAATTTAGGCAAGTATGATAATATTAATTACTTTGAGCTATAACAACATTCTTTAGTAATAACTAAGTTTCCATATTAAAATACTGATTTTCAGCATTAACAAATAACTACTCTTTAAGTAATTGTTATGCTACTGTTAAAAGATATACTGTAAAATAAAATGGCTTCATCAAATGACTATCCCTACCTTCCTGGAGAATCCATCAATTCCGCCGAATATTACCATATTGTACCTTAAATGAGAAAGGGAAAACTTTGTATCATTTATCATCAATTTTCACATTGTGCCCAAGCAACAGATTTGTTTGTCAAACACGATCAACCTTATAAGTTTGTGGTTTGTGTCGATATGCATCAGTGATCTGGGGCCTGGGACAGAGTATGTCCTGCGTATCAAACACCGCAACTCTGACATTCTTGACACAATTCCTGCAGTGTCGACTCTGTGCATTGATGCACGAACCCTCTGCCACTGCACTCGATGTCCCTGTGCCCGCAGCAGTCCCAACATCATTCGGTACCCAGCATGCGGGTTGCTGGCGTGAATGTCTGACACCAGGGCATCAAGTTCATCATCAGTCAAGTCACTGTACAGATCTCTCACTGAGAATCCCCAATCATTCATACGTCTCTGCAGTGTCCACCTAGAAACCCCTACAAAATTTGCAATGCACTTCACAGACAGGCCCAGATTAAGAAGTTCATACACATATTCCTTGGATACTACAACTGTGGGGCGGCCACTATTTCCTCTCTCCAGGGAAACTGTTATACATGTTTCCTTGCCATTTTGCCCAGAGACAAGGTGATGCACCTCAGTAAGGGCATCATAGACTGCTTGAGGGATCTGAAGCTGGTTTGATAGTGTGCTGAGTACAACAAGCTCTTGTGAGCATATAAACTCCAAATAATCTAGGTCCAGGGGGGCACGGTCAAGGCAACTTGATAGTCTGATGTAGAGCCTGTCCAGTAAATGACTGAGTAGCATTTCCTAGAGGGAACAAAAAAAAAAATATTGTTACAAAACTAGTTTGAACAAATAATTTTAACATCTCAACAATGTTGGCTGCCTAAATTATACATTCAGACTAAGTCAATAAACAATTAAAAGAAACAAGACTGGAATGTAATTATTTTTCAGTTTTGCATTAAAAAAAAAAACATTAAATAAAAATACTGGAATTCATTATCACTCACTTACTAAACTCTAGCTTAGTTTTGGGAGGAAGCAAATGTTTTCATGTGGTTAAGCCTCTGCTGCAGGTCAGCAAGCATGACTTAGTGGGATACTGCACATGGGAGTGAGATATCAGTATTATCAGGATTAAAGCTAAACTCTGCAAGATAGTGGCCGGCCATCCCTGCTAATTAATTACCTACTATAGATTGCCTGCTGTAAATTACCTTTAGTTTACTATAGTATTGCAATAAAAATGACTATTCACCGGGGAAAGAAAGAAAAAAAAAAACATGGTACCGTTATTGGTTTTACTCACCTGCGAAGATGCACCCTGATCTGTCATTTTTCTGTAAGGCAAAGCAGAACAAGATACAAGGAATAAATCGTTATATTAGCCTGTAATTTAATACGAGACGACTGAATAGCAAACAGTGCAGGTAGGCTAACGTTAGCTTACCTTTGGTGAAATAATACTTGCTAACCTAACTAAGAAACACTGTTTAGCAATGTAGCTATATTTAAGCTATAAACAAATGATTTCAGAAAGAAAAAACGTACCTTTTTTGATACTTTCCGTTGCGGCCGTGAAGATGCTGGCAGCTCGCGATTTTTCGGTGCTGTGGCTTAACTAGGGGGCGTGTTTCGGCGCCATCTGATAGGCGCCCAAACTAGCTCTTCTGATTGGCCGAAATTCTCTGATCTCTGCAGAGTGGCCGCCGCTGCCTCTACAGATGCACAAATCACTTTTGCACCATTTGTCACACAGATATGTGGTGCAAAAGGGAGAGTGCGCAAAACTTGTCATTTGCAAGTGAAAAACAGCACCCGAGACTCGTAGCAGCAGATTCAAGCCGTTGTCGTTATGCACTTGTGTTTATGCTCGAAAAAGCATCCAAGACAAAAAAAAATATATATGTAAGAAAACATTCTACAAGTGTGCAAATCTCAGTGCAAGAATTCAAATACTGATTTGCGGATGTACAAAATTCGTCCGCGACTTCACATTTTTGATGCAGGTGTGTGAGTGTGTTTTGCACCATATTCGCTGCAGCAATAGTAGCAAAACATGTGAGCATACGAGTTTCTTGATTTGTGACTCGTAGAATAGGATTTGTGTATCTGCAATGAAGGATTCGAGAAGGTGTATCTGTTGTGTTGTGTTTGTGGGAGAGAGAAAAATATCTACAAGTTTGCAACTTTTGTCTGTGGCCTCAAATTTACTGATACACATGTGCGACTATTCTCTACAACTACAAATTCCGCTGTCACGGACTCTCAGTTGTTTTGCACCAAATTTACCTTCATATATTTTTAGTGAGTAGCCTATATTAGATGCGTGCAGGTCTTAAAGGGACAGTACTAAACATGCTGCCGACTGTCATTAAAGGGATAGTTCACCCTAAAATTGTAATTCTGTCATTATTGACTCACTCACATGTTTTCCCAAACCTGTATTAATTTGTTTCTTGTGCTGAACACAAAAGAAGATATTTTGAAGAATGTGGGTAACCAAACAGTTGCTGGTCCACATTGACTTTAACAGTAGGGGAAAACCTACTACGGAAGTCACTGTAGACTAGGGCTGCAACTAACGATTATTTTAATAATCGATTAATCTGTCGATTATTTTTTCGATTAATCGATGAATCGGATTTTTTTAAAAAAAGAAAAAATAAAAAAAATAAAAGCATTCATTTCCAACCCTTTATTCAAAAACAGAACTAAAATCTTTAGAAAGTGCACAAACATGTTGCTCCTTGAACATTCCTGAGCTGTTATAATAATAATAAAATAAAAATGGACTAACACAAAAAACATACACATGTATGCTTTACATCTGCCAAATATATAGACTTTTAAAAAAAAAAAAAATAGTGCCACCTGAGCTGCCAGAACAATAAATAATTTATAAAAAATAAAGAACAATACAAATCAGAAAATTTAACAGGATTTGTTTGAATGTCAGAACTTGTTCTCTACACTACACTGCAGACGCACACACTCACAAACTCTCACACTGACACACACACACACACACACACACACACACACACACACACACACACACACACACACACACACACACACTCTCTCTCTCTCTCACACACAAATATATTTGTCAATAATAACCTATATGGGACAAAGCACAGAATATACACTGCAAAAAAATGCTTTTCTGACTTAGTAGTTTTGTCCTGTTTTCAGTCCAAATATCTAAAACATCTTAAATCAAGATACATTTACTAGACACAAGAACTAGCATAAGAAATTGTGTCTTGTTTTCTGAAAAAAACACCTCAAAATTAAGTGATTGTTTGCTTAAAACAAGCAAAATTATCTGCCAATGGGGTAAGAAAAATAATCTTAATGAGATATAATCAGAAGTTTTAAGCATCGCTTAATTTTCTCATGCCATTTTTCTTGTCTAGTAATCTTGATTTAAGATTTTTTTAGATATTTGGACTGGAAACGAGACAAAATTACTAAGAAAAGCTTTTATTGCAGTGTATAGCTATGCATGACAACAGATTGAAAAATGAATGGTCCAAAAAAGGCGAGTGAATAAAAACGTGTCTTTAGTCTTGCAATGCAAAGTGCAGAGTAACTATACCACCCTTGCTTTACTACTGTTATTAACGAGCTAACGCTAACTTGTCATGCAAAGACTCCAACATGTTTGCGTTTCAGGGGCTGGATCATTGCCGTGGTGCTCCCGTGCCATGCCATGTCGCTTTAGCATATTTTGCAGTTAAGACTTTTTCTGTTTATTTAAGCCTCTTTCACACTGCACATTGGTCCCAGAAAATTCCCGGAGTGCCTTGTGTGTGAACGCAAACACGTCCCGGGATCGATCCCGGGTTGGGGACCTAGTAACATTGCCGGGTTCGGTCCCGGAACGAGCACTGTGTGAACAAAAGCCGGATCAATGCCGTAAAGGGTGTGGCGTAGTGATGACTCACGTTATCGTGTGACTGTTTTAACGGGTGTTTTGAAGGCAGAGCAACGTTCGCGATGAAAAAAAATATGTGCAAACTGTAATGAAACAGAGATCAGGGAGCTCCCCACTATCCGCGCTGAAGCGGAGATCGTTCGCCAGCTTCAGTGAAACGGTACGCATCACATTACCCGTCACATCGTAATGTCACGTGTCTTTACGCTCACACAAATTCCGGAAAAATCACTGGCGGTGTGAATGAACCAAAATCAAACCATCCCGGGACAAATCACGGAACACATTATCCGTGTATTTTCCGGAATCTCTGTGTGAAAGGGGCTTTAGTGTGAAATGCTCCCACACATTGGATGACTTGTATGGCGGACTTGGGGCGCACGGATTTCTCTGCCTCCGCCATGTATCTTTCCTCTAACTTACCGCTCGTTTTTTTTTTTTTTGTGCTCCACCCTGTCTATGAGGCGCCGAACTCTGCTAGCGAGAGAGAGAGAGTGTTCACTCCGCTCCGAGCTCCACTAAAGTTTTTTTTTTTTTTTTTTTAATAATCAAACGTCTCCGCGTCGCGCGACACGACGAATCGATTATGAAATTCGTTGCCAACGCTTTTAGTAATCGATTTTTATCGATTTAATCGATTCGTTGTTGCAGCCCTACTGTAGACCAGCAACTGTTTGGTTACCTACATTCTTCAAAATAGCATTTATTTTCAGCAGAAGAAACTCCTTCAGGTTTAAAACAACTTTTTAAATTTTGGGGTGAATTATTCCTTTAATGTTAATAAAACACCAAACACAAAGAGAAAAATCACTCACTACTCATGACTGAAAAACTGTAATACAGTTGCTTCAATAGGAATCAGTCTATATAGTGTTTTATTTTTATATTTGTTCATTCAGTTTCTTGAATGCTCCTGCTAAATACACCTATTGTAGACTAAATTAAAACACTGTTTATTTTATCCGTATATTATGTGTATTTGTAATGTGTATCTTTGCTCTCATTTTTTAATAACAAAGATAAAATAATGCCAACTATTTTTATCTTCACCCACTTTGGCCTAAATATCCGCCATACTTTTTAATATTTTGTTACCTTGAAAGGCTTTGTCTTTATAGTAGGGAAATTAGTTTGGCTGTACAGCTCAAACAGCTTGCAAAATAGAAATACCAACATGACAGAGAATCGAATCGAAAAATGTCAGACTCAGTGAGCAGAGACCTTTAGACAGTGTTCGGTAGGTCCGATGAATGTGGTGATTCACACACAGACTACTATCTATATCTCTTTGTTCTCTTGTCAAAAACTTTAATTGAGGAGAATCATCACTGAATCATGATCTGACTGCAGTTGTTCGGTCACAGCATAAATCAACCCTTTAAAATGACTCAAATTTATATTATAAGGATAGTTCAAATTTCGTAAAAGTTTTTTAGACCGTAAAGTTCAGAATTACATCGTGGCTCACATGAGCAGTCAGTATTTTAAGACAATGTGACAGCAGCGCTCTCTGCTGCTCTGGAATTATAAATTAATGTAAAGTCTCTATGTGTGAAATTTTATCCAGTGCAACACAAATATCTGATGAATTGAAGAAAAATGCATTAGAGTAATTTATTGTTACGTCCATAGGAACGAATATTTATTTTTATTTGTAATATTATTATTGTTCATTATCTCTTTACTTTTTTTTCCACTCTTTGTTACTTCCCCTTCTGACCCCTAGATGCTTGAGGGAATGTAACATTATTGTGTTTGTTTGTAGCAAGCCATTTATAATAATTCATGTGACAAGTTTATCTGAATTATAGCAGCTTTTTGTGAGGATCAGACTGACATTTAAGTTATTTGCTCAAACCCTAAACATAATTTATGTTTTCTTTTTTTTAAGATTCAAAAATATAGAAGATGAGACTTTAAAGGCGTATCATTATATCCTTGTCAAATATTTAAAGGTTTAATGTTTGTTATTTTCAGTGTTGAATCATGGATTCATGGAATCATTGACAGAAGATTCAGTTCAACACAGAGTTTGATCTCAATCAGGACACACTGATGTGTTTTACACACAAACTGTGCAGAGATTCAGACTCCAGCGGGGTTTCTGTATGTGATTCTGTCTGTTTTACTGAATCACACCAATAATCCTGACTGTGAGCAGAGCTGGTATCTACAGGTGAGTGTGTTTCTGTCCTCATACTACACCATTACACACACACACACACACACACACACACACACACACACACACACACACACACACAGACATGTTCGTTTTTGTGAAAAGTGGGGACTCTCCATAGGCGTAATGGTTTTTATACTGTACTTACTGTATGTGCTATTGTCCTACACCAACCCTACACCTAAACCTACCCCTTACAGGAGACTGTGCATTTCAACTTTCCCCCAAAAAAACTAATTCTGAGTGATTTATAAGCGTTTTGAAAAGTGGGGACATGGGGCAATGTCCTGAGATGTCACCTTCACCTTGTAATACCTGTCATACCTTTGTCATTATACAAATCTATGTCCTGACTTTTCACAAAAACGTGTACACACACACACACACACACACACACACACACATACACACACACACAAACATTTTATTTGTTCAGGATGATCATCTGACAGCAGATCCATCAGATTCTCAAACTCTGATTGATCTTGTGACGGCTGTAAATCTGATCGTCTCATCACATCTCACTGAATCTGAATCATGAGATCATCTGTGATTCTGCTGATGGAGTAAATGAATTCAATCTCTCTCAACATGCATCTATTTTCATATTTAACCCTTCACGAACATTATAAATGCTGCTCTAATGCTTCTTACCTTCATTTCAGTCTCATGTCAGTCATGTGACCGCATTCAGAGGTGAGAGAAACAGTGAAACACATCAGTGTGTCCTGATTGAGATCAAACTCTGTGTTGAACTGAATCTTCTGTGAATCCTGATGATTATGAATGTGTTTTTCAGTGTTTAATGGCACAGACTCCATCAGCGGATCGACACAAACTCCAGAATCACGTGAGTTCAGCTGATTGATTGTCAGCTCAAATCAACACACATTCTGAACCCAAAGACGTTCATAGATCAGCTGATTTCACTGGTTTATTAATTCTGCGGATCAGATGATTTTAATGTGGTGTTTATTATTTTACTGCCTGTTGTGGCTTTTTGCTCTTTTTATCATTGTTCTTCTCCTCGTCATCTTGATCTGTTTCTTGCTGCAGGAAAGGATCTTCGGGTGAGTGTTTCATTCTGTCAGAGAGTCATGAAAGCTAAATTAGGAGTCCTATAAACCAGAACTAACACTACGTGAAAAGGTCATATTTGGAGCACATTCTGAGATTAGTAGTTCTGAGATTGTGTTTATAGTTGTGAATTGAATTCATGAACTGTGTGTTAGTAATCGAGTAAAACTGTAAGCTATGACTGAAGCTTCATCAGTTTGATGTGTTTCTGAATCTGATGATGAGAGATAATCAGTTCTGATGAATCTGAATCTGAGCAGTTCAACAGATCCGTGTTCACAGGATGATCATTTTCACATGAGCTCAAACTCAGAGCTGAACGTCACTGTGATCTTTAACGTGAAGATGAAGGGAGTTTGTGTTCATTCTGAGCTTCTCAACTCTTATTTATCCTCATTCTTCCACATCTGTCTGCTTTATTAATGCTGCTGAATCTTATAAACTCGATCTGAAAGCCTGTTTTGTTTCTGCTGAATTCTGTCTCTAGAAATCAAATATCTTGTTTAATGCTGTATTCATCATTAGTTCTTCATCAGCTGCTGTTGATGTGTTTAATGTTGTTTATGGACCGACAGATCAGTCAAACACTTTCAGCTGCTTTAACCTTCATTTACATTTGATTAATAATGTTCACTGAATGCATTACAGGTGTTTATCATATCATAGAGCTGTTTATTATGATTGTGAACATGAGTCTGATTTCTCTCAAACACCTTATGATTCTGATGATCTCAAAGGCATTATTAAAGCATAATTTCTTTAAAGCTACTGACATTGAGACACAAATCTCTGTAAAACGGATATGTATTGTGAAAATAATATAAATATATTTTAAACTTGCTCTGTCTCCTTTTTTCTTCACATTCACACTGTTTTAAAGAATTCATTAATTTAGAGTCAAACAATTCAGGTTTGAATTCATCTCAACATTTTCACTAGTTTGTAGTTACTGGTTCTGTATTTTGTGTAACGTAATGTATAATATAATGAATACTGTATAATAATGAAAAGTAAACAATTAGTAAATGACTAACAATGTTAAAAGAAGTTCAAATCAGGGATCGAGAGAAATGCGCCGAGTATCCGGCAGGTGGCGCCAAACTCTGACTGATGAGAGACACACAAAACCAGTCCAGAATCAACAGAAACACTGACACTGGAGTTTATATCTAATTTAATGAATATTAATTATTGCTTTACTTTAAATGATGTTATCTTGTATTGTGAAAACAAAAGCAATACGGATCTATAATTTATTGTTAACCTTTTTGTTTTATTGGCAAAATTTCACACACATATGCCTGAACAAAAATTGCTTAATTCATCCTATAGCGGTCTGTTTATTTGTGCCACTGATAACCAAACACCAGCTATATACTTCACACTGTTCCATTGCTGAGATCTAAAGATAAAAATAATAATAATAATAATAATAATTTAAAAAAAACACAATAAACGGAAAAAAAAAGAGTCATATATATATGACATTCACAATATTATCACGATTCTTTGTCATGTTTGAATTTCTATTTTGCAAGCTGTTTGAGCATTACAGCCAAACTAATTTCCCTATTATAAAGACAAAGCCTTTCAAGGTAACAAAATATTAAAAAGTATGGCGGATATTTAGGCCAAAGTGGGTGAAGATAAAAATAGTTGGTATTATTTTATCTTTGTTATTAAAAAATGAGAGCAAAGATACACATTACAAATACACATAATATACAAATAAAATAAACAGTGTTTTATTTTCAGGTAGGCTACAATAGGTGTATTTAGCAGGAGCATTCAAGAAACTGAATGAAGAAATATAAAAATAAAACACTATATAGATTGATTCCTATTGAAGCAACTGTATTAAAGTTTTTCAGTCAAGAGTAGTGAGTGATTTTTCTCTTTGTGTTTGGTGTTTTATTAACATTAAAGGAATAATTCACCCCAAAATTAAAATAGACTAGTGTTTTATTTTTATACCTTCATTTACTCACTCAAAAGTTGTTTTAAACCTGAATGAATTTCTTCTGCTGAAAATAAATGCTAGTTTGAAGAAGGTGGAAAACCAAACAGTTGCTGGTCTACAGTGACTTCCATAGTATTTTTTTTCCTACTGTTAAAGTCAATGTGGACCAGCAACTGTTTGGTTACATTCTTCAAAATATCTTCTTTTGTGTTCAACACAAGAAATAAATTAATACAGGTTTGGGACAACATGTGAGTGAGTAAATAATGACATAATTACAATTTTAGGGTGAACTATCCCTTTAATTACAGTCGGCAGCATGTTTAGTACTGTCCCTTTAAGACCTGCACGCATCTAATATACAGGCACGCATCCGTTTCTCTCAGCTGTTTACTTTAATTTTAGACATAACCAACTGAGTCTATACATAAACATTGTGTGTTTTGACAGTATTAGCACAAAACATAACTTAGTTCAGTAATTAGGCGCTGTTTGACGGGCTTTTTAGAGCACGCGCTTTGGGTGTATGTGCTCAGAAAAGGCGCTCGTCAGAACAGCACACTAATGAATTGTTTAACCAGTAAGTCTTTGAAGCAGATGCAGATAATGTACTTTTGTGACTGCGAATAAGTGCAGTGTCCCGTGAACACCCCTATCCACGGCAGAAATCGCAGACCGGGGGCACCGGACCGCAAGGGCACTTTACCGTCGGACCTCAAAGGGGCAGGGGCTCGAATTTACTTGTATGTGTCAGTCTGAGGTTGTTGCCATTGCTTTACTTTACTGTAGATTGTCTGTCTCTGAAACAAGCTCACTGGACAATGTGAAGTGGAGCGGGATCTTCCCGGTCTGATTCATATAAATCGATTGTAAACTACATATACACTGTCTGTTTTCAGTTTTTTTTTTTACTCCTATTTATATACTGCAAAGTTAATGTATGACTACTGGACAGAGAAGAGAAGAGAAGAGAAGAGAAGAGAAGAGAAGAGAAGAGAAGAGAAGAGAAGAGAAGAGAAGAGAAGAGAAGAGAAGACTCATCTTAACTCCAAAAGAAGAAATAAAATTTAAAATTATTTTTTTTTAATTTGAGCCCCTGCCCCAGAACAATCAATTTCTGCAATCTGTTTGTTCGTTCTTTTGTTTATTGCTTTGGCTCTTCCCCCTCTCGGAGCCCATTGCTTCCTTCTGAGTGTACTTGGCTTGGTCATTTATACTATACATAAATTGAGCTTAACGTGTCTGTTGTGCGGGGCAGAGGACACACTTACTCACTGACTCACCCCAAAACTGTCACTTTTTCTTCTTCACGCTAAACCTTTTGTTAGGTACATCTCAGGAAATCGAAACCCAGCATGTCTGCAGAAGTGAGTCACAGACCCAGTGTTGCCGAGGAAATGGCAGTCATATCGAAAAACTGACACATTGATCCTGTTTTTGCACGTGTCATGCATTCTAGTTACTGAATTTATTTGTATTCTGTTTCAGAAATATTTTGTAGTTTGAATATTTCACTTTAATAGTTTCTACAGATGGGTTGACTTGTAGTTTGTCTTTGATTCTTTGACTTGTACTCAGCTTGAAACTAAATACTGGGACAAAAACTTTAAAAGGAAAGAAGTTAAGAACCACGCCTCATATAAACACGTGACACAGTCGCTCCTCGCTCAGCTCGCTTCAGTTTCAGAAATCAGTCACTCCTCCCTCAGTTTAGCTGGTATTTCAGTCAAATTCATCACTGCGTGTTTCTCATTCTCTGTTTCTCTGAGTAAAGCTGAAGACGAGCTCAGTTTAAAACCAGCAGCTTCTGGACGAAAATCCTTCAGCTCCCAGTTAAGGTATGAAACATGTATTAGGCTACACGTTTTGTTTGTCTTTTTATTTGTACAAATAGTCCACCAGTTTGTTTATTTCATTTTCACATTATAACTTTTAATAGATTGCGTGTAGTGGTTCAACCCCTGAAAGGTTTTCGATCATTTGACTTTAGCTGGAATCGAAATGCTGGAACTAAATTCTCCGTAAAGCTTTAAAACCTTTGATCTTCATGACGCCTCGTTCAGGAAATGTCATTCATCATCGCTAGAGTTTCATTTCCATCGCTCCTCTTGCTGATGTTGTGCTTGTACACTGGACAAAAAAAAAAAAAAAAAAGAAAGAAATCGTGATCACTCAGAAATGGCTAGGAGCTAAATTTCACAAATAATTACAAATAAACTTCAAGTAACTAAACGTGACATTTTAAAGTAGGAAAACTGAAGTCGTATTTTCTTCTTAAATGTACTCCAGTAACCTTTCTTTAATTTACTACTCCGAAAAATATGCTCCAGAAAAATCGCTGTGCGTCTCAAATTGAACTCTTCTGTGATTTAAAATCCTAGTTTTTATAGAATTTGTGTGTCAGATCTTCTGTAAAGTGGTATTTGTTACTCTAAATCTGCTATGAGCTTTTACAAAGAAACTGCAAAAAATATAAGACACGTGTGCATTAATTCTAAGCAATGTAACATTAAATGCTATTTTTATATGGTCAGCATTGGTTAATGTGCTGCTTGTTTTGTATAAGAGGACCGTTATCCATGCATTATTTCACATATTTTTCTTGTTCCATATTTTTATTTTCTCTCAGAGATGTCATTGATCCGGATTCTTCTGATGGGCGGAGACGGTTCTCTTCTGGAAACGCGATACTGGGAGAGAGAAAGTTTAAAAAGCACGGAGCTGGAGTTTGTGGGGAGAAAACGCACAGATCGGCGTCATGTTTGTCAGCCGGGAGGTGGGATGGATGAATGAAGTTCAGTAGCATGCTTTCTGACTCAGTGCGGTTTTCAGCGTGCTTTCAATGCAGAGCACCTGAGCAGTTTCTGCTGCGGTTTGCTGCTCTGAGCCACACACACACACCTCGCTGGAGGAGTGGCAGATGCTCATATCAATGCGCTGTGTGTCGATTCATCCCGACTTCCAGGAGGAGAATAACTCTGCTCTCATCGACCATCATCGCTTCACCACAGACCCATTAACAGGTATGAAATATGTCTTCTATTTTTTTTTTTTAAATAACTTTTTAATCATCAATGGAAAAGTAGTTTTCCATTGCGTCATATGAAGGACTGCGTAGATCGTGTTGGAAATGCTTAGTTTAAGTTCAATACTGGCAGGTGCCTTTGTCAGATCGCGCAAAAGAGATCTCGGCGTTCCTAAAAGTTTACGAAATGCACCGGCAACCTTTCAGAGGATGATAAATCAGCGAGGGCATGCACTATGTCGAGGCGTATCTGGATGACCTAGTTCTTTATAGCGCGTCCTAGTCAGAACTTGACACACTGTTCAATGTGCTAATATACGGTTAACTTGGCTAAATGCGAATTCGGTCGAGCTACGGTAACCTATTGGGAAAGATGTTTTGTTGGGGGGCAAGTTCCTCCATATTGAGTCTAAGGTGGAGGCCGTTTCTCATTTTTCTGTGCACAATACGCGCCGGGAGCTTAGCAGATGCTTGGGTAGCCTACAGTTGGGTACTACAGACATTTTTGTAAAAAAAAAAAAAAAAAATCATAATAATAATAACATTTAAAAAAATCTGTTGTTGCCTCAGCTATGACCGATCTTCTCAGTCCCAAGGTACCATTTAAATAGACGGGGATTTGAAAAAAATCAAAGCGCTTCTGATTGATTCTCGTGTCCTGTCTGCTCCTGACTTCTCATCTCCGTTCTTGTTGTTGATGCAAGTGACACAGATGCTGTACTTGTTGTCCATTTTTCAAGCAAATTTAATAAACATCAACGAGGTTACTCCACCAATCAGAAGCGGGCGCTAGCTTTAGTCCTTGCTCTTAAACATTTTGATGTGTAAGATTCGTTCTTTTGTATATTCGTTCGAAGCGTTGGAGTTTGTTTTTAAAGACTTTTGAGCTGGACATTCGGCACATTCGTGGTAAAGATAACGTTGTTGCTGATGCTCTATCTCACATTTAATGGGAATAGATTGTGCGTGTGTGTGTGCGTGTGTGTGTGTGTGTGTGTGTGTGTGCGCGTGTGCGTGTGTGTTTAATTTTTGAAAAAAAAAAGTAAGACCATTTTATTTCTTCAATCTATTCACTTAAGGGTGAGTGTGTTATGTGCATCTGTGTAACATCTATTCTGGGTCGCTATACGTGGCGTTAAGAGGGAATTCCCAAATCACGTGAGCTGTGTGATTTGGGAATAGGCGTTGGAGGCGACATCGAGAAGGGTCTGGCTGCAGATATGCTCTGGGTCGCAATGTGCATACTATCTGCCCTAAATAGAATAGAAAATTACTTATATCACACTTACACAAGTAGCCAGGTGGTGAAGACAAGAAAAAAATAAATAAATAAATTACAAAGTCATGTGCGTGTTGCCATGGAGACGAGACGCTGTTGCGGTTAAACGATTAAAGCTAAGTGTACACACTTCGGAGTGCGCATTTTAAGTGCGAATGCGTCACACCGACACTACGGAGACTGTCTCAATGTGAAGTGTACACACTCCGAAGTCCGTATTTGAAGTGCGATTGCGTCACAGCGTCAGGACGTAAGCTGTCCCAATTCAGAATGCGCACTCCGAAGACCGCATTCCAAGGCCGATTGCGTCACCGCGGCGCGACGAAAGCTCCCGTAATTTGAAAGCGACTTCAAATGCGCCCTCCGTTTCCCAGGAAAATGAAGTGTGCATCTATGGACACTTCGCTCCCTACCATATCCCAGAATCACTTGCGCGCAGATGACGACGGTGTTCATATTCAAAGAACACAGCGGTTTTTTTTTTTTTTTGTTTTGCAAAAGCTTTAGAGTTTTGAATGATATCTTGCATCTTTATAACTAACCAGAGTTGGTATAGCCATATAGTGCTGGCCTCACGCACACAAAGACGCAACATATTTTTGTGACATTGCAGCCAGTTCATTATCAAAATAAAATACAGTTAAAGGAATGTATAAAAAGTTACAGTGCTCCGTTGTCCAATCTGATGCGTTCAGCGTGACCACCGCCTCAATGTGCTGATATAGCCGATGTGAAGGATGATGTTTGAAGTCGATGAAAGTACAAAGTCTATAATAAATAATATTTTAGCATCCAGATACGTCGCGAATATGGAAACATTTGGATTCGTGCCAAGAGTATGCATCAGTTTCACCTTTAATTTGTTTTTGGCAGTGGCGCCGCCAGGGCGGGGCTTGGCGGGGCTATAGCCCCATCAGAAACTTGCTTAGCCCCGGCACAGCCCCACCAAGGATTTCCAAAAGATTTTCCTGTTTTTTAACTGTGGTGTCACTCTCATTAACATTGAAAAATAAATATTAAAAACCTAAAAAAAAAAGAAAGAAAAAGGTGCCTAATATGTGGCCTATAAACAATTAATAATATGAGGGAGGGGTCAAGCAACTCAAGCAAGCAACGGGCAAAGTTTGCGCAAGACGGTGAACATCAATTGACTATAGAGAAAGTGAAAGTAAAAAAAGTGACGGGTAACGCTGCATTAACGGCGCATATTCTCTCCGAGGCAACGAGAGATGAATCTAATTTAACATATGCTGATAACGGTATATAACTGTCTTAAATTATTCCCTTAATATTTCTCTTGTGGCTCGTCAAGTGAAAAACATTTCGCGTTAAACAGGTTGTTTTTGAAAATCGGTGCATGAAATAAATCTGCTCTGAATTTTCATTGATGCCTACAGTGTTAATAATAATAATTATAGGCCTATAATTAATTGTATAAATTAATAGACCTGTTTAAAAAAAAAAAAAAAAAAAAATTCAATGAGGTTGCGGTGATGCGCTATGAAATTATTGCGGGGCAATAATTTCATGTAATTTAATAATAAAAGTAATCTAATAATAATAATAATAATAATAATAATAATAATAATAATAATAATAATAATAATAGGCCTAATAATAAGAAGAATGTAACAGGCCTACATTAACTGGAAATGCTAAATCCTCTTAATATTGCCAATTTTTATGCTTTTGACAATATATCTGGCTATCTACACGTGCATGATACGATGCAAATCAGCACGGGGAGATTATCACCCGCAATGTGTGCCCGTGTGGAAATTACTAGATATGTGTAAAATAAAAAAATAAAATAAAATAAAGATAACTTAAATAAAATAAAACAAAACAATGAAAAAAAGAATCCCAACTTTCTTTTTTTTTCTATGTTCATCCATAAATTGTATTACTTTTTTAAGCGTCATATTTGGCAGTTGGCATTAAAAGTAATTGCTGATAATAGTGGCATGTTTAATACCACAGGAAAAAAAATAAATAAGCCTTTTTTCGAAGCTGCTGTATATAAAAAACTGATAGCTAAAGTTAGGCGTTCATTACTTTCTCTTAATTTAATTAGGTTTTTAGCACCCCCTCTGAACTGTTAAGCCCCCATTACCCCCCCCCCCCCCCCAGCACCCCCAACAAAAAAAATCCTGGAGCCGCCACTGGTTTTGGATTGACGTTTTAGTAGGCTATATCCTTAAGTTTAGAGGATTTGTAGTGGAGAGAAACTAATAACTGTTTATAATTTTGATTTACTGCCATTTTAGCCTACATAATTTCTGAATGTAATAGTAAAATGCGACGCGACTATGTTTTTTTCTCAAAACGCAATTTTATACAAGTAGCGTTTTTTTGTTGTTGTTTTTTTTTTAAATATCTAAAAAAATACTTTAATGTCTTTAAAGCATTAATAGATTTTATTATTTTGTGTAGCCTACATTTAGGCAAATCTAGAAAAGATGATGCTGACTGTGACGCACAGCGGGTTAAGATACCATCTATTTATTTTTTTTAATTTTCTTTTTGTGTAAAGAAAGCACTGTACTTTATTATTATAGGCAAAGACAATTAAAAAAAATAAAAAAATAACGATAACCGTTATTTTTTCTACTCGAACCGGTTTCGGAACGGTAATAATAGAAGAACGCAGGAACAGAAACGTTAAAATATGATTCTGCTCGGAGTGAACCAATTTATTTTATTTATTTATTTATTTATTTATTTATTTCGTTTTCAGGCCCTGTTGTCAGGGCCTCCCCGCTCAGCCCAAAACCATTAAAAACGTCTCCAGCGCTGGCACATTTGGCTTTATCCTGCAGTACAGGGTCTGGTCTGATTTAGGGAAAGAAGGAAAATAAACATGGTTCAGAGCTATGACAAAGTAATTAGTAAAATAAATATTGAGGTACTTTAGTGAACTGCATTGGGGGAAAACCACTAGTCATATTTAAATCCTTAGTTCACCCAAAAATTAAACTGTCCTATGAGGACAAAAAACAAAAACATATTACTTTACATTTGTACGAGAATACCTGTACTTCCTTGCAGTCCACCACTGATTATTTTGAAAATGAAAATAACATTTCTTGACAGAAAATTGACAAATTGTTACGAACTATATCAAAAGATGCATGTGAAGAAATCCGACCACAGCTGCCGCTGAACAATGCATAATTTGTTTTTTTATTTATTCAGTTTTATTTTTATGTTTACTTAATTGCCTAAAATCGGGGTTGCAGACCTTTTAAAATATGTTCCCCATGGTCAAGACAATAAACTATTATAAAATCGCACATTGGTAACATATCAGTCAGCATTTGAGCATGCGTGTGAATGATTTTAGTATTTTTTCATATGTATCATTACATTATTCAAGTCAGTTCAAACGCAATGCCTGCATTAAAAGTTGGAATCCAGCAAGGACGCAGCAAAACAATAAAATTTACCCGGCCACGGTCTTGGCTAAACCTGAGGTAGCCTACATCACCCGGCGCCGCCGGGGGTGAAACATTCCCACCATCTCCTCCAGTAAAATATAAAATATAAAAACAAATATGTGCAATGCTGGCTCCATGACTTTTTTTTTTAAACGACTTGTCAGGATGGCAGCTCTTGTCTCGTACTGTTACTACGCGACAGGAGCCGCAATCTGGAACACCTGGGCTGCGTCCCAAATCGCATACTATTTGTGTAGGTACTACATTTGAATTCGAACGTACTACTCGACCGTTAAAAAAGTACGTTCTATATAGTATGAATGAGGGTAGTATGAATGAATTCGAACGGACTACATCCGCCATGTTGATGTTGTCACGTGTCATGCGTCTTCACAACAGCGTGAAAATTTAAAGAGCCCACTTCACTGCGCGAACATCGTTAATGATTTAAATTCTTAACGCTTAACGAACCGTCTATTTAAAGAAAGCAGCGTTAACAAGCTGATATACTACATTGAGGTTAACGTAACTCCATCTGATCGGTAATGATTAGAGATCTTTTTACACCTAATTCACACAATCGTTTCATCTGTTTGTTAAACCCTCAACAAGTCAGTCGTTTACTTGGATGATGTTAAACAAGCACAAGTTAACCACAATGAACATCAACAATGTTTTTCCCTGAGGTACTTTACACTTGAAGACAGCCGCGTCGCGGCTTTCCGCCATTTTTCGAATGACGCGGCCTCTCCCGCGGCCTCATGGGATAGTAAAGTGTCCATCGTATGCCTACTACAGAATTCGGAAGAAAGTAGTAGGTCATCCGGGTACTTCTCGCCTACTATTTTTCGAATACTATGAATTCGGACGTACTACTCGCCTCGCATACTGTTTTTCGCATACTATATAGTAGGGAAGTACGCGATTTCGGACGCACCCCTGGTCGCGCAAATAGGAAATCCTGCGAAGGCGGAGCGTCTCATGCACTTTGGAGTGTCCTTCGTGCACTTCGAAGTCCGTAGACTCCGAAGTGTGTACACTTAGCTTTGGGACACAGCTAGAGTGTGCACGCTTCCACACTTCAAAAATCGACCTGAAATAGTAGACCATCCGGGGACTTTTGGCATACACTTTTCAACATCCTTTGGGACACACTTATTTTAATCTCACATACTATTTAGGATGAATAGTATGAACATTGGCACGCAGGGTTAGTGCCCTCTCGTGTAAAAACTAAATTCAAAACGCAACAGTGATCTCTACTAACTTTCCCGTCTCGCGTCTCATGTCTCAGTCGGGCTACGATTGCCATCTAGCGGTTGGGAATTGTAACGGCATTTTTATTTATAAAATGAAAGACAGTCGAATAATATCAATAATATCGTTTAATGTGTATGCATGTTACATTTATAAAGGCCAATTCACACCGCACAGACAAACGCCAACAAACTCCGACAAACAAGTTGGCTCAAGTTGGCAGTTGGATTTAGAATCTTGAGGAAAAATAACGGTCATGTTCACACTGCACCAACAGACACTGACCAACTCCCACTGACCGGGGAGAAAATGGATGATCAGTCGGGTCAAAACAAACTCCAACCAATGCCAACAGGGGTAACGCACTGATCCAACAAACTCCAACAGACTAGTTTGTTGGAGTTTGTTGGCGTTTGTCTGTGCGGTGTGAATTGGCCTTAACAGCTTGTGGGATGCATGACATCATATTATCAAATACAAGTAAACTTTTGAAACATTTGAATTTATTTTTGGCATAACAAATAATGCTATATTTAATAATATAGCACTATATTCAATTTTAAAAAATGAAATAAAATATACAATAATGCTAATTTAAATGTTTCAAAAGTTCACTTGCATTTGATAAGAAGCTGCTTGGGCGAAAATTACATATAAACAATGTTAAGGCTATTTTGTCTGTGCTCATCTGGTCTGGTGTAGTGCTATAGCCAAACCGTTAAAATTAGACAATTTAGGCTACTGGCTCGATTTCACCGGGTGGACTAAAAGCAGACTTCACGTAGCCCGTCTAATTTAGAGCTAAAACATGGCTACATATAGACCATATCATGAAATGACACTTATATCTTTGTAGATATTACTGACACTGCGAACATGATGGGATATTAATCATCTCATGCGCTGCCTGCCAAAAACTACAGTGAATCAGTTTTGACTATAAGTGGGCTACAAATAGACGCTCTGACTACGAGCTAAACCGAGGCACAGGCAACGCAAAGAACATGTCAAAGAAATGAAACCAAACACCTTGCAAACGTTGATGACTTTGCTTACATGACGGAATATCAAAAATCTAGATTATTTGGGCTAGAAGTGGGTTACACGTAGCCGGACAATATTGGGTCTATAGTTAACCGAGACGGTGAAATGACGGCTATTGCTTTCTGGGTGAGTTTGCTTCTCAGGACTAACCCGATATGCGTGCTCTTTTATGAGCAGCAGTGAGTCGTCAACATCGATGTCATGTGGATGAAGATATTGTATTATCTCGGAATTTTTCAATCTTCCCGACACCAGTTCTATATACGGAAAATCAACATCATCCTCCCCCTCGAGTGTATAAACAGGACCGCAACGCTGTCGGGAACAGTGGAAGATGATGGGACGGGTCAAAAGTTCAGCAGTGGACAGTGCTCCATCCGCAGGTCAGTCAGCACTGGACAGCGCCTACTGTTTGATCACGAAAAACAATTAACACGAATCTGGCCGCCTCTCAAAGTATACGGCTTAAGCGTATTAATGTGGCACAAGCGATTTTTTTTCTTCCTATCAGATGCTGTTATCACATCGTCAAGCTTACTCACCTTTTCCAAAGTAACGACCCTGAAATGCAAAAACTAAGTTTAGTACCACGATCGAAACGTTTCTTCATTCTCTTTGGCCAACACACATGCACGGTAACTGCTTAACAATTTTCCATCATCAGCAGCAGTTGCAGTCGATGGTCTCCACTATCAACACACCATCGTCAATCTTCGAGATACATATTCGAGTTGCTCAACAGGAACAGCAACTTCAAAGAGGGATGCTCGCTTGACAGAGTCAATTCTCAGAAACTGTGCATTTCCTTTTTCAGCAGCAATGTCAAAAGAACCATCATTCGAGTTTGAACCTTTAGCCTTGGAAAAATCTGAAGTAGAGAAGAACTTATCGTTCAAATCAATATCTCACTCACTTTCCGATTTACCAAAGTCCTGATCTCTGTATGGTTCAGCCTCTGAATCATAGCGCGAGGAACAGCGCACGAAGGAAATACCCTGGGCATTTCTGAACCAGCTCATCACGGGTAGAACAATCATTTCAGAAGTAAGGGGAGCAGAAATGTCAAATGTCATTACACTTTTTTTTTGTCTAAATGACAGGGCTTCCTTTTTTTCTTTTCTTATTGACTAAGAAATCAAACGCACTGTTGGACGGTTACCAATAATTCTGTATTATGTAATATTTTTTTCCTATATTTTCCTAACGGCAATGTTATGATTTGTTCATATACACTTTTTTTCCATTTTTTTTAAATCACAGAATAAGGCAGACAATATATTTTATAGTTCTATAGGCTACTGTAATAAATGCAATGTCAGTTAGCACTGCTTTATTCAGATACTTTTGTTTATTACCTGGAGATGACTTGAAAAACACAAATAAACCATATATTGTAGTAATCGTGTATAATGGTCTTCACGCTTTTTATTAATCTTGGCCACAGCGGTTGATGGATGCCTTTTGTCCATATAAGAGGTTACAACATAAATTATTACTTCTAAATTCGTTTTGGACTTTCTGCGCGAGGGCGCCTAGTGAGCGAGTCAGGGCCGGATTATCCATAGACGGGATTGGGCGAGTGCCCTGGGGCACCAGCCAATAAGGGGGCACCAAGGGATTAAGAAAATGATTATACCTTTAAAATATTTTTCATGTTTTGTGTATATTATTTTGCTGGAAGAGATGCAGATGCATAGAAACTGAACAGTTAATGATACAATGTATACAGAGATAATATAAAATATATGCACGCATAAAGAACTGCGATTGGGTCAGGCCACAGCGTAATTGCGCCCTCCCCCCCAGTCAGAGTCGAGCCCGCCAATTTATAATATTCAATTCATAATGGATAGGCAGCATCAGTTTAGCGGTTGTGCTAAACGTAAATAAAAAAAAAGAGAAAATATCACGGCACGTAGCCAGGGCTCTACAATGCGACTGAAAAGTATGCGTGCAACTATCAAAACATACCAGATCAGCATTTGTGTTTGCGCTCAGGGGAGCTTCAAAGATTTCTACTTGCATGTTTGCGCAGCGGTGAGTAATGTATCGCAGACATTGATTCATTGAGTGCAATGTTAATCAGAATTCACTCACTGCTCAAAATACTTTTGTTCATTGCTGAGTTATGCAAGCTCACAAATCCTCTCGTTATAACAAAGAAAGTGTAGACGGTGTAAATAAGAGATTCGTTATGCAGTGTAGAGCTTCATTGATTATAATGGAGATTGGGAGATTGTGATGAACTGAAGTGAGTGACAGCTTTTAAAGGGTGGGTGTATGAGTGAGTGAGTGTGTGCGTGCGCGCGCGCATGTGTGGGTGTAGGTGTGAGTGTGTGCATGCGTGCGCGTGTGTGTGGGTGTAGGTGTGAGTGCGCGCGCGCGACGCATGTGTAGGTGTGAGTGTGTGTGCGCGTGCGAGTGTGTGTGCGCGTGCACGTGTGAGTGTGCGTGTGTGCGTGTGTGCGTGGGTGCGTGGGTGGGTGGGTGGGTCTATGAGTGAGTGTGTGTGTGTGTGTGTGTGTGTGTGTGTGTGTGTGTGTGTGTGTGTGTGTGTGCGTGCGTGAGTGTATGTGAGTGTGAGTGTGAGTGTGAGTGTGTGTGCCTCCTTTAATTGCCGATGCTACCGTCAGGCCCGGATTGTTAATCGGAAGCATCGGGAGGACTCCTGGTGTGCCGGTCTGTTTTTTTGGCCGCGAGGGCCGGTGTTGTCATGCCACTGAGGTTGAAATATAGATGCTGTCCCTAGACTGCCCGCACTCACAGCAGCCCCACTCTTTTTAATTAATATTTTCTCGCAGCCCCACTCGCAGAGTGCAGGTTGCAGGGTTGCCGTTCCGTATAATACGGAATCGTCCCGTATATTTAAAACCGGCGTAAGGCGTCAAAGAAGCGTCCCGTCTGTCTACGGAACGCAGTTTGTCACGCATTAGCAGGCATAAGCCGTATGAACACCAGACCGTATAAATAACAAATTCTTAATGGATAAATAATCATTCTTTTTGCACAAATCATTGGTTATTATTTGTGAAGGTAGGCGTTTGAGGATGCCTTTAAGTCCAAGCGAAATCCTCTGCTGCTCCCGCTTCACAGCGAGCGGGACTCGCGCTTGCGCCAATTCCCTTCACCATCCCCGTTTATTTTCTGCCAAATCAGTTTGGAAGAATGCAGACAAGTTATTGATCATGAGCTCAACATCCAACAAGGCAGAAAAAACATTGAATCGACCTGAGAGAAGACTCTTTTGTTATTGTAAGTTAATGCCGTTAAATAGAGAGAGAGAGAGAGAGTGTGTGTGTGTGTGAGAGAGAGAGAGAGAGAGAGAGAGAGAGAGAGAGAGAGAGAGAGAGAGAAAATAAGAAAAAAAAAAAAACGTATAGCGTATTTTTAAACTTGGACCTAATTATTAAAGTACAAATTCAGGCAGCAAACATCCCACACTGTCAAAGTTTTCTTTAATTGAAAAATATGCATTTTCATTTATTCATGCTATGGTTGCAATAGAATTTGTTAAAAAATGTATTGTAAAAAAAAAAAAAATGTATTGACAGACGTTTCATAGACGTTCAGTTGTTGTGCTTTCCAATTTCATGCAATTTGTATATTATTTCACAGTATTTTCACCTCCTAAATTATGCCACTTGTGCAGTCACAATTCTATAATGGTACAATTTACTCAGGCCGATGAAAATGTTTTTGTATGACATTAAATTTATTTTTTAGAATAATTGTACATACTGTAAATAGGTTAAGCAAAACAAGTGTTTTTTTTTCTGATAACTTTTTAACTGCAGGCAGACATACATTATGGTACAGTAGGCCTACAAACAATTTTGAGTGTCTCTTATTCTGTCTCTTATTTTCAAAAAAAAAAATAAAATAAATAATAATAAATAAATAAATACAATTGTCAATACAAAACACAAAAATTAAACGTTAAAAGAAGACTATTTTTGTGAGTGCGGGTCATGGATTCATATGCTAAGTAATTAAATAGACCGAAGCACGAAAATAAAATATCAAGAGACAAAAGAGCGCGGTGCAAGCGGCTTTGTAAATTAGTTGTCAAATTTTCATTTTATTACGTTTTGAATGATTGATTACTGAATTAATTAGACTTTTTTTTAATTAAGCAATTAAAACGAAATAAACAAAATAGGGGGGGGGGGGGGGGAATCAGGAAGAAATAAAACCATTATCCTAGTGTTGTGATGTAGTGGAGACTAAGATGGGCGCAACTTCATTTTGCTTTAGCATCTGATATTCAGTGATTTTTATTTTTTCTAACAGTACGAGAAAACATTTACATTTCCCCATGCATTTAATTTGTTAATCAGGTTTATTTATATTCTAATTTATTTATCAAATTTTTGTGTGGGTGGGTGGGTGTATGTGTGAGTGTGAGTGCGTGCGTGCGTGAGTGTGTGTGAGTCTCCTTTAATTGCCGACGCTACCCTCAGGCCCGGATTGTTGGTAAACAAAACCAAGTCGTATGAGACACGCTGCATTCATATGAATGTGACAGTGGCGCCCTCTGCTGCTTCAATAATGTAACTCCTAAACTTTAAAAGGCTGCTAGTAAAAATGTGATTAAGAACTACTAATTTGTGATACATCGGTTAAATGGCATGTTATGCAGTAAGTTATTGTGTTTGTCTTTCTTACTGTGTGAGCACTGAATGTCACTAAAATGTCAGTGAAGTGCTGTGTTCACCCAAAAATGACTCCTGCAATATTTACAAGTCTTCTGAAACAGTACAAAAGCTTTGTGTGAGGAACAGATCTAAATTCATGCTGCTGTTTGCTGAAAATCTACATTTCAAAACATCACGTATGTTTTCAGGATGACAAATGAAGGTGAGGCTCTTGACATAATGTCATAAAGTCATTTGATTCTGTGGTTTAGGTCATTTTCCCTCTCTTTTCAGCATTGAATCATGGACATCATCAATGTGACGTGTGCAGAGTTTCAGACTCCAGCGGGTTTTCTGTATGTGATTCTGCCTGTTTTACTGAATCACACCAATAATCCTGACTGTGAGCAGAGCTGGCTCTCAGAGGTGAGTGTGTTTCTGTCCTAAAACTACACTATTATTCATTATTCACACACACACACACACACACACACATGATCTGATGGTGTTTTATTTGTTCAGGATAAGCATCTGATAGCAGATCCAGTGAATCCTCAAGGACTGATTGCTCCTGTTATTTCCGTCTCATCTGATCGTCTCGTCACATCTCGTTGTGTGAATCTGAATCATGAGATCATCTGTGATTCTGCTGATGGAGTAAATCAACTCAATCTCTCTCAACATACATCTATGAACATGAACACTATAAATGCTGCTCTAATACTTCTTTGCTTCATTTCAGTCTCATTTCAGTCATGTGACTGCATTCAGAGGTGAGAGAACTCAACTCAACAACTCAACTCAAATTTTATTGTTATTCTTTCACATACACAGTATACAGAACAACAAAATGTCATTTCTGATGGACCAAGGTGAAAGTACCCTGACAAAACAAGTATACACATGCAGGGACGTGCACAGGGGGGTTGCTCAGGCTGCCCTTCTCGACTCACGTTGCCCTTCCGAGGTGGAAAAAAATAAATAAAAAATCGTACAATGGATGCAGAATTTCACGTAAGCCTAGATAAAAAAAATAAAAATAAAAAAAAACGCAAAGCCTCATTCACTTCCATATTCGGGAAAGTGAAAGTCAGTAGGGGAAGGGCAAACTCTGTTTACGTGGCTGCAGCGCTGCACGCGACCGGCACCTGAGCTGAGCCTGCATGAGCGGCACTAGGAGATTGTCGCGGTTGTCGGGTGAGACGACTTAACGTTGTCGGAAAGGTATAACCATGGGAATAACGGCGTTATAAATAAACGGCGTTATTTTTTTCAGTAACGAGTAATCAAACGAATTACTGTTTCCTCTGTTACAACGCCGTTACCGTTACTGACAATAAAATGTGGCGTTACTATATTATATTGTTAGAATTTAATTTTTCAGTTCATCTGAATGGATGCACAGTGTAGCTGTATTTGACGTGCCGTAAACTCTAGTGTGAAGCGCACGACTCGCCGTCGCTTTCTCTCACATACACAGACGCAAAGAAAGATACAGAGCGAGAGAGTCTTCCATAACATGCAGAATTGACGCGCTACATGTAAACGATATTCTGTGTTGTATTTTCCTGTCAAAATAACGGAGTTCCTTTGGAATTCTTCAGCTTTTAAGAACTACCGGTTTCTCTGGTAGTGGGCGGAACTAATGAGCAAAAGACAATCTCATTGGCTGGCGCTCACCTATTATCGTTTTGATTTCAGCAAATCAATTCGAGCGAACGCAGACAACGTGGTTAATATTCATGAACCCAGCAGCTCATTAGTCCTTAGTGCGTTTTATATTGATGACAAATATGCATTCATACTTGGTTATTCTAATTACTAAAGTTCTATCATCATATAATATTAAATTATCATAATATTATATTATAATGCTTGACTGACTGATACTAAGTGTCAGTAGATACATGGTGTAGGTTAATGTACAATGTTTCATAATAATAATTTATTCTTTTTAGTGTCCATTTCATTAATTTAACATATTTAATATTGGGGGCATCCAAACTTATTTGACATTTGAACATTTTTTAAAAAGTAACGCAATAATTACTTTCCCTGGTAATTAGTTACTTTTATAATGATGTAACTCAATTACTAATTCAGTTACTATTTGTGAGAAGTAACTAGTAACTATAACTAATTACTTTTTTAAAGTAACTGGGTATAACAAACGGAAATTTTGCATGTTTAGTATGTAAATTTGGAGAAACCTATCAGTGACTTGATAGGGTATTGTTAGGGATATTGATGTAGGGATTTTCATGACTCAAGTCAGGATTTTCTATGTTATTATTAGTAGTAGTTAAGGTAGTAGTTAAGGTGATTTAGTGCTGTATTTCAGTGTTTTACTACTTTGTGTATATATATTTTAATAAAGACCCTGTTATTCTCAGTCCTTCATATAGCCTGTGAGTTGTTGTTTTTTTTTTTTGTTTTTTTTTTTTTGGGGGGGGGGGGGGGGTGTTGCCCTTTTTTTAGGTCAGAGCAACTGCCCCTCAAAATTCCTGTGCACGTCCCTGTACACATGTGTTCATGACAGCAGGAATTAGACATAAAGCACATTAAATATAACAAGAACAATAAATACAACAAGCACAATACATACAACAAGGGCAGAAGTGCTGAACGAGGTAGAAATGTGAAATTGTAGGAATGTAAGAAATGTTAGAAGTGTAAGAATAAAGTGCTTGTGTGCAATTGAGGTGGCTCAGACCAGATATTATGTTAAAATGTGTGCATTTGCACAGAGTGTCTTTAGTGCACATTGGGTGGGTTGAGTGCAGGTGTATGTAAACTGGCAATTGTGCAAGAGTGTCTATACTGCACAGCTAAGTGAAAGTGCAGAGTGCAGATGTATTCGAATGTCCATTGGAGGTTTTTTTTTTTTTTTTTCCCTGTAGACATGGAATGGGAAGCCAGTTTATGATGGGAGTAGGATGCTGGGTGGTATCAGCTTATTCAGGAATCTGACAGCCTAGGGGAAAAAAGCTGTTGCAGAACCTTGCCGTGCGGGTCCTGATGCTGCTTAGTCTCCTGCTTGATGGCAGAGGGTCAAACAGATGGTGGGAGGGGTGAGATTAATTTTTCACAATGGCAGAGGCTCTGCTCACACAGTGTGCCTGTTAGATGTCCTGGATTGAGTGGAGGGAGACCCCATAATCCTCTCAGCTGTCCTCACTATGCGCTGGAGGGTCTTGCGTTCTGCTGTTTTGCAGTTTCCAAAGCACAAAGTGATGCAGCTGGCCAGAACGCTCTCCATAGTTCCTCAGTAGAAGGTGGTGAGGATGGGTGGTGGGAGGCTGGCTCTCTTCAGCTTCCGCAGGAAGTGAAAACGTTGTTGCGCCTTCACAGTGGAGATTGTTGCTGTGGCACCAGCTCACCAGTTGTTCAACCTCCTCTCTGTATGGTGTTTTGTTGTCGTTGCTGATGAGGCCCACTACTGTCGTGTCATCAGCAAACTTAACAACGAGGTTGGATTCTGACTTGGATGTCTAGATGGGGAAGACACGTGCACGTGTGGTGTTGTACCGTACAACTGCACAAAACTGATGTTGCACGTCTCATCAACAGGATGAAAAACACAGAGGAGCTGATAGTTCAGATCCAGTGGCAGGTGGCTCAGATTGGTCTGGAAATGTGCGGCTTCACACATAGATTAACAGGAAAAGAGATTTATGCACTCACCCACCACCTCTTGCAGGCCATATTGTGCCCACAACAAATCCACCGATGCATCTTTACTGAATGTGTGCATTTTCATCTCTCAGAAACAGTTCAGAATCTCCTGATCTGATTTACTTCTGCCTTTTTTTTTTTTTTTAAAAGTCTGGTTTTTAAAAACCCATTTAAATGGTAAAATTTAAAGGAAAATTCAATTTCTTGTTTTTATTTATTTACACATTTATTTATTCACATTACTCATTTTACAACGTATTATATCATTTGTTTCTTTTTTTCCCCCATTTTTTTATTGCTTATTTTAAATCAAACACATTTCAATGATGAATTTATAATTCTAAAACGTTTCTTGCTTCATATTTTCTTTCAATCATATTTACAGATTTATTTCTTCTCATTAATAATTTTAAACCCTTTTTATATTTTTTATATTGTTTATTCCCTAACATTTACCAAATTTCTGTGAAATAATTAAACAACTCTACTTCTTCTAGTTTTTACACACCCAAAACACTAAGTCCCACCCACTCAAGTCCCACCCATGTCACTAAGCCCCACCCATATGACCAAGTTATATGGTCCCAAACAAGACACTAAGTCCCACCTACCCAAGTCCCACCCAAAACACTAAGTTGCACCCACCCAAGGCCCACCCATATGACTAAAGGCTGATTTATACTTATACGTCGGACCTATGCGTCAGTTTTCATTTATAGCTCTGTGACGTTGTCTGCGTCGATGTTGTCGACCGCTAGTCTGTAGTGTCCCCGGGCATGTTGCTGGTGTAACCCGCAGTACCACGGCAAAAGCCAAAGAAGAAGCGGCTCGTCGGAGAATCATAGCAGTGACTGCGGCAAATAAATATCAAATCATTAAATCATTATTTAAAACTACAAAAAGGAGACAACAACGGAACAGGAGAAGATGGCTTTCTTTCAATCTGCACAAGGACTTGTACCGCGGCAGATCAACATTGTTTGTCACGGACAACTACTGATGTATAAAGCTATATAGTATAATAAATCAACAGACGCTTGTTCTTTGCTTTTGTTTTATTTTAAATAAGGTGGTGTAAAATTATAATATATTAAAGTGCACATAAACACATACAAAACTCAAGTACATATGGAGGGAGGGGTTCTAGCAGACCAATCACAGCGCTTGCAGTCCACGTAGAATTGACGCACTATTAGAATTTTGGAGAGGTGCACGTCAGGCTACGGCATAGGTTACGCCGTACTACATAGAGCTACGGCGTAGGTTCAATGCAGAAGTATAAATTGGGCATAAGTCCCACCCAAAGCACTAAGTCCCACCCACACAAGAACAACCCAAAACACTAAGTGTGTCCTGATTGAGATCAAACTCTGTGTTGAACTGAATCTTCTGTGAATCTTCAAGTGAATCATGATGATTGTGAATGTGTTTTTCAGCGAGGAATCAAACTGCAGCGACTCCAAACCCAGGTGAGTTTCAGCTGATAAACATCTGATTATTCACTAATAAAACACAGCAGATCTGATTCACACTCAATCCACTTTCAATCACTTCTGAATGAATTGACTCCAGATCTCCAACATTCAAGTAAACCTCTGTTCTACCAGAAAGACTCGGGAGGCAAGAGAATGTCTGAATAAGATTTATTTAACAAGTAATATGCAAATTGGTTGCAAATTGATGATATGAAGAATGTACTTTGATTATTATAGATAAGGTGGTTATTATTATTATTATTTTATTTATTTATATATATATATATATATACACACACACACAGGTGCTGGTCATATAATTAGAATATCATCAAAAAGTTGATTTATTTCACTAATTCCATTCAAAAAGTGAAACTTGTATATCATATTCATTCATTACACACAGACTGATATATTTCAAATGTTTATTTCTTTTAATTTTGATGATTAGAGCTTACAGCTCATGAAAGTCAAAAATCAGTATCTCAAAATAATAGAATATTTACATTTGAATTTGAATAAATGACCATCCCTACAGTATAAATTATGGGTATCTCTTGTTCTTTGAAACCACAATAATGGGGAAGACTGCTGAATTGGCAATGATCCAGAAGACGAACATTGACGCCCTCCACAAAGAGGGTAAGTCACAGAAGGTCATTACTGAAAGGGGTGGCTGTTTACAGAGTGCTGTATCGAAGCATATTAAATGCAAAGTTGACTGGAAGGAAGAATTTGGGTAGGAAAAGGTGCACAAGCAACAGGGATGACCACAAGCTTGAGAATACTGTCAAGCAAAGCTGATTCAAACACTTGTGAGAGCTTCACAAGGAGCGGACTGAAGCTGGAGTCAGTGCATCAAGAGTCACCACGCTCGGACATCTTCAGGAAAAGGGCTAACAAGCCACTTCTGAACCAGAGACAACGTCAGAAGCGTCTTAACTGGGCTGTGGAGAAAAAGAACTGGACTGTTGCTCAGTGGTCCAAAGTCCTCTTTTCAGATGAAAGTAAATTTTACATTTCATTTGGAAATCAAGGTCCCAGAGTCTGGAGGAAGAGTGGAGAGACACATAATCCATGTTGCTTGAAGTCCAGTGTGAAGTTTCCACAGTCAGTGATGATTTGGGCTGCCATGTCATGTGCTGGTGTTGGTCCACTGTGTTTTCTGAAGTCCACAGTCAACGCAGCCATCTACCAGAAAATTTTAGAGCACTTCATGCTTCCTTCTGTTGACAAGCTTTATGGAGATGCTGATTTCATTTTCCAGCAGGACTTGGCACCTGCCCACACTGCCAAAGGTACCAAAAGCTGGTTCAATGACCATAGTGTTACTGTGCTTGACTGGCCAGCAAACTCGCCTGATCTGAACCCCAGAGAGAATCTATGGGGTATTGTCAAGAGGAAGATGAAAGACACCAGACCCAACAAACCAGATGAGCTGAAGGCCACTATCAGAGCAACCTGGGCTCTCATAACACCTGAGCAGTGCCACAGACTGATCGACTACATGCCACGCCGCATTGCTGCAGTAATTCAGGCAAAAGGAGCCCCAACTAAGTATAGAGTGCTGTACATGCTCATACTTTTCATTTTCATACTTTTCAGTTGGCCAAATTTCTAAAAGTCCTTTCTTTGTATTGGTCTTAAGTAATATTCTAATATTTTGAGATACTGATTTTTGACTTTCATGAGCTGTAAGCTCTAATCATCAAAATTAAAAGAAATAAACATTTGAAATATATATGAATATAATATACAAGTTTCACTTTTTGAATGGAATTAGTGAAATGAATCAACTTTTTGATGATATTCTAATTATATGACCAGCACCTATATATATATATATATATATATATATATATATATATATATATATATATATATATATATACATATATATACATATACATATACATACATATATATATACATACATACATACATACATACATACATAGTGATTGAAGTTGCGGTGGTGTGTTATTACCCCAGTGCCAGACCATACTGGCTTAAAGAGTTAAAGGTGGTGGCAACAAACCAGTCAAATAATTAAACTGTTACATTACAATGAATTAATAATTTATCAGCAAGCCAATAATGTTATGCATGAAGAAAATATCGAATTTGCATGCAACTTCAATGTTTAATGTAACTTTAATGTTAAGAGCACAGTGAGAACACGTGTCTGTTTTCATTCATACTCCAAAATAGGCGGTTAACGACTCACAACACACTGGGTCAGCTAATCTAATCAACCTGAGCCTATTGCATATTTCTGACGGGAGGGGCTTCATAGAGCTAGGAACTCAACTGAGCATTTTAGGAGAATGGAAAAAGCTGTAGAATAAAGGTAAAATATGTAAAAAAAAATTACTGTGATTTCAAAAAAAAAAAAAAAAATGGATGTAGTGTCTGTGACGTCACCCGTAGGTTTCTGAAGAGCATGGATGAGTTATAATAAAAAATCCCCCCCGTCACAGTTGTCACGAAGGGCAAAATTAGCTATATAGACCAAAATCATTTTTTGAAGAAGGCTGTAAACATGTCTTTTTCTGCTTTAAAGTTGAGCATTTTAACATGGGGAGTCTATGGGATTGACTCCCTTTTGCAGCCAGCCTCCAGCGGCCAGTTGACGAGTTACAGTTTAAGTCACTTCTGTGTTGGTTTCAAGAGAGAGTCTGGGAGGTTGCCGCTTGAGTGCACCCCATAAACTCAATCCAGCCTTTGAAAATAGCCAGTCGACCACCCCTTTAAATACACTTATTACTATCATAATCTAGCTTGGAATGATTGAAGATGTTCATTAAAAGTGACATACACATCTGTTCTTATGCAGCAGAAATTTGCATTACATCCAGAGACGTGTTATTGTAACTGTTTTGTTAATGGCATCTTCTGTGATTGAAGCGATTCATGATGATTATGAATGCGATTTTTCAGTGTGGAATGAGATTGACTCCATCAGCAGATCGACACCAACTCAAGAATCCACAAGTTGTATGTCAACAAATATTAAAAACACACTCCTACATTTAGTGGAAGATAAATAATTCATAATTTACTTCAATAATAATTCATAATTCAGTTGATCAGATTTAATTGTTGTCCATTTCTTGTGTGTGTGTATATATATATATATATATATATATATCAGCTGATTTATTTATTTATTTTTTATAGCTCAGTTGTGGTGGTTGTTTGCTCTTTTCATCATTGTTCTTCTCATCATCTTGATCTGTTTCATGCTGCGTAAAAGGATCTTCAGGTGAGTTGTGAGCTGTGCTTGACAGAAGTGGGAATTTTATTTTGACAGTGCTGAGAACACCTGAGTTGTGAGCACCAGAAATCAGATTCTCCGTCTTCGTTCGTTTACTGTCATTGTTTAACAAATCTAATATTTTATTAGAACTGTTAAAGGAGGTAAACGATATGCAAAAAAGTATTATGGCATTTACTTTTCTGTTATTAAAGGTGAATGCTATAATACTTTCTCATATACCGCCAGCATGCAGCATATATGCATTTCTATCATTTAAACAGGGCTTTGGATATCTGTTAAACATTTAATTTCATGCACTGTCCCTTTAACGCTATTTGATGACTGGTAAGATCTGGAAGTTTAGATCGCCACCTAGAGTCCATTTTAAGTGTCACTACTGAAAGGGTCTCTGATTGGCTAAAATTTCTTAGCAGTTAAAAACCAAAACTAGTGTTTTACCTCCTTAACAGACCATGACAGAGCTGTCATAAAGTCAGCCTAAACTATGAAATCTTTCTTAATAAATAGAAATGTGTCCATCTGTTTGTGTATGTTTTCACAGGGCAGTGCCAAGCATCTTTCTGCATAATGAATCTGAAATCAGAATCAATGTAAGACTGTGTAAATGTAAAGTCAAGTCAAGTCATCTTTATTTAAACAGACGGATGATGTTGTAATCTCAGCTGAGACAGAAGCTCTGATGACTGTGTTTCTCTCAGGGATCCTGAATCTGCTGTCCAAACACAGGCCAGATCTGAGGGTCATCACTCACTGAATAAATCTGAATCTGAGTGGATCAACAGCTCCAGATGATATAAATAAATAAATAAATAAATGCATGACTGATCCCTCTGTCTCATTTCTTCATATTCATGCTGTTTTAAATAATTTATTGAACAATTCAGCTGTAAATGAATCAAGATAGTATTTCACTAGTTTGTTGTTTTGAATTTTGTGCACAGGGGCGTCGGACGGGGATAATAGTGGAACTAAGTAACTGGGGCCCTCAAGGAGGGGGGCACACAAATATATATTGGTTATATTGGTCAAGTCAAGTCACCTTTATTTATATAGTCCTTTTAACAACACAGATTGTGTCAAAGCATCTTTCCAATATCAAAATAGGAAAATAGTGTCAGTAATGTATAATGATAAGATTAAATACTCAATTTTCAGTTAAAGGCATTTCATTATTGAATTCAGAGATGTCATAGTCTAACTCAGTTTAGTTTAAATAGTATCTGTGCAATCAAATCGGCGATAATCGCTAGAAATTAAGTGTCCCCAACTGAGCAAGCCAGAGGCGACAGCGGCAAGGAACCAAAACTCCCTCTGTGAAAAAATAAATAATTAAATAAAGAAATATATAGGCTATACACACACACACACACACACACACATATGAACATTCTAATAATTTACTTGTAGATAAAAGTTGTGAATCGTTGTAAAAATAAAGCAGTGTGTTTTGGTGTGGTGAGGGGCCCAAACTTTTTGGTTCTGTGATCGGAGCCCAACATTCAGTGCTACACCCCTGCAATTTGTGCAAATATAATGTAGCTCCAATAAAGAAAGGTGAACGAAAAATAAAAGTAGATAATAATTTTTAAAAAGTTAAAATCTCAGGCGAATGAAAATCCGCGGAGCGTCCAGCAGGTGGCGCCAGACCTTTATACAAACTCTGAAAGCCCGCCAATAATTAATCAACAGCTCTTCTGAGGAGAGGCCAGCAGTTCTGCATTTCACATATTTAATTACTCCGTAATGAAATGTTGAACACTTGACACCTGAGTGTCGAAACACTTTTTACATTAAGATGTCGTTTCTGTATTGTTTTCATCGGGTTTAGCGCTACTTGTGCGTCTTTGGGCTCTATTCCTATAAACATTTATTGCAGCGAGCATGTGAGGAAAATATGATGAATTAATTCAGACCTGAGCGATTTTGAGTGCTCTTGTGTGTTCATTTGTGTGATAGTTTTGTTGTTTGGAGTAAGAACTGTTACTGAATGTCAAAAGTAAAAAAAAAAAATAAAAAAAAAATAATATATATATATATATATATATATATATATATATATATATATATATATATATATATATATATATATATATATATTACTTTTGACATTCAGTAACAGTTCTCAAAAAGAGAAAAAAAAAGAGAGAGAAAAAAAAAAAAAAAAAATATATATATATATATATATATATATATATATATATATATATATATATATATATATATATATATATATATATATATATATATATATATATATTATTTTTTTTTTTTTATTATTATTTTTTTTCTCTTTTTTTCATCTTTGGTAGATCAAATCTGTTACTGCTAAATACTATACATTTTAATATAAATAAATAATAAAATTTCATGATTGGAACATTACGCTCTTTATTATTAAATGTTTCATGATTGTTGTCAGTTTCTGCATGCAAAGCTCATGTTAATGATCTTATTACCATACTTAATTGCAATGAATGTAGTTATTACAAAATCAAACTATATTTAGATTGATACGGACATTCATAGCCTATATTATTGTGCTTTGGGGCGGTTATTTACATTAGTGTTTTTTTTTGTTTTTGTTTTTTTTAATTAGGCATTTTATGTTTTTATACATGTTATATTCTGAGAAATAACAATATTGTCTTTCAGTGGAGCAAGTTTTATAGGCTTTTATCTTATATCCTGACTCTTATAATCAGTTTCTAACAGCAACACTCAGAATAAAGTGAGATGATCTGCTGATGATCCTGAATGTCTTGTTGAATGAGTGTTGGTCGTCTGAGGCTCGTCAATATTAACAGCTGCTGAAAAGACTCTTTATTTCATGTCAATAGTTCCTGTTTTCACCTCTTTTATTATGCTGATGTCTTCAGATCTCCTGTAAATTGCCACTTAAAGCTCATTTCATTGGCGTCATCATTATGGTTGCCTTCAGTGAGGCAAAATAACACCCAAAAACAATAAAAGAAAATGGAGAAAAAATGTTTCAAAGGCTTGGAACTGATTATTTCAACATACAATAATTCAACAGCTCAATAATAAACCATGAGAAAACATGAGATTAAGTATTTGAACTTGCAACAGAACACATTATTATACATGTGATTACCGGCATTTTATTTATTTCTAAAGCCTTAATCAGTCATTTTGAACATCACATTTGGGCATTCTGCCAGGATGGGATAAACTTATAATTTATTTACTACTTAAATTATGATTAACATTATTATGTAATGAATTGTTTTCTATTTCAATTTAAATAATTTCACACTTTTAAACTTTTTGTATGCCATGCATTACTATGCATATATATATAAAAACAGATTAATAAATAACATTGATTATAATATTTTTTTTATGTTATAAACATATACCTGTCATCCAAGCTTTATATTAAAAAACTATCCAAATTAATAATAATACTAAAATAAATAAATAAATAGGGTAGAGTGGGGGGAAAACGCCCCCATTTTTTTTTTTTTTTTTTGTGAAAGTTAAAGTGTCCAAAATAGTTATCATAATTTTAGTGACAATGCTATAAATAAACCAAGTACAAACAATTTCCAGAGTTTACATTTTATTAGATTTTTAACAAAAATAAAATGTGTACCAAGGACCTCACTGGTGATGTTTTTCTTACCATTATTTATACTTTAAATAATTTATATTACATTATTTATTTTCTGTTGTCCATTGCTATAAAAACAAACTCAGTAACTCAGTGATGTATTTTTGATTTGGGCAGATAAGCTCCTCCTCCCACATGTTCACCGGCAGTGAAACTCCTCCCACTGTATTCACATCATCGGTGAAGCTCCGCCCACAGTAATTCACCAATAAATGCTGGAATATTCCCTTCAGTCCACAAGTGAAGACAGCATCAGAGCATCAGGAAGAGCTGAAATCTGCAGAGACTGAGTTTATTAAAGAGGACAGAGAGAAGATGAGAGATCCAGAACCCTGCAGAATCAAACACACTGAAGAACAAACAGGTTGGTGTTTATTCTTGATTTCTCACTCGTTCATGTTATCAAGCTTAAAGCATTTCATCAGATTTAGACAAACACTTAAACTATGAAATGTGTACATACAAAATGCTGTTTTTTTGGAGGAATTTAACAAATAGTTAGTAAAGGGAGGTTAGAGAAACCTTAATATTGAGCCTCAGCATCAGGTCAAACATAGTTTACCTCTTTATATATATATATATATATATGTATTATATCTGGTTCACAATTCTTTGCAAACATGTTACCACAATTTTGTACATTCTCAATATATAGTTTACTACATTGTGATTTTTTTTATTATTTTTTTTTCAGCAATTAACAGTAAAGACCAAAATGTATGAAGTAATGACTTGAGCAAAATCTGATTTATAGTTACGGATAAAGTTGTATTTCTCATGAATCATAATAGTTATTCATAGTTATAGATATTGTTCTTCTCACAGTATCTTTGGTAACAGGGTTGATGAATGCAGTCAGTGTACAGTTTGTGTAAAAACCGAGACAATGGATTGAGATTATTTATGATGTCACTTCCTTTGTGTCACAATACAAAAATAAACATTTGTTTGTTTGTTTGTTTTTTTTTAAAGAAGAGGAATAATGTCGTAAGTAACAGTGTAAGGCTGAAATAACCTGATACTTTGATCTGCTGAGATACAGACAAACGCATACAGATATCTATTTTCACACCCGGTGCTTTAGAGAAACACAGCCCAGGGCCCATATTCATGAAAAATCTTAGCGCTAAGAATTGCTCCTAGTAACAAAATTCTAAGAAAATTCTTAGAAATGTGGGTGTTTCCCCTTAAAATTAAAGAAAAGATCCTAGTAAAGAAAAAAGTAATTCAGAAAGCATCTTAACCCTTAAAAGAGGTCTTAAGGTCCAAAATTGTTAGGAGTACGGACGAGGACTTTTAAGAGGCTTAAGAGTTTCTTAGCAGTGGAGAAAATGGACGAAACATGAAGAGGGAGAAGAAATGTGTTGCACACAATGCGTGACAGTGAGTTAATAAGACGCTACACATTAGAACGTGCAGGGATCTTGTTTGTGATCGATCTTATAGACACGCTAACATCTCCGACACCGCACAGAAATGCCATAGCGCCAGAAATGGACGTAATCACTACATTAACTACATTAACATATTTGGCAACTGGAAAAATGCAACTCTGCAGCAGTGATGATTTGGGTCTGTTACAGCACTTTCAGAACCTCATTGTGTCGCTGTTCATTTCCTATAAAATATGTTAAGTATGACAGCATGGTAAATAAAAAATAAAGAATATGTATACATATATAATGTGTGTGTGTGTGTGTGTGTGTGTGTGTGTGTGTGTGTGTGTGTGTGTGTGTGTGTGTGAGAGAGAGAGAGAGAGAGAGAGTACGGTAAAACAGGAAAAATTACGCATGTAATTTCAAAGTGAAGGCTTATAATAAACCCTACTCTTAAATGCGCTCTTTTGTTTCCTTCTTGGACAACCAACCAATCACAGTCTTCAAAAGACTGTGTCATAGCTAGCAACGGGGTCAGCCCCGCCTCCTCACTAAGATAAAAAATTTTTGCGTTTTCCTCGCTCAGAGTTGCTCTCAGATTGGTCTTGAATCACTTTTAAGCTAAGACTCCTAGCTAAGAATTTTTAAGCTAAATTAGGAGCTCTCTGAGAGGATTCTTAGAATCAAGAATACGTATTAAGAATACGGGCCCAGGAATGTAATATAAGTTAGAGAGTTTAGAGGTGCTTTGCCTGCTGCAGAGGGTTTGCTCTTTCCCACAGACCTCCTGTTTCTCAACAAGGTGTGAACTCCCCAAGTTTATGATCCTAGTCAAAGCAAAATCCAATTGTTATTTCATTCCTTCATTTGGAGAATGTTTGTCTTGGTCTGAGTTCTTAGGGAAATGTTATGAAAGTCTCTGGGCGATTCTGTGGCCAGATCAGCCTGTAAAGCTAATCTTTCTGATGCCAACTATTTAGGGCTGCATGATTTAAGGGGGGAAAAAAAATCAAATTGGGATTTTTCTCATTTTCTGATTACAGTTGCAATATGTCAATACCAAAAGTGTGCAAAAACTGAATGGAAACTTGGCTATTGGTATCAGTATTATGGCACTATGTTAATATCGCATTAGATAATTGTGTCATTGATCAAACATATTGAATAGCTCTCACTAAACTGTAAAAAATGAAAGTGATTTCAACTTAAAATAATTTGTTACCCCACTGCCTTAAAATGTTAAGTTTAGTCAACACAAATATCTAACTTGTCACTTAGTAAAACTTAATATTTCAAGTTTACGAAACTTATTTGAGTTGACTAAACTTAAATTTTAAGGCAGCCGGATAGCTAATTATTTTAAGTTGACTCAACTACTTTTTTTAGAGTGTACAGAAATGTGATTTGTACTCATAATGTTTCAAAATTAATTATAGCAAGATCAATGTACCTCATTTATGGAAAGTTTCAGGGACATACAGGTGCATCTCAATAAATTAGAATGTCGTGGAAAAGTTCATTTATTTCAGTAATTCAACTCAAATTGTGAAACTCATGTATTAAATAAATTCAATGCACACACACTGAAGTAGTTTAAGTCTTTGGTTCTTTTAATTGTGGTGATTTTAGCTCACATTTAACAAAAACCCACCAATTCACTCTCAACAAATTAGAATACTTAATAAAAAAAACATTTTTAGTGAATTGTTGGCCTTCTGGAAAGTATGTTCATTTACTGTATATGTACTCAATACTTGGTAGGGGCTCCTTTTGCTTTAATTACTGCCTCAATTCGGCGTGGCATGGAGGTGATCAGTTTGTGGCACTGCTGAGGTGGTCTGGAAGCCCAGGTTTCTTTGCAAGTGGCCTTCAGCTCATCTGCATTGTTGGGTCTGGTGTCTCTCATTTTCCTCTTGACAATACCTCATAGATTCTCTGGGGGTCAGGTCTGGTGAGTTTGCTGGCCAGTCAAGCACCAACACTATGGTCATTTAACCAACTTTTGGTGCTTTTGGCAGTGTGGGCAGGTGCCAAATCCTGCTGGAAAATGAAATCAGCATCTTTAAAAATCTGATCAGAAGAAGGAAGCATGAAGTTCTCCGAAATTTATTGGTAAACGGGTGCAGTGACTTTGGTTTTCAAAAACACAATGGACCAACACCAGCAGATGACATTGCACCCCAAATCATCACAAATTGTGGAAACTTAACACTGGACTTCAAACAACTCGGGCTATGAGCTTCTCCGCCCTTCCTCCAGACTCTAGGACCTTGGTTTCCAAATGAAATACGAAACTTGCTTTGGACCACTGGGCAACAGTCCAGTTCTTCTTCTCCTTAGCCCAGGTAAGACGCCTCTGACGTTGTCTGTGGTTCAGGAGAGGACAACTGTAGCCAAATTCCTTGACACGTCTGTGTGTGGTGGCTCTTGATGCCTTGACCCCAGCCTCAGTCCATTCCTTGTGAAGTTCACCCAAATTCTTGAATCGAGTTTGCTTGACAATCCTCATAATGCTGCGGTTCTCTCGATTGGTTCTGCATCTTTTTCTTCCACACTTTTTCCTTCCACTCAACTTTCTGTTAACATGCTTGGATACAGCACTCTGTGAACAGCCCGCTTCTTTGGCAATGAATGTTTGTGGCTTACCCTCCTTGTGAAGGGTGTCAATGATTGTCTTCTGGACAACTGTCAGGTCAGCAGTCTTCCCCATGATTGTATAGCCTAGTGAACCAAACTGAGAGACCATTTTGAAGGTTCAGGAAACCTTTGCAGGTGTTTTGAGTTAGCTGATTAGCTGATTGGCATGTCACCATATTCTAATTTGTTGAGAGTGAATTGGTGGGTTTTTGTTAAATGTGAGCCAAAATCATCACAATTAAAAGAACCAAAGATTTAAACTACTTCAGTCTGTGTGCATTGAATTTATTTAATACACAAGTTTCACAATTTGAGTTGAATTACTGAAATAAATGAACTTTTCCACGACATTCTATGTCACCTGTATGTGACCCTGGACCACAAAACCAGTCTTAAGTGTCAATTTTTAAAAATTGAGATTTATACATCACCTGAAAGCTGAATAAATAAGCTTTCCATTAATGTATGGTTTGTCAGGTTAGGACAAAATGTGAAAATCTTGAGTCTGAGGGTGCAAAAAAATCAGAATATTGAGAAAATCGCCTTTAAAGTTGTCCAAATGAATTTCTTAGCAATGCATATTACTAATAAAAAATGAAGTTTTGATACATTTATGGTAATAAATTTACAAAATATCTTCATGGAACATGATCTTTACTTAATATCCTAATGATTTTTTTTTTTGACCCATATAGTGTATTTTTGGCTATTACTACAAATATACCCCAGCGACTTAAGACTGGTTTTGTGATCTAGGGTCACATATACTTTATTAAAAGGCATCAAAATGATTGTAATATTTTATTGCAGTTGTCTACTTTTGTTACATCATGACTCACTTTTACGTCCTTTCATGATGCTCTCTTTGAATCATTTTGACTGACTGAAAAATGAATGTAAACTTTTTTTTTTTTTGTTCATTTCAGATCTGATGGAAGAGAACGAGGAGAGTGAAGAACTGAGCAAAGTGGAGGAGAAACATCATAACAAACCTGGAGAAAAACCTTTGAGTTGCTCAAAGACTAAAAAGGCATTTTTAAAGAAAAGAAGAGCCAAGATATCTTTCACCTGCACTCAGTGTGGAAAGAGTTTCACATGTAAACGTAGTCTTGCGCTTCACATAAGGATCCACACCGGTGAGAAACCATTCACATGTGATCAGTGCGGGAAGAGCTTCACACAAAATATACACCTTAAGAGACACATTAGGATCCACACTGTAGAAAAGCCACATGTATGCGATCAGTGTGGAAAGACCTTCTCACACAAACAAAGTCTGGAGATTCACATGAGAGTTCATACAGGAGAGAGGCTGTTCACATGTGATCAGTGCGGGAAGAGTTTCACACACTCATCAGGCCTTAAAGTACACATGAGAATCCACACTGGAGAGAAGCCGTATGCATGTGATCAGTGCGGGAAAGATTTCATACAATCAGCAACCCTTAAAGTACACATGAGAATCCACACTGGAGAGAAGCCGTATGCATGTGATCAGTGCGGAAAGAGTTTTGCAGAAAAGAAAAGTCTTGATATTCATATGATGATCCACACTGGAGAGAAACCGTTTGTGTGTGACCAATGTGAAAAGAGGTTTTCAAGGAAATATCATCTTGATGTTCACATGAGAGTTCATACTGGAGAGAGATCATTCACATGTGATCAGTGCGGGAAGAGTTTCAAGCAATCATCCCAACTCAATGTTCACAGGAGAATTCACACGAGAGAGATGTACCCGTGTGATCAATGCAGCAAAACATTTCTTTGGGCATCAAGCCTGAAAAAACACCTGACAGTTCATACGAAGGAGAAGCCGCATTCATGTTCTGAATGTGGAAAGAGTTTTTCACTGCTGCAAAGTTTACAAAAACATCAGAAAATTCATACTGGTGTGAGAGAGTACATGTGCTTTGAGTGTGACAAGACTTTTACTTCAGCAAACAGTTTAAAACTGCACCAGAGGATTCACACTGGAGAGAAACCTTACAAGTGTTCACACTGTGACAAGAGATTCAGTCAGTCATCAAATCTGAAAACACATGAGATGATCCACACTGGAGAGAAACCGTACGAGTGTTCACACTGTGACAAGAGATTCAGTCGGTCATCAAATCTGAAAACACATGAGATGATCCACACTGGAGAGAAACCGTACACATGTGATCAGTGCGGGAAGAGTTTCTCTGTTAAAAGTAACCTGAAGATACACATGAAGATACATGCAGTGAAGAAACCAGATCACCGTGATCCATGTGAGGAGAGGTTTGTTCAGTTAACTTTATTCATTCATAAGAAAAACACTCACAGTCTGAAATCAGTAAGTAGTTCATCTTCATGTGCTAAGCAGTAAAGTCTCTTCTATGTAAGTTAGTTTTTTTACGGCCACATTGAACAACAGAACATTTTGTTGTTTGCTTGGTATCTGCTTCAAAATTTTCACACTATTATGAGATATTGAGACATTATTACAAGAAAATATTTTATTATGGTATGTACTGTATTTTATTATTATGAGAAAGTATCTGAGATTTATTTTCCAAAAATTACAACATAACTCATTATGAGAAAGTTTCTCATTATTATGAGATGCCAAGTCATAATTATGAGAAAGTTTTTATTATTATGACTTATGTATTTATAATATTTACTTACTTGTGGTTAAAACAGGCATTCATACTATGCCCCACGATGTCATGTGACTAAAACAGATTAATACGAATCAGTTATGCAATAACAAGTTATGCTTGTTATTATTAATTTCATCAATTAGTTATTGCAGCCCTACTTAATATATGTTTGTGACACAGAAAATATGTGTCCTCAGGACAATAACGACTATAGGCCTGTGGCCTTAACATTGAATGTTATGAAATCATTTGAGAAATCGTAATAGGAAAGCTGCGTAAGGACGTTGAGCCATCCTTAGATCAGTACTAATTTGCATGCAAAAGTAATTGTGGCACTAAAGGTGCAATTTCTACATTAACACATCTTGTTTTAAAGCATCTTGAGAGTCTGTTTATGCTAGGTTGATTTTCATTCATTTTAGTTCTGTCGTTAATTCAATCCAACCATACAAACTATTGGAGAAATTAGTTAATTTAAGAGTCATTTGTTTTATTCTTAATTGGTATTATTTGTTTTTTAAAAGTAGGATACAACATCTGAAATATAATTCAGTGCTGTCTAATGTTGCAGTAAGTAGTACAGGTGCCCCCCAAGGGTGTGTAAGTTCACCATTTCAGTTTACTCTTCATGACTGCATCAGTCAGCAGTCAAACCATTTCATCATGAAATTTTTGGATGACACTATATTACTGCACCTGTTGACTAGAGATTGCAGTATTAATGACTACAAAGTGTTTGTACAATAATTCATCAGCGCCTACATTTTTTATGAAAATTACGACTATTTGGAGTGAGTACCAATATAATATAGAGACTCCCCCCCCAATGATTGTAAAGCATTTTTTCAATCAACGATAGAGGCTGTCTTAAAATATAGAATTATTGTTTGATTTGGAAGTTTAACAGTAAAAATTAGAGCTCAAAAAATAACTTGGTGAGAGTGCCTGAAGAAATTACAGGGATGCAGATACCCAGTTATTTACAAGATATTTTTGAGTTGTGTACGATCCAGCAGGCCAACAAGATTTTTATCTTTGCATGTGTACCCCGAGTGGTGAATTCTGGCAGAAGATACAGGGTTGCATTATGCAGGCATAATTGATACAAATACTAATTTGTCCCATTGTATGTTAAAGCAAATAATGCAATTACGGCAGGATGTGTAAAAGGGAAAGAAAAAGAAACTGCAATAGTATATCAGACAGTGTTGTGTTGTGTGGTCCTTTATTATTTAAACAGTATTGTTTTTTATGACGTAGGAGTATAGGATTAGAATAGCTGCTAATGTTGTGTGTGTTGAAGTTGATGTTGATGTTGCAGCAGTTCTCTTATTGAAAAGGGAGACAATAAATACTACCCTTGACCCTTTTTTGATTATTAAACACAATTGAAGAAAAATAGTGTATTGCTGTGACAACCTGATTATCCATGTTATCTTGTGCGGGTTGAAGATCTTGAGTTTACATGATCAATTTCTCTATTTTTTAACATGTAATTAGTCTTAGTGTAGAATCTGAAATATTTAATGTTCATCTTGCATCATGTCTATTAAAAATGAAATGTTTGTTTTTGGCAGAACTAACAGAAATCAGTCAGAGTTCACAGAAGAAGAAGAGAACACGAGTGATTCAGAACCTGACGAGTGAACCATCATGATACTGAAGAACAAACAGGTTGGTGTTTATTATTCTTCATTCTTTAGTCATCATGCTGAAGAAGCCTGTGACGTTTAGGAAGCGATGTGGTCGCTTATATGTCAAGCCTGCTTAATCTAGAGTTTCATGACCAAACTAGTGATTTATAACACAAATCATCTTCATGACAGTAAAACAGATCATAATTGTGCACAGAAGTTGATGGATTAAAATGACTCTTGAACTCATCAGTGATCTTGACTTTGGGGTTTTCATTACTTTTCATTTTACATTTGTGTCTCATTTGAAATCTCACTTGATTTAATGTTTCTTTTAGACCTGATGGATGTGAACAAGAAAGCAAAACAGAAGCCAAAAAATATGTCGCCTGCCCTCAGTGTAAAAAAAGATTGACATGTAAATCAAGTCTGAATATTGACATGAACGTTCACACTGGGAAGAAGCGGATCAGGCTTTCATTGTGAAATCACATCTGCCTTCTCAGTCTGAAGAAAGACCATTTAACTGTGATCAGTGCTGTGAACCGTTTCATTGAGCATCAGTCCTGGAGAAACACCTGAAGATTCACATAAAGGAGAAGATGTATTCATAATAAAAGGAAATCACATTTATACAGATGCTGAACTGGAAGCAGAAGAGTTTCATCAAATACACTGTCTACTCTCACAATCACAGTAACAAGATCATCTTCGGATCAAGCAGTGCGACATGATAAGGTGTGGAGCAATATAATCCATTTTTTCCATATAAAAATCATCTGCAACAAGTGACACGACAAAGAAACATCATCCAAAGTTGTTAAAGATCATCTTCATGAGCAGCAGTGTGAGATTCAGATCATCTCAAAGATAGAGCTCTGGTTGTCTAATAAGTCAGTATAGAAAGATCTGTCTCATTAGTTTTCATTTGTGCTTATTTTTGTATTTGCTTCAAATAATTATTGATTAAACTCCTTACTCATTGTATCAACAGCTTATTGTTATTGTCCATTTTTATTTACTGCTATTTCATTTCTAATTGTATTAATTTCGAAGGTAGATTATATTATGAGTAATGAAGAAAAGGCAGAGGAGTTAGTGGAAGCTTTTGTTTAAGTTCATAATAATTATAATATATCAGATAGTATGAGAGTACAAAGGGATCGAAATTTGAAAGAAAATCCTAATGCTTTGATACAAAAAGTATGATCTGGGTGCACATTAGATATAGATCTTACAATGTATGAATTGAAGAAAGTGTTACAAGGGGTGAATATTTCAGATGCATCTCTGCACATTATTTTAGATTTTTTAAATAAGAGATGGGAATTGGGAAAACTCCCTCCCTACCTCTTGGAAGAATGGAATAATAATTCTGGTGACACTTTATATTAGGTGGCCTTAACTACTTACATCAAAAAAATAAGTGCAGTGTACTTATTGTGTTCATATTGTATTGCAAAACACTTTTGCTGCTAATGAGGTGGGATACGGGTAAGGTTAGGGACAGGTTTGGTGGGTTTAAGGGTGGGTTAAGGTGTAAGGGATGGGTCAACAGTGTAATTATAAACATAATTAAAGAAATTAATTACAGATGTAATTACATTTAGGTGTTTTTAAAAATATAAGTACAATGTAAAAGCATGCATGTACACAATAAGTGCATTGTACCAAATTATTAATTTCAATGTAAGTACATAGTAGTTAAGGCCACCTAATATAAAGTGGGACCATAATTCCAATTGCAAATCCTGGAAAGGATCACACAATAGCATGAAATCATAGACCAACATCTTTAACATCTAATTTATATACAGTAATGGAAAGAATGATAATAACACAATTAAATTATGCAATAGAAAGGAAAAACATTTTAAAGGGGTGGTTGACTGTTTTTTTTTTTTGTTTGTTTTGTTTATGGGGTACAGTCTAACGTGCTCATGCTTCGTTTTTTTAAAAACGCATTATTTTTCATATAATTTACCTTTTAAGCTCTTATCAGATGGCTGAAATACAATGGACTCAATAATATGTCTAGAATCTGACATTAGAAATGCAATTACACATGATGGGAATTGAAGGGGAAATGTATAATAGTATAATGGACTTTTTGTTCAATAGGTACAAGTAAGGGTTGGGACAAGTTATTCTACGATTTATTCATTAGATAAAGAGAACCCACAAGGCAGTGTGTGCAGCCCAGTATTTAATATAATGAAAAATGATATATTCATTAAAGTTAAATTTGAGAAAAACACAATAGTGCTTATGAATTTATATGCACCTACTAAAGGATTAGAAATAATTATTTTCTTTAAGTAGATAGTTGCTGTTTTGAAAGGATTAAATCCAGAAGAGTTGTTATTCATAGGTGGAGATTTTAATAGTACTGCTAATGACAAGTTGTATAGAACCACATGCTGCTTCTCAGAAAACACTAATACAACTGATTGAAACCCATGATTTATGTGATATATGGAGAAGTATGAATCAAGATGTCAGACAGTATGCTTTGGCTCATAGTAGTGAACATGATATCTCTTTGGCACGACTTGATAGAATTTAGAGTGTTCGGTATCAACATAATATTTTTAATGTTTGTAAAATTATTCCAGTGGGGTTTTCTGATCACAGTTTAGTTTTGTGCAGTGTGTTAATTAAAAGTGTTAAGCGTAAGAGTGCATACTGGACTTGTAATACTTCATTATTAAGTGATAAAAAAAATGTATAGATCATTTTAGTTTTTTTTTTTTTTTTGGGGGGGGGGGGGGGGGGCTTTTAAACAGCAAAAACATTTTTATGCTTCTTTGCAACAATGGTGGGATTGTGGTAAAGTTCTTATAAAAGATTTTTGTCAAAGGTACACTCTGAATGTTACTAGAGATATAGCCCAGTCAATGAAGATTTTAGAAATGGAAATTGTTGCCTTACAATATATAACAGCATCTAAAAAAAAATTAATAAAAAGCATATTGATGACTTGAAGAAAAAAAAAAAAGCAATGTTGTTAGACCTGTTGGGAGTTAGAGCGCAAGGAGCTTTAGTTCGCTCACGCTTTCAAACTGTGGCCCAAAATGGATGCTCCTTTGAAATTATTTTTTAATTTGGAAATTAAAAAAAGGTCAAAGTAAAATTATTCATTCTTTACGGTCAGCTACAGGACAAGAATTTACTGAGCCTGTTGATATACATAGCTGTGCTGTAGATTTTTATTCTGACCTTTATAAATCTGAACTGACTGAATGGGGTGCAGATGCTGATCATTTCTTGGAAGGACTGCCAAAGGTGGGTGAAGAGTCCAATAACAAACTACAGCATTAAAAGAGCTTTATTCTGCCATGATGAGCATGAAGAATGGTAAATCTCCAGGAATTGACGGGTTAACTGTTGAGTTTTATAAAACTCTATGGCCCGTCATAGGAGAGGATTTGCTGGCAGTTTTTAATGACAGTCTGAAAAGAGGACTATTGCCTCTGAGCTGCAGAAGAGCAGTCATCACACGGTTGCCTAAAAAAGGTGATCTCCAGTATATCAGCAATTGGAGCCCTGTTTCACTGTTATGTGCAGAATATAAAATTTTGTCTAAAACTTTGGCCATAAGACTTAGTAAAGTTTTAAGCCAGTTGATTCAGATCAGGTCTATTTTTGACAATATTGCTTTAATTAGAGATGTTTTGGATGTTTCTAAACTTTTGGGAATGAACTCTGGGTTGATTTCTCTCGATCAAGAGGAAGCTTTCGACAGGGTTGAACATCTGTTTTTATGGAATAGTTTGGAGGCTTTTGGATTTAGTCCTTCTTTTATTTAAATGATTAAGGCTATGTATTGTAACATTGAGAGTGTTCTTAAGATTAATGGTGGTTTGAGTGCTCCGTTCATAGTTCAGAGGGGACTCAGGCAGGGATGCACCCCAAACCATTGAACCTTTACTTCAAAAGTTAATAGATCATTTAAAAGGTCTGGTTTTTCCTGGTTGTAATAATCCATTATATTTTTCTGCTCATGCTGATGATGTAATTGTTTTTGTAAATGGAAAGGATGATGTTGATAATTTGGGAAAGATTGTAAATGATTTCAAATGTATTTCCTCTGCTAAAGTCAATTGGGGGAAAAGCGAAGCTCTATTAGTGGGAAATTGGAGCGGAGGTCTTCCCACTTTACCTGGAGGATTGCTTTGGAAAAGAGGAGGGTTAAAATCTCTTGGTGTCTATCTGGGGAGGGTTTTATAAAAAAAAAATTGGGAAGGTTTATTTGAGAAAATAAAAGGTTGATTGGAAAAATGGAAATGGTTACTCCCTCAGATGTCTTATAGAGGGTGTATTCTTGTTATTAATAATCTTGTGGCATCTTCATTGTGGCATAAATTTGCTTGTGTGGATCCTCCAAATGAACTCCTTGCAAATATTCAAAGAGAACTGGTAAACCTTTTTTGGGGGACAATTATCAATGGATAATTCAGGTGAGTGTTCTCATATATTCTGAGACCTGCAACATAAGGAGACTGTTCACTTCATTGTCCCACATAAAAGACTTCAAATACATGTTCTGTTCTGAACACAGACTGCAGCAGGATCTGATGAACCTGCAGCCACAGGATCAAACCAGAACACAGAGTCATGTGAAATGAAACCCCTCATGAAGACTGAAGATCAGGAGGCTGGAACCAATGGACAAACTCAGCCGGATTCAGTGGAGTCACAAACATAATCAGTATCAAGAGCATCCGACTCTCATGAGCTCTGACGGAAATGCAGATCAGAGTTCAGTGTCATCCTTCATTTCTAATGGAGATTTCATAACTTTATTTAAATGTACTTTTATTATTTATTTAAATGAATAATTTTGTTTTATTCTTTGCGTTTTCTTGTTTTTGCTGTTGTGTAAATAGCTGTAAATAAACGTGTTTAATGAACTGTTTAGTAACACCTTTATTGTGTATTTATGTAAATGGAGAGCTTGGGTCCTGAATGACTGACTATAAGATCTGCGCCTGAAGCATCTGGAGCTCTGAGAGTTTACAGCAGTGGTTTTTGGGCGTGAGGGGTTGAGCTTTAGACCGGCCAGACACAAATCTCAGGTGCGATCTTGTCATGTCACCCAGAAGGCATACAGGTATAGTGGCGATAGATGGGGAGATGGTTTTGTCAATATATGGTTTCTTTGAATAACACTGTTAAAATACATAATGTAGGCTAATACAAAATAAACAATTTATGTACATTACATATTATTACAAATGCCTCTAAAGAGAACCAAAGTCATGGTAATTGCTGCTGTTACTCTTACAGGATGATCATGTCCTTGTTATATTGACCAAACATTTAGGCCAATTCAAATAGCCCCTTAATCTTTCATTTTTGGCCACCTGTTTACAATAGAAATGGCACAGCCTCTAATTTCTTCAACAAAAACATGTGGACATCACAACTCTTACAAAAATGAACCATGGTTTAATCGTAGTAAAACTGCTTAATTTTCTTTTGCACGATTGCATGAATTCTGAATGCTTGAGACTATAAAATCAATCAGACAACTGTATTAATAAAGTCATAGCCATAGGTAAGTGTCTAGAGCTACAGTTGTAATTTAATAATAATAATAATAATAATAATTTGAATTTATATAGCGCCTTTCTAGCACTCAAGGTCACTTTACAAATCAAGCTTAAGGAACAGAGACAATAAACATCAATACAAAAAGAAAAAAAGCTAAGAGTAATATACAGAAACCACTTACAAGATTAGATTACAAACAGAAAGAATGAAGAGAAACATCCAATTTGTTAATGAAGGCGGAGGAAACACTGAAGTGGAAGGTGTACTAAAATAAATCTGAATGTCATCTGCGTAGCAGTGGAAGTTAAACCCAAAGTGTTTACTGATCCCATTCATTATTTCATACAATAAAAGTTGAGTTTTTTCCGCGAATACAAGAAGAGTGAATTTGCTAAATATAAATGATTGATAGTGATAATATAGCAACAGATGGGCGAAAAAAAAAGTAAAATGTTTTTGTTCTTCATTTTATTACTGATATTTACATTATATTTTTAAGGAACGATTTCTTAATTGAAAAAAAAAAAAAAAAAAAAAAAAAAAAATATATATATATATATATATATATATATATATATATATTTTTTTTTTTTTTTTTTTATATATATATATGTGTGTGAACATTCTAATATTTCATAATTTACTTGTAGATAAAAGTTGTGAACAATAAAGCAGTGTGTTTTTGGTGTGGTGATGGGCCAAAACTGTTTGGATCTGTGACCAGGGCCCAGCATTTGATGCTACGCCCCTTTTTGTGAAAATATAACGTAGCTACAATCAAGAAAGGTAAACGAAAAATAAAAGTAGAAAAATAATAAAAAAGTTAAAGTCTCAGAGGAATGAAAATCGCCTAGAGCGCCACCAGCTGGAGGGGGCGCCAATGAGCGCTACAATTTAACAGGGTTGTGATCAAGAGTGGCACGGACACTGAAATATGATTGCCGCTCCCACTGGATCCCCAACATCATTGGGCTAGAGTACTGTCAATCTGACGATGCCTGTATGCCATTGGATCAGAGCGCTGTCAATTGCTGCCTCTGATTGGATTTGGATTGGATTTGGAGGCTCAGCAATGCCATTAGATCAATGGGTTCTGTCAGTGTTTTGGCAAGGTAAGGTTTTTTTTTTTTTTTTTTTTTTGCCGTGCAAGTTCAAAGGCCAATTTAAAATATTGGTATATATTAAAAAGTGCACAAAATCTGTATCTTGTTTAGAAAGTATTTGTGGCAGTTAGGGCTGGGCGATAAATCGATTTTATCGATTAACTCGAATGTGTAGTTCACGTCGATTTGTTTGAATGAAAATCGGTTTTCTCTTTAACATCCGCCGACGCTCCCATAGTCCCGAATGGGCTCAGCCCTCCACCCGCGCGTTTGCCAAATTAGAGTTTAGGTAGGGTTTCGTGATCCCCCCGCAATCCGCCGCATCCCGACGTGTTCGGAAAGATGACGTGTACTGCGAGAGATTTCATAAAAACATTTAAAAAAAACAAGCAGGGCTATAATATAACCCATAAAAAAACTCACACCGTGTCTACACCAGACGCTAGTGTCACGGTGCGATCAGGGCTTTATGATTACCGCGATGCGGAAAACGAGGACGGAATCGTGGAATCTAGTTATAAAAACAGAATGTAGCTACTGTATAACGTGGAATGTCATTGAATTTGTCAAAGTTTGGATGAATAAATCCAAAGTAGGTCACTTAAATCAAATCGCGATATGAACTAGTATCTGTAAATGTTAAGCTGCAAAAATACCATTTAAATATGAATCCTGCGTGTCTCGTTATGAATGAATGCACAGACGCGCAGTTTCGTTTACTACACACATACTGAAGCGCGCAGTGTTTTCAGCGTCTGCCGTCTCGCCAAATGAGGTCATAAATACATGAACAGCAGTCAGTGTCTGCTCTATTACAAATATATATATATATTTTAAAATACCAAAAACAGCGGGATTACAAGATGGAAATATAGACTAGAAAGATATTTAAACTTGCTCTGCCCTTACGTCCATGACATTGACTCACTGCGGAGAATAAATACATAAGGGAGGAAAATGTATATTTCTTCTCTCCTTACTCTGTTTATGTGGTAAGTGACATTTTATGTACTGTAATGTAACTGTAACAGGCAATCTGTAATAAAATGTAATAAAATTAATTTATGTGTGATTTACAAATAGGCCTAATACTTTCAGACTACTATGACGACCAATTTGAATGTGACAAGAAACTTTCTTTCTTTTTTCATGTTTTATAGGCTTTTCTCTTCTATCCTGACTCTTATAATCAGTTTCTAACAGAAACACTCAGAATAAAGTGAGATGATCTGCTGATGATCCTGAATGTCTTGTTGAATGAGTGTTGATCGTCTGAGATCCATCAAAGTTCCTGTTTTCACCTCATTTATTATGCTGATGTCTTCAGATCTCCTGTAAATTGCCACTTAAAGCTCATTTCATTGGCGTCAACATTATGGTTGCCTTCAGTGAGGCAAATAAGAAGAAAAAAAGAAAGAAAAAGAAAATGAAAAGAAAAAAAAAGCGTCAAAGGCTTGGAAATGATTATTTCAACATATGACCTGCCACAGCTCAAAAATAAACCATGAGAAAACATGAGATTAAGTATAAGATGAATGTGCAGCAGAACACATTATTATACATGTGATTACTGGTATTTTATTTATTATTTTATTTATTTCTAAATCCTTAATCAGTCATTCTGAACATCACATTCTTGGGAATTCTGCAGGGATGGGATAAACTTTTAATTTATTTACTACTTAAATTATTATTAACATTATTATGTAATTAATTGTTTTCTATTTTTTTTATAAACAAATTCACACTTTTAAACTTTTTGTATGCCATACATTGTAAATGACAGGAGTATTTATCCACACATAGGCTATATAATAGTATTTATAAACAACAAATTAATAAATAACATTGAATGTAATATATTTCATTATCTATCTAATAAAAATATAATAGTTACCTGTCTACCAAGCTCTGCCAGTGTATTACATTAAGAGATGATCCAAATTAATAATAATGCTAATAAATAAATAAATAAATATGGTAGAGTGCAGGAAAACGTCCCCTAAAGGATGATGTAATTTATTTATTTATTTATTTATTTTGTGAAACAAAAGTTAAAGTGTCCAAAATAGTTATCATAATTTTAGTGACAATGACAAAAATTATATACCAAGTACAAGTCAATTCCAGAGTTTTAATGTTATTAGAATTTTTTACAAAAAAATAAATGCGTACCAAGGGCCCCACTGGTGATGTTTTCTTACCATTATTTATACTTGGAATAATTTACATTACATTGTTTATTTTCTGTTGTCCATTGCTATAAAAACAAACAATAACTCAGTGATGTATTTTTGATTTGGGCAGATAAGCTCCTCCCCCCACATGTTCACCAGCAGTGAAACTCCTCCCACTGTATTCACATCATCGGTGAAGCTCCTCCCACTGCAGTTCACCAATAAATGCTGGAATATTTCCTTCAGTTCACAAGTGAAGATGAGCATCAGAGCATCAGGAAGAGCTGAAATCTGCAGAGACTGAGTTTATTAAAGAGGACAGAGAGAAGATGAGAGATCCAGAACACACTGAAGATACTGAACAACAAACAGGTTGGTGTTTATTCTTGATTTCTCACTTGTTCATGTTATCAAGCTTCTAGCACTTCATCAGATTTAGACAAAGAGTTAAACTATGAAATGTGTACATACAAAATGCTGTTTTTTTGGAGGATTTTAACAAATAGTTAGTAAAGGGAGGTTAGAGAAACTTTAATATCGAGCATCAGCATCAGGTCAAACTTAGTTTACCTCTTTTATGTTATATACATTTTATAACTGATTCACAACTCTTTGCAAACATGTCACCACAATTTTAGACATTCTCAGTATATAGTTTGCGATGAATGAATCAAGTAATGACTTAAGCAAAATCTGAATAGTTATAGTTACGGATAAAGTTGTATTTCTCATAAATCATAATAGTTATTCATAGTTATAGAGGTTCTTCTCACAGTAACTTTGGTAACAGGGCTGATGACTGCGGTCAGTACTGTACAGTTTGTGTAAAAACCGAGACAATGGATTGAGATTATTTATGATGTCACTTCCTTTGTGTCACAATAAAAAAATAAACATTTTTTTAAAAAGGAGAGGAATCATGTTGTAAATAACAGTGTAAGGCTGGAATAACCTCAGATACTTTGATCTGCTGAGATACAGACAAACACATACAGATATCTATTTTCACACCCTACCCTACCTGGCAGTGTGTTTACGATGTGTTTAGGCTTACGGTGCTTTAGAGAAACACAGCCTAGGAATGTAATATAAGTTAGAGAGTTTAGAGTTGCTTTGCCTGCTGTAGACAGTGTGTCCTTTCCCACAGTCTCCATACAAATGACCTCCTGTTCCTCAACAAGGTGTGAACTCCCCAAGTCTGTGATCCTAGTCAGTGTAGAGTCCAGTTGTTATTTCATGCTGTAGTGTCTTCCGCCGCTGCTCAAAGAACCAAGCACAGTCTCGGAGTTTGATACCAGAAGAATAGACTTTATTCAACAAGAACAAAGCCGAGGCCCTTCTGCAGAAAAGACTGTTGAATGTTTTCCGGCTCTGGTATATATGCAAGTTTTTAGGGTGGGCTCCTATACATTAGGAATCTCTCTTATGTATACAATTCTACATTTCACTTACGTATGTAATTCTATCTCTCCCTCAGGAGAAGAGACCTCCTAGACTTGTTATGGTTAGGGGAAAGCCCCCCCTATTTCTCCAGATGTTTTCTGTCTGTACATTTTTGCCATGTAGACATTTCTAACACAGAGGCCTTAGAACATAACGGAAGATTAAATAGATGTATTAATGGCAAGATTCACCTTGATTATACTTGATTAGTTCAGATCTTGCCTCCATTTGGAGAATGTTTGTCTTGGTCTGAGTTCTTAAGAAACTGTTGTGAAAGACTCTGGATGATTTTGTGGCCTTAATGCTGAATGTCTTCAATGTCTTATCTTTCTGATGCCAGCTGTTTAGGGCTGCACGATGTGGGGGGGGGGGGGGGGGAATTGTGATTTTTCTGATTATAATTGCAATTTGCTTGTTGTTATTATTATTTTTTAAACAAATGAATTATATATATATACTGTATATACATAGGCATATATGTGTATATATAGATAGATGATAGATAGATAGATAGATAGATAGATAGGACATGAGATTTAATCCACAATTTTATGCTTAATATATTAATAATAATAATAATTATTATTATTATGATTATTATTGCTAAAAAAATATATTAAACAATAAAAATATTTATATTGTAATAACTTTTATTGTTAAAAATAAGGAAAATGAGGATTTAAATAAATACAATAATCAGACAAATAGTCATAATTATAATATTTGTATTTAACAGAAAACTATTATTTTACATTTTGTGTTAACAAGGAGGTATTCAAAATCAATGTCTATGTCTTTATTTGAAACTTGAGACTCAAGTCAAGTCAGACAAGCTCTCCCACTTTTTGATTTGCTGAAGATTACCTAATTTAGTAATAGGCCTATTATTTGTGAAAATAAGTAAACTGGTGAATTCCAATTGTCTCATTACTCTCTGCATTTTACCAATATTTGGGATACGAATGATACGTCAGTTTATGATTTGCTATAAATCCTAAATCCTCAAGGGCAGATTTTTTTGCGATACATTAAAACTTATGCGACAATGCTTTTTTAGAGATGACGTCATTAATGCACACCATTTTATCGGTGAAAGGCCAATTGCATGCAAACAGGCTGAAGACTGCAAACGTTTTTAATGCATATTCTGTTTGTCGATACCAAAACAGTGCAATAACTGGATGGAAACTTAGCTACAAACCTGGAGAAAAACCTATGAGTCGCTCAAAGAAAATACAAGCCAAGAAATCTACAACCTGCACTCAGTGTGGGAAGAGTTTCACATGTAAACATAGTCTTGTGCTTCACATAAGGATTCACACCGGTGAGAAACCATTCACATGTGATCAGTGCGGGAAGAGCTTCACACAAAATAAACACCTTAAGAGACACATTAGGATCCACACTGGAGAAAAGCCACATGTATGCGATCAGTGTGGAAGGAGCTTCTCAAGGAAATATCATCTTGATGTTCACATGAGAGTTCACACTGGAGAGAAATCATTCACATGTGATCAGTGCGGGAAGAGTTTCACACAATCATCTGCTGTGAGAGAATACATGTGCTTTGAGTGTGAGGAGACTTTTACCTCAGCAAGCAATTTAAAACTGCATGAGATGATTCACACTGGAGAGAAACCTTACAAGTGTTCACACTGTGACAAGAGATTCAGTCGGTCATCAAATCTGAAAACACATGAGAGGATCCACACTGGAGAGAAACCGTACACATGTGATCAGTGCGGGAAGAGTTTCTCTTTTAAAAATAACCTGAAGATACACATGAAGATACATGCAGTGAAGAAACCAGATCACCGTCATCCATGTGAGGAGAGGTTTGTTCAGTTAACTTCTTTATTCATTCATAAGAAAATCACTTAGTCTTACATCACCAAGTAATTCATCTTTATGTGCGGAGCAGTAAAGTCTCTTCTATGTAAGTTATTTTCCTTTCAGCCACACTGAGTGACAGGACATGTTTGCTTGGCATCTGCTTCAAAATGTTCACATTATTATGAGATACTGAGACATAATTATGAGAAAGTATCTCATTATTATGAAAAATTATTTCATTATTACAAAACAATATCTCATTATTATGGCATGTACTATATGTTATTATTATGAGAATATCTAATTACAAGAGAGTGTACCATTATTATGTGAAAGTATTTCGATATGAGATTTATTTTCCACATTTTATTACAACATAACTCATTAAGAAAAAGTTTCTCATTATTACGAGATGCTAAGTCATAATTATGAGAAAGCTTCTCATTTGTGGTTGAAACAGGCATCCATACTCTGCCCCACGATGTCATGTGACTGAAACAGATGAATACAAATCAGCGCTGTGCAACTTTCTGTTTCTAATCTCTGCTTGCTATTATTATTTTCATCAATTATTTGTTGCAGCCCTAGTTAATTTAATTTTGTGACACAGAAAATGTGTACCCTCAGGACAATAATGACTACAGGCCAGTGACCTTAACATCAAAATTCATGAAATCATTTGAGAAGATTATAATAAGAAAGCTGCGTACCAATTTGCATACAAAAGTAATCGTGGCACTAACGATGCAATTTCTACATCTTGTTTTAAAGCATCTTGAGAGTCTGGCTGTTTATGCTAGGTTGCTTTTTTTCTATTTTAGTTCTGTGTTCAATTCAATTCAACCACACAAACTGTTGGAGAAATTAGTTAATTTAGGATAAATTAGTTAATTTAATTAGTTAATTCATTTTATTATTAACTGGTATTTTTCATTTTTAAAAAGTGGGATACAATAGGTGAAATGTAATTCATTGTTGTCTGATATTGCAGTAAGTATTACAGGTGCCCCACAAGGGTTCACCATTTCTGTTTACTCTTTATACAGATGACTGCATCATCGATACAAATATTCATATGTCCTATTTTCTGTTATAGTAATTAATGCAATTACAGCAGAATGTGTAAAATGGACAGAAAAAAAACTGCAAGAGTTGGAATATCGGGCAACTGAGGGTTGTGTTGTGTGTTTCTTTATTATTTAAATGGTATTGTTTTTATTATGTAGGAATATAGGATTAGAATGGCTGCTAATGTTGTTTGTGTTTGTTTGTGTGTGCATGTGTGTTGATGTTACAGCAGTTCTCAAAACAAATTTCTCCTAAGTACTAAATACTACCCTTGACCCTTCTTTGATCATCAAACACAGTTGAAGAAAAATAGCATTGCTGTGACTTTGACAAAACCCTGATTATCCATGTTAATCTGTGTGGTTTGAAGATCTTGAGATTACATGATCACTATTTTTTTTTAAACATGTAATTACTCAGTACTTAGTGTAGAATCTGAAATATTTAATGTTCCTCTCACATCATGTCTATTAAAACTGAAATGTTTTTGGCAGAACTATCAGAAAGCAGTCAGAGTTCACAGAAGAAGAAGAGAACACGAGTGATTCAGAACCTGACGAGTGAAACATCATGATACTGAAGAACAAACAGGTTGGTGTTTATTATTCTTCATTCTTCAGTCATCATGCTGAAGAAGCCTGTGCCTTTTAGGAAGCAATGTGGTCGCTTATATGTCAAGCCTGCTTAATCTAGAGTTTCATGACCAAACTAGTGATTTATAAGACAAATCATCTTCATGACAGTAAAATAGATCATAATTGTGATATCTTACTTGATTTAATGTTTCTTTTAGACCTGATGGATGTGAACAAGAAAGCAAAAACTGAAGCCAAAATATCTGTCGCCTGCCCTCAGTGTAAATAATAAAAAAAAAGATTGACATGCAAATCAAGTCTGAAGATTGACATGAGCGTTCACACTGGGCAGAAGCGGGTCAGGCTTTGATTCTGAAATCACATCTGCCTTCTCAGTCTGAAGAAAGACCATTTAACTGTGATCAGTGCTGTGAACCATTTCATTGAGCGTCAGTCCTGAAGAAACACCTGAAGATTCACATAAAGGAGAAGATTCATTCATAATATAAGGAAGTCACATTTATGCAGATGCTGAACTGAAAGCAGAAAATTCACACTGGAAAAAACTTTCAATTGTTTGAGCTGTAACAAGAGATTCAATCTGCCAGAAAGCCTGGAAACACATGAACGGATTGCAGAGAAACCACATCTGATCACAGCAACTAGATCATCTTCTGAATGATCCAGCAATGCAACACGATAAGGTTGTATCAATAGCTTCTTGTTATTGTCCATTTTTATTTACTGCTGATTCTGCTTGCATTGGGAATGATTTCACTGATTTTATTTTATTTTTTTAATTGTATCCATTTCAATCCATTAATTTGTCATTAAAGTGTACATTATAAAATGTAGAATAGGGATAGAAGTAGAAGTATGTCAATAGGAGAAAACTGATAGACTTAAAGATGCAAGTTTAAAGAAGAGTGTGATGAAGGTAAAATGACAAGAACAACGAGGTAGTTGGGAAAAGTAAAGGGGCGAGAATGAAAAAGTGGACAGAAAAATGTAGTGAAGTAACTAAAATCAAAAACAGAGCTTTAAGAAAAGTCAAAAATCACATTATTTTGATGATTTTATAAAGAACACAGGCAGTAATGATGATTACTTAAATTATTGGAGACAGTTTTGTGATTAAATTGGTGTAAATATAGATATAAGTGACGTGGAATATGATTAGGAAGATGGGTGTGAAGCAAACGAATAAAAGCATTCCAGTTTTAATAAACGAAGGTAGATATATTATAAGTAATGAAGAAAATGCAGAGGAGTTAGTGGAAGCTTTTGTTTAAGTTCATAATAATTATAATATATCGGATAGTATGAGAGTACAAAGGGATCAAAATTTGAAAGAAAATCCTAATGCTTTGATACAAAAAGTATGATCTAGGTGCACATTAGATATAGATCTTACAATGTATGAACAATACAATGGTTAAACAATAGCGAGAAATCAGCATCTAGTATATATTATATGACATTTTACAGAATATGTATATAGAGAGAGAGAGTGTGTCAGGATCATGGACCTGTTTTGTTGTGTTTTGCCCGTTTCTGTTCCTGTTTTCCCTTATTTTTTCATGTTCCTGTCCTTGTTTATTTTAATTAGTCATTCTGTGCACCTGTGTTCCTCCCAATTACCTTGTTATGTCATGTATTTAAGTTCCTGTCTGTGTATTTCTCCCTTGTCGGGTCTACAAGTTGTGTTCCTGTGTCATTCTCCCTTCCTGGTGTGGATTTACCCAATATTGTGGATTTATTAAAGACTACGGGTGCGTCTGAAATCGCATACTTCCCTACTATATAGTATGCGAAAAACAGTATGCGAGGCAAGTAGTATGTCCGAATTCATAGTATTCGAAAAATAGTAGGCGAGAAGTACCCGGATGACCTACTACTTCCTTCCGAATTCTGTAGTAGGCATACGATGGACACTTTACTATCCCATAAGGCCGCGGGAGAGGCGGCGTCATATTCGAAAAATGGCGGAAAGCCGCGATGCGGCTGTTTTCAAGTGTAAGAGAAAAATATTGTTGATGTTCATTGTGGTTAACTTGTACTTAATTGTTTAACAAAATTCAAATAAACGACTGACTTGTTGAGGGTTTAACAAACAGATGAAACGATTGTGTGAATTGGGTGTAAAAAGATCTGTAATCATTACCGATCAGATGGAGTTACCTTAACCTCAATGTAGTACATCAGCTTGTTAATGCTGCTTTCTTTAAATAGACCTTTCGTTAAACGGTAAGAATTTAAATCATTAACGATGTTCGCGCAGTGAAGTGGGCTCTTTAAATTTCCGCGCTGTTGTGAAGACGCATGACACGTGACAACATCAACATGGCGGATGTAGTATGTCCGAATTCCATTCATACTACCCTCATTCATACTATATAGAACGTACTTTTTTAACGGTCGAGTAGTACGTTCGAATTCAAATGTAGTACCTACACAAGTAGTATGCGATTTCGGACGCAGCCTACGTCTCCATCGTTCCTTCAGGCAGAGTAACGTGACAGAGAGAGAGAATAATTCAATCAGGAGTAAGAGTATAATTTTTATGGATCCATGCCATGTAAAAATATATATATAATTAAATTACAAAGAGACAGAGGGACATTGTGTGAGTAACTCTAATGACAGATATATTTTCTCATGCCTGACAATCAAAACACCAGCATTTGACTTGATCTGTCTCTGCAGTTTCTGACACTGTGACTGTCAAAAACAGAGCTTTAAGGAAAGTCAAAAATCACATTATTTTGATGATTTTATAAAGAACACAGGCAGTAATGATGATTACTTAAATTATTGGAGACAGTTTTGTGATTAAACTGGTGTAAATATAGATATAAGTGACAAGTGTAAGTGTAAGTGTAATTCATCTTTACCACAAAGTGTTTATCGTCTTTATGGCTGTTTATATTCGCTGATTGTCCGGCAGGAGGCGCCAGATCTCCATTATTGGAGATTATCATTGAGAGAATGAATAGTTTATTGATCAAACTCCAGTAATGCTTCTCTGCTTCTGTCTGATGTTTTTGTGCTTTATATGGCGTTTCTCGTGTTCAGTGAGCTGGTGTGGCTGTAAACACTGAACTGGTCGCGGAACCGAAAGTGAAAGTAAAGCTGAACAGCAGCTTAACTCCTGGTTGTTGCTATGAATTTTTCTTTCTTTAGGCAGAGTTAGATTGAAAAAAAAATAATAATAATAAATTCTGTCTTTTAGGTCTTTTCAGTTTAATGAAAGTGAATGAGGACAGGCCCTGTTAAGATCAAAAATGTGATCCAAAATGTACAATAAACGTAAATATTTTTGCTCGCCTTCTGCAAGTGAACGACGCCTTGTGGTGCCATCACAGAGAGGTACCAAATCTCTCTCACGGACCTTTACCTGGACTGTGTCCAGCCGGTGGAATGACCTCCCGATCTCAATTCGAACAGCTGAGTCTTTAGCCATTTTCAAAAATCATCTAAAGACACATGTTTTTCACCAGCACCTGACCAACTAATACTAACACCTACCTATTCTATTTATTAAAAAAAAAAAAAAAAAAAAAAAAAAAAAACTAGCTACGTGTACTGTGCTGGACTAATGTAAATATGACAATATTTATAAGTCTTCTGAAATACGTTTTGTGTGAGGAAAATGCTGGTAACACTTTATAATAACTGCATGCTATGGATCATTAGTTAAGCATTAGTAAATAGTCAATTCATCATTTATAAAGCCGTTTATAAACTCAGCTATAAAAGCTTTGCTCTTGATTTAAAAGCATATCTATAATATATTTAAAACTTGTATTTTCATACTTTATTAATGATCAAGTTATCATTTCTAAATTAAATATTACATTATTTACGAACCAGTTATTAATTGTCGTCAGTGGTTCATAAGATTATTTAGAAAGTGTAAGTAAATGGTTAGTAAACATTTAAATGTACATTTATGCAGCTTATTATTTAGACATGTAGTAATAGTTTCTCAGTGTGTTAATAAATGCTTTATTAACACATACTCTTATTGAAATTCAGTATTAATTCAGGCAGTTATAAAACTTTTAGTAGTTGTCAGTTAACTAGCTTTTAACAAGGGAGATTTAAAGGCTCAGTTATTTTCTAAACAGAAAAAAATGAAACAAACAACAGGGTGATACAGAACATAGAAATGTCTATTTCAAGATTGAGAAAAAAAAAAAAACGGTACAAGATGAAAAATAAACCTTTGCATTGTCATAGAAAAAAAAAATCCTGAAAACATAACTGTGCAGTAATATGAAACTAAGCCCCTGCAATCTGATATAAAAATACATTTTTGATCAATTGTTGTATATATTTGTTTCTATTTCAGCTAATTGTGAGTCTTCAGTTTGAAATGTAGAATTTATTTGAAATGTGCCGCACAAAGATTTTATGTGGAATTTTGGCACTTCTTTGTGACTCACTGTTTGCACTGAATTTTCACTTTTAAAATGTGCTTACTTTTTATTTATTTGTTTTGCTGGTTTTTGTTAGCTTTGCTGCTTAATTTGTTGACGTGTATTCATTGTGTTGCTTATATATATATACATATATATATATATATATATATATATATATATATATATATATATATATATATATATATACACTTACTTGCTTATTTTGTTCTTTTTATTTTAAAACGTATTTAAAATTAAAATAAAGCTATGTGAAAAGAGGACGGATAAATCAAAGCATATTTGCACAAACATTTCCATAAATTAGCTAAAATGAGCGCTTACCCTCCAGTTCGCACCTACTGCCACGCACGCTCAGCTCGATTGGGAAATACCCAAAAACAACACACCAGAAACAGAACGCAGTAAAACGGTGATGAAAGACAACTTTAAGGTCTCTCCATCACAGTCCCACGTTAGTCAAAACACGCCTTCCCACTTCAGGAACTCATTTTCTAATGTCGGACGACAACGATTGCTTCAAATAGAAATATTCTTAAGATATTTTAAAAATATCATTGCAAAAATGTATGTACAAATACATCAAACATTTGAAAATAATTCAGAACAGTGATTTGTTTACAACATATTTATATCATTATTTTTATACATCCTCTGCCACTGACCTGTGAATGGATTTTACAAGAGGAACGTCCTGTCTGATGATTCTCATGGTGGCATGACAGAATGTCCAGAAACTCTAGTGATTTCAGTCTTGAATTCAACACCAGTCATGTTGGCTGTAATGTGAAACAAAAGAGATGAACGTCCTGAAGCTTTCATCGCAGTCAGTGTCACACCTTACTTGTCCTCAAATGACTGGAAATTCTGATTATGTCAGGTGGAAAGTCCCTTCCGCGTCTAAACCCCGAAGATCTGCTTTAGAGAGCGACACAGATGAACACGCTTTTATAAGCGCTAACTTCACTTACGAACCGAACGGAGCAGTTATCAGCACAATATGACTGAAGCACAGTCTTGAACGTCGCGCGAATCCAACCCTATACACTCTGCGCGCGTTCACCAGCGCGCTCGAGAAGCGTGATAAGATTTGCGCGAGCCATTCCTATCTCGAAGCTGTTGATCAAATATCTGATCTATTTGAATTATTTAGAGACAGACACTTTAAACTGCTATGGAGAAAGTCGAAAAATATCAAAAAACAAAACAAAAAAAGGCAAATAAACTAATAAGACTGATGAAAAAAGGACAAAACAGTCTTGCAGCACCAGCACTAACATAGAATATAATAAGGCCTACTCATGACCACCTTTTCTGGAATTTATCACGTTTTATTGTAGGCTTATTTATTGTATAAAATTTAGTCTAACTTGTTGTATAGAGTTTAGGCCTATGTCTATTAGATAATCTGTTATGGGAATAGATTTTTTCCCTATAGATTTATATCACAACTGTGGCATTTTGTAGCTATTGGTTCTAAATGTGCAGGCGGTTGTTTCTTCATAACAAATGCTGTATTGAGTGAAGAAGAGCTTCGGTTGCAACCTGTGGTTTGACAAAACTGCACAAATCCGCATGAGGAACTTAAAATAGCACGGCTGCATCCACAAATGCGTTTTTATTTCACTTTTGCATTTGTTAGCACTATCGGGTAGGGTTGGGTTTGGTGTAGGAGATATTTTAAAACGGTAGAGCATTAACTTTTAGCGACACTTCCCCTATTTTTTAATTCCGAACAATATGTACTCAATATGTAAAACAGCGTAAAACCGTGTCCTAACTACACGCGACAGACAAGATTTAATCAACAAGAAATTTAGGTGTCCACACTCAGACACTACACGAAATAATCAATCAAATATCACAGCCAATCAGAAGCGTGCGTGGGCGGAGTCTCAATGGAAGAGCACTGCGCTCACAACGAAATACGTTTATAATCTAATTCATAAACATTAAATCTTTGTAACATCTTTAAATGTACATAGCCTACTGAGTGACTGATAATATCTATGGTATAGAATACACTCGTTGGTTCGCAGTGAATTCACAGTTTTAACGGACATCTTTGCTTTATTTTATTTTCAAGATCTGAGGTAGCCTATCTGTTGTTGCTTTCAGTATGGCTATAGGATCACACAAAAAAATATATTTAAACTCATATTAGACACGTTTAACTTTGAATAAAGCATATAATCACCTGAGATTATCTATAGTGTCATATGTTGTTGTTCCAGCCGCGACGTCGCGGAAATTAGAAATTTCGCATGTTGCTGTCGCGGCTAGTTAGGACAAAAACTTCTATTATCATGGAAAAGATACCTTTTATCTCGTGTCGCGGGAAACGCAGGAATACGTGCCTGTATGTAACATGAATGTCTTGCTCGAGACCAAAAAAAAAAAAAAAAAACGAGTTTAAAGCGTACCAAGCCGCGGAAGAAATACTCGAGCGCTTCGATTCGAGACGAAGTGAAACAAGGACAAATGCGTTTCTTCCATTTAGAGAGGAAATTTTAAAAGAGAAAAAGACAAACTAGGGGAAAACAATAAAATATGAATAATTTACTGCCATTGTGTGAACAATCCATAAAAAGGCAACTGTAATCTGATTGTAATATTCTATACCAGCAGTAGCCTACTTTATTTTTGGAATCTGATCGCGCCTGAGCAGTCTGGGGAAATATAGTGTTGAAAGCCTCTCGTTGAGTTAATTTGCGTCACTCTCTAAAGCAGGTCTTGGGGGTTTCCTCTACAGTCTCATAATCAGAATAAAACGACAAGGGACTTTCCGGCTGACGCTTGAGAGTGAGAAACCATCTGCTTGAGTATGACTAATATCTTCTTTGACAACATTAAAGTGAATATTATGGAAATTGTGTGATGTAAAAATCATCAGACAGTAAGTAACTCTTGTGAAGTCCAGTCACAGATCAGTGACAAAGGGTTTTATTGAAAACTGTTATAAACAAAACACTGTTCTAGATTATATTGGTGATGTATTTTTTACTTCTAATTTTGCAAAAATATTGTTCAAATGTGTTAAGAATATTTCTTTTTGAAGCAATGTTTGTTGTCCCACTTTAGAAAAGGACGTGTTTTGACTAATATGGGACAGTCAAGTATACTATAAATATTCTATGTTATTCAACTGATAAAATGTGCATTAAGAAAGTCCTATTTTGGGGCTTATAAAGCAGCAGTATTATCATTTTGGCAAATGAGGTTTACCAAAGGGAATCAGAATATTTTGGTTTAACCAGAAAAAGCTATCATTGTAGTATCTATATTTAGAATTCGGATCTTAAAACAAACAACACTGCTGAATTATAAGCCCTAAAATTGAACTTTCTTAATGCACATTCGAAAGTCACAAGGAGGATCACAATCACAGGGGCAAAGTTGGCATCCAAAAATAAATGGTGTATTTAGAGTGGATCTGCAAGATGTGCAAATAAATAGATTTAAGAGCTTAAAACAAAGACTGTTAATAAAAAGTCTAAAACTAGAACTGCCAAGTACTAACTTCCCTCTACTACATTGAGGCTGGGGTTTTACATGCTACACAGCACCACAATCTGTTCACAAGCTCTCAATCCTTCCACCGCTCCCTTACTACAGGTGAAGGCCATCTTAAATACACATTTTTCCTGCTCTTACTAACCAGAACATACCATGTTTTTTTTTTTCTTTCTTTCTTTTTCTAAAATAACTCTTCATTTACAATACGATTTATACATGAGATTGTAGGGAGTGAAATTATTTCCTTTATGAAAATAACGCCTCGTGAAGCCAAAACGTAGGAACTCTTACAATGCAAATGTCATGCCGCAAGACAATAAACTCTCTAATCAGACAAGAAGAAAGACCATTTGGTCCACTCACCCATCCTTCCCCCCTGGACTCATGGTATTGGTCACTGAAAGAACTCAAGTTGCTACTCTTACATAAATATTTACTATATCTTAAGGATTAATGATCTTAACCCTTTCATGTTTGGTATCATTTTAAAGGTCTCGGTGCGATGGGTAAACTGGTCTAAATTTCACAGTAGTCACTTATATTATGGGATATATTGGAAACTTAAGTGAATTCTGTACCTCTGTTGTGGGCGGTCTCCTTTCAAAACTTGATAAACATTACTCTACAGGTGTGACCATTTGGGGCACGAGAACAGCTCCTACTGAGGCTTCTCATCCCCCATACACAGATCTAATCTGTTTTGGGGCAGAGAATAAATGTTTATGGGCCTTTTGTTCTGGTAGTATTTAAGGGAAAGTTGCAAATCAGTCGGCGCGATTTGTAGCCAGATCAGCCCGTAGTGTGGAGGGTATTTAATATGTTCCATACTATGTATCTTCTTCTTGAAGCCAGGTAAACATTTTATTCTTAGATTCATCTTTGAACAACTGTTATGTATTTTCTTATTTTTTAATTGGCTTCTTATTGTTTTATTATGTAATTGGCAAGATACGTTTACCTGAATAATAATAAATTGTTATATTTGATTTATTCTGATCTCTTCTGAAATCATTTTTTCTAGTAGATTAATGGTAAGGGTATTTCCGCAAATCTGCGTTCAGGACTGATCACACCAAAGCACTAATGGATGAACCATGGGGAGCACCATGAAGGAGACTTTGGATTTCTGACTGTCGCTGGCTTAAGCCAGGGTAGCTCTCGTGGTTATAGGAATAAATACACTCTTTGTTATGAGCATGCAGGCACAGCTCACTTAAAGGTATTATAACCACTCTGCATCCTCTGAGTAAATTCAGAACTGACAAGTTTGTGTCGTGGATTCACTAAAAATCGTCCGAAGTGTAATTCCTATGCGATACCTAGTCCCTAATGAACGAATAATTGAAAGTATGGAATTTTCGGAATAATCAAATATCTAAGTTAATGTACAATCGATATCTGTGAACAGTTTAATTATAAATATTGTGATGCGTGTCCCGGGACCTCATCAGCGTCGCCCTGGAGACGGAGCAGACACACCTGCACGTCATTAGCACGGGCTGGCCGGCCACACCTGACACCCATCAACAGGAGGATAAAAGGACGCCAGAACCAGAGGAGGGTGAGATATGACTCCAGTGCTTACTTCGCTGACTTTCCTCTCCCTCTGCCACTGAGAGCGACTCCTGACCGGCCAGCCCACCGCACACGGATCACACGGAAGACACGGACACGAGAGCCTCACTCACGCCGAGCACGAGAGCACAGCGGATCCTGGAGCATGACTATCTTCCCCACGAGCACGAAGGCACGCACAAACACACACAATAAAAGCACCCTTCGGGGCATTTATTGAATATCCGTGTCGCGTGATTCTTCCTCCCGTTACAATATTGTCTAAGTTTAATGATCACTTGAAATTGGAGTCAGATCAAGCACAGAGTTAGACTAAAATTGAAACTAAATCCTAATAAATTCATAAGCGCAACTAAAAGACCGAATACACATTAAACCTTCGACCAGGCCGCTGGATTCCGTTGTTTGGACTGGCGGGTGGATCCTTACAAGATTTACAAACAAGAATTTAAGTAGATAAATACAATAATAGCAATAAAAAGATGACTATTAAATCAAAGCACATTTGCAAAAACATTTCCATAAATTAGCTAAAATGCCACGGCAGGCCAACTCCTGGGTAAGGCTAAGTGTAGGGATGCTAATTCCGGTTCCTCTTCAGGAACTCGAGCTGCGTCCGAGAACGCTTGGGGAACACCTCCAGCGTGACCGCGCTCTGATACAAGTGTAATCTGTCCAAAGGATGGGCGAGATGTCGCAGGCTAGTGATGTAATGGCAAGGAAGCATAAAAGCATGTGCGGTGGAACCATTCAGCAACCGCTACTCTGGTGTGTCTATCGACCTGTGTGGTGAGTAATCTTATTTAGTGTGAGCGTTTGTCACTGCGTATGCTTGCTCTCAGAGGGCTCTCTTTGAAGAGAGAGCCTTCACCAGCGATTACCCACGGTGCTGGTCCCGCTTGTCATTCTCGTTCATTTCATGAATCCTTTTCATATCAGACCGTGTTTACTTGTCTGGTTGATTTTCTGCATTTAATTTTGAGGAATTAAATGATCTATTTCATCTAACTAGGAGAAGTTAGATGTATATACAGTGCCCTCCAAAAGGATTGGAACAGTAAAGACAAAATTGCTCTGTTGGTTGTGGAGTCAAGACATTTGCAAATATGATTAAAAGATGAATATGAGACAAAACTACAGAATGTCACATTTTATTATTAGCCGTTTCAACACACACATGTTTTACCAAATATAAAGAACAGCTCTTTTAGAGTTCATCCCACTCATTGATGTGAGCATAAGTATTGGGACAGTTGAACATAAGGCAGATATAAAATATTAAAAGTTATTATTTAGTTGCAGATCCCTTGCGCAGTGAGTCTGTGACCCATAGACATCACCAGACTCTTGGTCTCATCCTTTGACATACTTTTCCCAGCCTTTAATGCAGCCAATTCCAATTGTTGCTTGTTTTGGGGAGTTTCTGCCTTTACTCTCCTCTTCAGCAGGTGAAATTCATGTTCAATCGGACTTAAATCTGGAGATTGACTTGGGCAATCTAAGACTTTCCATTTCTTTGCCCTTATAAATTCCTTGACTGAACTGGCACGGTGTTTTGGGTCATTGTTCTGATGCAATATGAAGCACTTCCCAATGAATCTGGTGGCATTTTCTTGAATATTGGTAGGCAAGATGATTTTGTACCCTTCCAAATTCATTCTGCTACTGTCTTCATACATGAAGTCATCAGTAAAGCATGCATGCCCATGCCATGACACCGCCTCCACCATGCTTTACAGATGAGGCTGTATGCTTGGGATCATTGCAGTTCCCTTTTTTCTCCACATTTTTGCTTTCCCATCACTTAGATAAAGGTTCATCTTTGTCTCATCGGTCCATAAACACAGTTCCAAAACTCTTCTGGCTCACCTTTGTGCTTTTTTGCAAACTCTAATCTTGCCTTTGTATTTTTGGTGCTGGTCAGAGGTTTGCATCTTGTTGTGTAGCATCTGTAATTCTATGTCAAAGTCTCCTGAGGACAGTAGATTGTCAGAGCATCGCCCCAGCTTTCTGAAAGTTGTTGGTGATTTTACAGACATGTGTTTTAGGGTTCATTTACACAGATTTTATGATTTGTCTGTCACCAACCACTGTTGTTTTCTCAGCCGATCAGAACATTGTTGGTCGGTGGTGGTTTCCAAACTCTTGATTTCTCCATGCCCTTTGTTTTTGCTTTAGCTATAATTGACTTTCTCTTTTTTTTAGAATCCAAATTGCTTGCTATTCTCTCAAAGTCAGCTCCCTCATCTTCATCCTGGTTTGTGTGTGTCATCATTGAATGCAAGAATCAGAATGCAGAAGTAATGGATATAACTGATACAACACATTCCCTGCTTTTAATATCTGAAGAATGAATGCAACAGGACACAGCTGATCACTTAGAAAGACCTGTGAGGCAACTGTTCCAATACTTATGCTCACATCAGACAGAGGGAGGAAACTCTAAAAGTGCTGAACTTCTTAGCTGGTAAAACATCTATGTGTTGAATCACCCAATAATAAAATGTGCCATTCTGTCATTTTGTCTCATATTTATCTTTTAATCATATTTGTAAATGTATTGACTCCACAGCCAACAGAGCAATTTTGTCTTTACTGTTCCAATACTTTTGGAGGGCACTGTATATGTGTATAGTAGCCTCTTGGAATTTTCTCGAGTGACAGCACAATGTTTTACCTATCTTCTTCTGAGGAGGTTGATGTGGTCAGCAGGGGCTGATGGGCGGAGCAGCCCAACCGTGTTCCAGCTCCTCAGATAGGGAGCGTCACTTCTCGTACTCCCCAGAATGTTGGAGTCAGAGTGGCGCCCCCGGGCCGAAGCCTTCTAGCAGAAAGCGGATCTGCGGACCGTCATTCTCGCTGGATAGTCTTTGGCTAAATCATCCTGCTGCCTATGGTCCAGGACTTCTGAGGGCCGGCCCCTCTGGGGAAGAGTGGCATGTAATTACACCAGAGGCCACTCTCCAGAGACTAGTTCCCTTAGTAGACACCTGGCGGTGTGGGAGCCCCTGTCAAGCGTGTCTCATTGGGTCCTGCCTTGCAGGCTCTGGTTCTACCAGTCTAGTCTTCCTAGAAGATGACGCGGGTCTGAGGACAGTCGCTTTAATAGGAGACTTTGGCTGAGGCAGTCCTGGTGCCCATGGCCCAGGACTTATGAGGGCAGGCCCCTCTGGGGAAGAGTGGCGTACACCGTGGTACACGGTGCCCATCTCTGTGTCTACATGGGTCCTGCATACTGTAGAGAGAGGCTACAGAATCCAGTTTGGTTCTCCTCCGCCTCGATTCAACGTGGTGAATCCCACTCTGGTGGGCCCCAAGCAGGTTCTGGTAATGGAACGAGACATAGAGTACTCTCTTGAGGAAAGAGAGTCCAGGTTCTACAGCCGGTACTTCATAGTTCCCAAGAAGGATGGAGGGTTGCGTCCCATTTTAGATCTGCATCAGTTAAACCACTCAGTCAGAAGACTGAAGTTCAAGATGCTCAAACAGGTCGTGTCTCAGATCAGGTCCGAGGACAGGTTTGTTACGATCGATCTAAAAGATGCATACTTTCATATCTCCATACTTCCCACTCACAGGGAGTTCCTGAGGTTTACTTTCGGGGGCGAAGCTTACCAATATCGTGTTCTTCCCTTCGGCCTAGCACTCTCACCCCGCAACTTTACAAAGTGTGTGGATGCCGCATTAGCTCCGTTGCGGCTACAAGGCATCCACATACTCAATTACATCAACGATTGGTTGATTCTCACTCAATCAGAGCAGATGGCGGCTCAATATCGAGATGTTGTTCTCGCTCACATGAAAGTGTTGGGGTTAAGACTGAACACCAAGAAGAGTGAGCTTTCTCCATTACAGAGAACCACTTATCTTGGTGTGGTGTGGGAGTTGACCACGATGCAGGGACGTATGTCCCCTGCTCGGATCGAGTCGATCCTCACGGCAGTCAGGAGAGTGAAAGATGGCCAGTCACTCATTGTCAAGCAGTTTCAGAGACTGCTGGGTCTGATAGCAGCTGCGTCCAACGTGATACCTATTGGCCTGCTGTACATGAGACCCCTACAGTGGTGGCTCAAGACCAAGGGGTTCTCCCTAAGGGGAAACCTGCTTCACATGATCAAGGTCACGTGGCGGTGCCTACATGCATTAGACATGTGGAGACCTTGGTCCTTGTCTCAGGGCCCGGTGCTGGGAGCTCCGTATCGCCACGTAGCGCTAGCAATGGACCGAGGTGGTGAAGCAGATCTGGAGAGTGTTTGGCCAGGCACATGTGGACCTCTTCGCTACACAGGAGACAGCGCAATGTCCCCTCTGGTACTCTCTAACTCATCCAGCTCCACTGGGGCTGGATGCCATGGTATAAACGTGGCTGAGGCTTCGTCTGTACGCTTTTCCCCTGAACGCTCTGCTGACGAGGTCAGTCTACTTCTGATAGCACCGTTCTGGCCGGGCCGAGTATGGTTCTCGTACCTGATTTCTCTCCTCGACAGCTCTCCATGGGAGATTCCCGTCAGGAGGGATCTCCTCTCACGAGCGGGGGTCTATCGCCCGGAGATGTGGAAGTTGTGCGGGTGGCCCCTGAGGGGTCGTAACTCATAGCTTCCGGTCTCTCAACCGAGGTTGTTGAGACCATCCTCCAATCCAGAGCTCCCTCAACGAAGAAACTGTACACCTTGAAGTGGAAACTTTTCACTTCATGGTGCGGAGACTGCCAGCTCGACCCAGTCAACTGCCCGATTCGTACAGTTCTGGAGTTCCTGCAGGCCCGACTCTCCACAGGGTTGACCCACTCCACCTTGAAGGTTTAAACGTGATAACACATTTTTATTTTTTTTATTTTAACAAAGATTGAGCTCTTACACACGTGTATGCAGTTTGGCGAAGATATCTCATTCCATTTAAGAGTTATAGCCATTTAAGTAAAATAGGTCCCTCCTCTTTCAAACGTTTTGGCGCCTCTTTGCGACCATGAGTTGAAAGTTTTTAATTTTTTTATTTCAACTTTAATTTTTAAACTTTTTAAAAATTATTGTAGATATTCACTGTCCATAGAATATTTCTGCGCTGGTTTGATTCCGATCGGGCGAAAAACCTAGGACTAGTTCGCAAAAGTAGCTTTTTTAAATAATCTTGAATATTTAATGAACAGTTTTATTGACAGCATTGGTCCCAGAGGCAGTGTATGTGGGAATATATGAACATATTTTTTTAAACAATTTAATTATTTTACAATTGAAATATTGTGTTTTTGAAGACATTTTTTTTTACTGTTATAGCGCCACTTATGGACTGATCTCCATTAAACTTTGTATGCTTGTTAAGAGTCATATGACACATGTTTTCACCAAGTTTCGTAAAGTTTTGAATGTTGTAGGTAACCCCTTCATTTATTTTTTTTTCAATTTTAAGATTCCTCTACGAAATCACTTGCCTGTGAAAAGATAGTGAGAGCTGATGTTGGGGAATATAGCCACATTCGTGCTAAAGTATTATTGATGCAGTCAAAAAAAAAAAGAAAAAAAACTCTCCAACTGCTTTGCAACCAGAAGCTTTACCTTAGCTTTGGCTTCCTGAAAGGAAAGTACTAGAGATGTTATAACAGTTGGTGAATCTGATAAAAGACAGACAAATTCATCCAAATAAAATAAATTGTTTTACATATTTAAAAAAGGCCCCAAACATGCCAACTGAACAGCAGTGCTCAATGTACATACTGTACACACACAGTAGGATTACAGAAGTTGTCCTGAACATGTATGTCAAGCTGTCTCTCTCTGTGTGTGTGTGTGTGTGTGTGTGTGTGTGTGTGTGTGTGTGTGTGTGTGTGTGTGTGAGAGAGAAAGAGAGAGAGAGAGAGAGAGAGAACACATTTCAGCTTATGATTTTTTTTTTCTGTTGTGTTTGTTGCACATCTTGATGCCTTGATTACAGAGGTAGGGGGCTCCCATATAAAGCACTGAGGCTTCCCCAAATTCAAATTCAGATGCAGTGTGTTTTCCATGGTGGGTTTGAACAAAACCAAAACTAGAAACAGTTAGGCTCTGGATGGAACGCTATTATCATAACAGTGCTTTATGTGGGAGCCCTCTACCCCTGTCATCAGGCATCAAAATGTGCAAGGAATCGACATCTAGGACTTGATACATTTCAAAGCGCGCACATCGAGTGCCGTAGGCCGCGTTAGTGAGGTGATTTGATGCTTGTGTGGTTTATAAAGTCTTTTTACATACGTAAATAAAGGTTTTTGAATATAATTCAAAATGTCGTTTTTTTCTTGTCAGAAAAGCACATGGATACATTTGTGAGGAAAAACCCGTCGAGTCGTTTAACGGTAAGTTCATGTTAATTATAGATTTTACAGATTTTACATACATGATTGATTGTCTGTGATAATCAACTAACCCTTGCGTAACTTAAACGCACATATAAATTAGTTTTGTGCCATAGTTAAAGCTGCACTTTGTAACTTTGTGTTCAGAATGTACAGAATTTATAAAATGAGCGAATACATCATACCCATTTTCCAAATCGTGTTTTTGACTTGTCCTGAATCACTTTGGTACACCTACATATAAGTGTGCCAGTGACTGTGCATGTGTGTTTTGATATAGCCAGTGAATTAATATAAAACTGTGATTATACTGACTGGAACATCCTATTGATTACACTGTTTGAAAGCACACCTTTCAGCTTCTGTAGAGCTACTCATTAGGTGAATTTAACTCATAATCATGATGAACTCAATTTCATGATGAACTTCACACAGTTAATTGAACTTAATCATTGCTATTAAAACAATCTGTAAATGTTTACTTTATTTTATAGGTTGGAACAAACATGATGGAATTCCTTAAGCGGGCAGAGTCCACAAAACCCCATCCATTTGTCCTGGCGATTTGAAATTGCCAGCAGATCTCCCAGGCATTGATCATAATCAATGGACAGGTAAGGATATTCTGGACAATTTTCAAAAGGAATTGCAAATTGTATTTTCAATTGCATTTTTCCACATGTGGACGCATAAATTGTGACAGTCCAAACGTAATTGAAAATCTTGCATTACCGTTTGCGTTTTCGCTTTTGTGAACTCACAGTGACTGCCACATTTCAAATGGAAAAGCAACTGTAACTGTATTTCTCTTGACTTATAAGTAATGAGCCTGTCATATTTAAATAGCAATATTAATTTCCACGTCTGCTTTTTCACTGTGTCGCACATGTAACCTGCCAGAACTGAAAATGGAATCACAATTACTTTAGCATTTGAATTTCCAATGCCTCACATGGACACCTGTCAATCCATGTCAGGGGTGAATGACAAGGGCCGATGTACTTCTTCTTATGATGCATCTAAGCTAACATTAGTCTGTTTCATTCTTATTCTGAGGTCACCGAAGCCACCCGGATCCAGTTCATATCCAGATCAAAATGGTCACTGTAGTCACCCGGATCTAGTCTGTATCCAGATCAGATGGTGGATCAGCACCTAGAGATGACCTCGACAGCTCTGAATGTCAGCGAAGACCACGTCACCTCAACAGCCATCGACACAAGGTCACGGGAACCAGATGAGTTCTCTACACAATCTGACTCTGCTGTGGTTGGAATTGAACTGCTGCTTCGTCTGGCAAGAGGAGAACTGGCCCCCTGACTGAGCCTGGTTTCTCCCAAGTTTTTTTTTTTTTTTCACCATTTCTGTCACCGATGGAGTTTTGGTTCCTTGCCGCTGTCGTCTCTGGCTTACTTAGTTGGGGAAACTTAATTTCCAGCGATATCGTCATCTTGAAAGCACAGATACTATTTGAACTGAACTGAGCTGGACCATAAATCACTGAATCAATGATGAACTGACTTTAACTGAAAATTGAGTGTTTACTGTTGTCCTTTTGCATTTACACACTATTTTCCGATTTAATACTGTAAAGCTGCTTTGATGCTGTATTTTTTAAATATGACAGGCTCATTACTCATAATACATGGAAAATAATCCATTATTCATAATACATACAGTTTCAAATGGACTTTGCGTTTCCATTTGAAATTTGGCAGTTGCTGTGCAGTCGTGAAAACACGAACAGTAATGCAAGATTTGCAATTGTGTTTGGATTATGTCATAATTTGTCACATGTGGAAAACACAATTGAAAATATAATTTGCAATTCCTTTTGAAAATTGCCTGGAATATCCTTTCATAGACAGGCTCTCTAGCAGAGCACACTGCTCTCAGCTGTAGATCTTCGCTTCAAAGCTTTCTAAGGATTTGACGATAATTTACCCAAAAATGAAAATTCTGTCATTAATTACTCACCCTGGTCTGAAAGCTCTTGGATTTAATTTAAAATATCTTAACTTGTGTTCTGAAGATGAACAAAGGTCTTACGGGTTTGTAACGGCATGAGGGTGAGTAATTAATGACACACTTTTCATTTTTAGGTGAACTATACCTTTAACTACACTAAGCAGTGCACATCTACCTAGGAGTCTTTATATACTTGATATACATTTTAGGACATATTTAAATGATTTTGCATTCTCTTTTTTTTTTTATTTTAATTATCAATGCCATTTCACTGTGTATTTAAATAGTTAAACATGTCAAAATGTAATAGTTAAAAGGACATGTCATTCAGAACTAATTTTCTTATTTATTGCAACTGTATTTCTGTGATTTTTGCATTTTCTGTACAAAAAGAGAGAGAAAAAAAAAAGAAAATTGCATGTTTGTCATTACACAAATTTTAACACATTTGTGAATGTCAGTTGGCATTAAAAATCATTTTTAACAGTCTAAATAACCTGTTGTCTTCATTATTTATTAATCCATGATTGTCTTGTTAAGCATAGGCAAAATTATGAGAATAAGCCAGCAAGGATAACCCAGAAACACAAAAATGCAAACACATGAATGGTAAAAATGACTATATCTTGGGGGTTTTCTCAACAACCCAGCCTGCTGGGTTAAAATGTGTAAACCAGCCATTTTTAGAGTGTGTCAGCGAGCGCGTGCAATGAACAAAACTGCGTTTCAACAATAACTTCTGATTTGCCATTGCATTCATAAACTCAACGGTGCCGTGTGTGATTTTAAATTAATGCTGCAATAAACACTTTTAATTTTATCATCATTTTATTTGTGACAGCCAGGGTTTAGTTTAACTGACTGTTCAGCAGCAGCACCCCCCCACCCCCCCTTACACGCTCCGCCTATGGATGGAAGACAACTTTAAGGTCTCTCCATCCAACCATCACAGTCCCACATTAGTCAAATACGCCTTCCCGCTTCTGAAACGTCATTTTCTAATGTGGGACGACAAAGATTGTTTCAAATAGAAATATTCTTAACACACTTTCAAAATATCATTACAAAAATTGATGTACAAATACATCACAAATATAATATTTATATATATCTATAATAGTGATATATATATAATATAATATAATAGTGATATATATCTTATCACTAACATTAAATTTGTCTACGTCCCCTGTCACTGACCTGTGAGTGGACTTCAGAAGAGGAGCCTCCTGTCTGATGATTCTCACGGCCACATTCATGACAGAATGTCCAGAAACTAGTGATTTCAGGCTTGGCTTTAATGCTGTTAAAAGAAGAGATGAAAGTCGTGAAGTCGGATCAGTCAGTCGCAGTTCTCACGCTCAAATGACGGATGGAAATTCTGTGTCAGGCGGAAAGTCCCTGTCGTCAAAACCCCGAAGATCTGCTTTAGAGAGCGACGCAGATGAACACGAGAAGATGAGTCTTTTGATATTACATTTCCCAGCCTGCTCAGGCACGATACGTCACCCAAAACTCTGAATGTTTTTCTTTTTTCTTTTTTTTTTTTCAAAACTCTGAATGTTATCATGTAGCTTATGTGATCCAAAATGGGTAGCTCTCGGAAACCACGTTTCCACCGAATATACATATAGCAGAAAACTAACTTGACGGCTCGATGTATTTGTTTACCCAGGTGAAAAAGAAATATATTTAAATTGTGTTTTTTTCAGACAGACTTAATATATTTATATTATACTGTACTAATTGCATATTAAATGTATTATTTTGGAACAACTTTAAGTATATTAAGTGTATTTCAAGATATGCTTAAGTTCAATTTTAATCTATTTGTAATATATTTAATATATTGAAATTGTGTTAAATTGGAACCACTTTAAGTATATTTAGTGCAATTTAAGTGTATTTTTAAAAATACATTTAAAATGTACTTTTAATACTTCATGAACTACAGGTAAGGTATATTTGAAGCATCGTTTTAATGTGCATCAAATACATTTCAATTGTATTTCAGCTTATTAGTAATGCATTAGCAGTACACTACTAGTGTATTATATTATATTTATTAGTATTATATTTTTCAATATATATACACACACGTACACTTTGATATTTAGAAAACTTTAATGTATTATATATTGTGTACATTACAAATATTCATGAAGTACATTAAAAAAAGTACAGCAGCATATATACTTTGGTGAAAAACAAAAAAAACATACTATTAAATGTATTAAAAATGCACTTGAAATACAAGTATGTTTATAGTATTTTTGTATTACTATAAACATACTCAAGTACATTTTAAAACATTATACAAAAAACATAAATGAAAAAAAGACTGAAATGCTATGGAAGAGCCATCTTATCCATTTGTAGAACATTTCAGTTATACCTGTATTACTGAAAAGTAAAGAATTTTACATCAATGAATAAATAAAAATTACAATGCAATTTTCTGAAGAAAAAAAAAACATGTAAAGTGAATAGATGTGTATGCAAAGATTGAAGATGATAAAGTTCAAGCAACAGAATAGGGGGGGATGGAGGGGTTTTGGAGGTGTACGAGGAGATGGTGTAGGCATGGTGAGAGGCAAAGGTGCGGGATGATGGCAGGATGTGGTGAAGGGATGGTGATGAGAGGATGACGATGATGCCCTGGCGGCTTAGATGGTGTTTGGCACATGGCACAGACCCAGAGCATCCCAGTGCTGACAACACACGGCGGAGTCGAGGGAGGGAGGAGCCAAGATGTAGATGGTGTGGCTGCTGACATCTGGGGGCCGACCGATGGAGACAGAGCTGGTGGATCCGAAGCCACAGATTAAGGGCCAATGGAGCTGAGTGTCATCGCAGGTTCCGGAGACCTGGGCACAGCCTAGTCAGTAGTGTCTTGCAGCTTTAGAGAAAAAAAACAAAACAGAAACAAAATTAGATAAGAGATTTTTACATGAATGACTGAAAAGAAGCACAAATTAGCTACCTGGAATGGACACATTGCTAACGTTTTTCTTCCAAGATTGACCGAATCCCCCTCCATTAGGCCTGATTCAAAAATCTCTATAACAGAGGTGATACGATATTAAAATATACTTACTATTCCTTTGCTTGTCTCTGCACTCAGATTTCAGTTTGTCTTCTATAGCAGCTGATCTAATAAAACAACAAATGTTAATATTTCTTACACGCACACACACAAAAAAGGCAAATGATGATTGATAATTTGTTTTCTATTTAAGAATGACAGAACAATGTACCTGGTCGGAAATATAGTCAAAAACCTTCCCAGCCTCAGCAGTTTCAGATGTACTGTATGCTTTTATAAGCAACCCTTCTTACAGTTTAATCTCTGTTCTTATCTGTAATGAGAAATATATAGAAAATAAAGTCATAAGGTTGTCAAGCAACCAACACTACCACAGTTTGCTGATCAGCTCAAGACAAAGTAATTGTATGTTCATAATCATGGTTTCATTAACCTCATCACAATGAAGCCAAATTGTTCAGGAAATCAGAAATATATATATACTTTATGTTGCAAATAAAAGAATGTTAATGTTAATTATTTTTATTTATTTTTTGCCAATGCATGTGTCAAAAACATGACTGGTACAGACAAATAACGTTAATTAAATACAAATCTTACCTGAAGTCACAGTGAGGTTCTGAAGCCAGACGCCATACACGCTCGCAGAAGCTGGTGAAAATAAGAACATACCGCTTTATGCCGGTCTGTCTGAATACTGGATTCTGATTGGCTGACAGGTGTTGATTAAATTCGTTGAACTGCAGGTAGTTCCAGGTCAGTTTAATCATGTTCTATATTAATGCGCTTCCTATAAACATTGGTAACCATAGTAACATACAGTTACTGTTGAATAGTAATACAGACGAAAATAACCGTCATTTTTATCGTTCCGGTCAAATATTGCAGCACAAATATTATTAACATCTTTAATATGTGAATGCTGGCAAATGACCACGGCATAAACGGATAATCAACGTCTAGCTGTGCATTAAACGATCTGAATGCACTCCGCTGCGCGTCCGGTGGTTCTTCGCCTCCACGTCTTGCATTCAAATCGTTTAATGCACAGCTAGACGTTGATTATCCCTTACATATTTTATAATTAATTTCATAATTCCCCCAAAACAATTTGAATTCTGCCATCACTCACCCTTAAGATGCTCCAAACCATCTAAGACTTTCGTTCATCTTCGAAAGAAAAGCGGAGATATTTTAATGAAATCTGAGAGATTTATGTTCCTCCGATGAAAAGATTCATCAAAGATGTTCACGTTTCAAAAAGTTAATCGCAAAAAACATCGCCAAAGTAATCCATATGAATTGCGTTTCCTCCAAGCGCCCTAAAGAGACACGATCGCTCTAGTCTATATAATACTGTTTAAATTTATTCACATTCAAGGGACATTCGCACGCACATCATATTTGATTTACGAAGCTCTCTGCTGCGAGCTCATTATCATACGAACCAATCAGAGCCGTCCAATGGCTCTGGAACCAATCAGGTTCAGTCTGTGTTGTTTGAATTTAAACACAAATAAACGTGTTTTTTTTTTTTTTTTTTTTTTTTTTTTCTCATTAAATTGGCTTGAAAAATCCTGTCATCCACACATTCTCGACGTCATCATCCATGGCCTGTAAATACTTCATTGGTATCAGATATGATGTTGAAATCCTTGTGGGAATTTCAGAAATATATATTAGAAAATAAAGGCGTCAAGCTTGAACAAGTTTATAAACACCTAGCTTATTACAATTAATGTATCATGTAATGAACAACAGCCTAATAAACCAAAGTAGCATAACCCATATTAAACAACATATTTTAAATACTGCAATGGTTAATAATATTTGACAAAGGTTTGTCCATTGTAAATGTAAAAAATGTTTTTCAAAATATCGTACTTTTCCAAATATTAAAATTATAAATACATAAATATTTAAAATATAACCATGTGTAGGCCTACTGCAATATAAAGTACATTAAAAGTTATGTAAGAGTAACATAAGTGTGTTTTCTGTAAATACACTAAAACATCACTAAAAGTATGCTTGTGTTTAGCATATTCCTTAAAAGTGTAACTAAGAATATATTTATTAACATAGTATTTCTACTATACTTTTTAGAAATATAGTTATAGTGTGCTTGTGTTTAGCATATTCCTTAAAAGTGTAATTAAGCATATATTTATTACCAAAGTACTTCTAGCATACTTTTTAGAAATATATTAAAATGCAATTCAGTATATTTTTAATGCACTTCAAATAAGCATGTTGGGAATACAAATGTATTATAAACATACTACTTGAATTTCAAGTATATTTTTAATACATTTAATACTACGTCTTTTTCACCTGGGTACATGTCAATGTGACCATCGAACTGTGAACATGTGAAATGTATTTATATTATATTTACATGACCATTCTATATTGTGAATATAGTTAAAGCTAAATGCGATGATATACAGTAAGATTTTTAGATAGGAAAATTTAAAAGAGAACTCTTTTGATGCACTCTCAGAAATAAAGATACAAAAGATGTCACTGGGGCGGTACCTTTTCAAAAGTGACATGTTTGTACCTAAACAGTCCATTTTGGTACCTAAATGTACATATCAGTACTTAAAGTGTACATATTAGAACTTAACTGGTACAAAAGTGTACCTTTTGACAAAGTACAGCCACAGTGACAGCTTTTGTACCTTTACTTCTGAGAGTGTGTGATGACAGGCAAACTTTAATCAACAGGCAAACTTTTATTGAGACAAGTCAAAATGTTAAAACATTTAATGCAAATAACCAAATAAGAAAGAAATAAAAAAAGAAAAGCAACAAAAGAACGAAAACAAACCACGGATGGCCACAGGTTTCCTAGAAAGTGAAGACAGATTTGATTTTTTAATTTATTTATTTTATTTATTTTTTTATTTTTATTATTAACAATATCAGAAAGAAACAGATACATATTAGAACAAGAACATAAACAGATGGAAGATACAGTACACATTAAAAGGCAATTAAATAAGTTTTTTTAAATCAATAAATACATTGTATACAGTCATACAATTATTTTACAATCATAAAAAAATACAACTTATTATTTTTTTTTTTATTCATTTTTTTTTTTTTTAATATAAGATTGGATGTTTTTAAGGCTTTTTTCTTGGAGGAGATTATTTGAAGTGATAAGTAAAGTAAAAGTAAATCAGAAGTGAATATTTTACAATTAGGTTTAAACTTAAGGCAGCTCCTTTGTGAATGTGGAATTTTCCCATCACACAAATAAAGTCCAGGTCATCCTCCGGCTCCCTAATGTCAGAAACCACCGAACTTAACTGGAGAAATGTTACATAGACGACAGAATACAAGAAGAAAAGATGCTGACATTTGAAGACAGCATTGTTTAGTTTAAGGACAGAAATAGAATAAATGTGAGAGAGATTCTTCCTCTTCTTGGCAAAAAGAGCAGAGTGGAGAAAGATTTTGTTTGAACTGACTTACATATTTGTTGCAGGGGTAATAACAATAAATAATTTTAAAATTAACTTTTTATTTTATTATTAAACAAACATTTGTTTGGCACTGTCCAAACCTTCTGAAAGTTAACATTTGCCAACCACTTTCAATAAGCTTTAAAAGACGAAGCATTATTAGCAGTTACAAAGATTCGTTTAATAAGTACACTTATTGTCCATAATATGCATTCTTTTAAAGCCTCAAAAAGCAAGTCCTTACTGTGATCCCAGAAAACCTTATAAAATTCAAAAGGTAGGCCATTAGAGTGAGGAGATTTGTTTTACAGGGCACTTTGATATTACACCATCCAATTCGTTCATTGTTAGTGGCACATCACAAACTGATTTATTACTTTCTGAAATTTGAGGAATAAAGGGAGTTACTTTATCAAAAAAGGAATCAGCTGCAAGGTTATCAAACGCAGAAGAATATAATTTTTGATAAAAATTAAAAACAAATTGAGATATCCGCGTTTTAGAAGAGGAAATGGAGCCATCAATTTGAAGGGAATGAATTGACCTTTTTCATCCATGTTGTTTTTCAAGATTAAAAAAATAAGCATTTTTTTTTTTTTTTTTTTCAATTTCAAGCCATTTGGCTCTAGATCTTACAAAAGCTCCCTTTGCTTTTTCAAAATACAAGGAATTTAATTCCTCTTGTGAAGAAAATAGCCTCTTTGACTAGTGCATCTTTCAGCCTATATTTAGTATGACATACTTAAGTACTTAAAATACTTAAGAACTTGTACTCAAGTTGTTTTGGAATTGGTGACTTGTAACTTGTAGTGGAGTAATTTTCACTGTAAGGTATCTGTACTTTTACTCAAGTATGGTTTTCCGGTACTCTTTACACCTCTGGCATTTACCTGAATATTTTTTTACCTTCTACGTATGTGAAATCACCCCTAAAACCTGTCCTTTTCCCTTCATCGCTTGCTTGTTTCACTACAGGCCACAGTTTGTTGCATTCCTCTTTCATGTTCAATGACAAGTCCTCCAGTCAGGAGATTTAGCATTTTTCCAGATATTGTCTCTTACGCCGGTTTCACACCGCAAGCGTGAGCGGCGCGTGAACAGCGCGTATTTTTTTCGGCGCCCATGTTAACAAATGAGTGCATTCACACCGGCAGCAGGAGCGTCGCGTGAGCGGCGCTGCAGCGATGGTTTCGGCGCCGAGTCTATTTTTGCTGCGCCGCTTACGCTCAATTAAAGTGACAGCACACTTTTGATGGACAAAATAAATATGATTTCACACAAAACGTGCTAAAAATGCACAGAATAAGTATGTCTAGTGTGTTTTAAGACGAACTGGAATATGTCAGGAAAGAAAATGAACAATCAAAAATATGATAAATAAGATTTACCCATTGTTTTTCATTTTTAATTGCCATAAGCAAATTATATCTTAAAGCATTTTATCAAACTCACAACGAACAATTCATCTTTCTCAGGTTACAATCGAGTATATATATATAGTAGTCCTACATAGGAAAGTCATTATTGACAGCTTCTATAAGAAATGGAGATTATGGGTAAAAGTATATATTATTTAAAAAATAAAAACGCTATAAACAGCACTTTCTATATTTGAGTGTGACTGAAACAACATGTTAGGAGCTGTTTTTGTTGTTTACCATTTACAAGCCAATCCCCAAGACTTCAAAACTTTCAAGTTTATAACTGACCAACTTCTAAAACAAATTTTTAGTTGTCTTTGTAAAGAAATATGTGACGCTGAACAAACGCTTCCAGTGTGAATACTCTGGCGAGTTTGCAGCTGCAGCAAAGCTGTGGTTACGCTGAAGCGCTGCTCACGCGCCGCTCACGCTAGCGGTGTGAAACGGGCGTTACGCTGCATGAGGTAAATTGGACAATGATGCGACGAGAACAATCTGTAGCAGATTTGGGACCAAGTCTGTGTACAATGTCCACTGAATTTGCAAGAGATGCGGCGGATTCCGGTGAAACATTTCCAAAGATTTCCAGGATTACTTTTTTACATTCTCATTGTTAGATTCAGAGACACCTGCAACACGCATATTCCATCTCCGTTTGTATTCATCCAGTTCCAAGCATGACTGCTGAAGAGATTCATTTTTTTTTTCGACAGGGAAGAAACCATGTTCTCCAGAGACGCAACTCTTTTATTAACGTCTTCGATTTCCTTGCTGTAATAACTTGAAGAGGCATGAGATCTGTTCAAGATTGCATTTTACTCCGCAGAATGCATCAATAAGCAGTACACTCTATCACATCACAGGTGGAGTCAATTTGCGCACACACTAAGTTCTTCTCTGCTGCTTTTTAAGCAAAACAGCATTAGCCTGCCCTCTACAGGTCATCTCAACAACTGATGCTTCATTGTCACTCTACAACATCTCTTTCCCCCCAAGCTTACATAATCACAATGCTATTTCTCTCCACAAACATATAACTACAATACCATTACAAATAGCATCACAGTTCACAATTACATAAATAAAAAAATAGCCTCATCGTTTACAATTCATTTTTCTCTCTCTTTTTTTTAAATCTTCAATTCACATTCCATATTACTTCAGTTCATAATCTTTCAAATGAGTAGGCAACTTCTTGGTTCTTTGTGACCGTCTCATAATTACAGCAGGACTAGCAGGTTTGTTAATTTCAGTGAATGTCTCGGAATGTTGAGAGAAATCCCCAGGTACTTCAGAGTGATTAGTTTTACTAGAAACGTCCTCAGTCCCTGTTTCCTCAGTCTCTTTAGCAACTACACGTGTCGGGTTTCCAGGAATGTCGAAATCAGAGAATTTACAATCCATTCCCTCCTCTGAAGTGTTCTCAAGCAATTTCTGTCAGCCATGAATCTGATGCACATGCCGTCGAACCACTCGCCATCGCCCAGCATTACTTTATAAGAAAGTGGTCCAGTCACAGTCGCTATATGCCCCAGAATCCAATTAGGTCCATAAGTGAAGCTCCGAGTAAGTACTGGATCTCCAACACAAAAACTCTGTCCATGAGCCTTTTTATCATGATGGACTTTTTGCTTTTGTTATTTTTCATGAATCTTCCTTGTCAAATCAGGATGTATAAAGTCCAACGTAACTTCCGTCATGTAATATGTCAGCTGGAGAGAGCCCTGTAGTGCTCTGGGGAGTGATCCTGTAACTGAATAATACTCGAGACAATTTAGTTGCATTTGTTCTATCAACACTTTTTTTTAGCATGGTTTTATCAATTTGGACAGCTCGTTCCACTATACCATTACTAGAAGCATGGTAAGGTGCAGAAGTAACATGCCGTACATTTTTACTAAGAAACTCTTTGAATTCAACATTAATAAAGCAAGCACCACTATCTGACACAATCAGTTCGGGTAATCCATGGTTACTGAAGCTATTCCGCAAACATTCAATAGTGGAAGCAGATGTGGCTGAATTCACTGGATACACGTCCATCCATTTTAAATGTGCATCAATGAAAACAAAGAACATTTTTCCCCAAAACGGTCCTGCATAATCCACATGCAATCGTTGCCATGGTTTATCAGGTCAATTCCAAGGATGCAGTGGGGCAACAGCTGGAGCATTTATATGCTCCTGGTATATACAACAGGTTGCCATGATCTTTGTCAGTCTTATAGATGATGTTGCTCTCATGCAGGGTCACAGCCATTCGCTGGATTCTAGGAGAGGACATTTGGGGAACAGCTTTTAACTCGTTAAATAAAAGACAACAAGGGTTTATGGTCCGTAACGATGGTAAATTTTCAACCATACAAATACTTATGGAAGCGCTGCAAGCCAAAAATTACAGCCAGCCCTTCTTTGTCCAACTGTGACTAATTCCACTCAGCTCGATTCAATGTTTGTGACATAAATCCTATGAGTCTTTCGCTTCCATCAGGCATCTTATGTGACAGAACTACACCTCAGCCATAAGGAGAAGCATTACATGATAAAATCGCATCCTTATGGGGGTCATAATGGACCAGAACTTGCATGGAGTAAATCATTTTTTAGACTGAGCAAAAGCAGCCTCTTGTTCCCCGTCCCAGTTCCATTTTGTATCTTTTCGCAGCAACTTGTGCACAGGGGCTAAAACAGTAGACAGGTTGGGCAAGAACTTATTGTAATAATTTAAAAGTCCTAAATAAGCCTTACATTTTTTTGGCGAGGGTGCATTTTGAATAGCTGTCACCTCTTCTGGTGCGAGATGGAGGCCTATCTCATCCACTTTATGACCTAAGAACACAATCTCTTTTTCCATGAAGGTACATTTACTCCGTTTCAACCGCTTCCTGCAATCTATCCAATACTCCAGCAAGAGTTTGGAGATGTTCTTCATCATTACAACCGGTTACCAGGATATCATCAAGGAAAACTGCCACATGCGGAAGACCCTGTAGTACCCCTCAATGGTCCGTTGGAAGATGGTGGGGCTAGAAAAGACTCCAAAAGGTAAAACAGCCCTTTGTGGATATTCACTGTGACATATTTCCTGGACTCTGAATCTAATGCAATCTGGTTATAAGCATGGCTCATATCCAATTTTGTGAACTTCTATCCCCACAACAAAGTTGCAAACAAATCTTCTATCCGAGGAATGGGGTACTGTTCCAACTTCGAAACTCTGTTTACTGTTAGTTTGTAGTCACCACATAAATGTACAGTATTATCAGACTTTAGAACAGGTACTTACTGGTGCAGCCCATTCATTTTAGCAGGTTCTACAATGTTTTCTCTTAAAGGGATAGTTCATCCAAAAATGAAAATTTGTTGTTTATCTGCTTACTCCCAGGGCAACCAAGATGTAGATGACTTTTTTCTTCAGTAGAACACAAACGAAGGTTTTTAACTCAAACCGTTGCAGTCTGTCAGTCCTATAATGCAAGTCACTGGGCACACAATCTTTGAGAGTAAAAGAAAAAAAAAAACATGCACTAACAAATCCAAATTAAACCCTGCTGCTCGTGATGATACATTGATGTCCTAAGACACAAAACGATCGGTTTGTGCGAGAAACTGAACAGCATTTATACTATTTTTTACCTCTAATACAGGCAATGTCCAACTGCCCTGAGCGCGTGCAGAGCACATACAGATGCCACGCACCGGATGCCGTGCATGCACTCAGGGCACCTACATCTACACCTACACTTTCAAAATTTCTGTTTCTTGCAAACTGTACACTGTAAAAATACCTTCTTCATCAGATGCAGATGCAATTTTTTTTATCTCTGCTGACATAATGCATTCTCTGTCTTTCTCTCTTACGTCTTCCACCCCCTTTAAAGTTGGGTTCCCCAAGGGAAGTTTTTGATCTACATACTTTCATTATGTGTCCTTGTTTTCCACATTTATGCCATTTCTCAGAAGCAAATCTACATCTGTTAGCCCAATGTTGCAAACGTTTCCATTGCTTGGGCTATTTTTAATGCCTTCTCAAATGTTAAATCTGTTTCTGCCAATAGTCTACGTTGAATACGGTCATCATTTATGCCACATGCCAGTCCATCCCGAAGCATTTCTGTCAATTTTTCTCCAGAATTACAATCATGAGCCAATTTCCTCAATACTGCTACATAATCAAGCACAGTTCCCCCCTCTTCTCTTGATTTTGAATTGAATTTAAATCATTGTACAATTTCACTGGGCTTTGGGTTGAAATGCTCTTTAAGCAAGTCCACTAATTCATCAAACGTCTTTGTGCCGGATTTAACCGGGCTTAATACATTTCTCAGTAGACTGCATGTTTGACTTCCCACAGAGCTCAACAATATAGCTTTCTGCTTGGCTATTTCAGTAATCTCATTTGCCTCGAAGAAATGTTGCAATATTTCACAATATTCTTCCCAAGACTGGGACTGACTATCAAATGGTGTTCCTACCAGATTGCCCATCTTCTTTTCCAAAGCTCCAGCTCATAGAGATGCAAGTGACAAACACGTGAGAATCATAACAGAATCATTATTAACCCAGGTTCTTCGGGGCCTAATCTCTCCTCTGCCAGTCTGGGTCTCACATGCTCACAACAAAAGAAACAGAAGGCAATAACAAGAGTATTAGATCTGAAGTAAATGGTAACCGTGCATCCTTGAAAGGGAAAACCCAGCCTATTACAGCCAAGACATTTACAATATAAAACACATCAATAAAATAAAACACACTTGCAATAAATACTACACATAATTTAAAAACATAAACGCTTCCTTTATATTAAACACAATACCTCAAACGTTCATTATTTTCGACTGTGACACTCAGGCAACAGTCAGTCAGGCAATAATCCAGCCACAACGCTAAAAACAGAAGAGAATAATATAATTAAAACATACTCATAAGAACGAGTTCATCAAATTACGAAACTACCTCCTAAAACGGTGCATAATTTGATCAGTTCTCGACGAAGCTCTGCCGACAGTATTTAACATAACTACTTTTGAAGTGCTAAAGCTGCGGCATCAACTCATACACAATCAAAGTAGTGAGGAAGTGAAAGAGCGCATCTCACAAACAAACCTCACTAGTACCTTCTTCTTCCTCTTCTTTTCATTTAGAGGCGGTTGGCAAACCAACTTATAGTCTATAGTGCATTTCCGCCTACTGAGAAGGAGTAGGCTATGGAGCTTCAATGAGGAGTGTAACAATGAATAAATAATAATAACTAAATAATTTTAATTAAATTTGTGACATTTACAAATTCTAATATCTTAAAAACTTGTGATAAATTTCTTAATAAATTCTGAATTGACAAACCATTCTCCCTTGACTACAATTCTTTGAAGTTCTAACTCTGCTGCAAAGAGCGGAAGCGAAAGTGCAAACAAACTTCATACGTCTTTATATAGCGCTGGGGCTGCTCTGCTGGGACTTAAAAAACATGCCACATTACACGCTGATGCAAATCGGTGAATCGCTTACCGTCAATTTCTTAGTCACTTCTCAGCAACGGAGCGTTGATATAGTTGTTTCGCACTAGTACTCGCAGCTAACACAAAATAAAATTATTTATTTAAAACAAACGCTGAGTGGAGGACTCTCCAGGTGCCAGATGCTGGGCTTTAAAATAAACAGAAAACGCTTCACTCGCACACACACTTCAGTGAAATCCACACGCTGTGCACGAAGAATCTCCAAGCCCCCGCTCCTGGAAAGACTAAATTAATAACAAGACAAGAAATGCAAAAGAGAGGAGCCAACGACTAACAATAAAACTGAACAATTTAGGAAAAAAGAAAGTAACAATTGAATTTAATTGATTACAACATCAATCATGATAACAGTAATATAGGATATGCAGTATAAAGCAGATGTAGCAATGCACAAAAAGAAAGAAAACAACAAAATAGTCGTAATAATAATAACAACAACAACGTTTTTAAACATTGTTAAACAACAATATTTTAGTTAAAGTTATGTTTTGCTAGAGTTGATTTGACAAAATAAGAATTCAGAGATATTGTCATATTTTCATTTGAGTGTACATTTTGAAAGAATCATTGCTCAGTTAATTAGAGTTTTTTGTTTTTGTTTTGTTTAAACCATCAAACTGAATAAATAAATAAATAAATAAATAAGCGAAGCATAACAGTTTCCATTGGGTCACCTGCCTTGAACTCTGTTGATGTGAATGTGACAGTGGCGCCCTCTGCTGCCTCAATAATGTCATAAAGACCTCTAAAACAAAAGTTAGATCAACATAATGTTTGATATAGACACGATAAAGGGGAACTTACTGTGTCATTGTTATTTATAATGTGTGACCATTGAATTCTGCTATTATTTATTCACTGTTAAGTTTCTCCAAACAGGTATGACACTGATATTATAATCTGATATTATAGATTTGGGCCCGTATTCCCAAAACATTTTATCTTACCACCAAGAGTTCTCCTAAATAGCAGTAAAAGTTTTTAGCTAAGAGTTTTCTGTTAAAACCTATTCACAAAGCTCCTGAGACAAAGTTTTACTAAGGAATAGAGAGAAGTCTTAAGCTCAGAGTAAGAGTGGGGTTGACCTCGTTGCTATGGATGATGTCAGCATGCTTATTAACTATGCACGCAGTGATTGGCTGACAGTCTCTGTCAGAGATTTATTCATAAAAGTTGTTTGCACCGCGCTCTTCCGTCGCTTGATCATTTCGTTTAGGTGCGTTAATCTATTAAATCACTTATTATACAAAACCATGATCCGCACTCATGTGAGCAGTGAGCCGAAAGGTTTGTGTCTGTGTCCTATTGGTGATAAATGTAGAATAAAACGAAAAGAAAAGACTGTTTCATATGAGTGCGGATCATGGTTTTGTATAATAAGAGATTGATTCATAGAAGTATTGTAGATACCGATTTTATGTTGCCATATTCAAATAAAGATTTTAAAATGCAGGCTAAGTGTCTCTAATTAAACAAGTAGCCTATAAGTTTAGCTAATTGTCAGCATCTTACATGTGTGCTTCTCGTAATTAGTGAATATGCATATAATCAGCCTTTTAATTAACAGAGTAGAATAATCATGGCTGATAGTAAGTACATGCAAACGTAAAAGAAAACCAAACTGGACGCAAGAACAGCTGTTACTTCTTGACCAACATTTAAATGAAAACAAGGATTTTCAATCAAAGGAAAATTTTGGAGTTGGGATGACCTCCAAAACCAAAAAAAAAAAAAAAAGATGCGTGGGAAAACATGTGCAAATAAGTGCAGCGTGTTTCTAAAATGTTTACGTTCTGACTTGCCGGTGTTCCGACAATCTGTGCTACCTCTCAGAATGAGCTACCCGTACCCAATGCGCATGCGCAGTACCCTACTACAGTTGGAAATCCTCTATCTGAAGACCCGCCCATAAATTTGAGCTACCCTGTCGGAGTTGTGAGCGAGCGCGTAAGTAAAAATCAATTTAGCTTAATTAAAGTTGTGTTTTTGGGTTAAATTGAATCTCTCCCAGTAAATATGTTATAATTTCTTCATTGTCTAATAATTTATAACAACAAAAACGAGTTTTCTAACGTTTTCACGAAGGTGCTTTTTCAAAAAAGCATGTGGTTTTGACAAGTCCTTGATTTACTAAATAAAATTTGTCTTTGTCTTACTAAATAAAATACTTTTTCACTGTATGTCGAATCTTTTACATTAAATATGTGATATTTTGTTCATTCTGATAGACATGTATAGCTGACAAGTTTTGCTACCTCTGTTTCTCCATTTATTATCATTTATTAAGATGGTAGTTCATTCTGATAGACGTTTATAGCTGACAAGTTGTGCTACCTCTGTTTCTCCATCATTTATTAAGATGGTAGTTCATTCTGATAAAGAAGCTCATGTCGTTAGATTTGCACAACAGCTTGAACTACTGGTAGCACATCCTGAGCGGGTAGGACAGATCGTCAGAACACCGGCAACAGCTATTTTAGCCCTGCTGAAAAAAAATAATAAATAAATAAAAAATAGAAACCAGCACAGAATTAATAATGGTTTTACTACTGGTTATAATGGGAACAAGCCACCTTCTATTGGTGGCTTGTTAAAACCACTAAATCCGAATGGAACATGTCCCAAATCACACTACCAGAAACCATTTTTTTGAGGGTTTTAATGGTTAAAAGTTGATGATTTGTTATTTTTGAAACAGTATTTGTAGTGGAAACCATTAGAATTTTCTGTGATCGTGGTGTTTTTTTTTTTTTTTTTTTTTTTTTTTCAGCAGGGAGAGTTTGGAGTCCTCTTCACTACTCCTAAAATGTTGCACAGATTTAGGAGCTAGTTTTAGCGCTGAAACACTTTGTGAAATACTCTTAGAGCAAAAAACAAAAACAAAAAAACAAATAGGAATCCTAAATTTAGGATTGACATGCCCATTATTTTTAAGATTTTCTCCTAATTCTGTTAAGATATGCCTTAAGATATGCAATTCATTGCAACTAAATGTTCCACAAAAGCCTGCTATGTTACATTTGACATTTACATTAACATGAAAAAAAGTAAAAAGAAGTTTTAATTTTGAATATAGAAATGGTTTGTGAATAATCAAGTAAATTCAAGTTGCTTCAGTCCAGTTTCTTAAATTTAGTTTATAAAAATCATTAAAGATTTCTGAACAAAAAAGACTTTACTTGATTTAAAAAAGTATAAACTATCAATCAGAGAACAGAAGGCATGAAGCAGATTGTGTACAACAAGATTTTCAGCAAAGTTTTGGTCATATTGATCATTTATAGGAAACAATTTGTGAATTAAATATGATACTGTATACGGGCTATTTTCATGAATAGGCATATATTTATTGTTCAACAGAATTTTACAAAGAATTCAATTTGTTAATTTATACCCCCCAAGAGGCAATATGTCCTGGTGGATACAAACCTTAAAATCAAAAATAAAAGTCACATTTAAAAACAATAAATAAATAATAATAATGAAATTGTATTTTCTGTGTCCCAAGAAGATGGAAAATAGCAATAAATTAATTTCCTAATTACTCTTTATGGTGTTTCCCTTTTTAGGGTTAAGGAAGGCAATTCTAGTGTTTAGGAGTAGAATGTGAAAAAGGCTTTACTGGACTTTGACATATTGGGTACTAGTCCAGAGTTTTGTGATATTATTTAGCTTATTTAAATCATTTCTGAAGGATCATGTGACACTGAAGACTGGAGTACTGATGCTGAAAATTCAGCTTTGATTACAGCAATAAATTATATTTTAAAATCTCTACCTCACGTTTGGGTATCAAAACCTTCTTAAAATACCTTTAATAAAGAAGTGTAAGAGAATCACGGTAATATAGGCAAACATGTTGTGAAGAAGTGAATATGAAGTGATTTAATGAGATTTCTCAGTTTAACGGTGTTCCCTACATCTCTGTCAGCAGCTCCCTTCGATAGAAGACTTCTCTTCTGGTGTAGAGAGGTTATTTTATCGCTCCTAAAAAGAAAAAAAAAAGTATCAATATTTGTTTACCATGGAAGATCAAAACACGTTTGAACTTGATTCATTTAATTCATGGTCTTTGTAAGTGAGGTCACGATTAACAGTGCATTGCATATTTTAGGCTAAATGAATAAATTAAATAAATTAGCCTGAAGCCCGTCTTTTTTTCCCCTTGAGAATGAATGAATCACATTTGTCCGTGTTTCACTCCGTCTCGAATCGCGCTTAACGGAAAGCGCTTGAGAAACAGTGGCTCTTTAGTGGCTCCGTACGCTTTTTTTTTTTTTTTAGTCTGGAGCAAGAGACTAAAAAACGACAATTCAGGCTACATGATTCGACTGATTTTTATCTAGAGAGGGTAACAGCATACCGTGTTAAAATAAATGATCATTCATGTGTTCATAACCGCTAGCTAAATTCAAAAACGAAACTAAAATTAAATATTCTTTGAGAGCAAGGGGGTCCCCTGGTGTTTTGGGGGCCCTTCCCAGCTTGCGTATTTTGCGGATAGTGAGGATTGGCTTTGCCTCACTGACTTGATAAATATATCTATAGAAAACTTTGAATTACTATTTTAAAAAGAAATAATTCAAATCGAAAACAAAAACTCTTTCATTATAAAATCCCTAAAGATGCATTTCTCTCTAAAGGCGCATCCAATGAGGAGATGGCGAGTCAATGTCACTTTATTTATAAAGCACTATTTAAAACAACAAATGTTGATGTGCTGTAGACATAGACGATTAATCAATACATTAAAACAAATAAAATAAAACCGAACACCCAAAGGTGCATGCCAAATATAACATGACTCTATGTCATTTGTTAAAAGCTATTTCAAACAAATAAGACTTCAGTTTTGATTTAAAATTACCTACAGTTCTAGCAGTTCTGATACTATTACACATTTTTGGCGCGGCTACTGCAAAAGCCCGGTCTCCCCTGAGTTTTAGTTTTGTTCTTGGCCCCACTAATATTCCCTGATTTTATGATCTCAAGGACTTCCCTGGGTCATATTCCGACAAAAGATCAGTAAGGTAAGAAGGTGCCAAGCCGTTTAGAGCTTTATAAACCATTAAAGGGACATTAAAGTCAATTCTGTAGCGGACCGGCAACCAATGTAAAGATATTAACGTCGATGTGATGTATTAAATTTTTTTTTAACCCCAGTCAGGAGTCTGGCCGCTGCATTCTGAACCATTTGAAGTCTAGAAAGCGAGCCTTGGGTTATCCCTATATAAAATAAGGCCGAGATTAAAAATTGATTTTTTTTTTTTTTTTTGGATTCAGTGTGCCCAAATACGATAATAAAGCTCCGCGCGTATATGGGCACAATAAAAGGAGATAAGCTAAATGAGCCGAGGCTTGCAGACCTCTACTGTTAGAGTGAATGAAGTTTATTCAGCAAGCAGGAGAAGTGTTTCTGCGTATTGTGCTACAGTAGACAGGGCCGGAGCGGGACTCATGTCATGCCTTGGATGATTTAGATGCGTTCCGTGTATCTTTCATAAGCGACGCTTTTGATGCCTTAAATACGGGACGATTCCGTGTTATACAGAAGGGTTAGCAGCCCTATCATTAACCTGCAGGCTGCGCTCTGAGAGTGGGGCCGCGAGAGAATAATAAATAAAAAGAGTGTGGCTGCTGTGAGAGTAACACCGGCCCTCGCTGCCAAAAAAAAAAACAGACCGGCCCACCGGGAATCTTCCCGGTGCTCCCGATTAGCCAGTCCGGGCCTGGGTGTTTCTCTCAAGGTCTGTATTGTCGGAAAGCAGCTTAAGCTCATGTGAGATAATGTGGATTTGTTCAGTGCTGTGGGTGAATTAGGCCCATCAGACAACAAAGAACAGTACTTTACTGCGAAACACAAAAGTGAAAAGAGAGATAAACACTGCTTTACTTTCTTGGTTTTATAAGATTGGACTTGTGGTCTGTCTGGAGATGGTGAAGGGACGATCAGCGCTTCGAGGGACAAATGCTGTAAACTTGATTTTATGATCTGATTTACGGTTTTTATCTGCTGCACCTCACTTTCCAGCTGCTTTGCCATCAGGCCTCCAGAAAACCAATCCACAACAAGATCCAGTCTAATGTCAGAAAAAGAAAACATGAAACACAGCTGTGACATTATTTACCCAGAGTACAGCCGTTTGCCAAGGGATTTTTTCATGCTGAGATTTAATCATCGAAGGTCATCAGTAAGCACTGATTAATGAACTAAGATCGCCTGTATTTGTAATATTTTATGCATTTTATAATTATTGCAGTGCTTGAGGAATTTCAGTGTTTGTATCAGCGGCTGTTAAGATTCATATTGAGGAATATGTAATCTGTTTATATATAATATGTAAAGCATTGCTCTCAGTGATGTTTTAAAGTAGCACATTACTATCTAATGTAAACATGATGGAAATTTACTATCGGTACAATTTTTATTTTTATTTATTTGTTGATTAAACTTTAAAGGTGTTGTGTGCAAATTTATTTTTTTATAGCCTACTTAGTGATCAAAGCTGTTCCTATTGAGCAGAATAGACGACAGCAAAAGATCCAAGAATGTGATGCAAATGAAAAGGAAAACGGTATGCATTTTGCATTTTCCTGTTAATTATTTAATCTTGACAAACCATGCAATGCATTTATTAAAAATACTCCAGTCCAGATCACCAGTTTTATTATTAGTCAACTGTTTTAATCAGAAATATCCTGTGGTCAAATGTAATTTTCAGTGTGTGTCAGGGTATGTTCTTGTTATTTTGTCGTCTTATACATGTTTTATTGAATGATAAATGAACACATTCCTGTTCAATCCTGCAAGCTGTTGCTGACTCCTGTCAGAGCTTTAAATATGAGTCAAAATCAGCACCTTTACAGAATTATTTGTGTATTTTTGTAGGTTTACTTAAGCCTTTTTTGTGTAAACCATTTGTATCATGCTTTAGAGCTGTGTGTTACAGTTGATCCGACCACTAGACGGTGCTAGAGCATTATTTCAGAAATGTATTTAGTGGTCAATGAAAATGTGGATTTAGTTTTACTCAGCTGTTCTTACTACCAGCTTCATGTGTTTTGCCACTTTTTATTTCTTTATTTTATTTTAATGAATGCACTGTCAGGGGCCTCCAGAAGTCCAGGGCCGACACTGAGAATCAGTAAATAAACGGCGCAGAAATCTGACTTGTTACACACAATAGATTTACAGCCCTTGCGTTTGTTGAAGACAATATATATATATATATATATATATATATATATATATATATATATATATATATATATATATATATATATATATATATATAGATGCAAAGACATCAAGATATAAATCTAGATTAAAAAAATGGTCCAAATGTAATTGGGTAAAGATGGGTTATGGTAATATTTTATACAGCCATGTAAACATTAAAGAGACAAACTAACTCCATATAGATTTTGTGTGTTATGTATACTGGAAAAAATACTTTGAGTTAAAGCAACACTAAATAAGTTTAAATAAATGTTTTCGTTGACAACTAAATACATTTCTTTCTAAAATAATGCTCTAAAACATGTATAAGAAGATAAAATAACAAGAACATACCCTGACACACACTGAAAATTACATTTGACCACAGGACATTTCTGATTAAAACAGTTGACTAATATTAAATCTGGTGATCTGGACTGGAGTATTTTTAATAAATGCATTGCATGGTTTGTCAAGATTAAATAATTAACAGGAAAATGCAAAATGCATACCGTTTTCCTTTTCATTTGCATCACATTCTTGGATCTTTTGCTGTCGTCTATTCTGCTCAATAGGAACAGCTTTGATCACTAAGTAGGCTATAAAAAAATAAATTTGCACACAACACCTTTAAAGTTTAATCAATAAAAAAATAAAAAAATAAAATTGTACCGATAGTAAATTTCCATCATGTTTACATTAGATAGTAATGTGCTACTTTAAAACATCTTTGAGAGCAATGCTTTACATATTATATATAAACAGATTACATATTCCTCAATATGAATCTTAACAGCCGCTGATACAAACACTGAAATTCCTCAAGCACTGCAATAGCGATAAAATGCGTAAAATATTACAAATACAGGCAATCTTAGTTCATTAATCATTGCTTACTGATGACCTTAGATGATTAAATCTCAGCATGAAACAATCCCTTGGCAAACGACTGTACTCTGGGTAAATAATGTCACAGCTGTGTTTCATGTTTTCTTTTTCTGACATTAGACTGGATCTTGTTGTGGATTGGTTTTCTGGAGGCCTGATGGCAAAGCAGCTGGAAAGTGAGGTGCAGCAGATAAACACTGTAACTCCGATCATAAAATCAAGTTTACAGCATTTGTCCCTCGAAGCGCTGATCGTCCCTTCACCATCTCCAGACAGACCACAAATCCAATACAACACTTCTTAGAAAACAAAGAGAATAAAACAGAGTTTAGCTCTCATTTTGCAGTAACGTGCTGTTCTTTGTTGCATTAGCGTAGCCAGAAATTTTTAAGTGGGTGGCCCTACATAAACCTGGGTGGGCCAGGTGTGTATATGAAAACTGCATGTCAAATTGCCAACAAAAAATAGAGCACCAAGGTTCATTACACAGCACTTCTAAAGCAAGCATTAACATTAGTGATTTGTTATATTAATGTTCATTTCAAAATGTACTAATAGGACATTATTAAATTAAAAGTTGTATCTGTTAGCATTTGCCTGAGCTGGTTAACAAAGATGAATAAACATGGTAACAAACGTATTGCTAATGTTAATTAATGCATTAACTAACGTTAACTAAAGGAAGTATATTAAAAAGCATTACCTCAGTGTGAAACAACGGGGCTTCGCTGATGATTTCAAGTGTCTCTGTCAGTTCACGCACATCGAGGACCGCAGAAATGTGCGCAGTTGCAAATTATGCAGTTTGTCGTGGCGACCAGGATCTAGCATTGTATGGTCACCCTAACAATTAGTGTGTCCCGGCCTTAATATCACTATACTTAAGGCCGGGACACACCAAGCCGACATCAAAGAACTAGCGGCTACAAAAGCCTGTTGTCGCCTCGCGTCGAAAGCGTCGGACCGAAAATCTGCACTTGAACACACCGCACTGTCTACAGCCGACTGCAAACTGCGTTCTGCGCCTGCCGAGAGGAGTTAGCGGTCTATATCAGCAGCTATCAATAGTATGTATTCGGCATTTAAAGGGAGAAACCGAAACAAGGATATGCGCAGATATGCCAAACGTAAACAAAGCTGCGCTCCTGACCATTCGGTTATGTTGATAACTTTCTTCATTTTAAGCAGCTCATGTTGTTATGAAAATATTCGCATATTAGAATGCTTGGGTCAGATAACAACATTAGAACAGCCTGTGTCTGTGACACCTTCATTTATCCTACTTACTAACCTATCGCTTTCGATTTATTTCTCGGGCATTGACTCTTTCGCTAAACTGAACACCCAGAGTTCTCACTCGCGCCGACGGTCCCTGCTGCATTATAAGCTTTCTTTATCAATATAATAACACATTTTATTTGACTGTCTCATATTAGTCAAAACAAACTTCTGAAACGTCCTTTTCTAATGAGGGACGACAAAGATGGCTTCAAGAAATATTCTTAACACATTTGAACAATATCATTGCAAACAATGGCAGCCCGGTCTCATGAAAATACGTATAAATAATACGCCACAAAAAAAAAAAAAAAAAAAAAAAAAACGAAAACTCGTGGTATTGATACGCAAAAATGGACTTTAGCGTGTCTATGTTACGCGCATTTTTGGCGTGCATATAATACGCAGTTTTCGCGTGCATATGATCCGCAATTTGTTGGCGTGCATATGATACGCAGTTTTCGCGTACATATGATACGCATCTACACCACAACCCTAATCCTACCCATCAAGTAACATAGACACGCCAAAGTCCATTTTTGCGTATCAATACCACGAGCTTTCGTTTTTATTTGGCGTACTATTGTACGCACTTTCATGAGATCGGGTTGACAATGGATGTATAAACACATCACAAATATAATTTGAAAACAATGTTTTGTTTATAAAAGCTTTACATAATTAACATTCATTTTAATTCTAAACCACTGACCTGTGTGAGTGGACTTCAGAAGAGGAGCGTCCTGTCGGATGATTGTCATGGCCACATTCAAGACAGAATTTAATTTCAGTCTTGAATTCCACACCACGTTGGCTGTAATGCTGTGAAAGAGGAGATGAACGTCCTGAAGCTTTTATCGGGTCAGTCAGCGTCACACATTACTCACGCTCAAATGTCAGCCGGAAATGCTGAAATGTCAGACGGAAAGTCCCAGTGAATTGAACGAAATTCTCTGTTAGAAGCGTAGCGTGTTTACCCACCACGCAAATCATACAATTGCATGGCGAATTGACCCGAAGGGGACCCCCCTCCCCGGAACGCGACCCCGATTTCTCCAGAGTAGGAACCCGAGGGGGACCCCCACTCACTCAGAAAGTCAGTCTGTCTGTTTGCAGATTACTAGTTTGCACGTCAGTGGGTAACGTGGTTACGGATTTTCTGACTCAGAATACATTCTGGAAGACTGGAGAAAAAGCCCAGGACCGCGATTGGGTGAACCTCCACCCACCCCAGACTGCGATTACTACCTGCGCTTTTGGTGAATTGATGTGAATTAACCGCCCCAGGAGCGTTTGGATGACTCAGACGTAACCTAGGTGTGAAAACACCTTCAGTTTCTGTAAAAATTAGAAACTTTGTATGACACATACTTTATAGGCTACTGCCTACACTGTCAGGAAAAAAGGTATTGCGGAGGCACAATTTTGGCGGGAAAGCGCACCCCCACTGTTTTCCCCAAAATAACCACAAGATAAAATCAAGACAATTTTTTTATTGTAACTATGGACTGTGTTGACAGGAGTGATGTAGAAGTTTTCACCATGAAGCTTACACTGGTGATGTACAGGAGAGAAAACGGATTTTACAGTAAATTATCTAATTTTAAGCATTAGGGAAAAAAAGTGTTTTAAAGCTTGTTGTTTTGTAGAACATCACAGTTATGATATGAGAACAGTAGGGCCTGTAGACAGGGAGTACGTGTTATTTAATAAAAAAAAATATATAATTATATTTTCAGAATGACATTTTTTTTTTCTCAAATACTCTAAACTGTTTACTTTTAGTAAATAGCACTAAACGTGATTCGTTGTCTCCTAATCATAGGGGAAACACTTTAAGTGCTACACCATATCTTTAAAGATAGTGCAATATGGCACCTCAACTATACCACACAGAACCGCTGATTAACTAGTTGATTAAATAAAAATATTTGGATTTTATATTTAAAAATTACCTCAAGTTAGCATCAGATTCAGGTGTAGTTAGCTAGCCAGGTAGCATAAGCTACACTGATAAAAATGATTTTGTGGTGAAGTAAATACTACAGAAAAACAAATGTAATTTCTACATTAAATAATTTAGTTCAGGCAAGAATTAAATAAAATTAAATTAAAAAGTAAATTCAATATTAGTACTCAATTTAAACTTGTAGAATTTAAAGTTTGAACTTATAAGTATATTTTACTTGGAATTGTTTGTTATTTTTACAAATATTGTTTAAGTAAGTTCCCATCATGCACTTGGACATGAATAATTAATAAGATTTTTATTTATTTTTTTGCTGTTTTCTAGATGTATTTACACTGTTTTGTGGTTGCTTTTGTTGTTAGGTTAAGTAACTTGCTGTTTTGTGACATCTGGAGTTAATTTTTTACTCAAAATGACCCATTCTACTCTAATACACTATTCTGACCGATTGTCACCGTCATTGTGTATCATGTGCCAAGTATTCAGGTATCTGTGTTCATTCAGTTAATAACTATATTGAGTCAACATATTACCTTAAAATGAATAAGGAGCAGTCTACTTGCTTACATACGTGCTTGTAACATAACCACATGACTTTTTTTTTTTTCAGTGCTATGTTGCTTGAGTAAAGTTTACAAACCGTGATTGAGTGAAATGTACTTGAGTATTGTAGGGTAAACTTAAAATAATTAAGTAGAAATTACCCATCAAACTTAAATTTACTTATTTCCTTTACTGATTTTAGATAAATTAGTTAAGTAGATTTTACTTAATTCCTTATTTAAATTTTACTTAAAAAAATATTCGTGCAAAAACTCGCAAAAGAAAAATTAAGTAAATTTAATTTTTTTTTTTCAGTGTAACAAAATGTTTCAAATACGCTGTTATAATTTTGTAATTCATAATTATTGATAATATTATTTTAATTTTAAGCTAAAACTGCCTGTACTCTGATTTTGCTGTAGATGTTTAAAGCAGGGCCGTGCACAGGGTGTCTCGGCGGCTAGAGCCACTGCCTTTCTGCCCTCATTGGCTTCGGTGCCCCTCTCTCTCACCAATCCCTCCCACTATCACCGTAGCTCAAAGCGGTCTGTCACCGCTAAAGATCCACTGATTCCGTGAATCCGCTCCGTGTTTTCCCGCCGCTCCGCGGTATCACTCACGATCTGTGTGCCAGTAGAGGTATTACAACCAACAGGTAGAGGCGTTACAATCCACATTACAGTCAGTGGATTCGCTGAATTAGTAGTCTGGTAGTTTGTTTTTGTGTCAGTAATGATTTGTTTCTTGGTCTTCTAAAAGTGACAACAAAATATCCACGTTCTTAGAATTAGAATGTCTAATCAAATTATTGCACTTGATCAGATCATAAATAACACCAAATGTGCTGTTGTTGACACACTTTGTAGACCAAAAAGAAAGAGAGAGAGACTTTTTTTTTTTACTTTTAGGTCTTCTTTAATAATTCAATGAATACGTAAGAGACCTATATACATTTTTTAACAACAATAACAACAATTTAAACATACATATGGGCCTACTTACATTTTTACATACACAGACATTTCAGAGGGTTTTTACAGTAATTTACTGGCAACACTGTTGCCAGTAAGTTACTGTAATTAAGATTTACAGTAGCAAACTGCATTTGATTTACAGTTGAAAACTGTACTGTTTTACAGTAAAAAAAATCGTAATTTACTCCAATTCATCAGTATACTACTGTAATTCATTCATTATATTTGATTATTTTTTATATAGAATTCATTTTATTATTACTCTACATAGTGTTACGAGCCCCTTTTAGTAAGTCTAGGGGTAACAGGGGTGTAACAAAATAGTGGGGAGAGGCTGAGAGAACTGCCGTCTCCAAGTCCCAGGGCAGGTACACAAGAATGCTCAGTAACACCAGTTTTAAGGAAATAACCCAAAGGTATTTTATTTAACAGAATGTGGAAAAATACTTAAAAGGCTTCAGGAGGGGAAAAGGCCAAAACAACAAACAAAAAGTTCCTCTAACTAAGGTTAAGAAGTAACTTACCTATCAAAAGAAAAGTGAAATAATACAGAGATACTTCCCTGTCTTTCTCTCTAACTCAAAAACAGGAGAAAAAAAAAAGGTAATTTCTAAAGTAAATGGCATCCACCTCCCTACAAATATTTTCCACTTAAACAATTACAAAAAACAAAACAAAAAAACAACTGAAACCACTCTGCTACCGACACTTTTAACAACTTTACCTTAACACTACAGGTAAAGGAATCAACAAACACTAGTAATTAACAGCTCTGGGACTGGAAGATGGTAGCTGCAAGGATGGAACACCTCAGCCTCTCTCTCTCTGGGCTATAGCTCTGCAGGTTCTTTTATACTCCAGCTAACGAGCTCAAACAGGAGTCAGGTGGCACTCATTAGCCTGTCAAGCAGAGAGAGCAGGAGGAGCAAGAGAGACAGGAACATAGTATACACACAAAACACAATTGTTAGTCGAATACAAAATAGAATAACTTATGTCCCTATCGACGAAACACCCCACCACAAGTTTTTTTTTTCCACTCAAAGAGAAAAAAAACAAAAGTAACACGTATAGCTACTTAAATTCCAGTACTATTGGCCCTGGACAGCGCATCGGCAATCACATTTTCAGAGCCTTTCATATGACGAATGTCAAGGTTATATTCTTGAACAATTAATGCCCATCGCATCAAGCATTGTTTTGAGTTAGACATCTGGGCGAGGAAAGTTAAGGGGTTGTGATGGGTGTACACAAGAAGAGGAGTTGCGCTACCTCCTACGTTAACATCAAAGTGTTGAAGCGCAAGTAAGAGAGCAAGAGCCTCTTTCTCAATGGTACTATATTGCTTTTGATAGGATGTAAACTCCTTTGAAAAATAGGACACTGGATGATTAATACCATTTTCAGCTTCCTGTAATAACACTGCACCTGCCCCCGTGGCACTAGCATCCACTTGTAATTTGAAGGACCTTTCAAAGTTAGGGGCTAAGAGCACAGGTGCATTACACAACAGGTCTTTCACTGCATTTAAATCTAGGGAACATTCACAATCCCAGATGAACTTTCGGCTACTGCTTAAGAGATCAGTGAGTGGGGAAACTACTGCAGAGAATTTTCTGCAAAACCCTTGGTAGTAGCCTACCATACTGAGAAATCGGCGCAACTCATGCTTATTGCTGGGGGTAGGGAACTGTAAGACAACCTCCACTTTGGCAACAACAGGTCTCACACATCCCTGACCCACTTGTTTCCCCAGATAAGTAACTACTGCTTTTCCAAATTCACATTTGGCAGAATTTAAAGTTAGTGACGCTGCAGCCAACTTATCGATGTTTCGCCCACGTACTTGAATAGACAACAACATCATTGATGCAGACCTCACAATCTGTGACACCTGCTAGGACCCTCTGCATAAGGCGTTGAAAGGTAGCGGGGGCATTTCGCATCCCAAACGCTAGAACCTTGTACTGCATGAAATGATCTGGTGTCACAAATGCAGAAATTTCAGAGGCACGAGGAGTGAGAGGGACTTGCCAGTAGCCCTTAAGGAGGTCTAAATTCGACACAAAGTTAGCGGAGCCCACCCGGTCTACACAATCCTCTACTCGTGGTAATGGGAACGAGTCAGCTTTGGTGATTTTATTCACCTTGCGATAGTCTGTGCAGAACCGGAAAGATGAGTCTGGCTTGGGCACCAGTAAACAGGGGGAACTCAACGGGCTTTGACTGGGCACAGCAATATCATGACGTACCATATACTCCACCTCCTCCTTCATTATTGCACGTTTATTTGGGTTCACTCTGTAGGCATGCTGTTTAACTGGCAGAGAATCGCCCACATCAATATCATGGGTCAGCACTGAAGTTCTGCCTGGCACATCAGTAAACAGTGAAGGGTACTTGGTTATCAGCTGCAGAAGTTCTTTACGTTGGCAGTCTGTAAGATAGGGTAGAGTGTTAGGCAAGTCTTGCAGAATCACTGAATTTGAGAGCCTTCCACATGAGCTGACAGGAACTTTGTCTATCAAGCCATCCTCGGCAAGACAATAACTGGCAGTCGAGACAGCAGCTACAGGGGCAACACTTGTAGTAGAGCTGTAAGTTTCATCTCCACGGTTCAAATATCTTTTCAATATATTTATGTGACAGACGGGCTTATGTCTTTGCCGGTCTGGGGTTGCAATCACATAATCAGTGTCACTTAGTTTATTTTCAACAGTATATGGGCCTGAAAACTTTGCTGCAAACTCAGAACCCGGAACTGGTAAAAGGACAAGGACAAGGTCACCAGTGTTGAACTTACAGTTAACACTCTTTTTGTCAAAGTGAGGCTTCATTTTTATCTGGGTACCACTCAAATGCCTTCTTGCAATATCCCAGGCATGATGCAGGCGTTCTTTAAAGGAACTGACATATTCTGACAATGGCACAGGCGAATGAGTCTCAGAAAGCAGCTGTTCACTCAGCATTTTCATTGGGCCACGAACAGTGTGACCAAACACAAGGTCAGCAGGACTAAACCCGGTTGATACCTGCACAGACTCACGAGTGGCAAACAGAAGGAAGGGAAGCCCCTCATCCCACTCTCTCCCAGTTTCAACACGTATCATGGCTTTTAAGGTCTGATGATACCGCTCAAGAGCACCCTGCGACTCAGGATGATATGCACTTGACATGCGGTGCGACACTCCCATTTCAATTAACATTTGCGTGAATTTTTTTGAAGTAAAGTTTGATCCTTGATCTGTTTGGATCTCTTTGGTAACCCAAACGTGGTGCAAAACTTCACAAGAGCCTTAATCACAGCAGGGGACTTAATTGTGTGCAAAGGAACTGCTTCAGGGAACCTGGTTGCGGTACACATGATGGTCAGTACATACTGGTAACCCCTTTTGGTATTAGGCAGTGGACCCACACAGTCTAATATCAACCGTTCAAATGGTTCAGCCATCACAGGCACTGGGTGCAGAGGAGCAACGGGGACCTTCTGGTTTGGTTTTCCATACCTCTGACATATCCCACGAGTTCTGCAAAACTCTGCTATTGAGGATTTGCACCCTGGCCAAAAGAAGTACTTTGTTATACGGTGAAAGGTTTTATTGACACCCAAATGCCCTGCAAGTACATTTTCGTGGGCAAGCTTCAGCACTTGTGGACGATAAGCAGCAGGAAGGACGACTTGATGCACTTCACAGCAGTCAGAATCATCATCCTCTGGCTTCCATTTCCTCATTAACACCTCATTATCACAGTAGTAGGCAATTCTACTTTCGGACACTTTCTTACAGTCAAGGGCAACATCAAATCATGGGGTAAGAGATGGATCTGCCTTTTGTGCAGCAATTAACTGATCTCGGTCAACACCAAGAGTCTCATGTGGGTTGTTTAGATCAACCCCTTCCCCAATATCAGGCTTTACCATTAACTCACATTTGAGAGGTTCAGAGGGCACTTGTAAGAATGAATCAGTAAGATTTACAACGTCTTGAAACTTTTTGGACTGTGCTCGAGTCACTGCACACACAGGAAATGTAGATGAAAATTTTTGGGAAAGACTACGAGTATCATCAGCTTTACCATTGTTCCCTACAATAGGTCTGGGTAAAACTTGACCACCTGCCAGGTCATTTCCCAGTATGAGACCCACCCCTTCAAATGGTAACTGCTCCCGCACCCCGAGATTAACTAACCCATTCACAAGATCAGATTTTAAGTATACCTGATGGAGTGGAACACTATCACACCCCATCTCAATACCACGAATTAAAACTTTGCGAGAAGGGCAGTAATTCTTTTAGGACAAAGGACTGTGCTGAGCCAGTGTCTTGCAAAATCACAACAGGCTGATGCTCAGTGTCAGACAAGGAAACAGTACCAGAAAGGAGAAAAGGCTGCATAGACTCATCCTTAATTACTGACATAGTTTGCACCAATGCAGTCTTTTTAGTCTTAGCCTCAGCATTTTTCTTTTTCCAAGCCTGACACTCAGCAATCAAATGACCTTCGTCAAGGCAGTAAAAACAGGAACGTTTGTCTCTTCCACCTGGAGAGGCAGACTTTTTGTCCCGATTTCTGGTACTTTTTGACATATACAGAGATACACGCGACAAATCTCGGATAGTATTTTTATTAGCAAGCAGAACATTTGACGATCGGCCAGATGGAAACACATTCCAGTGCGTCAAAACAAATTCTTCTGCCAACACAGCAGCATCCAACAACGAAGTTACTTTTCGCTCATTTAAATGAATGACGACACCGTCGGGAAGACAGGTTTTAAAATCCTCCAGTAAGATCAACTCTTGCAACTGTTCAAAAGTAGTGGTTTTACTGGAGAGACGCCATTTTTCAAACAGTACTCTTTTCTCTCTCGCAAATTCCACATACTTCTGTCTCTCTGACTTTGCATGCCTTCGAAACTTTTGGCGATACGCCTCAGGGACCAGTTCATATGCTCGGAGAACGGCGGCTTTAAGGACTTCATAATCGAGAGACTGCTCAATTGGTAACTATGCGCAAATTTCTTGAGCTTTACCTGCTAAACTACATTGCAGTAATAACGCCCACATATCATTCGGATTTCGGGACAGTTGACAGATTTGTCACTTGCTTAATCGGGTCATTGTGACGCCGGTTGGATGTACTGCCAAATTCACTGAAACGCCTTTGGAGACGACTCATGGTAGAGAAATGAACATTCAATTCGTGGGTAACAGCTCTGGTGGGACATTCCTGCAGTCAGCATGCCAATTGCACACTCCCTCAAAATTTGCGACATCTGTGGCATTGTGCTGTGTGATAAAACTGCACATTTTAGAGTGGCCTTTTATTGTGGCCAGCCTAAGGCACACCTGTGCAATAATCATGCTGTCTAATCAGCATCTTGACGTACCATACCTGTGAGGTGGATGGAGTATCTCGGCAAAGGAGAAGTGCTCACTAACACAGATTTAGACAGATTTGCCCCTTAAAATGTCTGTGCACGACCCCGTTTAAAAACCTTACATACACAAAATGTGTAAGTTATCTGAAAAATAACAATATACCAATTTACTGAAATGCTATGTTTTCTATAATACACTGACAACCACCGAAAATAGGCGGTGATGAGAAAGACAAGATGAATCAAAGTTCATCACAAGCAATTTTTCCACAAGCTGAGGAAATATACTCGTATGTAAAGGTGTACAGTGTCAAGTGTGATTTTTAAATGTATTTTTATTATTATTATTTTAAATATCACCTTTTTCCCCGTCGGAGCTCACATTTTCTAAAAATTGCAAATTTATATATCTAGCAATTTTGAGGAAAAAAATCTTAGAATTATGAGATAAGAAAGTCATATATAACTTCCTAAGACCCTAATCCTAATGCGCATAGGCTAAAAAAAACCCCCAAAAGCTTACTGTGCTTCGCTTCGCAACAATATTCATGCTTTTTTTTCTTCAAAAATCCACATTAACCACATTAAGAAAAACAACTTTTTTCAGAGCTGCTTTAATTCAAACAACTTTATTTTCCTCATTCATTTGAAACAAACTATATATAAACTAAACATAAAACAAAATAAATATAGGCTACTTGAATACACGCTTTATTATTTGCGGGAGGCGCACTTTTATTAAAAAAAAATACACCTCTGTTTTATTTTGTTTGAAAATAAAAATACAAACAGATACTGTTAACTCAATATAAAGTAAATATTTTCCCGTTTTTCGATCACTAGTAGCCTATATAAAGCCAATTATTTATTTTATTGTATTTTATTTTTTGTTTCCTTGCATAATGTGTCTGGAAATAGACTGGAATGTAAATTATTTATTGAAAATACTTAAAATAGTGGCAGCCCATGGGTTTGTGAGGCCCTAGGCAATAAAAAAGGGCCCCACCAAAACTTAATATTTAAACTAACCACTACAAACATGACAACTGCCAACGTGTAATAATTTCATGCACTCACATAACTATGGCATATAGCACATAAACACTTATTTGGCGCAGCAAAACGAATGTAGGCCTATAAGTAAAAAGTGCACACAGATAAACTATGTCCAAAACTGAATAAATGCTAAATCTGTGAGACCAAAGTATGAAAAAAATGAATTTTATAAAAATAAATCATTAAATAGGGCCAACATATAAATTAAATGAATAAACTAATGTAAGTAATGACTAGACTATAGGCCTACAAAGGTGGCATAATTACACTCCAAACAAATGTAATTGCATGAATAATGTTATAAGATCGGTGTCTTAAATATAACATTTTGAACGTATGAATATGGAAAATGTTTAAAAAAAAAAGAAAAAAGGAAAAGCTGATTGATATATTTTGACAATAATTCAAATAATAGCCTACTGTGCTTCGCAACAATATTCATGGATTTTTTTTTCTTTTCTTTTTTTTCTTCGAAATCTACATTAATCAAGTTTCCCCAATATAACATTATAAGTCTAATTGCATATGTCGTGTCATATTGTGTACTGTGAGGGGAGAAGTGATTCACAAGTGTTGCTATAAACTGCATTTACCTGAAGCTCTGTTGCTTATATTTGAAAATCAAAATGATAATGAACAAGACACCCAAAGTAGGCCGATGTGTTAATTAATTCCATCACAGCAAACCGAGGGCTGGACTCAACATGTTGTCATTAGTGTAGAGCGGGGAAAACGCCCACTTCTGTTCTTCCCACAATAACCATTAGATAAAGTCAAGATACATTTTTATTCTAACTATAGGACTATGTTGACAAGAGTGATGTAGAAGTATTCACCATAAAGCTAAGAAGGAAACGCCCCCTTAAGGAAAGTTTTTTTTCTTTCTTTCTGTGAAACAAAAGTTAAGTGTGTTCAGAAAATATTCATCACCAAGTATGAAAAATGTCAAGAGTTTTGATGCTATTAGATTTTTGATTTTGTAACCTTGTTTAGATATTGTCTGACAATGTGACTTTACAAACTTGATTAGATTTGTTTATAAAAAAAGGGAACATCGTTTATTGGTAGCATTAAAAAGTATTTTTTATTGGATATTTGAGTCCTTGTTAGTCATGACTTATGAGTTGGTGATTGGTCCATATGTAGTGTCGATTACATTCATTGGTGGTGACTGTTTTTAAACCTCTTGTCTGTAATAATATGCACAAGCTTGATGAAGGTCAGTGGACCGAAACGTCGCTGTCTTTTGTAATACATTTCTATATTTAGCATGGACTGATAGTGTGCGGGATAATTTTTATTGATTAGATTTTTAACAAAAATTTAATTTGTACCAAGAGTCGTTTTGCAGCACAGGTGGTTGCTTTAAACATTTACAGCAAAATCAGGGTTCAGGTGGTTTTAGCTTCAAATTAAAAAGAATATATCTAATTATCTACATCTAATTATAATCAATAATCAATACTGCTACATCACTCTTGTCAACATAATCCAGTTACAATAAAAATGTATCTTGACTTTATCTTGTGGTTATTTAGGGAAAAACAATAGGGGCGTGTTTCCCCCAGTCTAATGTAGAGAAAATAGATTTCACAGTAAATGATCTCATTTTCAGCAGTAAGAAAAAAAGTGTTTTAAAGCTTGTTGTTTTGTAGAACATCACAGTTATATATGATATGAGAACAGCAGAGCCTGTAGATAGAGAGTATGTGTTATTTAATAAAATATACAATTAGGCCTATATTTTCAGATTTACATATATATAATTATTAATTATAATTATTGATTATATTCTTTTTGATTTTAAGCTAAAGTTTGATTGCAACATGTAATCATTGCTGTAAATAGTGTCCATCGTCTGTTTGATTACCTCATTAACTGATTTTTACCATACATTTCTGTCATATGTACATTACCTTGACATAGTCACCACTGATAAACTACTACTAATATATTGTAGAAATGAACTTGAATTGTCACTAAAATAGCTAAAACACATTTAACTTTTGCTATCGCATATTTGTATGTAAAAACCCAAAACGTTTCTTAGGAATTACATGTGTCAAATGATACCATTAAACAGACATGTATGCCTGAAAATCGAGCAGTTGCATAAAGGGACTCTCCCCGTCTGATGAAGTCAAAGTGAAACAAATCCAGCCCATCAACGACTATTAATGACTCTAGGGTTTGGTGTTCCTGATTCTAAAGCGAAAACGTAGTATGAAGAGTTGGAAAGGGTGAAAAAAAAAATTGCATTACTATTTATAAATCTGAATAAATAAAATATAGGTGGGGATATGAGGACTGCCTCAGAAAGGGCGCCATGTAAAGAATGATATTAAATCTGCATTGATGAATTCATTGCAATTATTTGTTTGTTTAGAGGTTTATCATCATGGCGTTCAGCCGCATTGATATGTTTGCTGTTTCTTTATTTTTACTGCCTTCTGAAATTAATGTCTTCTTTAAAAATAGGAAGGGCAGGTGCTTTTAATTATTATTATTATTATTAGTATTAGTATTATTATTATTATTATTATTATTATTATTATTATTATTGTTGTTGTTGTTGTAATGAAGGGACATTTACTCTTGAACTAAAAGTATTTAAATGGTATCGCTGTGTCGTGTGCATAAATGCAATATCAACAGACACTGACGGGAACACGATATTTGTTATATGGCACGCGAAACATTTAATATAGCCTAACTGATTTACAATAAAGATGTTAAATGGCCGACAGTCACACAAACTACTACACTTTTTTTTTTTTTTTTTTTGTCAAATGTTGTCAGTTTGATTTTGAATCGAAAATATAATGTAGATAGGCTACTCATTGCAGAATCTGATGACACATGAAACATATGTTATTTGCAAATGGTTTAAAGGTAAATTCTAGTTCTTTTGCTATTTCGTTTATTTTATGAAATTACTTTGCTTAGTTAAGCATCAAACTGCTAGCAACTGTTAGCAGTAGCACCCCATTTACAATAATCTCTCAGAATACTGTTTGCTAACATCATTATCATCTATTGTAAAGTTACAGTAGTAATTTGGCAGATGAATCGTGGAATAATAATAGGTTTACAGGAAGTTAAGGCAGACAACAACACAACCCTTACAAAAATTATATATATATATATTTTTTTTTTTTTTTTTTTTTTTTTTTTTACAAAAATCTTTATTTGACCCTCAAAATAGAACTCTCTATTCTACCTCTATTGTATCTCTGTTTTCCTTTGTTATTTTTTTTTTAAAACGACCTTTTAAGACTTGCACTCAATTTGTTTTCTAACTGCCTGTTTTCTATGAAAAGGCCTCTTGTCACGGTTATGCGTGGTGGAAACACAAGATGAGCGGAGACGAAGGTTGCAACGGGAATGAGAGATTTAATGGAACTTAAGATGAGGAGGTACACAGACAGGGTAACATCAACAATAACCGACAGTTTGAACTCAAAAGGACAGCAACTGATATAGTGGGGATAACGAGAGGCAGACAGGTGAACACAATGAAGGTGATTAACTCATAATGGGAAAATGGCAGAAACTAGGTCACACATGGGGAATGAAAACACAAATAAAAGTCCAGGGGCGTGACATTTCGCCCCCCTCCCGGAAGGCGCGTCCCCGCGCCATAGAAGGGGAAGGAGAAGGGGAGTGGCGAAAGGCAGGCAATACCGGAGGAGGTTCGGGAGGAGGACGGACACCCGGGAGGAGGACGACTACCAGATTCCAGGGTGGATCAGATGGAGGGAGGAGCCAGGACGGAGAAAGGAGGGATCCGGAGCAGGAGGAGCCCGGCAGGACCCAGGCCTCAGCCATGAAGACGGCCCAGGGTGGAGCCGACGGAGGGAGGAGCCATGGAGGAGGAATGGCCGCCGACTCCATGGGGCCGATCGACGGCGGCAGAGCAGGTGGATGAGGAGCCCGAGCCGGAGCCGGAGAGCAGATGAGTCCGGGCGAAGCCGAGGATCCGGAGGGCCAAGGTGGAGCCGAGGGCTCCGGCGACCGAGGCGGAGGCGGAGATCCGGAGGCACGCGGTGGAGCCGGAGCGACTGAGGACCAAGGTGGAGCTGGAGGGAGGGAGGAGCCCAACGGAGCCGGTGGGACGGAGCGACGAGGCACAGCCGGAGGAGTGGAGTCCTGAGGCGATGGCGGGATGACGACCGACCAAGGCGGAGCCGGAGGGACGAAGGAGCCCGGTGGAGCTGGTGGGCCGACGGGCGACGGTGGAGATGAGGGAGCTAGGAGCTGAGGTGGAGCCGACGGGTCGGAGGGCCGAGGTGGAGTCCAGGATTCAGAGGCTGGAGGCGAAGACGAGGGATCCCCCAGCCACGACGCCGATGGAGACAGGCAGACCCGCGGCGATCCCACCGCACAGATGGTGGGCTGAGGGTGAGCAGAGGGGCTGCCAGGATGCAGCGGTGGCGGGGCTGAGGTAGCTGGGATGATAGGAGAAGGCAGGAGCGGGTGGGAGGGTGGGCATTTTTGAGCCTCCGGGCTAATCCTTGTGGAGTACTTTCGAGGAGCCGGCACTGGAGGGCGCTTTGCAGGTACAGACTCTGGGCGGCGCTCTTGCAGCGCGGATTCAAGGGGGCGCTCTTGCAGCGCGGATTCAAAGGGGCGCTCTTGCAGCGCGGATTCAAAGGGGCGCTCTTGCAGCGCGGATTCAAAGGGGCGCTCGGGAGGCTCTGAGCTGGATGGGACCAGCGGAGGCGAAGGTGGGCTGGACGGGACCAGCGGAGGCGAAGGTGGGCTGGACGGGACCAGCGGAGGCAAAGGTGGGCTGGACGGGACCAGCGGAGGCAAAGGTGGGCTGGACGGGACCAGCGGAGGCAAAGGTGGGCTGGACGGGACCAGCGGAGGCAATTCCGGGTAGTTAGAGACTTCAGATGACGGCGTGAGCATGGAAGGCATGTCTGCATGGATTTCCCAATTTATTAAGTCCTCAGAGTCCTGTGACTGCTCACCCTCAGCGGCGGTGCAGTGGGCGGGGCTTCCTTCAGCACCCTCACGCTCCACTGTAACTTCCACTGTCGCTTGCGATGTAGCCGGCTCTCGCACCTGGTCGGACGGTCCATGTGGCTCTGGCTCCGGGGCAATCTCCAGCTCAGTCGCTCCTCTTTGCGATGGCTCGTAGGTTGCTCTGGGCTCTGGCTCTCCGTCCGCGGTGGGCTCGGGCTGACGCTCTGCGGCTCGGGGTGATGGTGGGCTGGGCTCTGGGTCAGGAGTGGGACTGGTGTCATTCTCCTCGTAGTCCACGGTCAGTGGGGATCCACAAGACACCAGCACCCACTCCACAAAGGTGGCAAAATCTCCCCGAGGACCATCCCCGGACAACCGCGCTCTGCACCCGTCGTTTAGGCTCGTCCGGTAGAACGTGCAGAGGCAGTAGTCCGGGTAGTGGGTGTAGTTTGAAATTTCCACAAAGAGTCTTGTATGGTCCTCGAGGGAAAGGCTCCTCTGCTCCAGCATGAGGAGAAGGCAGGCAGGGTCATTCATAACAAAATAGAAAATAAAAACTGATGGAAAAACGGAAACAAAACGAGGGGAAACACGCAGCTAGACTTCACTTTTTGTTTTAGGTCGGTTATTCTGTCACGGTTATGCGTGGTGGAAACACAAGATGAGCGGAGACGAAGGTTGCAACGGGAATGAGAGATTTAATGGAACTTAAGATGAGGAGGTACACAGACAGGGTAACATCAACAATAACCGACAGTTTGAACTCAAAAGGACAGCAACTGATATAGTGGGGATAACGAGAGGCAGACAGGTGAACACAATGAAGGTGATTAACTCATAATGGGAAAATGGCAGAAACTAGGTCACACATGGGGAATGAAAACACAAATAAAAGTCCAGGGGCGTGACACCTCTAACACTAGCTTTCTCTATAATTTTTTTCTATTCTATCTATTTGTTTTCTTTTTACTTAATATATAATTAACAACAACAACAAAGATAAAAATAAATAAATAAATAAATAAATAAAAACCTTGCTACCTGTACTGCGTTAGGCTATCTGCGACTTGTTATAGCACTTTCATATCGTTGCTCCTTTGTTGATTTTGATTGCTTCCATTATCCTCATTTGTAAGTCGTTTTGGATAAAATGACTAAATGTAAATGTAAAATTAACCATGGTTTTACTACGAATACAATTTTGCTGCACTAATCATAGTTTAACCATGGTATTTGTAGTAAAACAATGGTTGTACAAAGCGTAATCAATCTGAGGGAAAAAAAAAACAAAAACATGGTTTTAGGCTAATAAAGCCATGGTTTATTTTCGTAAGGGAAAAAGTTGTCAGATTTATATAACCATATACGCCAGAACTTAATTACAGAATAATTTACATTTATGCAGTTTTGCTGATGAGGTGCACATATTTTAGCTATTTTTAGTGGAAAATATAGGCCTATATTAATTGCAGTGTAAGTACAATTATCATCCATGCAGCTGCGGTTGTACAGTAAGTTGTTATCATTGAACCCATTCAAACCGGAGAATGGACCGTTCCACCGAATCCAGTGTGCGCAATACGTGCGCATCATTGATCAATGTTCTTGCTAATTATTTATATTTCCTCATAACACAAAATCTGCAGTTTAGTTTAAAGATATATTATTATGCACCTATTGCACTCCTCGCTGTCATTAGAACATAGCCACAGGAAAAAGTGATCAAGCGCATTCACTACAAATGTCTAAATTCATATTATTTTTGGTTAACTTATGCGTGCGTGTGTGTGTGTGTATGTGTGTGTGTGTGTATATATATATACATATATATATATATATATATATATATATATATATATATATATATATATATATATATAATTTGTAAAAAGACTTTATGTAATTTCGTTGCTTATCTCCATTAATGGGAGTGAATGTGTATATCGAAATGAAAACAGAGTTTTCATCTATAGCACATATTTATAGTTTTTATTATTATTTGTATTTATTTATCAATTTTTAATAAATCCAGATACGTGAGTGGGAAGCCTCTATCATTGCATGCATAATCCCAGAAAACAAATAATGTTTTAGCAACTATAGTAACTAAATTCAATGAAAACACACAGGCAAAACAGACACAAACTTCTTTCTCTCCCCCAGAGCTCTGTTGCACAACAGGAAACAGAGAAAACAGTGAAGGTAAGTCCCGTACGTTTTTTTTTTTTTTTTCTCTGCAGAGCCCTATCTGTATGTGCACTTCAGCTTCTGTTGTTTTACCACCAGACTATTTTGCTGTAACGACAATGCTTTAGATCAATGAAACGATAAAGCACAGACTGGCTGCGAAGAAGATACAGTAGGAGGAGAGATTGGGTATCTATACACAGCCATCCCACAATTCATTCCTATTTTCAAGGAAGTCGTTGTGCTCACCTCGACACACTTCAGCACACGGATTTGCTTACAGGTATGATTTGTTATGAAGCTAGAGTAAGTTTGATTATATTGTGAAAACAGTTTTTAAAGGGTTAAATCTCCTTCATTTGCTGGTCGTTATTGACTTGCATTATTTTTTCTGTATTTTTTTTTTTTTTTCTTGGAAGTCAATGGGAATCGAACGGAATCGAACTGATTGATGCTTGATATTTAATCGCAGAATCTGTTTTAACCCTTTTAACCCTTTAAAACCTAAGGGTAGAATAAATCATTTTGTCTGTAAAATTCTAACAGAATGTGCTATTTTCAAGTGCAAGGTGTCTTTTTTTTCAGAGAACAAATGGCTTTTTAAAAAAAGTACAGTTTTTGACCATTAATCTTGTGTGGTGAGTTTGTAAACAGAATTTAAATAGACAAAAAAAAAACAGGAATAATTTTTCTGTTTTTTTTTTTTTTTATTATTTAGAAAAAAAATAGAAAAATCATGATCTAAATAATCCAACACTTCTTACTTCACAATTCAACTATAATACATATATGCAAGTATTTCTGGGAGGCTGGGTTGCACAGTTTTCATTCAGGAGGCTTTTTTGTTCATATACCCACACATTTACACGCACGGACTCATTATAGCGATGCACACACCACATGTGAAAAAGTCTCACTCATCCTGCTCCCAAAGTCTCATCAAAAATCATCCTAATCGATTTTTGTGCTGTTTACGCCTCCTTCACCATGTTTTTGTTAATTCTGTTTATTATTTTATGCAATCCAAAACTCCGCGCTCCCTATCTCTCCATTCATATTCTCCCCTCCCGCTCTCCCGGAAATCTGCAGTCATTTGTTGAAGGAGCGCAAAACATTACCGTAATAAACCATATATTGCCGAAAAGCGCATGTAGTCTGCTGGCAGGAGCAATTTGAATGATTTTGATAGTGCAAACTGTAGAAGAGTTATGGTAACATGAATACAGCTTGGTTTGATGTGTAGGTTTAGTAAACTATCGAATTTTCATTTGAGAGTACATTTTAAATGTATTTGCTTAAATTTGCACAAAATTGCTGTTTGGAGAAACATCAGAACTCTATATATTGCATACTATTGCAGAACTCTATTTGCAAAATGTAACTCACCCAAAACATTGAATTTATGCTTCAAACCTAGTTATTGTGTCAATATAAAAATGTTTCTTTGTTTTTTCACCATGGGGATATTTGTTATATGCAAATTTCATTTAATTTCATTTCATATTTGTTATATGCATTCTTTTTCTACTTTTTGTTGACAGACTGCTTTCTACAAGAATGACAGTTTTGTCTTTGTGTCGCACTTCACAATTTCAACAGCAGGTAAAAATGTATTGGGAAAAAAAGCGACTGTGAAAGTTCACAGTTTACACGTAACACAATTCTACAGATAGATGTACAGTACAAATATAAATGTATACAGTAACTGCTTTTTAGAGTTGTGATGTTCCTTCTTCAAAAACGGTAGTGATTGTGCTGGGAAAACTCCATATATATATCCTTCTAAACTTGGCTGAATGGCAAAATTGTGATTCCTAATTTATTACAATGGTACGGCTGCAAAGGGGCAGACAATTTTTGGTAAATTTCTGAAAAGCCATTTGCTTACTTGGCAAACACTGCAACCATTACCATTTCATGTCGGATATTTACAAAATATACTCACGTCAGATTTTGATAACTGAATGGATCATTTTGCATGTGATGGCTCACACAATGAAATAATGTTTAGAAGTTGTGAAGAGTTTAACAATTTCAGTGAAAATCAACAGTAATTTTGCACTTACTCACTGCACACCTACCAAACCACATGCAATTTGCTTATATTGATAAGAAATTCAAGAAACTAATTGCTCAGAATGCTCCTGCTAAATAAACCTATTGTAGCCTACCTAAAAATAAAACACTGTTTATTTTATTTGTATATTATGTGTATTTGTAAAGTTTATCTTTGTTCTCATTTTTTAATAACAAAGATAAAATAATGACAAATATTTTTTATTTTCACCCACTTTGGCCTAAATATCTGCAATACTTTTTAAAAATATTTTGTTACCTTGAAAGGCTTTGTCTTTATAATAAGGGAATTAGTTTGTCTGTAATGCTCAAATAACCTGCAAAATAGAGAAAAACAACATGACAAAGAATCATGATAAAATCGAGAATCGTGATATTTAAAAAATAAATAAATAAATAAAAAATAAATAAATCGTGATATGATATTTTGCCAACCCTAGCCGAGGGGGAAGAAACCCATCACCCAGCATGACCTACACCCCTACCCCCCTCCCCGGGTCTACGATTGTGCCCTTGTAACACCATTTCGCCTATGTGCGTATATATATAAATTTGAAATTTTAAGAAAATGTTAAAAATTGTGAGCTTATACCATATAGCTTGGATTTTATAACTCGGAGTTCCGAGAGGGAAAAGCTCAGGGCTGCGTTTCTCGATAACGATTGATTTTAGCGCTTAAGAGCGTTTTCTACGAGTCATTTTACGAACGTTCGTTATTGTTTCACGTGCGTTTCCCAAAAATGCACTTAACACAATCGCACGTAGCCGTGCTTTAAGTGCTACTTAGGAGTCGCTATCCGTTGGTCAAGTGCTGAAATGTCAATTTATAGAATGGCTTGTATTTGTAACACGCTCGTTTATTGAAATGTTAACCTAATGCTGCGTTCCAGACAGCTCAGATAATATAATATAATATAATATAATATAATATAATATAATATAATATAATATAATATAATATAATATAATATAATATAAGTAAATATATTAATTATATAAGTGATAAGTATAATATTAATCTACTATATATAATAATATTATATAATATATTATATACATATAGTACATTAATATTATATTTGTAGATTCATATTATTCTATATAGTATATAATATCTGTAGAGACATTATTTCTGGGTCCAATACATGGCTGGTTTTCGTCATTGACAGAATTATTATTATTATTATTATTATTTATTTTTTTAGTTTATCCCTATTTTCCCAGTCTTTGAAGTGTGTTTCCTACATTATTTCTTTGATTATTTTTTCCCAGTCATTTAATTTAAATGTCTATTTTTTGTTTTCTGCCATTTTTTATTATTTCATTTATAAATTCATTAAAAACAAACAAACAACAAAAAAAAGTAATAAAGTGTACAATAAAGTACAATCAAAAGCTTTAATTATAATCACATTTGCACTTGAATAAAGTTACAGGTGTAATCTGCCGATTGTCCTGCAGGTGGCCTCATAATTCTGTCTTCTTACGATGCACGTAGGGCTTTACGATTACTCCAGAGTACTCGTAGATCTACGATGATTTTCAAGTGCTACTTAAGTTACGATGCTTTTGGGAAACAGACCGTAATATTAAGATCAGTCGTACGATCGTTTTTACGCACTTCTTAGGCTTACGATGCTTTTGGGAAACGCAGCCCAGATAATATTGGGTTTGTTTTTGAGGCTGCGGTTGCTTATTTGTCTCGTGAGAGTTGGAAACAGTGCTTTGAAGACCTGTGCTGAGTTTGGTGAATGCAGATTTAAACCCATGGAGTAGCATTTGTTTTAAATTTCAGTCTCAGAAAAAGAAGCAGCCAACTATAATAACTTTACATCTGTTTCTCTGGGAGAAAAAGAGGCGCTGTGTTCAGAATAGAAATGCTATTATATGGAAATGTCCATTTTTCTGTCCCTGGCCTTTACAAAAATATTACATTTAAAAAACACGTTAGGGTTACAATTTCTTTATATTTTAAAATGAAACAATGTGTTATTTAAAAAAATTATACCTTCTTGAGCCATCAATGCGGCAATATTGTTTTTTTTAATTAATTATAAAGAATTCCAAGCGCCACAATGCTGCTCCTCCCCACAGCCATGTACAGCAGGAAAGTGCTTTATTTTGAGGTCAAAAACAGGATTTTCTACCATTTAAAATAAAATAATGTATTCATAACTATCAAATATACAGTATGATATAAATGGCATAATAAAACAAAATGCTAAATGAATATTATAAAATATATAATGAAAATAGTGGTCCCCTGGAGTTGTGTCACTGGTGTTACCGCTTAACAAAAGTATTTTATTTTTAAATAAAAATCACACGGGTGACATCACTTGACTTCCTCCTTCCTATTTTCTAAACATCTATGAAAAAAGGCCCATGTTTAGTCCACTGTTTCTTTTCAGTTATGATCAATTTTCTCATTTGTCTCATGATTTCATATGAAGCTTTTAGCTAATGTCAATGAAAACTATAATACAAATGGATTAAACTACTTAATTTAGTGAGTATACCATGATTGATACCTTGCAGCAGACATTTTGTAAAATGCATTTTTCATGAAAATTGTCACTGGTGTCACCTTCCTATGGAAGCCCGTTTCCGCCACTGAATAAAAAAATAAAAAAGGTTATTGCGACTTTTTATCTCAGAATTCTGACTTTTTTTCTCAGAATTGTGAGATATAAAGTCGCAATTCTGACTTTTTTTCTCTCAGAATTCTGAGATATAAAGTCGTAATTCTGAGATATAAACTCGCAATTCTGAGATATAAACTCGCAATTCTGAGATATAAACTCGCAATTCTGAGATATAAACTCGCAATTCTGAGATAAAAACTCGCAATTCTGAGATATAAAGTCGCAATTCTGACTTTTTTTCTCGCAATTGCGAGTTTATATCTCACAACTCTGACTTTCTCGCACAATAGGAAACCACTCTCCGTGTAAGGCTTTGCAGTCCTTTGTTCAGTTTGCACTATCAAAATGAACTAGATGAATGCTGCGTCCGAATATGATTTTTGAACAAACATACAAATGACTAATTATTCTCCATTTCTGTGTTTTGCGCTCGCGGTTGGACTGTACCATTACCGCCGGGCAGGGTGCGGGAGGGGGGACGGCGCGCACAGCTTTCAGACACAATATTCTTCATTTCTTTATATTTCTGAGTTTGAGGCAGCTTCTATCGCGTTATTTTAACAACAGCTGTCAAGTAAAGAGCGTATTATTGTAACATGAGAGTGAATATATGAATGCACGCAGGTGGATTTCCTTCACTCTCGCATAAAACGCGCTTTCATCTCTGTTCTTGCTCTAGCATTATCTTATCTCCTGTATTTAATGTTGTAAGATATCGACCAAGCAAGACATCCCCGATGAAAATTGACTGCCTAATGTCATAAAGTCATAAAGACCTCTAAAACAAAAGTGAGATTAATAGGTCTGATAGTTCTGATAAAGGAATTTATCAACTTATTGTTTGTCATTCTTAATGTGTGACCACTTAATTCTGCTATTATTTATTCACTGTTAAGTTTTTCTTAACAGGTATGACTCTGAAAATATAATTATAAGAATTGTAATGTTATTATAAGAACATTCTGGTCTTTTCAGTATAGTGAGTGAGCTGTGACCAAAAATATCATAACTGTAGTAAATATGGCTCATGCAGTATTTACAAGTCTTCTGAAACAGAAGATGAGGAAAACACTCAAATGTATCCTTTTTTTTTCTTTTTTTTTAGCAGCAGTATAGTAGTAGTAGTACTTTATTATATTTTTAGTTATTTTGTTATGTTTTTTTTTTTAGTTTTATTGTATTGTAATCGAGGTTTTCGCCGGGGATATGTCTCTGGGGGTCATCTGGGTGTCCTGGTCTCCGCTGACGATCAGGGCTGTAGACATCATCTCTTGGTGCTGATCCACCATCTGATCGGATACGGACTGAGAAACATAATAGGAAAGAAACAGACAAATATTAGCGTAGATGCCATTCTACTTACGATGTAACGAGTACATCGTGTGTTATGGGGAGTGTTCCCGGTTCCGGTTGATCTAATTAATGCAGCCTAACAATCCTTTAACGGATTTGAATATTAGAAGCGTATTAGTGTGTTATGTGTAAGCCAGGATAAAGAGATGGGTCTTTAATCTAGATTTAAACTGACAGAGTGTGTCTGCCTCCCGAACAGTGTTAGGTAGATTGTTTCAGAGTTTGGGTGCTAAATAGGAAAAGGATCTGCGGCCCGCAGTCGATTTTGATATTCTAGGTATTATCAAACCGCCAGAGTTTTGAGAACGCAGCGGACGTGGAGGACTATAATGCAATAAGAGCTCGCTCAAGTACTGAGGAGCTAAACCATTCAGGGCTTTATAAGTAATTAACAAGATTTTAAAATCTATCCGATGTTTGATAGGGAGCCAGTGCAGTGTTGACAGAACCGGGCTAATATGATCATATTTCCTGGTTCTAGTAAGGACTCTAGCTGCTGCATTTTGGACTAACTGTAGTTTGTTGATCAAGCGTGCAGAACAACCACCTAATAAAGCATTACAATAGTCTAACCTTGAGGTCATACACGCATGAATTAACATTTCTGCATTTGACGTTGAGAGCATAGGTCGCAATTTAGATATGTTTTTGAGATGAAAAAACACAGTTTTACAGATGCTAGAAACATGGCTTTCAAATGAAAGATTGCTATAGAACAGCACACCTAGGTTCCTGACCGATGAAGAAGAATTAACAGAGCAGTCGTCAAGTGTTAGATAATGTTCTAGGTTGTTACATGTGGGGTTTGTAGGTCCGATAATTAGCACCTCTGTTTTTTCAGAATTTAGCAGTAAAAAATTACTCGTCATCCAGTTTTTTATATCGACTATGCATTCCGTTAGTTTCTCAATTTGGTGTGTTTCACCGGGCCGCGAAGAAATATAGAGCTGAGTATCATCAGCATAACAGTGAAAGCTAACACCATGTCTCCTGATAATATCTCCCAAGGGTAACATGTAAAGCTTGAAAAGTAATGGCTCTAGTGTTGAGCCTTGAGGTACTCCATACTGAACTTGTGATCGATATGATGCCTCTTCATTCACTGCTACGAACTGATGGCGGTCAGATAAGTACGATTTGAACCATGCTAAGGCGCTTCCACTAATGCCAACAAAGTTTTGTAGTCTATTCAAAAGAATGTTGTGGTCGATAGTGTCGAACGCAGCGCTAAGATCCAGTAGAACTAAAAAAGAGATACAACCACGATCAGATGATAGAAGCAGGTCATTTGTAACTCTAATGAGAGCAGTCTCAGTACTATGATACGATCTAATCCTGACTGGAATTCCTCACAGATATCATTTTTCTCTAGGAAGGAATATAATTGTGAGGATACTACCTTTTCTAGTATCTTTGACAGAAAAGGGAGATTTGAGATGGGTCTGTAATTAACTAGATCTTTAGGGTCAAATTGTGTTTTTTTAATGAGAGGCTTAATAACAGCCAATTTGAAGGTTTTGGGGACATATCCTAATGACAATGATGAATTAATAATAGCCAAAAGAGGATCTATGACTTCTGGAAGCAGCTCTTTTAGTAGTTTAGATGGAATCGGGTCTAACATACATGTTGTTGGTTTAGATGATTTAACAAGTTTATACAATTCTTCCTCTCCTACAGTAGAGAATGAATGGAATTGTTCCTCAGGGGATCTATAGTGTGCTATCTGATGCGATACTGTAGCTGACGGCTGCAAGGATACAATTTTATCTCTGATAGTATCGATCTTGGAAGTGAAGTAGTTCATAAAGTCATTACTGATGTGCTCTTGGGAAATGCCAACACCTGTTGATGCTTTATTTTTTGTTTATTTAGTCACTGTATTGAATAAATACCGAGGGTTATGTTTGTTTTCTTCTAGAAGAGATGAAAAGTAATCAGATCTAGCAGTTTTTAATGCTTTTCTGTAGGATAGGGTACTTTCCCGCCAAGCTAAACGAAATACCTCTAATTTAGTTTTCCTCCAGCTGCGCTCCATTTTCCGGGCTGCTCTCTTTAGGGCGCGAGTGTGCTCATTATACCACAGTGTTGGACTCTTATCCTTAATCTTCCTTAAGCGTAAAGGAGCATCATCAAGTTGTTCTGAGCTATTGGATCTGCTGAGGAACTGAGATAAATCAGGAAGATTATTTATAAAGCAGTCTTTTGTGGTAGATGTAATGGTTCTACCATAGAACCATTTTGACTTTACAGCATTAGCTATATGGAATATACAGGAGACTAGATAATGATCTGAGATATCATCGCTCTGCTGCAAAATTTCAATGCCACTGACATCAATTCCATGTGACAGTATTAAATCTAGAGTATGATTTCGACAATGAGTAGGTCCTGACACATGTTGTTTAACACCAATAGAGTTTAGAATGTCTATAAATGCTGATCCCAACTAATCTTTTTCATTATCAGCATGGATATTAAAATCACAGGACTTTATCTGCAGTCAGCACTAACTCCGATAGAAGATCAGAAAATTCTTTAAAAAAAGTCTGTATGGTGCCCTGGTGGCATGTATACAGTAGCCAGTACAAACATCACAGGGGATTTATCATTGATACTTGTTTCTTTGGATAACGTTATATGAAGCACCATTACTTCGAACAAATTATACTTGAAACCTGACCTCTGAGAGATTCTGAAAATATTGCTATAAATTGTAGCAACACCTCCCCCTTTACCTTTTGGACGCAGTTATAGAGTGATATACAGGTGAAAAAGTTTCTATGTGCTGAGAGTTAACTGACTTCTGTGACGTGAGGCGGCTAGCAGACGATCGGTTTAGCCAGTCTGTCTGGTTCCTGACCTGGGCTCCAGTTAGTCAAGTACGAACTCTAAGACTATGTGGCATATTTCTAGAGAGAAGAGCAGCACCACCCCAGGAGGGATGAAGACCATCTCTTTTTAACAGGTCAGGTCTACCCCAAAAACTCATCCAATTGTCTATAAAGCCTATGTTATTTTGCGGGCACCACTTAGACATCCAGCCATTGAGTGACGACAGTCTGCTATGAATCTCATCGCCACGGTAAGCAGGGAGCGGACCAGAGCATATTTCAGTGCCTGACACCGTACTTGCAAGTTCACACACCTCTTTAACATTATTTTTAGTGATCTCCAACTGGCGAAGTCGAACATCATTAGCACCGACGTGGATAACAATCTTACTGAATTTATGTTTAGCATTAGTCAGCACTTTTAAATTTGCCAAGATGTCAGGCGCTCTGGCTCCCGGTAAACAATGAACTATGGTGGCTGCTGTCTCTTTCACGTTCCGTACAATAGAATCGCCAATAACTAGAGCACTTTCATCAGGTTTCTCAGTGGGTGCCTCACTGAGTGGGGAGAACCTGTTTGATGTTCTGATCGGAACGGAAGAGTGGTGTTTTGACCCGCGACTAGCACGCCTCACTGTCACCCAGTTGCCCTGCTGCACGGGCTCAACCGAAACCAAACAATGTACAGGACTCCCTGAGCTAGTCGTATCCAAAGCAGTATCTACAGCCCTCACATTCTTACTATCCTCAACTAAAGTTTGGATGCGTGTCTCTAGTTCTAAAACCTTCTCTGTCAGCCTAACTATTTCCCTGCATTTATCACATGTGAATCCCTCGCTGCTGACAGAGACAGATAAAATGTACATGTGGCAAACAGTGCAAACAACAATAGCAGGAGAAGAAGCCATTATACTCACCATGATTGATGAATGATACCAACTTAACTTACCACTGTTGTTTGATGAGCTCGTGAAAAACAGAGCGAGAAAGAAAAAAAAAAGAAAAAAAGAAAATAATAATAGGAGCGAACAGAAATGCAAATACAATCATAAACCTCTCAGCAACGCAACAGACTGAAACAATCGATCTCAGAGCACCAGCAAGATCTCAAACGCTGGGGGCGTGTCCGCTGTCGGCGCTGAAACCACGCCCACTCGCGGCCGTCTCTCTCAACTGACAAATACAGCTACAACCTGAATGGATGCTACTGATGCTACCAATAGTAGCTTAATTGGAATTATACAGCCATACATGTTTGAGCGTGCAATTTCGTTATTTAATTGTAGACGTGCGCGTCAGTGCTGTAGTGAGTTGAAACCTTCTCGTCTTCAAGGCGTGCGCGGCTCATGGTTGCTTAGCAACGGCAAACACCACGAGAGCGCAAGCTCCAGTGCGCATTGAAAGAAGAGAAAGCGGTAAAGCTTGCGTTTCCATGCGTTTTTAGATGCGAATTGTGAACGCTCCATGTTTTTAATTTGTGTATTCTGCCACATATTGATGTCTCTGGGCTAAGACCCGGGTATCCACCCTAGAACCATCCCTGCCTAGAATCTGTATATCTAACATCACAGACATTCAAAAAGACAAACTAAGAACTTGACCTCTCAACACAGTTATTATAGTGTTTAGCCCCGTCCAAAAAATCCTGAACACAGAATTGGTGAAAAACTGTTTAACGATTTAACTCCACAATACAGGACTACATAGTTCAGAGTCTTTGTAATGTGTTTCAGCAATACATTTCTAACATTTGTAAACTGTTTAGAAACAATTCTCAGAATTCTCTTTACACAGACTTTAAAAATTTCACTGCTTGTGGTAAAAATGACCCATTTCATCATACAATGGATGCATATTATCAGATTTAATTTTCATAGATTTACTAAGGCATCTGGTTTGATAAATTTGTTCTAGGCCTATCATGGGGTACCAAGTAATTTACTCACAATATATCTCCCTGAACAGGTACTCCTGCAATTATTTAAAAATGAACAGTATGGGTGAAAGGACACAGCCTTGTGGAAAACCAACATTCGTAATTTGTTTTATCAGTCAATGAACTACCTACACACACTCACATGTCCTGATTTTGCTAAGTTAGATGTATTCCTGGGTCAACATATTTTGTGGACCCTGGAACAACATTTTAATCCAAAAATGTAGTCCTGACCATATCCCTGCACCTAAACCTAACCTTACCTTGAAAAAGCCTGTGAAAGTTTTTCACACTTTTTTATGGATAAGATCAGTACTATTAGAGCCAATATTTCAATCTCTGCTTCAAATCCTGATGGACTCATAGCTTGGCCTGACTCCTGCATTTCTGCTCAGTTTTCTATGTTTGAGCCCGTTTCTCTGTCTGAGTTGTTAGCAGTTGTTGAGCATCTCAAGTCATCTTATTGCTCATTAGATGCTATTACACCTCGTTTATTAACTCAGATTTGGGATGTGGTGGGTTCTACGATCCTGTCCATAATAAACCAGAGTCTTTCAAAGGGTGTTGTTCCATCATATTTTAAACATGCTTTGGTTCAGCCTTTTTTGAAAAAAAAAAACACTTTAGATTCCTCAGTGCTAAACAATTACAGACCGATTTCAAAACTGCCTTTTCTGGCTAAGTTATTGGAGAAGGTGGTTCTTAATCACCTTTCTACTTTTATAAATTTCAGTCGGGTTTCAGGTCTCAACATAGCACTGAAACTGCCCTTCTCAAAGTGTCTAATGATTTGTTGTTATCTGTAGACAATGGGAATTGCACTGTTTTGGTGCTTCTGGATCTTAGCGAATCGTTTGACACTGTGGATCATGCGATTCTTCTTGATCTTCTGCAGGAGTGGGGGGGCATTGAGGGGGTTGTGTTAAAGTGGTTTTCATCCTATCTACATGGAAGATCCTTTGCGGTGGAGCTTGGAAGCTTTATGTCATCTCCACAGTTTATTTTCTCGGGGATTCCACAGGGCTCATGTCTGGGTCCTGTGTTGTTCTCTCTATATATGCTCCCTTTGGGTATAATTTGTCAAAAATGTAATGTGGCTTATCATTGTTATGTACAGCTTTCTGTACATCTTGGCCCCTTAGCCAATAATATCAACACACAAGTAAGAAATCTTGGTGTAACCTTTGACTCGGAGTTGAAGTTTGATAGACAAGTCAGTGCTGTTGTTAAAGGAATCTTCTTTCAATTGCGTATGATTGCCAAATTGAAGAGAATACTGTCTTTTGATGACATGGAAACCGTGATTCATGCTTTTATTTCATCCAGGTTGGATTACTGCAACTCGCTATATTTAGGGTTGTCTAAGAATCTGCTTTCAGGGCTGCAGCTAGTACAAAATGCTGCAACTAGACTGTTGACTGGCACAAGGAAGTGGTCCAGCATTTCTCCAGTGCTGGCTGAGCTACATTGGCTTCCTGTTGATTTTAGAATTCAGTATAAAGTTTTGATAATGGTTTTTAAAGGATTGCATGGCCTTGCTCCAGAATACATTTCATGTTTGTTGCAGCACCACTATGTTACCAGACCTTTAAGATCATCTCAGAGTTTGCTTTTACATGTTCCAAGATCACGGTTGAAAACCAAAGGTGATCGAGCCTTTTCTGTGGCAGCCCCACGTCTGTGGAGTAGCCTTCCATTGGTCATTAGATATTGTCACTCATTAGACTGTTTTAAATCAATGTTGAAAACACACCTCTACTCTGTGGCATATAGCTACCCCTAGCTGTTGGGACATTGGTCAGTGATGTATATTGTTGTGTTTTGTGTCTGTTTTTGATAAATTTTTATATGTAAAGCGCTTTGGTCAACTGGAGTTGTTTTAAATGTGCTATATAAATAAATGTTGATTGATTGATTGATTGATTGATTGATTACCCATGAGTAATTCCTAAAATCAGAGGAAATAATAGATGTAGAAGCACCAAACACTGATTGTAAGCCTAAACGTCACAAAAACTATAAACTGATTCTTCATATCTGATTGGTTAATCACAATGTTGTTCCAGGGTCAATAAAGATGTTGATCCAGGAACATTGCATTTGGTAAAATCAGGTTCTGCCACACTCATTGAGTCCTATAAGTCCTGCAACCACAAAATCAGTCCTCCGTCTAGGGAGAATTCTAACAGATAGTCATTTGACCAGAATAGATGGCAAGAAATTATTAAAAGCTGAAGAAAAGTCAGCAAAAAGAATTTTCACATGATTTTTGGAACCTTCAAGATGCGAGTATACAATATGCAATGTTAAAATGGCATCATCTACTAACTTGTTTGACTGGTAACCAAATTGAAAGGGTCCAATAAGTGCTGTCTTTTTTCAACTATTTTTTGAAACATTTCTTCATGACATCAGCCTCTACAATAGAAAAATAGCTAGTCAATGTCATGAAAGTTCCTTCATTTATATGACTTCCTTTATTATTTCCATTGAAACGGGAAAATAACTGATTTAACCTGCTAATTCAAGATCTCCAGTTCTCCCTTCTATAGCAGTTATATTTATGTGTTTCTTCTCTTTACTCTTTTGTGAGACACTGATCATCATCCTAATTCCTTCCCAGGCCTGTCTAGAATTTCCCTGTGACATTTTAGGTAAGGTTTTTTTTTTTTTTTTCAAGACATCATTTGTTTTAGGATGAAAAAATTAAGGCTCTTGACATTTTCACTGCTTTAAATGACCTTTTTCACAAATGTTTAAACATTTCTCCCAAGAAAACACTTGTCATCTAATAATATAATTAAATAATTTGATTCCCCCCCGGTTTCACAGACAAGGCTTAAGGTTAGCAAGGCAAGGCAAGTTTATTTATATAGCACATTTCATACACAATGGTAATTCAAAGTGCTTTACATAAAAGGAAGTGAAATAGTCATTAAAAATAATAAGAAATTAAAAATAATAATAATCACAACAATAAAAACAAAGTGATTTTAATTGATTTTGAAAGAATTTAAAACAGTTAAGAATAGAAAATGATTAGACACAGTGCAATCAGTTCGGACATAGCACAGTGCTCATTCAACAAATGCACAGCTAAACAGATGAGTTTTGAGTCTGGATTTAAAAGTAGCTAATGTTTTAGCACATCTGATCTCTTCTGGAAGCTGGTTCCAACTGTGGGCAGCATAATAGCTAAAAGCGAACTCCCCTTGTTTTGTGTGAACCCATGGTATTTCTAACTGACTCGATCCTAATGATCTGAGTGGTCTGTTAGGTTTATATTCAGTGAGCATATCTCCAATGTATTTAGGTCCTAGGCCATTGAGAGATTTATAAACGAGTAAAAGTACTTTAAAATCAATCCTAAATGTAACTGGAAGCCAGTGTAAGGACCTGAGGACTGGTGTAATATGCTCAAATTTTCTGGTTCTAGTCAGAATCCTGGCAGCAGCGTTCTGGATGAGCTGCAGATCTCTAATGGTCTTCTTCGGAAGGAGACCATTACAATAATCCACCCTGCTGGTGATGAAGGCATGAACAAGTTTCTCCAAGTCTTGACTGGAAACAAAACATCTAATTCTTGCAATGTTTTTGAGATGATAGTATGCTGATTTAGTTACTGCTTTGACATGACTTCTAAAACTAAGGTCTGTCTCCAGAAACACCCCAAGATTTTTGACTTGGTTTTTAGTTGATTGACCCCTAGAGTCAAGGTATGCATTCACCTTGATAACTTCATCTTTGTTTCCAAATGCAATGACTTCAGTTTTCTCCTTATTTAACTGAAGAAAGTTCTGGGACATCCAACAGTTTATTTCATCAATGCATTGGCAGAGGGAGTCAATGGGGCTGTAGTCATTTGGAGATAAGGCTGGGCAAATCTGCGTATCATCAGCATAGCTGTGATAGGCAATTTGGTTCTTTCTCATTATTTGAATTAGTGGGAGCATATACAGGCTAAACAAGAGCGGTGCAAGAATTGAGCCTTGTGGGACTCCGCATGTCATGGACGTCCACTTAGACTTATGCTCTCCTATACTCACATAATAACCTCTCCCTTCTAAGTATGACCTGAACCATTTGAGTACCATCCCAGAAAGCCCGACCCAGTTTTCCAGTCTCTCTAGAAGTATGTTATGATCAACCGTATCAAACGCAGCACTAAGATCTAGTAGTACCAGAACTGATATTTTTCCTGAATCAGAATTTAAGCAAATATAATTTATTATCTTAATGAGTGCTGTCTCTGTGCTATGATGTGCTCGGAAACCAGATTGAAAATTGTCCAGGTATCCATTTGAGTTTAAGTAGTTGTTCAGCTGATTAAAAACTACCTTTTCAATAATCTTACCTATGAAAGGAAGATTTGATATTGGTCTATAGTTGTTCAACATTGTGTTATCAAGATTGCGCTTTTTCAGAAGGGGCTTAACAACTGCAGTTTTCAGGGAGTTTGGAAAAGTCCCAGAAAGAAGTGAAGCGTTCACCACTCCTAAGAGATCTGCTTCTAGACAATTAAGCACACTTTTGAAAAAAGATGTGGGAAGTGTGTCAAGATAGCATGTTGATGATTTAAGGTGCTGTACTATTTCTTTCAAAATTTTGCAATCAATTACTTCAAAAACAGACATAGTCACTTCTTTTTGAAATTGCGGTCGAATCTGTGTGACCTCTGCAAAAGTAGATTTGCCAATGTCCTTTCTGATATTATTGATCTTCTCAGAAAAGAAGGAAGCAAACTCATTGTATTTACTGTCGGAGAGCATTTCACTGGGAATCTGACTTGGGGGGTTTGTCAGTCTCTCCACAGTAGCAAAAAGAGTGCGAGAGTTGTTTAAGTTACTGTTTATAAGGTTTGAGAAGAAGGTCTGTCTAGCTGTGGCTAGTTCCACATTGAAAGCATGAAGGCTGTCTTTATAGATGCTATAGTGAATTTCAAGTTTTGTCTTCCGCCACATCTGCTCAGCTTTTCTGCATTGTCTTTCCATACTCTGAACTGCTGTTGATTGGCAGTTGATAGGACAAGGCTTAAGCCTAGTCCTAGACTAAAATGTAAGTCTGAGCTGTTTCAACTGAAAGAAACTTACACTGACTGATCTTAATCTAATATATCAGTGCCTTTGTTTTGTCTTAAGATGCACACCAGTAATGTTTTTTTCTAAGGCATGTTTTATAAAAATTACTTAAATGTCCTAATTGAACTATGGCCTAATCCTGGTTTAGGCTAAGCCCTGTCTATGAAACTTTTCAGCATTGTCCCTCTCTTTTCAGCGTTGAAATCATGGACATCATCAATGTGACGTGTGGAGAGATTCAGACTCCTGTGGGGTTTCTGTATGTGATTCTGCCTGTTTTACTGAATCAAACTCTCTGTGTTGACAGTGATCAGAGCTGGTATTCACAGGTGAGTGTGTTTCTGTCCTCAAACTACACCATTACACACACACACACACACACACACACACACATTATATGATCCTCGTCTGCTTCATTTGTTCAGGATGGACTTATGATAGCAGATCCATCAGATCCTCAGAAACTGATTGCTCCTGTTATTTCTGTCTCGTCTGATCGTCTCGTCACGTCTCACTGTGTGGATCTGATTTATGAGAACACCTGTGATTCTTCTGATCGAGTAAATCAACTCAATCTCTCTCAACCTTCATCTGTTTTCATATTTAATCCTTCATGAACATTATAAATGCTGCTCTAACAAATCTTTCTCTTATTCCAGTCTCATTCCAGACGTAAGATCATGTTCAGAGGTGAGAGAAACAGTGAAACACATCAGTGTGTCCTGATTGAGATCAAACTATGTGTTGAACTGAATCTTCTGTGAATCTTCAAGTGAATCATGATGATTGTGAATGTGTTTTTCAGCGAGGAATCAAACTGCAGCGACTCCAAACACAGGTGAGTTTCAGCTGATAAACGTCTGATTATTCACTAATAAAACACAGCAGATCTGATTCACACTCAATCCACTTTCAACCTTTTCTTTCATATTGACTCATATTTGTGATCTTCATGTGTTTGTAAAGATGTTCTGAATGAAGTGACTCCAGATCTCCAGCTCTCAGGTAAACTCCTGTGCTTCTGCGTGTCAATATTTATCTTTTTATTGATCAGTTCATGTATTCAGTCATTCAGCTGGATTTATTGTCTCTCACATGTAAAGATCAGTGGTGGTGGATTTCTGCTCTTATTGTCATTGTTCTCCTGGTTTTGATCTGTTTCTTGCTGCGTAAAAGGATCTTCAGGTGAGTCGAGGCTGATCCTAACATGAGTCTTCGGTCATTACACATTATACTATATTTCACAATGTCATCACCAATCACATTTTCATTCATTTAATCGTCTTTAACAGATTTTTTAATTCATTTTATATCTCAACTTTAAAATAAACAGAGAATCCTTTGAATATAAATGTAATAATAAAATGCAATATAATGTATTAAATATCAAATGTAGATTGTGTTTTCAGGTGTTTCCAGAAGGAAGAGCAGTTTATTCGTCAGTGCGATGCTCCAGACAACAAGTGAGTGAATCAAACTCATAACTGAACTGATTTACTGAATCACATGATCATTTAAGAGCTGGATGAGACAGATGATGTTGTGTAAATGTGTGTGTTTCTCACAGGGATCTGGAGATGATCTGATGAACCTAATACACTTCAGGAATCGGTTCAATGAATCAGATTTTAGATCCTGATCAACATCACGGTCATATTTATTATCATCCAGGTGGATGCTGTACACTGGTGGTGGATGAGGAGACACCCCCCCCCCATACTCACACACAATGTAAAGCGCTTTGAGTGCCTAGAAAAGCGCTATATAAATGTAAGGAATTATTATTATTATTATTATTATTATTATTATTATTATTATTATTATTATTATTATTATCTGTTCAAATGGAGAAGACCAAGAAACACTGATGTTATGCTGCATGTGGCTTTATTTAAAGCCAGTAACTGTGTAGAAACTGATGCAGTGATGGTCACATTAGCTCTTATTAGCTGATGTTTAACTGCAAGAGATTTACATTTTACAGAGAATGTTTCCCAGTTTTGTTTTGTTTTGTTTTTGTAAAACATTTAAGAAAATTTCAGATGTAAGTTAGGATATCTTATGTTAATTTTACAGCTTTTGTTTGGCAGCTGCTTCTGCCAGCCATTGAAGTTTTTTCTTTTTTTTTTTTTTAAATGTTGTTTCGCACCGTGTGCTGCCATGCATTTCACCACTTTTTTTAGTTTTTATGTCTAGTTTTAAACATACGGTAACACTTTACTTAAAATCTTTAAGTATAATTCATTATAAAGGGTTATTAAATAGTATCATGCATTATAATTATTCATAATGTGCATTGTACATTATATCAACATTTTTAGAACCAAATTTAAAATGCATAGTGTAGCAATGAATTGATAAGTGTTATAATGTATTAACTGTGGTTAAAATTATTCAAGACACTGTACAATGCATTATAAGGTGCATTAAGGCATAATTAATGCATTAAAACTACATTTATAATGCATTATACATAAACATAAACATGTTAAGTAAAGTGTTACCAAACATACTATGATAAAATCTCTGTTTATGAATAGTTTGGCTACCGTAAGCTATACATAAAGACTTCAGATGCCATGAAACTGCAGGTCTATCATAAATGTGAGGGGTTGGTTTTTTCCAATATGGTATTGTTCAATACAAGCAAGATGTTTTTGGGAACTGTGCTGAATGAGGGACAACAGCAGCTGGAAAGCGAGTTTTAGGGATTTTATTTTTAATAAAATACTGACACCAGCCTGAGAGTTTATGCATCTTCATTGAAAGCTCCCAGACAAATCACTGTATAATGAAGAGATGCTGAGGGAGCATGCACAGTTAGACTGAATATAGAAATTAATGGTGAATGTTGGGTTTCTGTGTTCAGTTCTGAACTGTTTATTACAAGTGAAAGTGCTTTTTTGCTGAAATTCTTAATAAGGGGGTAGTTCACCCAAAAAATGAAAATTCTGTCATCATTTACTCACCTGTAAGAGTTTCTTTACCCTCACTGAACACAAAAGAAGATATTTTAAAGAATATTGATAAACAAATATGTGGTGGTAGCCATTGACTAACATACTGTAGCTGTAGGGGTCAAAATGTGTTTAATAAGGTGATGTTATTCTCATTTTGACCACTGAGCAGCGCTGTGAACATTACAGAGATATCAGTGTATATAGGTAGCTTCCCTACTGCTGCAGGCAGGTGTGACCTGGAAAGGCAAAAGGTTTTTGACCGCAACAGCGCGAAAGTGATGGACGCTTGTAAGACTTCCTTTAGTGTATGTATTGGATACTAATTTGGACATTATGCACACTGGTGTTTTATGGAGCCAATAAACTGTGTATGGTGATGCAACAGAAGAATGGTCTTCTCGTTTCTTACGAAGTAAACAACGTAACATCAAAGTAAGAAAGCATATCAACCTAATTATTCCGGGATCAAACAACTCAGTAGCTTAAAGTATTAGATTTAGCTCCTACAACAGCAGGGAAAAATAGTGTGGAAGTCAATGGCTACCGTCAACTGTCCGGTTAATAACATTCTTCAAAATATCTTATTTTGTACTCAACAGAAAAAATAAACTCATTTGTGATTGGAACGAGTGGAAGGAGAGAAAATAATGACAGAGTCTTACTTTTTGGGTGAACTGTTCCTTTAAGCAGCTCCTCAGCTGAAATATACTTAGGGTGGATTGGGGAAATGTGGGACACTTTTTGCAAAATTTCCATATGAAACCAAAACAATAAATCAAACACCTATATTACTATGAAATCCCCAAGATGTGTCCTTATTAAATCAGAAAACATTTTTCAGATATTGCATTCAAAGAGGAAACGGCACATACAGTGCACTTATAATTATTAGGCACATTGATATTCTGATCATTTTTTTTTCCAAGCACATTTCAATTCCAATTCAGTTCCACCAATTCCAAACCACATCGATCTTACTAACTACTATTAATTTTGTATTTCATAATTTATAAGTGATATATAATTGTCCATGAAGGTGAAGTGAAACACTCCTTTTAATCAGGTGTGCAGAATAATTAGGCATGTTTTCTTTTACAGATACAATGAGCCAAAAACAGGTTTAACTCAGACTGAATGTAAAAAATGATTAAATCCCCATGAGAAATATTCAAAACTAACGTAATACAGAAATTGCAAAGTTAAGGCATGACCATTGTACAGTGAAATGCTTATTGGGTCAGCGGGGTCAAGCAACAACAAAAAAAATAAAATACATAAAAACAGGTGGAGAAGAAAAGACACGTTAACTGCAAAAGAATGAAGAATTAAGGAGAAGAATTAGGTGTAAAACCATCAAGAACCATTTAGTCTCCAGCGCCACTATTTTCCAGAACTGTAGCCTGGAGTCTCCAGAATTATAAGGGGTCAGGTTCTCAGAGACTTTGCTTGGGTTAAAAAATCCTAAAAAATGACCCTCACTTAATAAGAATAACATGCTGAAGTGTTGTGAAATACATGAAGACTGATTTTTATAGGCTTTATTGACAGATAAATTGAGAGTGACTCTTGAAGGACCTGCACCACATCCTCTGGCAGTACGTTTTAGGAGCTCATTTTTAGTCTATCTCCTATCCTGAAAGGTCTGTCTTGCAGGATTGACTAAAAATTAGCTCCTAAAACTTATTGCCAGATTCTTGAAGATAAATTCTTCAAACAGTGGTACAAGAGGATGTGATGCTGGTCCTTCAAGAGTCACTCTCAACTTATCTGTCCATAAAGCCTATAAAAATCAGTCTTCATGTATAAGCATGTTATTCTTAGTAGGTAGTTGCTAAGTTTAGGTATTGGGTAGGATTCGTGATGCAGCTTGATCATTTCACAGACATGGCTTAAGCCTAGTCCCAGACTAAAATGTAAGTCTGTGCTGTTTAAACTGAAAGAAACTTGCACTGATTGATCTTAAAATATATCAGTGCCTTTGTTCTGTCTCAAGATGCACACTAGTAATGTTTTTTCTAAGGTACGTTTATAAAAAAAAATTACTTAAATGTCCTAATTGAACTATGGCCTAATCCTGGTTTAGTCTAAGCCCCGTCTGTGAAACCAGGCCTAAAACTAATAAACAGCCAATATTTTAAAAAATAGTGAGAATTAATAGTGAGAATTGTTCCCTATACTAAAGTGTTACTACACATTTTAAAAATATGAATAATTTGATAGCAGTTTAGAACAGTGCTTTCTTTATAACAGATTTATATAAATAACATTATATTGTTAATCAATCCTGTGTCCCTGACCTTCACGAGAGGAGCGTCCTGTCTGATGATTCTCACAGTAACATTCATGACAGAATTTACAGAAACTCTAGTGATTTCTGTCTTGAATTCAACAGCAGTCCTGTTGACTGTAACGCAGTAAAAGCAGAGCTGAATGTCCTGAATCTCACGAGTGCTTCAGTCGAAGTGTTTCAGGTCAGATTAAACTGTTTCTTCAGCTCAGGTCAGACTGGAGAGACACTTGAAGAGCATCTTTACTCTGGCCTGCGTGTGTTACAGTCAGTCTGTTTTCATATTTTAGTGACGGCCAGTATTGTTTCTAGAGCTGCTTGACTGTATCAGAGTAAATGCATTTGTAATGTTTATTGTTTCAGTGTTTGCTGAGCTTCATGACATCAGGAGCTGCACGTGAAGGAGGTGCGTGAAGCCTGTGTTATTAAAAAATAAACTCTTTCTTTTCATCTCATACTGCAATGAGTCATACTGCAAAGAACGTGCAAGACATTTATTAAGGCTTTTTGTCTTCTCTTACATTTTAAACAGACTGGTTTGTTTATTTCTCTGCTGTCGTTTAGGCGCAAAATGCACACATGACTCCTGAGACGCAGCGTTTGATGGAAGGGTCTTGTTTTCTTACAGAAGTGCTGGAATAAGATGTGGTGTTTTCCACTCAAGCAAACGAAAGATTAAACCTATTATGAATAATTTGCAGTGTATTTACTCCTAGAAAGGGTGCGGCATGTTTTTGATTTGATAACTATTGCTATATTTGAGTCATAAGTATTGTTTCCAACCGCATGTCCTGTTTACCGTGGCATTAGCGTGTGCTTTAGAGTGACCCGAGTAAACCCTTAACATTCAAATTAAACTGGAATATAATATTTTCAGCAAGAATGCCGAGTCTTAAGATGTTATGGAAATGATTAATTTATGAAGTAACTTGATAATCAAAGCAGCAATGGTAACAATATCATCATTATTTGTCTATGAAAACATGCAGCAACTGTCTGCGGTCTCAGTGGTTTACATTACGTAAAGTTAACAACAAACTAGGTCAACCGTTTTCACACCTCGGTCAGGTAAGATCATCGGACACAAGCTGTCTGCACGCTACATCTAGACATAAAAACAGTTACCCCCCCCCCCCCCCCACACACACACACACACACACCATCTCCAGCTTAAACAGCTATCACAGAAATCTGTCATTCATTTCTCCATTTATAGCAATTGCCTGTTTCTCAAGTATTATGTACATACATATGCATATTTTTATACAGCTGTACAGTAAATAATGCACAAATCTGTGCATAAATCTTCTGTTCCAGATTTTACCACATTATTATTATTATTATTAGGGATTTTTTTTTTTCTTTAATCTTGCTTATTCTTTAATTCTCTCTGTTCTCATGTCATATATCAGCTCCTAACACACACACACACACACACACACACACACACACACACACACACACACACGTCTGGTTTGCTATCCTTGTGGGGACTCTCCATAGGCGTAATGGTTTTTATACTGTACTTACTGTATGTGCTATTGTCCTACACCAACCCTACACCTAAACCTACCCCTTACAGACACTTTCTGCATTTTTACTTTCTCAAAAAAACTCACTCTGTATGATTTTTAAGCTTGTTTCCTCATGGGGACCTAAAAAATGTCCATTTGATCCCCTCAATGTAGCATAAACAAGGACACACACACACACACACACACACACACACACACACACACACACACACACACACACACACACAACAACAACAAATTCCTTGTATGTTTGCACACACTTGGTGAATAAAGCTAATTCTGATTCTGATTCCTTCATTTGAACCACATCACTGTTGTTAATTATATCACATGCTAATTAATCTGCTAATGAATGGACTGGAGATGTCCGAGGTGCTGCTGTGTTGAACATAGCAGCTGAAATGCTCTTTTTCTGAACTTTCTATTCATCAATGAAACCTGAAAAAAATTCTACTCTGCTGTTTTCAACATTATATTAATACAGTAATAATAACAACACTACTACTACTACTACTACTGATAATAATAATAAATGTTTCTTGAGCAGCAAATCAGTATATTATAATGATTTCTGTGTCTCATTATCCTTAATTACGTTCCCCTTATAAGTTGCATTCAGTTCTGTGTTTCTTTAATAAAAAGAAAGATGAAGATATTTTATGTTTTTGTTTAGTTTCTTTTTCCCAGTTAAAAACAGTTTTTAATGTTGTTTGTTCGAAGCGGATTGACTTCAGTTTGAGGGGAGATTTGGCGCCATCTCCTGGTCAATCAAACACCAGACTGAGCTTAAAACTTCAGGTAATAAAACAATCCTGCCAATTAAATACTCTGAAATGTAATGCAATGTGAAATGTGATTTCATTTTCATTTTGGTTTATTAGGTAAAAGGTGATAATGCCACCAATAGATTATATGTCGTATGTTAGCTGCCCAGTAAAACTAAAATTAGACAGGGACATACCACCATCTCCTCTGGACCGCTGAAGGTATACTTTACTCAAACAAGGATGTTAGTTTACCATCCCAAAGATAACAGAGTCCACGGATGTAAAAAACAACAGGAAATCACTGAAAAAGATTTAAAGAAATGAAAGGAGCTCCACCATCTTAATGGAATTAATGCGTCCAATGAGAGAAATCTTTAAAGGGGACCATTTAGAAAGATCCTTCTGAATTTATTCAAGAAGCATACCAAAAGTTTAAATAATAATATGTATATAATAATATAACAACAAATATTTTTAACTATCCTCAATGGTATGTTGGAATACTGTAATTGCATATCAACCTTATTAATCTGTAGCCCAGGCCCGGATTGACTAATCAGGAGCTTCTGTTTCAGGGTTAGTTCACTTCAGCGCCATCAGAGCACGCGTGATCTACTGACCAGACTCCAGTGACCATGACATATATGTGATTACAATATAGCAATCAAATGTATATAGGGTAATACAAATAAGGTAATATTATTGTCACGGTGTGGTGCGGGAGAGAAGCACGACGATGAAGGATAGTGAGATACAGTCTTTAATAATCCACATAGGTAATCTAAAACACAAGAGAAGACACCACAAGCATACATTGACGAGATCGGACGAAGAAACACAGAACTGAATGCAACTTATAAGGGGAACGTAATTAAGGATAATGAGACACACCTGAACATAATGATACAATCAGACAATGGCAGAAACTAGGACACACAGAGCACATGGGGAATGAAAACACAACAACACAGTCCAGGGGTGTGACAATTAAATTATTATAATATGTTATTATATTTATTCTATTGTCATATATAATAGTTATCAATATGTATTAATTATGAAACACTATTATAACAATGTGCTAACACTTTAGAATAGGGAACACTTATTCACTTTTAACTACAATAAATTCCTTTCAATATGACCCCAAAATTGTAAGGGTAATTGTAAAAAATAGATACATTTTTAATAATACAAATAATATATCTTTTTTTTTGTTTACTTCTCATCTATACATTATTGCTGTGTTTTGGGAGATATGAAGTACTTTTGCACCTGTTTACCACAAAAATCCTCAACTACTCCATTAGCTTGCATGTGAAATATTACATTTTTATGAAAAATGACTTAAATTTTGATCTAAATTTAATTTAAATTGTCTCTGGATATTGATCTGGGTGTTAGGTGTACAATACTGCCATCTGGTGGTTAGAGAAAAACTTGTAGAAATCACAGTTTTTGAAAGAGTAGTGTAGTGACCATATATATCCAGCAGAGGCCCATAGAGAGCCATTCATTTTTCTGGAAGTGGTCAACTCCTCTCACAACTTTTCTGATATATATTTTGTAAGTATATATTGAAACATTACAAAATACATTAAAAACAGTATTTTTCTCAAAGGTTAGAATTTGTTTTGGTTGTTTGATGTATTTTGAAGTGCTCGCTTTTGCAATAATACCACATACATTTGCAGAAATGCCACACAAGTTGCCACTAAAACTCGATTGCAGGTACATATTTATTTCGATCTAAAAAGTAAAATAAAAACAATTTTATTTTCCTTAAACGTAAATAAAATCAATACAAAAAAAAAATAATAATAATAAAAAATCTAAAAAACTAAACTAAACTAAACTAAACTAAAATACAACAACTGCAATAAGCAGTTATGAATGGTGGGTATGTGTGTAAGGGAGAGTGAGTGAGTGAGTGTGTGAGTGAGTGAGTGAGTGTGTGTGTGTGTGTGTGTGTGTGTGTGTGTGTGTGTGTGTGTGTGTGTGCGTACGAGAGTGAGTGAGTGAGTATGCTCGTTCCACATTGCATTTGTGCTCTAGTATCAGGCTTTCATTTTTTCGTGTGGACATTTTCAGATTTAATTATTTTATTTGCCAATTTCTATAAAAAAAAAAAAAGCTCTTTGTTGCAGTCACACGTGTGTGTGTGTCCCGCATTTTTGTGACAAATTTGTATAATGACACAGGTATGACAGGTATTACAACGAGAAGGTGACTTTTCAGGACATTGCCCCATTTCCACACTTTTCAAAACACTTATAAATCACACAGAGTGAGGTTTTTTGGGTTTTTTTTTGAGAAAGTTGAAATGCACAGTCTCCTGTGAGGGCTAAGTTTAGGTGTAGGGTTGGTGTAGGACAATAGCACATACAGTAAGTACACTATAAAAACCATTACGCCTATGGGATGTCCCTACTTTTCACACTTTTTTTTTTTTTTGTATGTGTGTGCGTGCGTGCCTAATTCTTTAATGAATGACATAATTAATAAACTTTCATTAATAATATTAGCATGCCCCATTGGTATGCCTAGAGTCAAGCCAGGTCCTGTCAGTGGGACGGTGGTCCTGTTTGCAAGAGAGTGGTTAAGGTAGGAGTAGACTGTCTAATATTGTTACATTATCTTTTCATATCTTGCTATATTCATAATGTATAACATGCCTATATGATTAGCCCAAGCAGAAAAAAAGACAAACACAATCATATTGAATATGGCTCCATTCATAATGTATGCAATGAATAATGACAGTGGTGGAAGATTTTTATTTTTTTAATGGTCAATTTACACTATACCTCTGTGTTTCATCTCAGGAGAACACTTTACAGTGGTGTCACCAGCGATCTGCCTAACCTAGCAGTCCTCCAAGTGGCAGAAGTGTTAAAAAAAAAAAAAAAAAACATACCATTACACTACCACAGTTATTAGTATTTTACATAACTATTACACTATCAAAGTTTCTAAAATTTATGTGTTTATATTTACATGTTTAGATTTCACTGGTGAGCAAGAAACTGTATTAAAGTTATACATATTTGCATTTACATTATATTTAATTTACATTTTATATTCTAGTCCGTACAAATAAAACCAAATGAATCCATCCCAAGTGTTTTGCGTAAGGCCAGATCTCTCTGTGGAAGACCGACTGAAAGGAGGACCATGAAGAGGAGGATCTCATCGAAGGGCTGCAGAGACTGACACTGTCAAAATAAATTAAATAATTATGATACATGCATGTAACGTGTGCATCAAAAAATAAAAATATATATAACATTTTCTTTCTCTGTCAGAAACAATATAATATCAATATTTACCATTGCATTACTTGTTACTCCAACTTCACTCCTCGTTGTATCTGTCCTTGCTCTGGTCACACGTACCATGCTGTGGGATGCAGGTTCAATAACTCTCCAAAAGGCCATTAAATGGTTCTACATCTCAAATCTACATTGGATGAGACATTAAAGAAAATACACACCACACAATGTAATTGTCAGAGTCGTATCTTCCAAGAAGTGCGAGAAGAAGGCAGAACGAAACTTAGATACTTTAATGATAGATATTCTTTCAGGAATAACATAAATCACGATACATCACTACTCTTGGGTAGTGCAGAACGATATAACACTGTAACACTAAGACTTGACAAAGGGGAATACAAAACTGAAGGCTTATAAAGGAAACAGGAACAAAAGAGCAAACAACATAATCAAACTCAGGTGGAGACAATCAAAAGATAATGAACTAAATGAGGACAGGAACTAGACCAAATAAGGAAAACAAGGGTTGGGGCAGACAGACATGTGACAGTAATAACAATGCCAGTTAGTTTGCATACACCTGAAGGTTACTTTAACAATTGACATGCTGTCACGTGTCTACCCGTCCGAAGTTCCTGTCTGTCCTTATTTGGTTTAGTTCCGTTTCTCATTTGTTAATTATCATTCATTGTCCCCACCTGAGTTGAATTACGTTGTTTGCGCTTTTGTTCCTGTTCATATAAAAGTCCTCAGTTCTCCCTTTGTGTTCGTCCGATCTTGAGTTAATAAATGGGAAAAGTGAGTTGATGCTGTTTCGTTCTCCTGTTCTTCTTTTATCTTCAAACTACAACCACGCACCTGTGACAGAAGATTGGACCTACCAAAAAATGGAGTTTGTGGAAAATATCGCCGCCCTAGCCCTCTGGAATCTTCCCTTTTTTGATTACACCTGGGAGTTCTGCGAGCTCGCTGCGGCTACGACATGGGATGACGCCACCATTATTAAGATGTTCCGGCTCGGAGCCACTCTCCACCGTCCCGTAGACCTCCCAGACACTACGAGACCGTGTTGGAGAGAGGCTATTTTTCGGGGTCTGGGAAGCGTCCGGGCCCGAGCCAGAACCAACCCGTCAGCCATCATCCCAGACTCCTCCTCACCAGCCGCCATCTGCAGCCCACAAATTTCCGCGGCCAACACAATTCAGCCGCCATCCGCGGCTCCCCCTAGCCCGCTGTCAGTGGGGAAATGCACGCCGCCGTTCGCGGCCACCACAAGCCCGCCAAGAAGTATGGCAAGCCCGCCGACCGAGAGTATGGTCAGACCTCCTATGCCTCGGCTGGTCCCGTCCAGCCCTCCTGTGCCTCCGCTGGTCCTGTCCAGCCCTGCGCTTCAAGAGCGCCCCCCAGTGCCTGCGCCATGAAGGTGCCTCCCTAGCTCCGCGCTGCCAGAGCGCATCCAAGAGTCCGCGCTTCCAGAGCGCCCCCCAGTGCCTGTGCCACGAAGGCGCCCCCAAGCATCTGCAGTTCCAGAGCGCATCCAAGAATCCGCCCTTCCAAAACGCAGCCAAGAGTCCGTGCTGCCAGGCCGCCTCCAAGAGTCCGCGCTTCCAGAGCGCCCCCCAGTGCCTGCGCCACGAAGGCGCCCCCAAGAGTCCGCGCAAAGACTGAAAAAAAATTCACCTTAAATTTTTGGGGGGGCTATTCCCCTTAGAATCCTGCTCTGTCTTGGGCGCCTAAGCTCCCGGATTCGCCATGGGCGCCCAAGCTCCCTGCTCCACCTTGGCCTCCCGAGTCCCCTGACCCACCATGTTCTCTAAGTGTCTCCTGTTCCGCCCTGGATGCCTCCTCAGTATCCCTGTCCTGCACCGGCTTCAAGGGTGCCCACCCCCCAGTCCAGGTACTGTCACGTGTCTACCCGTCCGAAGTTCCTGTCTGTCCTTATTTGGTAATTATCATTCATTGTCCACACCTGAGTTGAATTACGTTGTTTGCTATTTTGTTCACGTTCATATAAAAGTCCTCAGTTCTCCCTTTGTGTTTGTTCGATCTTGAGTTAATAAATGGGAAAAGTGAGTTGATGCAATTTCATTCTCCTGTTCTTCTTTTATCTTCAAACTACAACCACGCACCCGTGACGCATGCAAGTACTCTTATGAAGAAAAAATATATATTTTAGTTGGGGTTTTAGCTTATTCTCCCTCATGTCATTCTAAGCCATTATGAATTTATTCTGTGGGGGAAAAAAATATCGGTAACACTTTATTTTGATGGTCCCTTTTGAACATTCTGTTGACACTAAGTAATGTTGCAACTACAGGTCAACAAACTCCCATTAGAATATTAGTAGACTGTCTGCTTCATATCTACTAACTCCTTATTGTGTTGGTCTCCCAACAGATATTCTACTGACTATAAGTAACTTTGCAAGAACGTGTCAACTTAATCAAACCCTAACCCTACCAGTCAACTAATACACTACTAACACTCTAATGAGAGTTAGTAGAAATGTAGGTGCAACATTACATAGTCAATAGAATGTGTTAAAGGGACCATCAAAATAAAGTGAAACCAAAATATCTAAATAACTGACTGCCACAAACATTTACAATTCTGTATGCCAACGAAGAAAGCAAGCCATATGGGTTTACAACGACATAAAGGCTTTATTTTTATTTTTGGGTGAATCATCTATTAATTCGTTTACACATATTGTCCAGACCCACAGAAGAGGTTTTTAAACAAACAGGCAACCACAGCGACAAAAAAACAAACAAAAAAGGCCTACACTGTGCTCGGTAATATAGTAAAGTATATAAGGGTTTAGATCTTACCTGGTGTAGACACACATGCTGTCGTCATTCTTGAAGTATCCAAAGTGATGTTAAAATCCTTACATTTACTCTGAATCCACTTATTGCGAGTTTCTTCATTCAGGGGAAAAGTGTGAAACACCTTTTGAGAAGCCTCACAAAACGGGACATGGAACTCTTCATTAAATAATTATATTACTGTGGTATACTTTAATTTGTAAGATTATAGCAATAAAATGTATAAATATTATTTTATATTAATCGCTCAATGACAAAAGATTGCGGCATCGGAACCATTTATGCGCCCTGAGATTTCACCGGAAATACGTATGCGTGCCGTGCATAGAGTCCATTGCCCGTTTCTGCAGACCAACTGGTCACTAGTGGTTAGGAGCACTTCCATTTTGTTCACTGTAAAAAGTGATAAGTTGACTTAACTTAAAAAATTTAAGGCAACAGGTTTCCTCAATTTTTTTTTAAGTAAATGATAATTAAAAAAATAAATTGAATTGTCAAGTTCACTTAACTTTTATTTTTTAAGAATTATGTCCTTAAAAAATTGAGGAAACCCATTGCCTTAAAATTAAGTTAAGTCAACTTATCACTTTTTACAGTGATGAGCTTATGTTTGCTTTTTTAATCGCGTTGTGTTGTGCACTACTGGGCCACCGTAAAATTCCGACGAAATGGTGCTCAGAGCCGAGGAAGAGGAGCAATGTTTGAATATGAAATGTGAAAGGAGCAGCATATATACACACACAGACATGTCCTCTCTTTGTTGAAACAAAAGTAATGCGTAGAGCAGTGATCCTCAAACTTGGCTCGCGAGATCCACTTTCCTGCAGAGTTTAGCTCCAACACTGATCAAACTCACCTACCTGTGAATTTCTAATGATCCTGAAGACATTGATTAGCATGCTCAGGTGTGTTTGGTTAGGGTTAGATTTAAACCCTGAAGGAAAGTGGATCTCGCGAGCCAGATTTGAGTATCCCTGGCATAGAGCGTAGAACGTTGGTATAGATACTAGGGGTGGCACGGTACATGCAATGTATTCTTCCCGAACCGTCACGGTACGGGCGTCTCGGTTTGGTGCATGAGGCCTCACGGCGAATACAGGCAATTTCCGGGCGCCCGCAGTAATACAGCGCTGTTTGATAACCGCCAGCAGAAGAAGAACGAATGCCATGAGCTGCGCACTTGAAAACAAAGCCCCCGAGACAGTGACAATGTGCTGATTCTGAACGCGTCTCTCACGTTGACTGACAAGGGAGTATACTTTGAAGGCTAGCGCACTCAACTGTTTGGCACAAATCCAAATATTGCATAATATTTCCATATTTGCGATGTAACGTATCTGAATGCGAAACTATACTTTATTATGTAAATGACAGGCTTTGTACTTCAGTCGCGTTCCAACGGTGACACAGGTGCGCGCTGATGTTTGGCTCAATGAATTTTATTTTGATAAAGTACAAACTGCGCTGTCAAGTTAGCAATGCTGGAACTGATGTGTGTGTGTGTGTGTGTGTGCGTGCGCGCGCTCCAGCGCGATCAATTCAACAGTTTCCTTATACCAGCAGAATCAACTTTAAACACATATTGTCTTATTAATAATCACTGTATAAAGGTCTGCTTCTATTTGTGTACATTCACAATGAAAACAAAACAGATTTTATATATATATATATATATATATATATATATGTCTGTTCAAAATAAATGAAAAGAAACTGAGCATAGTAGATTGTTATGGCGAAGGGAAAAGACCCCCCCCCCCTATTTCTCCAGATGTTTTCTGTCTGTACATTTTTGCCACGTAGGCATTTCTAACACAGAGGCCTTAGAAAATAATGGAAGATTAAATAGATATATTAATGGCAAGATTCACCTTGATTATACTTGATTAATTCAGATCTTTAACATTAAAAATATTCTTCATTGGCTACACACACATACTATGCAGCCATCAATCTTGGAGAATAGAAATACAGGATATAACAGGATTTTTAATAACTGTTATTCAACATCTAAATGTCCCAGTTCTCTTCGTCACTCGTAGCTCACATAGATGGTAGGTCATCCTGACCCCTTAGCCTGGCCTTGTGACCCTAGGGAAGGAATACCCTCAGCAGGTGTTCACACCTTTTACTCTTAAGGCTTAAAAAAGAATACATGCAATGCACTTTTCAATCTATACTAATATAGATGGCTTTACTTCTTAAATCAATCATCAAACAATCTGGGAGGTTAAATATTGATCAATAACTTGATTAATAATCACACAAGAAATATTAATAAAATAATTAATATCAGAAGGACATGGTCAGATCAGCTTCTACTCCATCCTCTCCTTCACTAGAGATGCCCACTGCTAGAAGAAGCAGAAGAAGGATTTGCTAATGTAGACAAACTCATTCAATCTTAAGACATGTGTGGAGTAAAATATAGTTTATTAGGCAAATAAAAGCTTCATTAAGAAATTTAAAAGCCCAAAAAACATTTACAATACTTCATGGCATTTAGATATTAAAACTAAATTCATAAAATTACTTTTTCCTGATTCAAATACAACCATTGGCTACCAATCGCAGCTCAATGCTTGCTTATAGAAACTGATGCTTCCCTGATAGCACACGTACATCTCTGAGACGTCTATTTGACGTCCGCATTTACATCTGCAAGACGTATTTTTTAGGCTGTTTGCTCATCTGCAATACGTCTATAGGACGTCTCCTTTTAGATGTCAAATAGACGTCTATTAGATGTCTTTAAGATGTTTATGATTTAGAATGTATGTAAAACTGACATCTTACAGACGTCTGTCAGACGTTTATAGACCGCAGATGCTTTCCAGATCAACAGATCTTTAACAGACATCTTGCAGACGTACGTGTGCTATCTGGGTTGCTTATAGAACAACCACAGGCTCAGCACCCGCCTACCTGCACTCACTATCAAGAATCTACATCCCTTCCAGAAGTCTGAGATCTGCTAGTGAGGCTCAAAATCACTCTCCAGAACATTCTCGTTCACCAATCCTGGCTGGTGGAATGATCTTCCCACCCATATTCGGAGTGCTGGATCCCTGTCAATCTTCAAGCAACAGCTGAAAACTCATCTCTTTCGACACTACTTGACTTCACCCTACACAAAAAAAAAAACTCTTTCTCCTTATTTATTCCTTCCCTTGCTAGCTTGTACTTATTTAAACAATGCCTGAGACTTGGTGTTACAAGCACTTCGTTTGTCGGATTGCCTCTTCAAGATTTATGTATTCCCCAATTGTAAGTAAGTAAGTAAATGTATTTATAAAGCACATTTAAATTCAGCATTACACTGACCAAAGTGCTGAACAGAACCAATACAAAAACTTATAAAAATTAAATAGAATACAATTAAAATAACAACAATAATGGAAAAAGCACAACAACAACAACAACAACCGTACACACTGAATTTATGGCCCAGGAAAGGCGAGAGAATAAAAATGTGTCTTAAGTCTGGACTTGAAAATTAAAAGAGAAGAAGCACTCCTAATGTCAAGTGGCAACTGATTCCACAGACGTGGAGCGGCGACTGCAAAAGCTCTGTCTCCTTTAAATTTAAGGCGTGACCGGGGAACATGTAATAGAGCTTTATTTGCCGACCTAAGGGACTTGGGTGTTGAATGCAAACTAATGAGATCCGAAATATAAGATGGGGCATTTCCATTAAGAGCTTTAAAAACAAAAAGTAAAATCTTAAACTGAATTCTAAAAAAAAACAGGAAGCCAATGAAGGGATGCTAATACTGGCAAAATATGATCATGTTTTTTAGTACCGGTTAACAGTCTAGCCGCTGCATTCTGAACCATCTGCAGCCGTGATAATGTAGATTGTGGAAGACCAACATATAATGAATTACAATAATCCAAGCGTGATGTGATAAATGCATGAATGACTATTTCCAGATCTTGAAAGGAAAGCACTGACTTAAGTCTGGAGATGATTCTCAGCTGATAATAACTGTTCTTAACAACTAAGCTAATTTGTTTTTCAAGACAAAGCTCAGAGTCAAAGATAACACCAAGATTTTTTACACTAGACTTAACATATGGAGTGATGTTTTCTGTTCCCAGCAATAGAATTTCTTGTTTTAGAGGGACCAAAGAGAATCACCTCGGTTTTATCATTGTTAAACTGCAGGAAGTTATTTGACATCCAGCATTTAATATCCTCAAGACAGTCAATGAGAGTCTGCAAAGAATCTCGAGATTTTAAAGGAAGATACAGCTGAGAATCATCGGCATAAAAATGAAAAGAGATATTATATTTCCTTATGACATTACCAAGTGGAAGCATATACAAATTAAAAAGCAATGGCCCCAAAATGGACCCTTGAGGCACTCCATAGAGAAGAGAAGCAGAAGATGAGATAAACTTGCCAACAGACACTGAAAAAGACCTGGATTTTAGATATGACTCGAACCAGCAAAGTGCTGTACCCTTTATGCCCACCCAATGTTCAAGGCGTGAGAGAAGGATATTATAATCAATTGTATCAAAAGCGGTGCTCAGATCCAATAAAACCAAAACTGAATTATCACCAGAATCAACTGACAGTAACAAATCATTCAACACTTTTCAACACAAAGCTGTTTCAGTACTGTGGTGGGCAGTAAAACCTGATTGAAAAGGTTTGAGTATATGGTTAGAATTTAAGAAAGAAAGTAACTGTGATAGGACAACTCTTTCCAGTATTTTTGAAAGAAATGGGAGTTTTGAAATAGGACGATAGTTATTCAGGCAATTTGGATAAAAGCGTCTGCAAAATGACTAAATGTAAATCTAACCAGCAGACAATAAAAATTGTTGATACAATTTAAAGATAATGTATTAATAAAAAAAGGTACACTGTTAGACATTTCAAAGGGTTTTTACAGTAAGTTACTGTAATTACAATTTACAGTAGCAAACTGTATTTGATTTATCAGTATACTACTGTAATTCATTAATTTTAATATAGATTTCATTAGATTTTATAATTTTTATATAGAATTCATTTTATTTTTACTCTACATAGGTACTAATGGCATTCAATTAAAACAGACACAATAATTACAAAATATCAAAGTCTTTATTTAAAACATTGCATGTACAACACATAAAAATACAGACTTCCAATGCTGGAACAGTGCATCTTCACCATTTCTCCTGTCTTAGGACGTTTTGCAGTGCATTTTGTTGTGATTTATCCTCACAAAGGATCTTTAGGCAACAGAAACAAAATGGGGAAAAAAGACAAACAGCCAAAGAATACATAGCGGCCTGCAAAACCCAGGTGCTGCTCCAAAACGTGGCCACCATCTTTGCTCACCATCCACTTTGACAGAAATGTCTTCTCTGAAAAACAAGTAGAAGAAATAACACACTTTTAAAAGGCAAACATCATACAGAATACACAAATCTCTCAAAACTATAGTTGTTCTCTTACCATGAATTATCAGTCTCAGGTTGGCTGGCCTGCTCGTGTCTTTCTTGATGCTTCATTGCAGTCCTTTAAAACACAAATACAAAAAAAATGCAGAAAATCTTAAATTCCATTAAAAACTATAACAAACTAATTCTAAAACTAGAAAGGCAGCTAGCCATAAAACTAGTTTAACCTAGCTAACGTACGATTTTATTTTCTCAGTAGGCTACTGGCCAACATTATAACTACTAACACCTGAACTAAATTTCACATTAGTTAACCTAATGTTAATGTAAGATAAGCTTTGCTCGTTAAAAACAATTTTAATTCGGTAACTTAATTCAATAAGCTGACAAAAGTCATTTGAAACGACAGCGCAGTTTACCATGGTAAAGATCTGTAACCGCCATGTTGACAAATAAATGTTACTAATGTTAGGTAAACTGGTTTACAAATATCTGACACAAACACACTGACAAACGGACATATATTTTTTTTTACCTTGCTTGCTGGTCTTTTTCTCTCGTAAAGTGCATCGATAAAAAAACAATATAGAACCCATTTTATATATTATCTACAGTGGATGCGGACAGTAATGTGATGCCCCTGAAAATCTTACGTCACAGAAAATTCCCATGATACAAAGGGTATTACAGTTATTTACTGTAAAGGGAATTTGCAGTATTATACTGGGTGATATACAGTAAATAACTGTGGAAATTACAGAAATGTCTAACAGTGTAACATTTAATCAGTAATTACATTTAATCAGAATCTAATCAGCAAATACAGAAACGAGCTAAAGTAAAAGTGAAAACTAATGAGCTGGATCTCTCCCCTACTGACTTATTAGTAGGAATGGTATCTGTAAAGTTTTAATGATATTACTATTCTTACAATCCTGCTTATTAAACATATGAAACTCATAAGAAAGCACAATGAAATGATTTATAATCATGAAGCAAAATGACATACAAGAATATACCTTTTGGACATCTTTGAGTTGATCTGAATCTGCTGGTTTTGAAGATGAAGATGAACTTTATTCACTGTGAAAACTTTAGATAATGTTTATTTTTATCTAGATGATATTGTATTGCTTGATGCATTATTGTGTTGTATTTTGTGTATGCAGAATCACACCTGAAAGTGCTGGATCTGAAGATGATCTAATTACTGTGATATCTTTTTGTATGTGTGCGTAGGGCAGAAGAATTATTGAAACACTTCCCACACGCAGTGCAGTGATACGGTTTCTCTCCAGTGTGGATCCTCTCGTGTGTCTTCAGATTTCCTGCACGAATGAATCTCTTGTCACAGTGTGAACACTTGTACTGTTTGTCTCCAGTGTGCATCATCTCATGTCTTTTCAGGTGTCCTGACCGACTGAATCCCTTGTCACAGTGTGAACACATATAAGGTTTTACTCCAGTGTGAATCCTCTCATGTGTTTTCATATGTGATAACTGATTGAATCTCTTGTCACAGTGTGAACACATATAAGGTTTTACTCCAGTGTGAATCCTCTCATGTGTTTTCATATGTGATAACTGATTGAATCTCTTGTCGCAGTGTGAACACTTGTAAGGTTTCTCTCCAGTGTGAATCCTCTCATGCAGTTTTAAACAGGTTGCTGAAGTAAAAGTCTTTTCACATTCAAAGCACATGTACTCTCTCACACCAGTGTGTATTTTCTGATGTATTTTTAAATATTGTAAACATGAAAAACTCTTTCCACACAAATGACACGAATGTGGCTTCTCCTTTATATGAACTGTCAGGTGTGTCCTCAAGGTTGAAGACCACAAAAATGTTTTCCCGCATTGATCACATGTGTACAGTTTCTCTCTAGTGTGGATGTTCATGTGACCCTTAAGATGTGATGATCGTACAAAACTCGTCCCGCATTGATCACATGTGTACAGTTTCTCTCTAGTGTGGATGTTCATGTGTTCCTTAAGATGTGATGAGTGTGAGAAACTATTCCCGCACTGATCACAAGTGAACGGTTTCTCTCCAGTATGAACTCTCATGTGAACATCAAGACCACATTTGCTTGCCAAACTCTTTCCACACTGAGTGCAGGTGAAAGATTTCTTGGCTCTTCTATTCTTCAAATATTTCAGTTTGGGTTTTTCTCCACTTTTGACATGATTTTTCTCCTCAACTTCACTCAATTCCTCTTTCACCTCATTGTCTTCAATCAACTCTGAAATAGAAGTAAAACAGTGTATTTGCAGGAACTTGTTAAAAAAACACAAGAAAGGGCATAAGAAACTGAAAGGACATAAAGATGAACCCTGATATAACAGCAGAAAGTAGACAACTGCTTTACAAAATTGATCGTTTTGATGCAATTTCATAAATTATACTTTCCTGAAACCCATGAATGAGGTACACTGATCTTCAAATTATTTGTTTTAAAATATTATAAGCACAAATCTCATGCACACTTCAAGTACACTGAAAAAAAAAGTACTGGTAGCAAACAATTTATTTTAGCTACATTTAAATAAAAAAAAAATTGAAAGTTAGTCAACTTAATTTATTTAAATGTAGCTACAATAAATTGATTGCCAGCACTTACCTTATTTCTTTTTAGTAAATTCAATGAATAATTTTTTTGATGATCTAAGGATCCTCATATACAAACTGTGTTGCGTTCGGTTTTTACCCTCTTGTTTTTATTCATTTATAATCATTTATATTTATGCATTGTTTGATTTCAACGTGGACGTTTATCAGCTTAGATCAATAACTGAGCGCAGCTCAAGCAAACCGCTCCGAGCTCAGAACAGGTTTACTCGGGAATCAGTGTTGATCTCGCAACGCTATTACTGCACAGCGTTGCGAGATTCAGTGAGAAGCGTTTGAACTCGTGAAGAAGATTTTTATTTTTAAAGATCTGAATTAATCAAGTGTAATCAAGGTGAATCTTGCCATTTATATATCATTTATATATCCTTTTTAATCCGCCATTATGTTCTAAAGGCCTCTGTGTTAAAAGTGCCTACGTGGCTAAAATATACAAACAGGAAACATCTGGAAAAATATAGGGGAGCTTTTTCCTTTACCATAACAAGTCTAGGAAGTCTCAGCTCCCAAGGAAGAGATAGGATTGCATACGCAAGCGAAATGTAGAATGGGATGCATGAGAGGGGCTTCTAATGTATAGAAAACCCGCCTTAAAATCTTGTATATATACCAGAGCCCAGAGACATTCGGGAGACTTTTCTGCAGAAAGGATCTCGGCTTTATTCTCGCTATATAGATAATAAAGTCTTTTCTTCTGGCACCAAACTCCAAGACTGTGCGTAATTCTTCAGAAAGAGACGAGAGACACTACACTCGCCGCAGAATGAATAAGGTTGTTGCGAGACCTAGTGAGATGCATTCAGATTCTGCACAGAATTCTCTGTGATAAATAGATCAAACAACACTGAAGTAGAAATTCAAAAGAAGCAACGCTGACTATAACCATAGTGTTGTGGCAGAAATAGTCGAATGTTATTACATCATTCATTTCAGGGTTTATACAACCTTCAGAAAGAGAAATTCAAGCACTTGTCAATGACTTTCAAGTATTTCACAACTATTTACAGCACATTAAAGATCTAAAAATTATGCAATTTAAACAGCATTTTTAATTGGATGACCAAAATATACTTTGTGGTAAACAAACACTTATGTAAATAATATATATATATATATTCCACTATAACCAGTAGATGGTGAAAAAGATTTTTATGGTTAAATATATGAATTAAGCAAGTATAATCAAGGTGAATCTTGCCATTAATATATCTATTTAATCTTCCATTATGTTCGAAGGCCACTGTGTAAAAAGTGCCTACGTGGCAAAAATGTGCAGAAGAGAAAACATCTGGAAAAAATAAAGGGGGCCTTTTCCTTTACCATAACAAGTCTAGGAGGTCTCTTCTCCTGAGGGAGAGATAGAGTTACATACATAAGTGAAATGTGGAATTGTATACAAATGTATAGGAACCCGCCTTAAAAACGTGTATATCAGAGCCCAGAGACATTCGAGAGACTCTTCTGCAGAAGCGGCCTCAGCTTTATTCTTGTTAAATAGATAATAAAGTCTAACTTCTGGTATCAAACTCCAAGACTGAGCGTGATTCTTCGAACGAGCGGCGGGAGACACTACAATGGCAGCAGAGGAGCGCTTATTAGTCATTCATTTATACTTTTTTGCTTTTGAAATGATAAAATCACTGAAAAATATCAAGTCACCGATAAATTAAAGTCACAAAGGGCCTTGAAAAAGTTTTCTTCAATTTGTGAGTGAATCTCACATAAAGAGTGGTCCTTTTATAATCACTGAAGTTATCGGTGAGTTATATATAAGCTGGTACTATAGAAGAATAATAGTCATTTTAATAAGAGTAAAATATATGAATTTTCTATATACAATTTAGAATGTTAATGTTGCTAATAAAAGTACATTTTGTATGCTTCCCAACGCAAGCTCGGTGCATTTCTGTCAAATGTGTATTACCAAGAAATAAACGTGTAATATTATTAGTAACTGCAATTATTAATACAAAACAACAGTATTTTATTATTAAATTATCTTTATTTTTAATACCCCCCACACCACTACTCCAGAGCTACCAAATCTGCTCCTGGCGCCACCATCTGTAGAACTTAGTGGCGCTAGTGCCAATGCTCTCAAATGTTAGTCTGGAGCCCTGATATGCAACCAAGTAAACTTTTCTCCTTTTTATCATCATCACTTCGTCTCCTGCTTCTGCTCTTCACTGGCTTTGCTCAGTCAATTTTGGCTGATACACGATAGTTAATTCAGTTTTGGGTGCCAGACAAGACTTGATGTTAATTTGTTTTGGGTATCAACAACCCTGCAGTTTATTTGTTCAGACACTGGACAAAATGGATATTTTCTGACAGGATCTGGCATCCGGGTCTGGATCTTAATTATCTGGCGTGAAGACTCGATCTAACATGTATTTTACTTAAAAAAAATAAATCAATAAACAAGTACCCAGTTCATAGGAAGTGTCTTATTATTTAATGAAATTGTTTAACAGCTCTATAAAGATTTGTTCTGTTACAGCTGAAGGATTGTACACATTCAACACACCTGGTCCTTGGGTTTTAACTGTTTTCCCCAACACAACAAACCAAAATATAAACTGTGTGAAGTTTTATAACGGTCAGCATTATTAATGAATGAATGAAGAATAAACAGCAACCTGTTTGTTGTTCAGTATCTTCAGTGTGTTTGATTCTGCAGGGTTCTGGATCTCTCATCTTCTCTCTGTCCTCTTTAATAAACTCAGTCTCTGCAGATTTCAGCTCTTCCTGATGCTCTGATGCTCGTCTTCACTCGTAAACTGATGGGAATATTCCAGCATTTATTGCTGAATTGCTGAATGTGTGATTGTTGTGGGAGGAGCTTCACTGAACATGAATTTCTGTGTGGAAAAGCAGATTTTCCAAAATCAACAATAAATCTAAAGAGGCAGTAATTGTTGTCTCTTTGTGAATCATTGCATTACTACATTTAACACCACTACTTCAGTGAATAAGAGCAACATCATGCTTAAGGTACCGTCTGATAGTTCCACCAATTTTGTTAAAGGTCAAATCTGCCTAAGAATTAGCCTTTTAATTTACAAAAATAATTTTAAAACACACAAGTTTGTAGTAGGTTCCTAGTGACGAGAATCACTTACTACAGGTGAGACTTAAAAAATGATTAGAATTCACCAAAATGTTTTCCCATTCTGAAGTTTGTAGTACATCCCGAGTGTCCAGACTGATTTAAAGGTGCTGTATGTAGGATTTTGACTCTACTAAAGCATAAAAATACCATAATATATTTGCAGATATTTAAGAAACATGCTAAGTTAACATACTTGTTTATCTGAAAAACAATGCTACAGTCAGTTATTCTCCTTTGAAAATGTTGTTCCTTTTGCTTTTGTGTAATAGATAAATAAAAATGTATATGTTTTAGACATTTTATGTTTAGATAATTTATATTTTGCGGGAGTCCCGCGAATAATTTTATTCTCCCGCATCCAGCACACACACAAGTTTTTTTTTTTTTTTTCTTTCTCACAATTCAAAATGTTGTAGCTCACATTCAGTAAATCAGTCTGGCCACTAGCTTTTACTACAATATTGTAAAAATCATTCATTTGAAAAGATTGTTTTTTTGTTTTGTTTTTTGCACTGTGGCAGGAATTTGCTGACGGTCCTTTAAACAACAATTGCGATGATCCACCGAATATCGAAATTAAACTTATCGTGTTATAAATATGTGACTATAACAAATTTGAAATAATGAGAAATAATGGTATAAATAATATCGCAGCAGTAAAACTTCTATCGGTTCTCTTCCCCATTCATATTTTCACTCCAAACATCGAAACAACCATTCACATGAACATACAAAAACACTATCGCTCTGATTTTAAACAAATTAACACGTTTTCCTCATGTTTGCTGTCTGCTGTTCTTTATTTTAAGGTTATTCAGCAAAAACTCGGTATCCGATGAAAACAAGGCAGTGTCTAACTGAGATTTACAGCCTAGCGGGACTTTCCTCATTTGTGAAACTATTTGTCCTGAACAACTCCGTATTCAACTCATCTTTTATGAATGGAGGAACATTAGACACAATATGATCGTTTTTCATTCATATCCTAGAAGCTGACATTTACCACATTCCTGCTGTCCTCAAACCTAATTACGCAAAATAATCCATGCATGACACCAAAAAGCAAATAATAGATAAGAAAGAGAAGAAAAAGTGGACTCACCCTCACCGTATAAATCTCAGTCTCTCGCGCATGCGCACACCGAGTGATCCTCACGAGCGCTGCAGAGTGAAGCAGAGCGTCTCGAGCGCCTCCAGGCGGCTGGACTCAGTATAGTCACAAACCCCGCCCCCTCCATCTAATCTAATGAGACGAGAGACAAACTAAATAATGTATTTACACTTCAATTTTTTTTTTGTTTGTTTGTTTTTGAAAGATGGGTTCTGACATTGTTTGTAGTTTTTATTTTTTTATTTTTTAAATCACGCCGCTAAAAAGTTCAAGTGTTCATTTGTTTAAATAAGTTTTTTTTCTTTCTTTTTTCATACTTAAAAGATTATAGAAAAACTGCTGGGAACATGAATATGTAAATCTAAATAGTTTTGGATGGAAAGCAAATAATGAGGCTCATCAAACTGGAATAATTAAATGTGCTGTTTGCAATACTGTAGTGTTGCCTGTAACACCGCCGTGGTTAATCGCAATGCCTGTAGTTGATTTTCAGGTTCTAGTGGGTATAAATGATAAAAAACATACAAGAGAACACACAATAGTACATAAATATTTTTTATCAGAAATAATCTATATATCAGTAACTCATATATTTATATAAGTTTTTATATATATATATATATATATATATATATATATATATATATATATATATATATATACAGATGGATCTAAAGATCCTGAAACGGGACACACAGCAGCAGCAATATATGTTCCAAGGTTCAGGTACAGAATAGAAAAAAAGAGCATCTAATCATCTGTCAGTGTATACTACAGAAATTATTGTGATATTATTGGCTCTTCAGTGGGTTGAAGAGATTAATATACCTGAAGTGGTCATATATGTTTAGACTCTTTTTTTCAGAATTATCAAGTTTAAAGAGGGGTAAATCTTTGACTAGACAAGACATTTTATCAGACATTTTACAAAGTTTGCTCAGAATGCAAACAAATAGTTATCTCTTTTGTATGGATACCTGCACATATAGAAGGAAATGAAGTGGTGGATCAAATAGGGATTTAAAAATGTATATATATTAAAACATCCAGACATAGAGTTTAATGCATTTATCTGGACCGAAGGAGGGTCACAGTCTGAAAAGACAAAGAACACTTACGAGAATCAACAACCTGAACTCTGCCTCAGAAGCCTAACATGCTCATTCAAGACAACACACCCAACTGAGAGAGACAGAAGTTTCATATCAGTTCAGTTCAGTTCAGTTCAAATACTTTATTGTCATTCTAGCCTTAACAAGTGTCCAGCAGAATGAAATTTCGTTTTTCCGGGCCCATGTGCTTCCTAGTGCAAACATAATTAACAAAACCAACGTTAAATAAACATACATCACGACAAACAAATAACATCACTATACATCTTAAGTTAGTGCCAAAATGGTTGTATTGCACATGATTACACTATGAGTGTAGGAGTTACCTGATTGTGATAGATGTCCTAAGCCTACTATCACTATATCAAAAAGACCAAAGCCCTCTGCTGCGAGGGAAGAAAAAAAAGGAAGAAGAAGAAAAAAACAGGACAAAGACAGAGGTCATGTGATGTAATAAATGATGATCATATAATAAACTAGATAAGGTGAAAGTTTGTGTACAAACTTCATGTAGTCTAGAAAGCCTAGTCTAAAAGTTTAAAAAAGGGAAACAATGTCTGGAGTTCCAGAGATCCCAGATTTTTTGTGTCACATGATAACACGTTTTATTAATATTTTTTTTTGCTAGTTGTGTAATGGCCAATTTGGGTATTTTATGGTATTTTTTATTTTAATCGACTAATTTAGTAATGTTTGTATATAACTAGACTTATTAAAAATAGCAACATTTTATGTAAAATTACTTAGATGTACGTTTCTCAGTTTTATTCGTGGTGATAACGTTAGAAAGGGCTACAGTTTAGTAGGACATTGCTGCCAATGCATTTATTATGCTATAGATAAGTGTTCAAACAAAACTGTATTAGTTTATTTATTTATTTGTTTAGTTTAGTTATTCTTGCTGTTTGTGTCTATTTTATAATGGGACTTAGGCAGCACCTATACTCTGGCTGCCCACTGCTGTGTGTGTGTGCACTTTGGATGGGTTAAATGCAGAGCACAAATTCCAAGTATGGGTCACCATACTTGGCCACACACCACTTCCCTTTGCCCTATATTTGTATAGTTTCATTGGTAAAAAAAAAAAAGATTATTGGTGGACTGGGCTGTGAGGCAAGGGGCACCAGGTAAAATCTTGCCTGGGGCAGCAAATTGGCCAGCGCCGGCCCTGATTGTTTGCTTACCTGATTAATAAATTGTCATACTTGATTTATTCTAACTAGTCTTTGTGTTGTGAAAGGGGTGATTTACTGCGATTTCACTTTTTTCAGTTTAAATAGTGTGTAATGTTGCTGTTGGTGCATGAACAGTATCTGCAAAGTTGCTGTGCTGAAAGTTCAACGTAAGCGGAGATATCGTCTTTTAAAAATCAGGAAGTTTAATGCCTAAAAAAACGACTCATATGGGACTACAACGAGATACTTCCCGGGTTGCATACGAAATAAACCCATCAACCCCTCCCTCCGGAACATGCAGAAAAGAGGGCAAGGCCATGTTCTGAGGCTTTGTCGAAGAGGAAGAGTTATAGTGGAGAGTTGTAACCATGCCGTCAAAACGGTGTTATTTTCACCCAGCTGTCAGGTCTTCTGTGTTCGGGCTTCCTACGGACGCTGTAGCTCGTCAACAATGGTTAAAATTTATGTTTGATTATGTTCCTGACAATTACAATCTTAGCTCTCTGTGCTGCACATTTTACGGAAGACAGCTTCCAGAATCTACACGAGTTCAATGTCGGATTCACACAGAATCTATTACTAAAACATGGAGCAGTTCCAACTTTAAAACCAGAGGCAGCAGTTGTTGGGCCACAACCTGTGAGTAAGATTTCATCATTTTAAATGTATTTGCATGTATAATTTCAGACGTAATGTTTTAGTTTTATCAAGGTCGTAAACAAATGCCAACGCTGGCTTTAGTAGCCAGTTAGTTAAATGCTATTTCGTGTTGTAATCACAACAGCAAACTTCCATTCAGAAATGTTTGTAAGAGCCGTGCTTGCAGAAGTTCTGCTTGACTCTCTTCATTACCGCTTTCTGGGTCTGATTCTGGCTCAAACTGATACGGCAATATTGACACCGTTATTTACGTTTGACTGAAGCACGTGCAACTGTCGCTCGTAAAGGTAATGGGCGTGAAGTTTCCGCACAACGTGCAGTACACAGTTTAGCCAATCACAACACACCGGCCCAACTAACCAATCTGAGCCCATCGCCTGTTTCTGAGGAAGTGGTTTCAGAGAATCAGGAAGTCAACCGGTCGTTCAAATGACAGAGGAGAAAACGGCTTACAATAAAGGTCAAATATATGAAAAATAAGGCGTTTTTTAACAAACGAAACACGAAGACATGTTATATTGCACCCCATAAACACAATCAAGCAAAGAAAAAAAGCAGTAAACCACCCCTTTAACTCTAGTATATTATAGTAAATCTATAACACCGCAAATCTGTGCTCAGGTTTAACAGACTAAAATGTTTTAGAGCTCCGGCTAACACATTGACATTAGGGTAGACTGAGACACTTTCTGCTTTTTTCAGCCCTACACAAAAACTAAAATTTAGTGATTTTTCACATGACATTTCTTGGTTCATTTCTTATTTCTAAGAAGGGGAAATATATTTGATGTTCATTTCAACGGCACAAATCAGCACAAATCAAGCACAAACAAATGACACCGGTTTTGTGCGATCTCAAACACCAAACCAGCACAAACATTAGTTTTTGTGGCACAAATCAGCACAACCATAGCACAAATGAATGGCATAGTTTTGGTGATTATTTCTTTTTATGGGGTGCCAATTTCATGGAGGCTGGTGACTGAATGTGGAGGAAAGTTTCAATAACAAGAGAAAATCAGACAAACAATTCCAAGAACTACTGCAGAAGATCTAATAAATTAAAACATGTATTCTAAAAGCCAAATTCCACAACATATCTACTTACATATATGAAAATAAAAAAAAAATAAAATAAAAATAATGCAACCAAGGCGTACCCGCTTCACGGCTCAATATCTTACAACAAACACAAACATCACATATTATTAACTGTATGCTGTTATTATTTGTAGGTATCTTTGCTCTATCAAGGTAATTTTTCCTCATAATACAGATAAAATGTGAAAGAAATAACCAACTCTTAAATACCACATTCAGTGAAAAACCATCATGACAGAAATTCACAAATGTATAAATTGTAAAAATAAAAAAGCTACAATTTATACGGAGGCCCTAAAGGGACATTGACTAAAACTGCCCAGACTTCTGCTAAAATACACAAAAATATATATGATAATACACAGACATCTGCTAAAATATACAAAATATATATGAAAATTCTGCTAATATACACAAAAATATATATGAAAATACACAGACCTCTGCTAAAATACACACACACACACACACACACACACAAAAGAAAATACACAGACTTTCGAGAAAGTACTACTAATACTAGTTACAGTTTCCAGTTTTGTCACCTTTGCCATCATACAATGAAGAAAACAAGAGTTTGGATATGCATGAATTAATTGAGATCTATTTTAAACTTGGCCTTCAACGCGAAGATGTTGTTTCTGTTCTTACATTCTGACATTCTGAAGATATCATCATAGAGCAGCATAAGAACAGCTTTTTCCCTCAGGCTGTATTCCACCTGAACAACACATAGCATCTCAGGACTGTACAACTGTACTGTAAAAATAAATAGAGAAAATAACACACAAGTAAAAAATTAAAAAATAATAATAATTCTAGATTCAATTTTATAACCAACTAACTATTTGTTTTTATCAAGTCATTTATTTCTTTATTTCAACGGCCCCGTAGTATAAAATAAAAATAATGTCTCGTCGTTTGATATTGTAATCGGAAAGATGATTGACTCACATGCCGTTTGACAAACACATTATTGCAATATAGCCTACATATTATTTTTTTTGCTATAAAACTGACAGATTTTGAAAACTGAGATTTGGAATATCTCCCGGTGCTCCAAATCCGGGTCATTTGCATGAGCAAAAGGCTAGAATAGCCTATCTCAAAATATTATAACTATAATCTTTATTCTCGAAACATTTCGACTTTAATCTCGAAACATTTTGACTTTATTCTCGAAACATTTCGACTTTATTCCCAAAACTTTTCTGACTTTATTCTCGTAATATTTCGACTTTATTCTCGTAGTATTTCGACTTTATTCTCGTAATATTTCAACTTTATTCTCGTAATATTTCGACTTTATTCTCGTAATATTTCGACTTTATTCTCATAATATTACGACTTTAATCTCGTAATCTTAGATTTTTTTTTTTTTAAACGAGGCACTAAAACGCCATCGTAGTATAGGCATCAGTATTGGCCGATATCATTCCGAATAATCGGCTATCGGTATCGGCAGAGAAATTCAGCATCTCTAATAAAAATGTATATGCTTTATAAACACAAATGCTCGCCTGTTCGGTCATGACGTAATGACGTTGAAAAGGTCACGCGTGACGTAGGCGGAAGCACCGAGTCAGTGTTTACAAGTTGAATGTATAAATACTAAGTCAAACGCCGTTTACAAAAAAAGGGACTTACAACTCAATGAGTTTACAAGGTAAAACAACAATGTCAGATGATTTTGAATCGATTTTGAGAAGATAAAATGGAGCCTACGTCAAGTGTGACCTTTTCAAGGTAATTACGTCACGAACACGCATCGCAGAACAGGCGAGAATTTGTGTTTATAAAGCATATACTTTTTTATTTATTTTTTTAAATGACCAATCGTTTTGCTAGATAAGACCCTTATTCATCGTCTGGTATCATTTATAGCCCTTTGAAGCTGCACTGAAACTGTAATTTTGACCTTCAACCGTTTGGAGTCCATTGAACCACTATATGGAGAAGATTCCTGGAATGTTTTCATCAAAAACCTTAATTTCTTTTCGACTGAAGAAAGAAATACATAAACACATTGGATGACATGGGAGTAAATTATAAGGAAATTTTAATTTGAAAGTGAACTAATCCATTAACGCAAACAACTTAGACAGTGTAACAGGGCTGACGAGACGAGAGGCGTGCGGATCCATGTGCAGGCTTTTATTTACAGGCATGGTCAAAGATACAGGCAGGGTCGAAACAATGGCAAACAGGTATGGTAGAGACAAGACAAAGAGTAAACTTAGGGCAAGCGTGGGTCGACGATCAGCGAACAGTATCCAAAGGGCAAGACAGGAGAGGGAAACCAAAACGTCAGCGATAGTCCAGGCAGGGGAAAACACAATCCAACAAAGGCAAGGCTAGGCTAGGCAGGGCAAGGAAAACTAACGGGCTCTGTAGGGCAGCGATAGTGCATACAATACTCGGCAACGAGGGAGAGAATTTCCAGGGTTGAAATAGTGTGTGTGATAGTGATGCTGTGTGATCAGGTGTGTGTGTGATTAGTGCAACGAGTGATTGGTGACAGCTGTGTGCGTGTGATTGGTGAGATGGCTGATGGGAAATGCAGTCCATGTGATGTGTGGTGTGTTGTGTTTCTATACCGGTTAACAGCTCCTAAGATTCATAAACCACATCTTATGTACCCATGAATACACCTCAAATAGAGAATACATAGTTACCTCTTATTTGGATAGATGAAGTTAGAAGCTCTCCCGCCGGTGACCGTCTCAGCTCAGTCAAGTTCGTGTCTCTTGAGGCTCGATTATAATATATTCAGGTTCAGATAACAGGTTATTATTGTTAATTAATGACTCAGAGGCTTGTTTTAAAAAGTTAACGAATCACCAAAGCATTGGTTTCGTTTTATTAAAAAACAATTGACTCATAAGCAAATAACAAAAATAACAGCGAAAAGTCTTCACCACGAAAATCGGCCTTGAAAAAGAGTTTCACTCATCTTTATATAGCTTTCTCTGTCTCCCTTACACTTGCCTCCCCCTCCTTTTCTAGAGAAGGAAGCCTTGCCTTTTTTCCTTCGTCTACAAAGCAATGTCAAAAGTTCAAATAGAAAAAATATAACATCTCTAAATAGCGAAGGTGTCTACATCTGCTTTAAGCTATAGGAAAAAATTGTAACACCTTCCTTTGGCATAAACAATACATAAGCCTATATGTCTAAACCGCAATATAACACCTCTAGTAGGTGTTATGAACATCTTATACCCAGGCTCAGCTAGAAAATTCACTTTGCACCGAGGTGCAAAGCGTATCTTCTCGCTTTAACCATCCTGTTTCAAAATAAGCATAGCAAATACATAACAGTTAAACCCACAAAAATTATTATCACTTGCTCTAGCAATACAGGATATATGGTTGCACAGCTTTTAATACTCATACTTTAATAACAGAATTATGGAGTTTCACTGTCTCCAAATCATTTGTTAATTTTTGTAATTCAGCAGAAAAATCATATAACCCAATCATCTCTCTCATCAATTTCATTATTCTCTTATTCGTTGATTCCTGCTTCCTCATCAACTTTAAGAGTGTCTTCATTTTGGAGATGATCTTCTGATCTTCTTGCTCTCTCTTTGTCCCGTCTGCGACGTTCCTTCTTCTCTTGTTTCTTGACTTCTCTACTCCAGTTTCTTTGTATTCCTTGAACTAAAAAATCATCAAAATCAACTTCTATTTTATCTGATCTTTTTCTCACGGTTTTGTTTAGAGAATTGGTCGGGAAATCTCATATTAGATGGACTGATCAATATTACACCCTCTCTTGATGTTTCCTGACCTAAGTCTCTAGTGAATTGTCCATCTACCGGTAATGTATCTTCAACACATTTCATAAAAGTTGTACCGAATTTATCACTTGTGAATTTTTTCTCAATATATACATCATAAACGTTGTTCCATTTCTTTAAGAATGTCACTTCAACAAATCTCTTCATTTCCCCTACAGGAAGAGGGTCTAGTTTTCTAGGGCTATCGTGTATGAAGCATTTATTGATGACCTCGTCTCTATCCACCAAGACCCGCAGTGCCGCCAGGGAGAAATAGACTCGTTCTGCGATCCTGGGCCGGTACCAGGCCTCATAAAGAAATCGCCCTACGGTCTGTCCCAGTAATTTACTCCCCGGTATCTGAACAATCACTGCAGAGGCCTGTAAAAGAAATTAGGACCATCAATAAAGCCCAAGCCGAACACACCTGTACTCACCATCATTTGAACTATTGTAGATTCTTTTCCGTCCCATATTTCATTTTCGTCCCGTTCTAAGAACTCGAATATTTGAAATATCATCACTGACCGTCCCGATCGGGACGTTGGTTTTTCAAATTGACGTCCTAGTACACAAAATTTAACCCACCAGGGCATATGGTACATTCCATCTTCACCTCTTTGTAATGTTACGTCAATAAAACCATTCATTTTCAATTGCCATCTAACACATAGTCCATGTCTTGCAGTCATACTGTGGACTTGTGTCCAGATAGGCACCATTTTACCCAGTCCATTTAAAACATTATTACCAGGTAATTTCATACATCTAGGGCAATGCCGTTGCCCATTAATTAATTCAAAAAATAATTGTCTTGTGGAATTGCCACATCCGTAACAAATTTGTTTTTCTCTATGGTTCTTCCTTTCTCTTTCGATTGTGCAGGAGGGTTCACATATTATCTGATTCGGCTCTCTCCATCCTGCCAGTTCCTGTAATTTAGGTAGAGAATGGATCGGCTGAGTTCACATCTAATATTCTCCGACAACAATTTACACATTCATTGAGTTTCTTTTTCATTTTATCCCATCTATTCATTAATATCATTATACCCATTAAAAGAATATGTTCGTTGTTCAAATAACATCCAAGTAAAAATGCACTTAAAGTCATAACACCTATAATTATCCAAAGATTAGCTTCTTTTCCATATTTAGCAAATAATACTCCCATCAGATATATAGCATCGACCACAATAATCGCTATTTCGCACCATATGATAAAATCATTTTTTCCCGTAACTTTCATAGTTATATCTATACATAGTTTGTATATACTAGTCAAAGTTAACGCTATCAATCCTCTTGTACCAAGTATTTTACTCCATCCTTCTGATATTACAATTAAATGACAAACCAGAATAATTTTACTAAGTCTTTTCATTAATATTATTCTAATTAATTGAAAACATCCAGTTATCATGTGCCACCAGAGATTTTTGTTCACTCCTTGTATTAACATCCATAAAAAATATATGCCATATTCACAAACCTGAATAAAAGTTTCGGAAATTGCCTGAGGAAATTCTCCAACTTCATCAGTTGTTCCGTTTGAGGTCAGGTTGTTTGTCCCGTTGGATGCCATACTAAGCCTTATCAATATTAGATCTCTGTTGGTCTTACCACGAACAATTGCTCTCAATATTATTTAGTTTGTTTGATTTAATTTAATTTCGATATGCTTAATGCATATATCTTAAGGTCTCTAATTTGTCCGTTATCGGATGCCCCCCTCAAAGATGAGTGGTCTTTTGTTCGTTTGACATACCTTATATTTTCTATACATTCACAACTCCGCCTATTTCCTTTCTAACAGTCATGTATAGCCGGTGTTTTTCCACTCAGCTATCTGCTATCTGTAACAAAGGATGTTCTGAAATGCTCTTTTTCCGCTTTCTAAAACGTTTGTGCCCCTTTGTCTGAAAGTCAATTAATTTTTCTAAAACTGCCAACTCGTCGCTATGCTTCTCTGTCTTAGCACAAATTTGTGCCCCCATAGCAGCACATGAACATTTTATAACAATGAATAACAAAATTAATCCTAAAACTGTTAATCCTCCATATAAAGCATACCATCCTACATTAATCAAAAAGCTTAACAATCCATTCCAAATATCTTTGGTAACGAAGTTAAAGACTGCATTCGCAGCTGTTTTTATTCCTTTAATACCTGTTCTCACAAACTCTCCAGGCGCTTCATACCATCTCGGACCGCCTTCAATTCGTTCACCTAAAATCTCTATACTGGTGTTACAAAAACTGGTTTTCATCCACTCTAAGCCTAAATAATAAGCTCCGTCCTTTCCTTCGCACCATTTCTTTTTCCAATATTTTCTCTGGATAATATGAGATAAATCATCAATAGCAATAGCGTCAAGACTTGTCAATGGCACATTTTTTCCCCCTTTAGGGACTCTATATCTGATCAGGCTATTGCCAGCGATCTGAGCTGGAGCGTGTATCATTTTCAATTTCGAATTTTTATCTATAATTCTGATAACTCCTCCTGCCCCCATAACTCATCTCATATCTGTTAGCTATATTACTCCTTTTAAAGGTCCAGGGTAAAGGGACCAGGCCATTACCCCAGTAACATAAAACTGATGCCATTTGATTAACCGTTATGGGGTCGTGATTCACAGCGCATATTCCTAATACTTCGCTACACTCACGTCCTGACACGCCATATACGGCATCTTCTAAGAAGATTAATTTATATCTAACTCCTTCTTCATCATTTCTCCTGAGGAGATTTACTCGTTTCATATATAATTTCCTCCTTATACTCAAAACTTCCTTTGTTTGATTTCCTGTAACAGGGTCTGTGCCGTTAAGAAAATCATCACAGTTCATTTTGTCTTCTTCTTTATCACAAAAATTAGCATAAGAAAAATCATTATAGTCAGTTTTTGTGTAAAAATATTTTTTACCGTGTCTCTTTTTACTCAGCTCTTCCCTTACGCATTTATCTATCATCTTCACATTATTTTCGTAATATTCTTTAATTTCTTTTTCTGTTTTTAGCATCTTATTTAATTCCATTTTAATTAGATATTAATCCATTTCCCATTTTGCGTTATCTATCTCCCCATAACCTATTCTAAAATTAAATTTAACTCTTGGTAAGATCATTTTCTTTTTCCAAATCCAGGGATACGTTTTGTTTAATTGTAAATCAATTTTTGTCTCGGTTCTGGACTGCATTTCGGCATAACCTGTCTGTCGCGGTCCTACGTATCTATCTTTGACCGTGGTTAAGAGAATTAATTCTCCTGCAGGATTAATGATTTTACTATTTCTTATCCAATCTTCTATATTCTTCTTAATTTTCATGCCAGAGTTATATTTATCTTTTTCTTTGTCTCGTTTGCTTCTTCTTACGAAACCTTCGTGTTTGCACTGACTTATCTTCCAAGGGTCAAAATGTTCTCGTGATCTAAATATCCAACAACCTCCTAAATCTTTGTCATAGCTAATCCTATAGGTTGGTCCGATAAAATATCTTATTGTTTTATTTCCTTCACGTTCTTTAATGAAACTATTTTCTTCGTAAATTTCTACTTCCTTTTTATGCCAATGTCTAATCTTTATCATACTTTTAAGCTTTACTTTCGGTTTTCGCACCATGTAATATATTATTTTATTTGTACTAATGTTGTATAACCATTTCCAAAAATGGGTGGTATTCTTTTCTATTTCTTCTTTTCTTTCTTTAACTGTTCCCCATACAGTTAAATCGAAACCAGAAATATTCTGCCTTTCTACCTGTACTTCGGCCAATATGATCTTCCCTGTCATGATTTCCCATTCTAAGAGATAACTCACTCTGATTAATATCAACAATAATATTCCTAATATTATAATTATCCAAAGTATGATACTCATCCATTTGCAGAGCCGTCGTTGAGTCCTCAGCTTCTTAATGGTGCCTTTTGCCTCCGTCAACTCTTCTGTCAGGCTTTCCACCGACACTGACCTCTGCATCTTGTTCTGTAACACATGTTAGTTCTGAGGCTCAACTGCGAGCCGTCTCACCTTGCGTAACATTCCCCTGCGTACAACCTTTATCTTCGGTTGTTTCTCATGCAGTTCTACCTCAATTCCACCAACCCAGTCGTAGTCTGGATGCGAACACGCTAGTACATTCAATTTGAAATGCATCACCACTGTGAACATCTCATGTGGCGCTTCAGTAATCTGCTCATTATTATAAAGTATTCCTGCGATATATGTGCTATCTTCTGCACACCAGACCTTATGTTTGTCTAGGTCATTCGCCAGCGACACAGTCAGCTGCACGAACTTCTCCTTGCGAGCACTGGGCCTTTTCTCTTTTGTGATATTTGAGCGTGGCTGAGATCCTCTGTGATCTTTATCATAATGAGAGGTATCTAGCCAACCGCCTCCTTGCGCTAGCTCGATGGCTAGGTTTGCCCAACTCCTAACCTGCCAGCGATCATCAATTTTCACATAAATCCCTCGCGACCCTTGTTTAAGATCAATCTCAGGGAAGCATCTCAAAACTGGCTCGTGCCAAAGAGTGAAATTCCACCTTGCGGATTCTATATCAGTAAGAGTTAAATCCTTTTCTCGGTCTCTTCTTTTTATATCTCGCACGTGTTCTTCCCTCTCTCGGAGAACTCTCTCCCTTATTTCTTTTTTATCCCATGGCAGCAGGGGGAACCTAGCGTCTAGCCACGCGTTCCGCTCATGTTCTCTTAAGCCCAAAAAGGGATGTCTTGAGAATTTGGACATTATTCCATCTTTAAAATAGCCTAGAGGTTTAGTGGCTCTCAGGCTCTCCCACATAGTTCGGGAAGACATTAATGTCCTATTATTTGCCTTACACACTTGACAGCTGTTTAACATTGCACCATTCCAAGTACAATTACACGGTCCCTCGGACCCCGTGGACACTCTGTACGAGTCAACCCGTAATTTAGAGTGGCCTGGCCAACAATTTTCGCATATCAGTACTCCAGACAGTTCCACATGAGACTGTCTGTAAGTTGTCCATTCTGCCCCCATCTCTCTCTTTTCATTTCTGCCAGAGAGGCTAGGCATGGCACACAACTGGTCGCATATTACACAGCAGTAAGGACTCACAGCGATTTCGGCTGGTTTACTTCCCTTTCCGCTGAAACCCAGAAATCTTTCTATTTCTGGTTGCAACCATAAAAAACTCTCGATCCATGTTTATTGTGCTCCACCCTAATTAATCCTCTTTGATTAATTATCGCATTTATCGACTCCATTTATTACTTTCTTATCAAGTCTTTATTACTTTGGATCCCGTTATTTTCTAGCTCGACAGTGTTAGACCCTGTTATTGATTTAACTACGTCTATTGTGCCCAAACCTTCAGAAAATCTTCCCACCTTTCGTCTTCTCGTGAGAATGACCTGATCGCCTTCTTGGAATCTCGGATTCTCCTTTACTTTTTCTTCTTTCTGCGCTTGTCCGCCGCGCTCTTTTAGGTCGGTCTGCGCTCGACACCTGTTAACATCCATCAAACATTCGTAAATCTTTGTGTCCCAGTCACCTAATATTCTGTTTTTAGCAAACCATTCTTTCACGGTATGCACTGCTCGCTCTGCAATTCCGTTTGTGTTTGCTCGATAAGGAATACTCTTAGTCAGTATTATCTTATTTTCTTTACAGAAATCCTCGACTAATTTCCCGCTTATGTTGTGTGCCCCGTCCGCTCTTAAACTCTCCATTTTACCTTCCCATTTTATCCATTCTCGCAAACAATCAACTACATTCTTTTCTAGAGCGGACCTCATAGGCCATAACATAATTTTCTTTGTGTGGTTATCGATTGCTAGCAGAAAATAACAGTTTCCTGCTTTTGTGGCAGGGCGCAGCGGCCCTGCGAAATCGATGCTCACCTCCTGCCCAGGATATTCTTTCGGCAGCTCGCTGTCCTGGCTTCCCTTAGCAGTCATAAATTTTCTGCAAATCTTGCAATCTTTCCTCACTTCTCTGTATCGAGTGCGCCAGTTAGGTATCTTCAGATTCCTTAGCCTCAGTTCCATCTGAATCATATTCACGCTTGGATGATTCAGCTCGTCGTGCATTTTCTGAAACAACTCGGTCATTTCCGGCAGTTTCACTTGGCCAATCATTCTGTCTATTTCCCTATTCCCCAGCGCTGCCTCACTATCTTGTTTTGTGTGTGACACCTGGTGGTAACAGTGGACATTTACCTTCTGCAATAATTCTGCGACATTCATCCATTCTTTCTGGTGGGCCATTGGCTTATTTCGTGCGGTGTGATAACCGTTAGCTTTCCATGTTTCTAATTCTTTATTAATGCCGTCTGTCACATATTCTGAATCGCTAGTCAGAACAATTTCTTTATGCCCTAACTCGACCGCTTTTTCGAGTGCTTTTTGAACGGCGGTAATCTCGGCCAGCTGAGCCGAACCTTTTATTTCACCATCCGATGATGTGATCAGCTGTCCATTGTGTTTGACTAAAAACCCCCATTTCACCTTTCCCGCTCTTTCACTTCCGTCTGTGAAGTATTTGGGGAGGTTTTGGTGTCTGTCATGGTATTTGGTCATTTTATTCTCACGTTTAAGCTTAGTCATTCTCCAATCTAGCTGCATATCTCCTAAAAGAATTCCCCATTGACTCCAACGGGATACGTTAATTACAGCCTGATTAATAATTAAATTCTTCTTTATTCTAGCAAGCTCGCCTGCCATTGAAAAAATAACTATTGGCTGCTCTTTGGCTACAGCTTTAAGCTGCAACAATCGTCTTGTGACTGCAGCTAAAACTCTCTCTGGGCCATTCTGTTCATAGCGTTTCATTGTTGCCTCCTGCTGGTGAGTCAGGAAGGAAATGGGTGCTCGCCCCCCTTCATTTGACAACGTCAGCATTACTTCGTCATCTTGTTCAGTCACGTGAACATGTAATGGGAGAGTCTCGTCTCTTCTTTCTAACTCTCCGCTTTCTAAAGCCATTCTAATCAATTTCTGTCTAGCTTGCTCCATTTGTTCTGTCCATTTCCAGCTACCCTCTTTGGTACCACCGTATAGGACTTTTGCTTCTCTGGAGTACTTTGGTATCAGCTCTCTGACATAGTTTAAAGTCCCTAACAGCGACTGCAGCTGCTTCCGCGTTTTCGGCGGACCTGAACTCAGCATTTCCTCCAGCTTTGCTCGAGTGCCAGTAGTTAGAGCTTTTGTGTCTTTTCCTAGTTTAAATCCTAGGAAATCTACTTCATGTCTTCCTATTTCCATTTTCTTCAAACTAGGTTTCAGGCCTGCTTTGGTTAGTCTGTCTAGCGTCTGATCTAGCAGTTTTAAATGTTCTTCCTCTGTAACGGAAGTTATCAAAATGTCGTCAATATAGACTGTTACTGGTATTCCTGATAAAATTGTTATTAAAGTTGCCTGAAAATGGTTTCCCGCATTTTTTAGGCCTTGTGGGAGGAATTTATACTGAAATTGATTTCCCTTAAATGTAAAAGCAGTCTTACCCCAGCTGTCTTTTGCCAGAGGTATACTCCAGTATCCGTTAGCTAGGTCGATTTTTGACAGCCAATTTTTCCCTTTACCTACCTCTCCGCTAGCTTCACTGCAGTTGATGAGATATCTGGTATCAGGAACCGTTAATTTATTTAGAGCTTTATAGTTGGTCACTAATCTCCAGGTACCGTCTGGCTTGGGAACAGCCTGTATTGGAGAATTAGTCACTGCACATTCGTTCCGCCCTAATTTCCTAATAATCCCCTGATCTGTCAATTCTTTAATAGTTTCAGCGATCTCTTTTTCTGCCGCACTATTTATTTTGTATTGTCTTTGAGGAGGAGGGATTCCTCCCTGAATCACATGCTGATATTTGATATCAACCTTGCCACAATCGTTTTTGCTCCGAGAATAATAATCGTAATATTTTCTCAATATTTCTTCCAGCTCCCCTTTGTTGCTTAATTCAGATTGTTGAACGATACGTTCAATCTCTTTGTTTTTATCGACAACCCCTATTTTTCCTATCCTTATTAAATCTTCAGCACACAGCAAATTATCACTCCCTAAAATCACATTTATTTTATCTTTTCTCCAAACGTGTTTATCCCTTGAGTTTCCCTCAAAATCTTCTACTGTAATAACATCCATCAATTCATCGTGTTTTTCTGATCTTTTTAAAACGCTGAAGTCAGCTCCGGTATCAACACGGAATTTAGTTTGGTCATATACTTTGTATAATTTTTTGTCAACCTCTTCTGTTTTCAATAAAGCATGTTTAAGGGGAGCCGCTAATTCCTATGCGTTTTCTGAATCTGCGCGTTTCTTTTGTCCTCTTTTCCTCCTCACTATCACTTCTTCTATTTCTCGGTTTTCTCTTACTTTAATATCTTTTGGGCTTTCTACCACCACTCTACCTATTTTATTTGGCGTTCTGTTTCTGCCTCTTTCGGCTATTATGCGCGCTCGGTCTTCGGCACTCATTTTCTCCCATTTTTCCGGACTAATGTAGCCGCTTTTTGTTCTTTCACTTTCGTTTCGATATGTCCTGGGCCTAGACTGATCCCTAAATCTTTTCTCCTTTTGTGTGCGATATTTAGGATCGTTCCTGTCTGCCCTCTCTTCCACTTTTCTCCATTTCTGGTCTGGTTTACGATCGGAGCGCGCTAAGGGTCTGCCTTCCGGCTCGTAACGGTTATACGGCTTCTTTTCTCGCTCGGACCTCCTAGGCTGGTCTTTAGGTCGCGATGGTTTATGGTTCGTTTTTTCCCTATCTGTTTGAATTAATTCTGTTTTCCTGTCATAGCGAATTAATGCCTTCTCTAGCTCTTCTGGAGATGTTTCTGGGCCGTATAAAAGGAATTCCTTGGCCCCCAGTAAAGCATTTCTCTTAACTCCCTGAAATATATGTTTTAAAATTCCACCTACACCTTTCTCAGCCACATCTTGACAAGCGGATAGAGCTCCTACTGTTCTCCACTTTTCTTCAAAATTATCTTGCTCTATTTCTTCTAAATTGGTCGGGATTAATCCTTCTAAAGTTTTAGCTAGTCTCCTTCCGCCGTGAAGTCCGAATTCTGCTAAGATGTGAGAATCTACTGAGTCATCTGAAATTTTCATTCGTTCTCCGTAGCGAACAAGCTCTCTGACTTTCCCTTTTATAGTGGTATTTTTCAGTTTAACTTTCTTTAGAAGTTTCATCTCCTGATCCTTTCTCATTAATTCCTCTAAGGATGCCCTTGATCCCCCCGTGTCATTTCGGGCTGCCTCGGGGAAAGCACCTGTTGAAACAGTGCGTTCGGTCTTCTTTGACCGGGAGTCCCCAGATGAAGGGCTTCTAAATGCTGGCTTATTTCATTCATTTCGACTGGCCGGTCTACTTCTCTAGCGGGCACCTCTCCTATATCGGGTGTTACATCCCTAAATCGCAACCTTCTAGGCACCAACAGAACTTTGTCGGGAATCGGCGTTACATTACGAGGAGTTCGTTCTCTAGGGAAAATTAACTCTTCGTATACCGAATCTCTGTCATCTTCCTCATTTTGTTCACTGTCTGAACTTTCAGATTCGGGACCGGGGTCAGAATAATATTCTTCAAATACTTCATCTCCAACCCCTTTTCTCACCAACCTCTCGAGCGCCGCTTTATTCGTTAAATCTTTTTGGGCGAGTATGGCTCGTTTGGCTCGTTTAGTCAGCGAAGTGTCTGACAAGATTGCAGCGGCGTCTCCTCCGTTCAACAGACTCCAGAGTTGCCCACACGTAAGACCTGGAGCATATTCAGCATTCCATTGCTTTCCTCTGTCTAAATTAGTTTCTGCCTTTTTACTTCTAGCGTGAGTAGGTCTGTATAAACCTTTTCCCAGCTGAAATGTTTCGAAACTTTCCCCTAGTTTCAGTTTGTGGAACGGATTTTCTATTTGGTCTTTTTTGCCTCTAGATGTCGTTGTTCGATTTACTATTGGGTATTCGGGAAGCGGCTCTTCTTCTACTACCCTGGTTCGCGCGGCGGTCTGCTGTTCTTCCCTAACAGCGCCTCCCTGACCCGAGCTTCCTTCGTCCGCCGACTGGTCCTGATTTACCCTTGTAGTGATAGCACTCAGTACTGACGCGTCTGGATGACAAATCACCCACATTTTCGGCCAATCCGTTCGGTCTGTTTTTCGCCTTAATGTGTTTACCAGAGCTGCCCCCATGGTAATGTCATTAAAACCGAAAACTCCGCCCGATATTATAGGCATTGCCACTGTGCGATAATTATTCTCTCTGGATAATAAACATATTTTGTCTATTATTCCGTCTAACGTAAGCATCGCCCTCAGTTCTTCTTCAATATCACTTTTATGGCCTCTGTCATGTCCAATGGCATGAATCACTGGTTTTCCATTTGGACCCCCTATTTTTTGCAATAACACATCACCCGTTTTAATAGGGTTTTTCCTTCGTTGTACTATTTTATACGATTCCTCCTGGAATCTTTGTCCGGCTCGCTCTTTGAAAGCGCCGGCCGTTCCAGCCCCGTGATGTAGGAATTTGTTAGAGGCACATACCAAAACGCACGGTTCTTTCTCATCTTCTAAACGCCCTTCTTTAAGAACGATCAGATTTTTTCCTTTTGCAAAATACACCCTATACGGTTCTTCTCCTCTCGAATCGAACTCGACATTTAGGTTTTCGGGATCATTTTGTGGTGGAGCACTCGGATCTACACTCATTTCTCCCTCTCTATGGGGTGTAAAACTTGGAGCAATAGATTCTCTTTCGGATCCTTCTCCTGGATCACTTTCGTCTAGAGAACTCCAACTCTTCTTATTTCTTCCCATGGAATGGGACCGGATCCGCATTTTGCCTGCGTGGGACTGGTCCAAATCAGCCATCCGCCTAGGTCTTGCGGAGTTAGCGATATCATCGCTGTCTGCCCCATTGATTCTTTATGAATGTTCATCTGGGACACTTCAATATAACAGCGGTGCTTTTCTTCTAAGCTCCCTGCTGTTTCTTTCTTTATTTCTTTCAGGTCTTCTCAAGCCTGCGCGCGCGTTATCTTAAATCCCTCTGGATTATTATAACAACTGCAATGTGTAAGGACTTGCTATTATTCGCTTAACTGTTATCCCTGATTTCTTATTATTTAATATTCGAGCCCCACGTTGGGCGCCATGTTGTGTTTCTATACCGGTTAACAGCTCCTAAGATTCATAAACCACATCTTATGTACCCATGAATACACCTCAAATAGAGAATACATAGTTACCTCTTATTTGGATAGATGAAGTTAGAAGCTCTCCCGCCGGTGACCGTCTCAGCTCAGTCAAGTTCGTGTCTCTTGAGGCTCGATTATAATATATTCAGGTTCAGATAACAGGTTATTATTGTTAATTAATGACTCAGAGGCTTGTTTTAAAAAGTTAACGAATCACCAAAGCATTGGTTTCGTTTTATTAAAAAACAATTGACTCATAAGCAAATAACAAAAATAACAGCGAAAAGTCTTCACCACGAAAATCGGCCTTGAAAAAGAGTTTCACTCATCTTTATATAGTTTTCTCTGTCTCCCTTACACTTGCCTCCCCCTCCTTTTCTAGAGAAGGAAGCCTTGCCTTTTTTCCTTCGTCTACAAAGCAATGTCAAAAGTTCAAATAGAAAAAATATAACATCTCTAAATAGCGAAGGTGTCTACATCTGCTTTAAGCTATAGGAAAAAATTGTAACACCTTCCTTTGGCATAAACAATACATAAGCCTATATGTCTAAACCGCAATATAACACCTCTAGTAGGTGTTATGAACATCTTATACCCAGGCTCAGCTAGAAAATTCACTTTGCACCGAGGTGCAAAGCGTATCTTCTCGCTTTAACCATCCTGTTTCAAAATAAGCATAGCAAATACATAATAGTTAAACCCACAAAAATTATTATCACTTGCTCTAGCAATACAGGATATATGGTTGCACAGCTTTTAATACTCATACTTTAATAACAGAATTCTGGAGTTTCACTGTCTCCAAATCATTTGTTAATTTTTGTAATTCTGCAGAAAAATCATATAACCCAATCATCTCTCTCATCAATTTCATTATTCTCTTATTCGTTGATTCCTGCTTCCTCATCAACTTTAAGATTGTCTTCATTTTGGAGATGATCTTCTGATCTTCTTGCTCTCTCTTTGTCCCGTCTGCGACGTTCCTTCTTCTCTTGTTTCTTGACTTCTCTACTCCAGTTTCTTTGTATTCCTTGAACTAAAAAATCATCAAAATCAACTTCTATTTTATCTGATCTTTTTCTCACGGTTTTGTTAGAGAATTGGTCGGGAAATCTCATATTAGATGGACTGATCAATATTACAGGTGTGAAAGTCAATGATGAGCAAGTGACCTCTGGTGATGAATGGAAGTGCAGACCAGATTCGTGACAGACAGTATGACAAAAAAATACTTTTTTACCATGAAAATTATTTTTTGTAAAAGGAATGGTCACATGTGCCTGATTTCATCCAGGAAGGATGGGGGGCTGATCTAGCATGTGCAGTATGAATATAATCACTGTAGCTCATTCCTGATTGAAGAAATAAACCATGTTTCAACTGTCCCCACTCTCCCCTATATAACAATTGTTGTTGTTTTTTTCCCCTACATAAGTACCTAAGCATACATGAACATCTAATATGTTCAAAATTCATAATTTTATTTTCAAGTAAATGAATTCAAATGTATTGTAAATGAGTAGAAAACAACATTGGATTTGGGCTGAATGTCAGAGAAGCGTTTATTAAGAAAATGTAAATGCAACTGATGATCATACAATCAACAGACTCACAACTGATCGTGTCATTCAAACATTACAGTCTATTGTATAATGCAAACGTCATACTTGGAAAACACAATTTACTACCAGCCAAATAATAATAATAATAATAATAATAATAAATTTTATTTATAACGCACTTTATATTCACACAGAATCCCAAAGTGCTACAGATTAAAACAAGAAGAAATATTACAAAATATATACAAAAATTCAATCAAAAGCTTTGCTAAAAAGGTAGGTTTTGAGACCACGTTTAAAAACATCGACAGCTTGTGGAGTCCGTAAATGATGAGGGAGAGCATTCCACAGACTTGGAGCAGCTGAGCAGAAAGCCCGATCTCCCATAGTACGAAGCTTGGTCCTAGGGACTTTTAAAAGATATGTTGAAGCAGAACGGAGTGTACGTTTGGAAGTTTGTAGAGTAATGAGTTCCTTAAGATATGATGGGGCATCGCCATGGATGCACTGATGAGTAAGGAGAGAGACCTTGTAAACAATCCTGAATGAAACAGGAAGCCAATGTAGTGATTTTAAAATGTGTGTGATATGATCATATTTGTGCGCTCTCATCAGGATCCTAGCAGCACTATTCTGAATGTGCTGCAATTTCTGTAGGCTTTTGCCAGGGATCCTAATGAGGAGCACATTACAGTAGTCCAGCCTGGAGGAAACAAAGGCATGGACAAGCTTTTCTGCATCTGCTAGAGTGAGCATTGGACGAAGTCTAGCAATATTCCTAAGATGGAAGAAGGAAGTCTTACACAGTTGATTAACATGAGCCTCAAAGGTGAGATGAGAGTCCATTTTAACACCCAAATTAATAACTGATGTTGAGAGTGGAATATTTTTGCCAGAAAAGTTAATACTTGAAATTACGGATGTCTGGATCTGGTGTGGGGTGCCTACTAGAATGGCTTCAGTCTTTGAGCTGTTTAACTTCAGGAAATTTTGGCTCATCCAGACCTCTACCTCCTCCAAACAGGCAGTCATGGTGGAAGATGATAGGGCGGCAGAAGTGGATGAGTTGATCTTAAGGTAAAGTTGAGTGTCATCAGCATAACAGTGAAAAGATATTCCATGCCGGCTGATGACATGACCGAGAGGGAGCATATATAGTATAAACAGAAGAGGGTCAAGCACTGAGCCTTGAGGGACACCACAGGTGACATTGTGTGTCACGGATTTAGCCTCTCCCAAAGCAACATATTCCATTCTCCCAGTAAGATAGGATGGAAACCAGTTATAGACGGAGTCAGAGAGACTGATGGTGTGACGTAAACGATACAAAAGAATATTATGGTCCACAGTATCAAATGCTGCAGTCAAATCCAGGAGGATGAGAAGAGATGGAGAACCAGTGTCTGCTGCCATCAGCAGGTCGTTTGTGACCCTCACCAGAGCTGTTTCGGTGCTGTGGCCAGAGCGGAAACCAGACTGGAATTTCTCAAACAAATTGTTTTGTTTTAAGTGGGTCTGAAGTTGTGCTCCAACTATTTTTTCCAACACTTTAGAAAGGAATGGAAGGTTAGAGATGGGCCTATAGTTGGCAAAGACTTCTGGATCTAAAGTTGGTTTTTTGAGGTGTGGTCTGATGACAGCAGTTTTCAGTTCAAGTGGTACATGACCAGTCTGAAGGGAATGATTTACAATCTTAGTAATCAGGGGACTTATGGCACAAAGATTAGATTTCACCAGGGCTGTAGGAAAAGGGTCCAAGGCACAAGTTGATGGTTTCATCTTTCTGATTCTTTCCTCAACCTCTCGCTGGGAGATGTCAAAAAAAACAGCAGAAAGGCTGGCTAGTTTCAGGCTGAAAATCGGCATTCAGAGCAGGCAGAGCAGAGGAACTAGACAGAGGAGAGCGGATTGTATCTACCTTTGTTCTGAAAAAAGTAATAAAACTGTCGCATCTCTCCTTTGTAGCTTGTAAGAGAGGATGAGTTTGCGGTTTAAGTATTTGATTTATAGTAGAGAATAGCTGCTTTGAGTTTCCAGTGCTATTATTAATAATACCAGAATAGAATTGTGACCTAGCATCTCTCAAAGATTTTGCATAAGCCTTCTGATGATCTCTGTAGGCCTGCCTGTGAACATTGAGTCCTGTAACTTTAAGACGCCGCTCAAGGACTCGTCCAGCTGCCTTCATCTTTCGCAGCTCACAGGTAAACCATGGGGCTGAACGGGAGAAGGTGACAGTTCTAGTTCTGACTGGTGCATGGAGATCTAAGAGACTGCTCAAAGATCTATTGTAAAAGTCAACTGACACAGTAACAGAAGAAAAATCACCAGAGGAGAGATGCTGAAGATCTATAGCTAAAGAGTCTAGATTTATCTTATTCAGATTCCTGAAACACATTTGGCGCTTCTCTTTGGTTAGGGAACAAGGGAGTGGCATCTCCATTGAAATTACCTTATGATCAGACACACCTAGGTCATACACCAGAAGATTACTAATTGGGGCAAAGCTTGAAATAACCAAATCCAATGTGTGGCCCCTAGAATGTGTGGGGACATCAACATGTTGTTGGAGATCAAGGCAGTCCAATAATTGCAAAAACTCAACAGCAAAATTGCAGGAGGGAGTATCTATATGAATATTAAAATCACCAAGTATTAAAATATTACCAGTGGTAGAGCAAAATGTTGTAAGAAGGTCATGAATCTCTGAGATGAACACTGAGTTTAGTTTAGGGGGCCGGTAAATGAGAAGTATTGTCATAGAAAAAGGAGGTTTACATTTAAATGCAAAACATTCAAACGAAGACAGTGCTGGCAAAGGGAGAGGGTATAGCTCTACTTGCTGTCGATATATTACAGATAAGCCACCGCCACGACCAGTAGTGCGGGCTTTCTCCAGATAGCTGTAACCGGGGGGGGGCAGACTTCATTTAGTGCGGAGTAAATAAGATAAAAGGATTTATTTGAAGATTATTAAATATGGTGCATTCAAATTTGAAAAAAAAAGTTGTAATGTTAAATTGTTTTCAATTTAAATCAATAAAATGTAATCTATAATTTTGTTTATTTGTCATTATTATTTGTATGTGAAATCTGCTACAGCACAGACTCTACTGGACACCATTACTTCACAAAAAGATTACTTACTTTCCTCGCTATAATTTCTTTCATAAAACAGATTGAAGGAACTACTGTACATCTTTATTTCATTTATTTTATTTTTTCCCCTGGGAACTGCATATTTATTTTGTTTGGTAAATAAGTGTTTTAAAGGGTGTTGTTTCTCTATTAGTTTATATATTTTAAAGTTATTTATCCAAACTCTCAATAGCTTGCTGTTTTGAGTATTTTCTCCATTCATCTAGTATCTTACTGTTCCCCTCAAATGTTTTCCTGTAGTATTTTTCCAGGTCTTTCTGGAATCTGCACACAAACCATCTCCAGTACGGCAGTTCAGAGACATCAGGAGTGATGCTCCACTTCGCATAAACTCCTCCTGCTTTTCGGTAGTCTTTGCATGGAAACCACTCATTTGAAAAACTGAATTTTTTTCTACTTGTCACTAAAGTTGTGCAAAAATTAACAGTGAGATTCTGTGTTTTAAGGTCTTTCCATCCATTGATTCCATCCACTCTGTGGAAAGGAACACTGTGATCTCCATCATGGTTTTCTATGGTGCTGGTGCAGATGGCTGCACAGAAAGGACACTGAACCCAACAACACCGACAGAAGTGATCAATCAGAAGCTCCTCTGGTCTGAACTTGACATCCAGTTTTTCATCAAATGACTTTTTCTCGAAACTGCTGTTGATCTCAGTCCTTATAGCAGGAAGTTCTCTCTTTATCACATCTTCTAGGAGGCTGAAATCATCAACATCATCATGTTTGACTCCACTGAGGTCTTTTTCAGAGAAGATCAGCTCATCTGAGAGCTGCTGTGTGAAACTCTTCAACCACAAACCAACATCTCCTCCGGTCTTTTGAACATGTTCAGTAGATTGATGAGCTGCTCTCATGATCTTCTGCTGCAGGAGTTTAATGTTCTCCTCCATCTTGGGTAAAACACTGAGACTGAACTGATCAGTGATGTACTGACTGACTTCATCTCTGATGAAACCCTTGAAGTGATCTTCGGGAGTTTTAATGTAGTTCATGTATTTGTTAAAATCCTCCTCTTCTGCCAGTGTCTTCAGGATGTGTTTCTCCAGATTTGATCTGTTTCCATTCAGTGCTTCACAGTTTGATCTCATTTCATCTGTCAGATCTCTGGCAGTCTCCTTGTAGACGCTGTGCTCAATGGGCTCTTTCAGTTTCTGACAGATAATTTCTCCAAAAATAGCAGCCGACGCAGCTCCATGACAGTATTTCTGGAAAATACTATAGTACTCTTCTTTTTTCTTCTCGACATATATTACAGGATCATTGGCATCCCTGAACAATCTGTGTTGGTCAGTGATCACCTTGTCTGCTCTTTTACAGATGGACAGAACCAAATCAATGAAGAATTCATTCTTGAACACATATTTCACTGGTCCTTCCTCATGTTCTGTTATCCTCTTCTTGGTGTCTCCTGTGAGTTGTTGAATGTAGCTCTTGTTGTAGCCCATCTTTGAGATGTTAAATGACTGAATGTCCTTGTTTGTCTGCTGAGTAACATCATTGACTAATGATCTTATTTGAGTATCATCCTCTTTTGACAGAGTATCATAACCAAACACCACTTTAAATAATTTTTTAACAGGTCCTGTAACTCCACTGGACTTTTTTATCTTTACATAATCTGCATAACTCTGTACAGTGAAAATATTGTACACACTGCATTCGTTCCAGTGGTCTACTGAAACACTTCCATAGTTGTCACTGAGGATCTCTCTCACATCTCTCATTATGTCAATGTCTCTGATTGGAGGAGTGTCAGTAATGATCTTCTTCACACTCTTTTCCCAAAAGAAATTAAACTCTTTCTGTAGTGTTTCTTCATCAGTGGGTTTGTCTTTGAGTTTTAAGGCAAGTTCTTTGCTCTTTTCAAAGAGTTTGTTTTCATGATTTGTTCTCTGAGCATCAATCTCTTTCCTCAGGTCTCGCTGCTGAAGAATCTCATTTAATTTTCTTTTTGTTTCTCTGACAATATTTTCCTGAAGCTCTTTGATTTTGATTTCAAATGATGTTTTCCACTGAATAAGTATATCAGCGTCAGTGTCTTTCTCAAAGAATTCAGACATTGATTTTTTCACTTCTTCACTTGTCTTCTGTAGTTCTCTTTGAAGATCAATTTCTTCAACCTCATGAACTGCTTCATTTTCTATGTTGTTGTGTAATTTGTTCTCAGCTTTCATCATGGCACTGCGAAGACTCCAGGACCACTTACTGTATTCTGTCTCCAGTCTCCTGTAGGCTGAAATCTCCAGAGAATTTCTGAAGCTAAATACGAATCGTTCATTCAGTAAAGCCTCCCAGAGATCTTTAATACGATCTTTTAAGTGTGTCAACATCATTCCATCTGATTTTGAGGCATTTGAAAGAATAGATTCCTTTAGTTCTTGAATGTTCTCGCAGTAGTTAGGGTTTGGTGGTGCCATTGGTGGGCTGCCTTCCCAGAGCTGAGCAAAATACTTCACATCTTTCTGAACATCAAATCTAATGATATCACTGAAACATTCTGCATCACAGACTTCCTCTTCAGCAGCGAGTTTAGTCATCTCATCCAGTTTCTCCTTCAGTCGTCTCCTTCCCTCCATGTTTTTATCTCCAGCTGTGACGTCTGAGACGTTCTGATGCACAAACACACAGCTGGGATTCAGTCTGACCTTCTTCATCCTCAGGAAGGCCTGAACCACAATCTGAAGAATGTCCTGCATCTCAGACGGGTTTTCTCCAAAGATGTTGATTAAGGTCAGACTTCCAAGACCTACAACAAATGTGGCCAGTTCATTGTCATGATGCCTTGTTGACTTTTCAGCCAGTTCTGGAGCACGAAGACCCTCAGTATCAACAACCAGAATATAGTCAAACTTTAGCATTAGTTGTGTTTTCATCTCGTCTGACACTCTAACCAGCTGCATGAAAGCTCCTCTGGTGCACCTGCCAGCACTGACGGCAAACTGGAGTCCAAACATGGCGTTCAGCATGGTGGATTTCCCAGAGCTCTGGATCCCTAAAACTGACAGCACAAAGACTCGCTGGTCTCCCAGTTTCTGGATGAGTTGATCCAGAACAGCAGAGATCCAGATCACAGGAACATGAGCGGCATCTCCATCCATCAGCTCCAGTGGAGATCCAGAGATCATCATCTCTGCTGCGAGACTCGGGAGAGAAGTGAAGTCAACCTGCAGGTCTTTCTTGTTCTTCTTCACAGATGAACATGATTCATAGATCTGACCGATCTCTCTCATGATGTGCTCGAAACCAAAAGTTGCAGCTTGAAGTTCCTCAGATATTTTCTCAAGTTCTGCTTTAGCTTTATGTTGTTCAGATTTATTACTGTTTTCTTTCAGTTCTAAGACTTCCGTCCATGTTTTATCATATTTGTGGTGTAGAGCAGAAAGATCACTTGATGTATGTTCATCCAGCAGGATTGTGAGCCATTTGAGGAAAAAAATCTTTTCATGTCCAGTACGTGAGTTCATTCCTTCATTAAAGAGTTTAATGAACTCACTGATGTCAGATTCATGCTGCTGTTCACGGATTTTCTTCATTTCTTTTTTTATTTTGCTTATTTCCATTTCTGTCTCATCTCCTTGAGGTCGATGCAGTTCTTTGTTCCTCTGACCCCACTGATGCCACAGTTTCCCCTGATGAGGCAGAAACGATTCTTTGATTTGTGTCAGATCTTTCTTCTCCAGTAAACTCATCATCTTTTGTGCTGCTTCTCTTCCTCTCCTGCAGTCTTCATCATCTTCCTCATCTACTCTAATGTCTGAGTGTTTGCACACATCTTCAAGTCTGAAAGTGTGAGATGAATCTGAGAGACAATCATTTATGGCTCTTCTGAGTTCTTCAGATACGTCTGACTGATTTCTGTTCTTCAGACCGATTTTGGATTTCCCTTGCTTCATCTTAATTAGAGAAGATTCATCCTCCGTAAAAAGACAAATGAGTGGCTTTCCATTTTTGTACAGGTTTTGAATCTTTTCAGCATGTCTGTCATTCCTGTCAAGTTTTGGTAGAAGAATAACATTGACTGAGGCCATTTCAGTGAGGATCTGCAGCTGTTTCTCATGGTCTCCTGCATCACCGTGTAGATTACAGAACGTTACACAGTCAGTGAATTTGTCTGTGCTTTTCCCAGACGGACAGAACCAGGAGATCTCCACCACTCCATCCATCAGGACTCTGGTTCTGCTGCTGCCTGGGCAGTTCCTGTGGAAGAATGTGTTGTGTTTCTCGTTGATCAGACTGTTCATCAGCTGAGACTTGGAGGAAGACACAGAGCTAAACCTGAAGAAAAACACCATTGGAGTTTGTGTCTTGTAGATCGGCTGGGTTTGACTGATGATTTCATTATTGGTGTTTCTGATCTTCCAGCTCTTGTTGATTTGTCTGAATGTCCAGAGAGGAAACTCAATCTGTCGTGTGAATGGATCAGGAACAAGCAGAGGCAGAGCGTACTGACACTGGGACAGTTTAGTGACCATCAGCTTCTTCAGGAAACCATCAGCACAATGAAACACAGCCATCTGAACATCCATCGGGTGGATTCGCTCGGATTGACTTGTTCCTTCATTACACAAAAATATTGCTTCAAATATATCCCCACTGTCTTCAGATGAGTCAGTGTCTCTTTGTTTTGTATGATCCTGTTCATTGTAAACATTAATGTATCTTGCACTGTAGTTCATCATTAGTAGTTTTTGTAGGAAACTCAGAACCAGCTCCTCTTCAGCACAAGATTCTAATGAATGTTTAGTTATCTGAAGAACATCAGTAGCTCTCAGACTGTTGTTCCTGTAAAGACGGAGTCTTTGAAATAGATGCTCTTTCTTTTCCTGCTGTTGATCTGGACTGTCTCCTGCTGTTCCAGTGTTTTTGTTTTCACTCTGTTTAACAGACAAAAGAGTAATAGATTTATTTTATTCAGTTTCATTGATGGAATCATATTCAGTGTTGATAATGTGAAAATGTCATTTCATTGTGTCAGTGCTTTTTAAAGTACTTTTAAACTTAAAGGTGAAGCAAGATTTATGTTAGAATACATTCTATTAAACCCAATTTACATTTACATTTATTCATTTAGCAGATGCTTTCATCCAAAGCAACTTACAACTGAGGAATACAATAAGCGATGCATTATAACCTCTTAAGACCCTGCGGCCTCATATGAGGACATTATATTTTAGTGAATTTCTCTGAGACTATACATGCCACAGTTTTATGTCTGGATGTCCTGTACAGAGCACATTCAGGGCTTTTCAGAGATACCAAATGATTGGATGTTTCACCTTGACCACTCCCTCTCCTAATGGCATTAATGTAAAACAAGTCTAAAACTTGAGTCCTCTAAATAATTTATGTCAATCTTTACCTTTTTGGAATCGTTTGATTTAAAGTCAGTCGATTGCTCAAGAAGGCTGTTTCCTATTACACACTTATCTGTGGTTTCAGATGAATCTGAAAGAGAGAAAGCAGCACTAGTTTGTAAAATATTACTATCTAAAGATTTTAGAGTTCAACTAAAAACAAAACTCATTATGTTATTATTTACTCACCCTTGTTGTTTCAAACCTGTCAGATTTACTTTCATTTGTGGAACACAAGAGAAGATAGTAGGCAGAATTGACAGTCTCTGTAACTATTAAATTTCATTACATCTTTTTCCATTCAGTGAAAATGAAAATGACCGTGCATTTTCAAGATTAGTCTGCATATGACCTAATAACTGTCACCCCCTTTTTTGAACATCCACTATCCGAACGTAAATGTTTGTAATTCCTGAATGCTTTAGAATACGAAGACTAAGGTTGCTCTGTTTTTAAGGAAGACATTCAGCAGATTATTGCTGAAGTGAAAGCATTTAAAAAATAAAATAAAATTTAAAAAGTGTAGTGTAAACAACTTATATAACTCATGTTTACAGTAAAGAAAATGTACTATATTCAATATTTTATGTATTATACTTTATATTAAATAAATATTTTATAAAATAGTCAATCCAACTTTCTCAGAAAAAAAAGGTACAAAAGCTGTCACTGGGGCAGTACCCTTTCAAAAGGTACAAAAATGTACTGTTTAGGTATTAATATATGCAATTTAGGTACTACTGTAGTATGCACCGTTTTGTGATAATTAAGGTACAAAGGTGCACCATGTGAAAAAGTACCGCCCCAGTGACAGCTTTTGTACCTTGTGTTTCTGAGAGTGAAGTCATGTTATTTGAAGTCTATATGATATCACAAAAATTAAGGTTCCTGTGAGATTTTGTTTGGGCGTTGTACCAAAAATAACCACCAGGTGACATCCAAACTCCACTGAAATTTTTTTAATGCATTTTTCTGTCACAAATCAATCAATTTTCTGTCACAATATCACTTCTATCACAAAACAGTCACCAAATATGGAACCTTGACTGTCAGACCTTTCAAATATATTTTATTATAAAATAGTATATAAAGTACATTTTGTAATATGAAACGTCACCATCTACTAGGGGGAGGAGCTAGCTAAGAGGTATTAAAGAACTGCTTCCATGGTAATGCAATGTCCCATATCAAAATGACTTTCACTGGATTAATTTTGAGTCTTTAAGCTTTCAAATGATTTATCATTTTGGGGGATTACAAAAATATTTGATAGGGTAAAAAAACACTGACAGTTAAGGGATTAAAAGCCAGGTGTAAAAGTGATTCGGTGAGAAGTGTTATGTATTTACGGGGTGTTGTATTTGTTACACTAATAAAATGAAAAGTACAATTAAAAAAATAAAATAAAAAAATAAAAAACTTTGTTTCTAAATGAATAAAGCAGTGATTGGTGTCATAAAACCACCAAATGTCTGTTATTTTTGTTTGGTTTTTGTTTTTCCCAACAATGGAAGTCAGTATTGTTTGAAAATATACATTCTTTTGTGTTCCAAAAGAAAGTACTTAAAGATATATTTTAAAAAATAAATAAATAAATAAAGGAAAATGAAGGAAGGATGAGATCAGAATTTAGTTACAGCAACTGTATAGCTCTGAAGGATTGAGTAAAGGCAACTGAATCAGGAAAGGATCTGAAGCAAGTACTTTTGCATGCATCAGAGCATTAATACTAACAAGTCTGTGACTAATTCTGTCTCTAGGATTACATTTGTGATCTGATTAATTGCTTAAAAGATTTTAAAAAATGTAATATACATCAAATTAAAAATACGCAAATTATTTTTTACCTGTTTTTGGAGATTCTTCTTTTTGTGGAGGTCCATCTGTTTTTGGAGATTCTTCGGTTTGTGGAGGTCCATCTGTGTTTGGTACAGACATACTAGCAAAAGGCAGTAAAGTAGATTAGAACACAACAATAAAAAGGCAATAAAATGCAATTTAATACAGTATAGTAATAAAATATTGAACGTACACAATAAATAGAATTACTGATGTACATACACGTCATGTACTAATTTACAGATATGCGATTTGAAATTTGTTTCATGGTGACATGGTGCCTGAGTTTAATTGATTTAAATGGTTTCAATATAGTATTTTACATGTTACAAAAGAATAATCCCTAAAACAATCCTTGTGTATTATAGGGAATAATATTCTGAGCAATTAGCACTTGGTTTGATACAATTAGACCAAACTTTTGAACACTGAAGAACAAGGGGGTATGGACCAAATGTATGTTTAGTTACTTGCGCAAGATGCACCTTAGCGAATGAGAATGGATTTCAGTAATGTCAGATGTCTGCTCTTTTTCCAGTATATCACATGACTTTAAAGAAAGATGAGAGTCTGGGCGGGGAGGGGGGAGGGGGGAGGGGGAGGGGGAGGGGGCTTGGGGAATATAGAAGTATTCTTGTCGCTTCATTAAATTCAGATTGAACCACTGATGGCAGATAGAGTATTCTGACGATGCTGCTCCAATTTTACTTTTAGCTTATACACTACCAGTCAAAAGTTTCTGAACAGTAAGATTTTTAATGTTTTTAAAGAATTATCTTCTGCTCACCAAGCCTACATTTATTTGATCCAAAATACAGCAAAAGCAGTAATATTGTGTTTTTTTTTTAAACTATTTAAAATAACTGCTTTCAATTGGAATATATGTTAAAATGTAATTTATTCCTGTAAAAACAGCAGAGTATAACTTTTGTTCAGGTTTCTTTGATAAAAAGTAGCATTTATCGGAAATGGAAATATTTTGTAACATTATAAATGTCTTAACATCAATTTTGTTCAATTTAAAACATCCTTGCTAAATTTTGTCTTACTCGAGTAAAGTAGAACTGGGATATTCCAAAATGTTTTATTTGTACTTATTATTCACACCTGCTAATATACTTCCTGAAGGGATTCTTTCACTTTCGTTTAGAACACCGCACTGAATTATGTGGTATCTAAAGAACGGATTCTATGGAATGGAAATGATTAATGTGCAGTTTGATTTAACTCACATTCTAATCTGGGCTCATCTGCTTTCCTGTATACCATGTCCATCATCAGTAGTGCGTATGAATGTGGTAATCCAATACATTAATACATTGTCACGTTAAGCACGTTGAATGTTTTAGTATGTCTAATTCGCCTTCATAACGTGCACGATCGTGCACAACCCGAAACATCCATTCCGAATAACACAAAAGCATCTCTGTTCTGACTAAATGAACATTCCCCTTCATAAATTTTTAGTTGGGTTTTGATAAAGGCGTCTGCTAAATGAATAAATGTAAATGTAGAAAAGTCATACCTGAGGGGATCTGGATTCCAAAGAGCAAGCTGAAGTTTTCTTCTAACTGATGTGTCTTGTTCTCTTGAATTAGATGGCTATAATCTTCTGTCACTCATTGCAGACTTAAATAGCCTAACTAATGATATGCAAGATGCACCTTAGCGAATGAGAATGGATTTCAGTAATGTCAGATGTCTGCTCTTTTTCCAGTATATCACATGACTTTAAAGAAAGATGAGGGTCTGGGCGGGGAGGGGGGGAGGGGGAGGGGGCTTGGGGAATATAGAAGTATTCTTGTCGCTTCATTAAATTCAGATTGAACCACTGATGGCAGATAGAGTATTCTGACGATGCTGCTCCAATTTTACTTTTAGCTTATACACTACCAGTCAAAAGTTTCTGAACAGTAAGATTTTTAATGTTTTTAAAGAATTATCTTCTGCTCACCAAGCCTACATTTATTTGATCCAAAATACAGCAAAAGCAGTAATATTGTGGTTTTTTTTAAACTATTTAAAATAACTGCTTTCAATTTGAATATATGTTCAAATGTAATTTATTCCTGTAAAAACAGCAGAGTATAACTTTTGTTCAGGTTTCTTTGATAAAAAGAAGCATTTATCGGAAATGGAAATATTTTGTAACATTATAAATGTCTTAACATCAATTTTGTTCAATTTAAAGCATCCTTGCTAAATTAAAGTATTAATTTATATAATCCCCCCCCCCAAAAAAAAAACAAAAAAACAAAAACAAAAAACAAATAGAAAATGATACTGACTCCAAGCTTTTAAATAGTGCATATTGTTACAAAAGCTTTTTTTTATTTTAGATAAATGCTTATCTTTGGATCTTTCTATTCATCAAAGAATCCTGAAAAAAATTTACTCAACTGTATTAAATATTGATAATATTAATGAAAAATGTATCTTGAACAGCAAATCAGAATATTAGAATGATTTCTGAAGGATCATGTGACAGAAAGCTGGAGTAATGATGCTGGAAATTTAGCTTTGATCACAGAAATAAATTACATTTAAACATATGTTCAAATAGAAAGTAGTTATTTTAAATAGTAAAAATATTTCACAATATTACTGCTTTTGCTGTATTTTGGATCAAAAAATGCAGGCTTGGTGAGCAGAAGAGACTTCTTTTTTTATTAGAAATCATGCTGTTCAAAAACTTTTGACTGGTATATGTTCACTGATGAAATATGGTTAATATGCTGGTAATTCTGTGTGATTGAAGTTCAGCTATGAAATATAAAAGATGAATCATGAATAAAGCTGTTGGTGTGAAGCAATAACTTGTGTTATTGAATATATAACAAAATAAAAATAAAATAAATGACAGTATAACTCTGTACTTCATTTTATAGTGTGCTTAAAACTACTGTACTTAGTTTTACAGTGGTATGAAATACAGCAACTACTGGATAATTGTTGCCAGTAAGTTACTTTTAATTTGACGAGCATTTTACGGTTATACACTCTTTTAAAATCAAACTGTTGCAAAAATTGCTCCTAGCACATGATTGCGTTTCTTAACTAAAGAGTGTCACCTTTAACTTGTTCATATTACCTTTAGTAATAACTATCCCTTTAAGTGACAGTTTTGTCACATAGGGAAAAGTACTGGCACGGCTTAATTATAACCACACAGTCCTTTTAAAGGGATAGTTCACCCAGAAATGAAAATTCTGTCATTTATTCACCCTCAAGTAGTTCCAAACCTGTATGAATGTCTTTGTTCTGCTGAACACAAAGGAATTATTAAGAACCCAATTATTAAGAACCCATTTGGGACCCATGTGGGCCCTGTTACGTGCCGTGTGTGTTTTTTGTTTCTTCTTTTTTCTTATTTCTATCAATCTGTTCTCTAGTTTGTCATCATTGCTCTTAGGTCTTTGCTGGATGGAGGAGACGGCTGTCAATCATCATTAAGGGCGTCGTCTCGGCAGCCAATCTGAAGTCACCCTGCTGTTTAAAGATCTTCCGCCGTGTCACGCTGAGTAGCTCAGTGTGTGTGCTCAGGTGTTTTGAGTTAGTTAGTTAGTTAGTTAGTTAGTTAGTTAGTTAGTTAGTTAGTTAGTTAGTTAGTTAGTTAGTTAGTTAGTTAGTTAGTTAGTTAGTTTGTTTGTTTCGGAGTCGTAGTATTTTTGGTTGTGGATGTGTGAGCTTAATACTTGTTTTCTGTGTTATGGCGATTCTGAGTGGAGTGTGACAAGAATTACTGTTCTTTCTTTGATTGGGGAAATGAGGAACAGGTCAGTGTAGTGCGCGCCCTAGGACACATTCTGCCCGCAGTTAACAAGTGTTAGACACACTAGGTAAGAGGTGAGCGTCTCTTTTTGTATTTCTGTTTGTAGTTAGTGTAGTTTAGTTGTGGCGTCGCATACGCCGAAGATGTCGAGTTTGTTTTCTACATTTTTCTTTGGTTAGTTAAGTTAAGAGGGTTTTGGGGACTTAGTTTAGAATATTTATGTTTTATTATTTTTGTTGATTTGACGCCACCTTCGTTCCTTAGTTTTTCCTAATTTAATGTACTCTTATTATTTGTCTTGCTTTATATATTATGCATTGTATATAGCTCACACATTGTTTAGTGGCTCACGCTTAAATAAATTAAAACATTTGAATGGAACTAAGCGTCTTTTCTGCCTGGTTGATTCTACAATCTCTATTCCCCAGCAATATTGAATAATAATGTTACGTTCTAATCCCTAGACCTTTAAAGATCGTAACAGGCCCATATAATGAAAATCTACTTGGGCCCCACTTAGAGCCCACTATGGACCACACATGGGGCCCAAGTGGAGCCGATGGACAAAATTGTACGGGTCCCATTTGGGTTGCCCGCGCGGGGCCCAAGTGGCAGCCCATCAAAAACCCACATGGGGCCCACATGGAAATGTTGGCTGGGACGTTTTGTTGATCTTGTGAATGCACACAATTAAAAGTAGACCCTTTACAGTGATGAGAAGGCTAAGTTGATCAAACATGCTATGATCAGTCTGCCGGTCTGCCGGTCTGCCGCTGGCCGCTTGGTCGGTACTTTAAGAAATAAATAACTTGTTTAACGAACCAAAAAGTAGACGGGCTCGGGTCGGACTCGGGCCGGTAATTCTGATAAGCTGTCAGACATGGGCCCGGGCTAGGGCCTGAGCATCTCGGGCCAGGGCCGGGCTAGGGCCTAAATTTGAGGCACGTGCAGGGCTCTATACCAAAGTAAGTCAGTGACAGGCATCAGCCGTGGTCCACGCACGGATCCACTGGTTCAACACCAGCACTGCCTCAATTGACGTGGACCACGTAAAAAGAGTGACTCCGATGCAGTTATATTTGTATATAAATTTATATTTTCACTGGAGTACCTGACCCCACCCCCTAAACCTACCCACTTCTGAACAATATAAAACACACACAGGCAAATATAAGTGCAGTCACAGGTATTTATTGCAAAACGACCATAAACAAGCATTACAAAGCATTCCAAGTCTTCTGAAGCCATACAAAGTCTTTATGTGAAGAAGAGAGTAAAACACAAGGTTTGAATCGCTGAAAATGATCCCGCTCCGTTAACACGCTCACATCTCATTCAAAAAGATACTCCCGTCCCGTAGCATATGACACAATCGGTCACGAGACATACAAGAGCCAATAGCCTTTCACAACAGCATGACGCAATCGATCACGAGACACGCAAGAGCCAATGGCATTTCACAACCAAAGCTGACGTAAGGCTTCTTCTGGCGGCATTTTTTGAATTTACGCACAGAGACTGCAGCACATAGGAAGAGCTTTATGGCAGACGGAGACGGCGATCGTGTCTATTCCTCTCACAAATCAATCGTTTTGCCTCGGAAGACTTGGAACATTAATACTTTTGGAATAAATTATGACGGTAGTTGTGTCTGTCTGTTTTATTGACAAATGGTAGGTGCATTCTGGTTAGAACATTTGTCCGACTTTGATCAGCGCTGCAGCCGCCTGACGATCATATGTGCCATCAAAGTACTGCGAGAGCAAAACGAGACCAGCCGCCGAGGTCAGGCACTGCAGTTGCTCAAAATCAGCTGCAAAATTCTTGATGACGACACACTTTATTTTCATTGGTTAGATTCTGTGATGACAAGCACAAGGTGTGTTGCGTGTTTATTCTAACAATTCAATTCCAATAATGCTCACAAATCTGTGTTTTTTTAACAGTAAAAGCATTTTTAGTGTAGTCACACTGTTATATTGAATCACGTTTATCAATAAAACACTGATAAAAGCATACCCCCACTTTATTGGTATTTAAATAGTATATGTTAATGTTAAACTTTATTCATGAACAGATGGCGCTGTATTAAGCAGTACATAAAACGTGTTTCTGTTGCCATGAAAACGTTTCTGTGTATTTTAAAAGTACAGCATTTAATTTACTTCATCTCCCTGTTGAAAAAAAAAAACAATAGAACCCTGCCCAAAACACAATAGAAAATGTAAGGGATTTAATGGTTATAATGTGAATTGTACTGGTTTTAATGGAAACTATAATGGTGTCTACTGGTATGTGATGGATTCTTTTGGTGGGATGTTAAATCCTATTTGAAAAATGCCCAAAAGACTACAAAAAGGAATTTTGCAATGGTTTTACTGGAAAAAGCTAATGGTTTATAATGGTATTTTAATGGAAACCATTGGAATTTCTGTGATGGTTTCTATTGGGTTTCTATTGTTTTTTTTTTTTTTAGCAGGGCTGTGATAAGAGCGTGCAAACACCGTGAGAGCGTCACTACCGGGAGCAGAAAGTGTCCGGCTTGACATCTCCACTTTTAATTCCACCCCGACTTCAAGCGGCTGCTCTCGTCAGCCGGTGACAGGCTAGTGTAGTCCATCTTGAACAAGCCTAATCACTTTTCCCTCGGCCCAAGTACTGCAAAGAATGACGGCCCTGAAGTGGCCCAGAACTGGATTAAAGACAAGGGCCACACGTGGGCCATAACCAGCCCGAATCTCAGCCAGTATTCACCCTGAACTGGGCCAAAACATGTTTTATTATTGGTACCAATTCTCAGCCTTGAGTAAACCAGAATCCCCAAATCTGAGCCACACCTGAGCCTTATATAGCCCAGATCCAATACAGAATCTTATATTTGATATTATTGCATTTACTATAATCGCCATTATTCATTTTATGAAATGTTTTGGTAATGTACACACAAATCATGCCAATAAAGTACATCAAACTGAATAGAAAATCAGCCTTACAATTCACAGGTCATGTAACTGTGCAATAAAAAAACGTATTTCATTGAAAATGTTTTTTTTTTATTTTTTTTATGAAGAACAAATCAACCAAAATAGAGTGAGTGTATAAAGTATACAGTCTATAAGAAAAACGTAACAGACAGACACTTAGACACGTAATCACAAGAATTTATTGCAGAAATGTCAAAGAGCAGCACCACAGTAGTCCAAATGACAATGTGTTGCAGTCGCGGTCCTCTCTGTTGGAATATAATAGTTTAGTGCGAGGAGCAGGGCATAATTTAAGTTATTAAACGCTGAAAACACTATCAATCCACTCCGTGACAGCGCGCATTTCTTATTGAAAACACGCATCACCGGAACACGGCATGTCGCAATCTATGACGAAACCGGCGAGAGCCAATGAGTGTTTGATATCGCTGCCTTAAAACTTGTTGTAAAACTGCTTAACGACAATTTTTTTAATTGTTACTATAGCTACAGAGAAAAGAGATACATATTGCCGATGAATGGTTTGAATTTGGATCTTTTCCTCACACAAATCATCACATGGATACTGAGGATTTGAATAAAAAAGATAATGACTGGTGGTCTCAGTGGTTTACATTATGCACAGTTAACGAAAAAAAAGCATATTATTCTATCTGAGATCTATCCTAGCAAAATGCTAATCATGCTAATGACGTTCTAGTCACTTGCTAATCATGCTAGAAACATGCTAGCGACATGCTACTAACTTGTTAATCATGCTAGAAACATGCTAGCGACATGCTAGTAACTTGTTAATCATGCTAGAAACATGCTAGCGACATGCTAGTCACTTGCTAATCATGCTAGAAACATGCTAGCAACATGCTAGTCACTTGTTAATCATGCTAGAAACATGCTAGTCACTTGCTAATCATGCTATCGACATGCTAGTAGCATGCTAATCATGCTAGCGACATGCTAGTCACCTGCTAATCATGCTAGTAGCATGCTAATCATGCTAGAAACATGCTAGCACCATTCTAGTCACTTGCTAATCATGCTAACAACATGCTAGTAACATGCTAATCATGCTAGCAACATGCTAGCAACATGCTAGTCACTTGCTAATCATACTAACAACATTCTAGTAACACCCTAGCAACCACCCCGGGTACCTTAGAAACCGTATAGCAACACCTTAGCAACCACTCCGGGTACCCTAGCAATCGCATAGCAACACCTTAGCAACCACCCCGGGTACCTTAGAAACCACATAGCAACACCTTAGCAACCACCTCGGGTAGCCTAGCAACCGCATAGCAACACCCTAGCAACCAGCCCGGGTACCTTAGCAACCGCATCGCAACAACCTAGCAACCGCCCCAGGGTACACTAGCAACCGCATAGCAACACCTTAGCAACCACCCCGAGTACCTTAGCAACCGCATAGCAACACCCTAGCAACCACTTTGGGTACCTTAGCAACCACATGACAACACCCTAGCAACCACATAGCAACCAAGTACCCTAGGAACCACATAGCAAACACCCTAGCAACCGCCCCGGGAACCTTAGCAACTGCATAGCAACACCCTAGCAACCACCAGAGTTAGCCTAGCAACCATCATAGCAACCACTCTAAGTACCCTAGCAACCACTCTGAGGTCCTTAGAATCTATCTATCTATCTATCTATCTATCTATCTATCTATCTATCTATCTATCTATCTAAAGTCTATCTGTCTTTCTGTCTATCTATCTATCTATAATCTGACTCTATCTATCTATCTGTCTATCTATGTATCAAACTTTAAGCTTTTAAAACTACTTTAAACTTCAAACTATTTCAGACTGAAACCCATCACACTTAAAACGTTTAACATTTTTCAAACTTAAACTTTTTAAACTTCTTAAACTTTTTTTAAACTTTTCAAACTTTTTAAACTTTTATAACTTTCTGGTCCGGCTTTCTCAAGCCAACTTAAAGTTTGTCTCGACAAACTTTTTTATCTAGTTTGTAAATAATGTAACAATAACAATTACAATTTATTTACTTTTATATTTTATTAAAGTTCTATTTTGATCCCTATATGTGACTCTGGACTACAAAACCAGTCTTAAGGCCAATTCACACCGCACAGACAAACACCAACAAACTAGTCTGTTGGAGTTTGTTGGATCAGTGTGTTACCCCTGTTGGCGTTGGTTGGTGTTGGTTGGAGTTTGTTTTGACCCGACTGAACATGCTTATAGATATAGGATCATCCATTTTCTCCCCGGTCAGTGCGAGTTGGTCGGTGTCTGTTGGTGCAGTGTGAACATGACCGTTATTTTTCATAAGATTCTAAATCCAACGGCCAACTTGAGCCAACTTGTTTGTTGGAGTTTGTCTGTGCGGTGTGAATTGGCCTTTAAGTGTCAATTTTGTGAAATTGAGATTTATACATCATCTGAAAGCTGAATAAATAAATTATAAAGCTTTCCATTGATGTATGGTTTGATAGGGCAATATTTGGCTGAGATTTAACTATTTGAAAATCTGGAATCTGAGGTTGCAAAAAAATCTAAATATTGAGAAAATCGCCTTTAAAGTTGTCCAAATGAAGTTCTTAGCAATGCATATTTCTAATCAAAAATGAAGTTTTAATATATTTACGGTAATAAATTTACAAAATATCTTCATGGAACATGATCCTTACTTAATATCCTAATGATTTTTGGCATAAAAGAAAAATTGATCACATATCACAATGTATTTTTGGCTATTGCTGCAAATATACCCCAGCAACTTAAGACTGGTTTTGTGGTCCAGGGTCACATAAGCTTTTTTTTTACTTCCATAATATTTGACAGAGGGGGCACCCATTTGGCCAGCAGCGGCCCTGCCTAATCCTGGTTTAGTCTAAGCCCTGTCTGTGAAACCAGGCCTAAAACTAATAAACAGCCAATATTTAAAAAAATAGTCATGCTAATAAACAACTAATTAATAGTGAGAATTGTTCCCTATACTAAAGTGTTACCACACATTTAAAAAATATGAATAATTTGATAGCAGTTTAGAACAGTGTTTTGTTTATAACAGATATATATAAATAACATTATTTTATTATTTATCCCGTGTCCCTGACCTTCACGAGAGGAGCATCCTGTCTGGTGATTCTCACGGTAACATTCATGACAGAATTTACAGAAACTCTAGTGATTTCTGTCTTGAATTCAACGGCAGTCCTGTTGAAAAGCAGAGCTGAATGTCCTGAATCTCACGAGTGCTTCAGTCAAAGTGTTTCAGGTCAGATTAAACTGTTTCTTCAGCTCAGGTCAGACTGGAGAGACACTTGAAGAGCATCTTTACTCTGGCCACGTGTATTACAGTCAGTTCTGTTTAACAGATCAAACCCAGTCTGTTTTCATATTTTAGTGACGGCCAGTATTGTTTCTAGAGCTGCTTGACTGTATCAGAGTAAATGCATTTGTAATGTTTATTGTTTCAGTGTTTGCTGAGCTTCATGACATCAGGAGCTGCACGTGAAGGAGGTGCGTGAAGCCTGTGATGGCAAACCCTGTGTTATTAAAAAATAAACTAGTGACAAGAGTAAACCTTTAACATTCAAATTAAACTGGAATATAATATTTTCAGCAAGAATGCCAAGTCTTAAGATGTTATGGAAATTAATTTATGAAGTAACTTGATAATCAAAGCAGTAATTGTAACAATATCATCATTGTTTGTCTATGAAAACATGCAGGAACTGGTGGTCTCAGTGGTTTACATTACGCACAGTTAACAACAAACTAGGCCAACCGTTTTCACACCTCGGTCAGGTAAGATCATCGGACACAAGCTGCTGCTCGCTACAGACCTCTGTGCACTACTACATCTAGACATAAAAACAGTAACCCCCCCCCCCCCCCCACACACACACACACACACCATCTCCATCTTAAACAGCTATCACAGAAACTATTACCTGTTATCTGTCATTCATTTCTCCATTTATAGCTATTGCCTGTCTCTCAAGTATTATGTAAATACATATGCATAATTTTATACAGCTGTACAGTACATAATGCACAAATCTGTACATAAATCTTCTGTTCCAGATTTTACCACATTATTATTATTATTATTAGGGATTATTATTATTTTTATTTTTTTTACTTATTCTTTAGTTATTTCTGTTCTCATGTCATATATTTAACAGCTCCTAACACACACACACACACACACACACACACACACACACACACTTGGTGAATAAAGCTAATTCTGATTCTGATTCCTTCATTTGAACCACATCACTGTTGTTAATTATATCACAAGCTAATTAATCTGCTAATGAATGGACTGGAGATGTCCGAGGTGCTGCTGTGTTGAACATAGCAGCTGAAATGCTGTTCTTCTGGAATTTTTATTCATCAATGAAACCTGAAAAAATTATACTCTGCTGTTTTCAACATTATATTAATACAGTAATAATAACAACACTACTACTACTACTACTGATAATAATAATAAATGTTTCTTGAGCAGAAAATCAGTATATTAGAATGATTTATGATTTCTGAAGGATCATGTGACACTGAAGAGTAACGATGCTGAAAATTCAGCTGCGCTTCACAGAAACAATTACAGTTTAACATATATTCATGTAGAAAACAATTATTTTAAATAGTAAAAATATTTCAAAAGTTTACTGTTTTTGCTGTATTTTGTATCAAATAAATGCAGGCTTTGTGAGCAGAAGAGACTTCTTTACAAAAACATTACCAGTCAACGGTTTTTGAACAGCAAGATTGTTAATGTATATATGTGTACTATTTCTTCATCTCATAGCAGGAATCTCTGTTGTAGTTGTAGTTCAGACAGCGTTTGCAGCTGTGATGGTAATAATGAAAACGACCATATCTGGCTAACGATGCTTTCAGGAAACACACCCCAGACCACATCTGAAATCCCCAGTCATTAGCCCCTTTCACCTTCTCAGAAATACCGGTAAATTCAGTTGTCATATTACTATTTAACATATGTTTGAATAAATCTGTCATGACAACAAAACTTATTCATTTGGGAGAATATAAAATTTATTGCAGTAAATTTTACTTTAATTATTAGCCTACTAGCTTTAATAAAGATAGAACCATAGTTTGTTCAGGAAACCACTGTTTAATAAAAAGAAAGATGAAGATATTTTATGTTTTTGTTTAGTTTATTTTTCCCAGTTAAAAACTGTTTTTAATGTTGTTTGTTCGAAGCGGATTGACTTCATCAGTTTGAGGGGAGATTTGGCGCCATCTGCTGGTCAATCAAACACCAGACTGAGCTTAAAACTCCAGGTAATAAAACAATCCTGCCAATTAAATACTCTGAAATGTAATGCAATGTGAAATGTGATTTCATTTTCATTTTGGTTTATTAGGTAAAAGGTGATAATGCCACCAATAGATTATATGTCGTATGTTAGCTGCCCAGTAAAACTAAAATTAGACAGGGACATACCACCATCTCCTCTGGACCGCTGAAGGTATACTTTACTGAAACAAGGATGTTAGTTTACCATCCCAAAGATAACAGAGTCCACGGATGTAAAAAAAAACAACAGGAAATCACTGAAAAAGATTTAAAGAAATGAAAGGAGCTCCACCATCTTAATGGAATTAATGCGTCCAATGAGAGAAATCTTTAAAGGGGACCATTTAGAAAGATCCTTCTGAATTTATTCAAGAAGCATACCAAAAGTTTAAATAATAATATTTATATAATAATATAACAACAAATATTTTTAACTATCCTCAATGGTATGTTGGAATACTGTAATTGCATATCAACCTTATTAATCTGTAGCCCAGGCCCGGATTGACTAATCAGGAGCTTCTGTTTCAGGGTTAGTTCACTTCAGCGCCATCAGAGCACGCGTGATCTACTGACCAGACTCCAGTGACCATGACATATATGTGATTACAATATAGCAATCAAATGTATATAGGGTAATACAAATAAGGTAATATTATTGTCACGGTGCGGTGCGGGAGAGAAGCACGACGATGAAGGATAGTGAGATACAGTCTTTAATAATCCACATAGGTAATCTAAAACACAAGAGAAGACACCACAAGCATACATTGACGAGATCGGACGAAGAAACACAGAACTGAATGCAACTTATAAGGGGAACGTAATTAAGGATAATGAGACACACCTGAACATAATGATACAATCAGACAATGGCAGAAACTAGGACACACAGAGCACATGGGGAATGAAAACACAACAACACAGTCCAGGGGTGTGACAATTAAATTATTATAATATGTTATTATATTTATTCTATTGTCGTATATGATAGTTATTAATATGTATTAATTATGAAACACTATTATAACAATGTGCTAACACTTTAGAATAGGGAACACTTATTCACTTTTAACTACAATAAATTCATTTCAATATGACCCCAAAATTGTAAGGAGTTTAGAACAGTGTTTTGTTTATAACAGATATATATAAATAACATTATTTTATTATTTATCCCGTGTCCCTGACCTTCACGAGAGGAGCATCCTGTCTGGTGATTCTCACGGTAACATTCATGACAGAATTTACAGAAACTCTAGTGATTTCTGTCTTGAATTCAACGGCAGTCCTGTTGAAAAGCAGAGCTGAATGTCCTGAATCTCACGAGTGCTTCAGTCAAAGTGTTTCAGGTCAGATTAAACTGTTTCTTCAGCTCAGGTCAGACTGGAGAGACACTTGAAGAGCATCTTTACTCTGGCCACGTGTATTACAGTCAGTTCTGTTTAACAGATCAAACCCAGTCTGTTTTCATATTTTAGTGACGGCCAGTATTGTTTCTAGAGCTGCTTGACTGTATCAGAGTAAATGCATTTGTAATGTTTATTGTTTCAGTGTTTGCTGAGCTTCATGACATCAGGAGCTGCACGTGAAGGAGGTGCGTGAAGCCTGTGATGGCAAACCCTGTGTTATTAAAAAATAAACTAGTGACAAGAGTAAACCTTTAACATTCAAATTAAACTGGAATATAATATTTTCAGCAAGAATGCCAAGTCTTAAGATGTTATGGAAATTAATTTATGAAGTAACTTGATAATCAAAGCAGTAATTGTAACAATATCATCATTGTTTGTCTATGAAAACATGCAGGAACTGGTGGTCTCAGTGGTTTACATTACGCACAGTTAACAACAAACTAGGCCAACCGTTTTCACACCTCGGTCAGGTAAGATCATCGGACACAAGCTGCTGCTCGCTACAGACCTCTGTGCACTACTACATCTAGACATAAAAACAGTAACCCCCCCCCCCCCCCCACACACACACACACACACCATCTCCATCTTAAACAGCTATCACAGAAACTATTACCTGTTATCTGTCATTCATTTCTCCATTTATAGCTATTGCCTGTCTCTCAAGTATTATGTAAATACATATGCATAATTTTATACAGCTGTACAGTACATAATGCACAAATCTGTACATAAATCTTCTGTTCCAGATTTTACCACATTATTATTATTATTATTAGGGATTATTATTATTTTTATTTTTTTTACTTATTCTTTAGTTATTTCTGTTCTCATGTCATATATTTAACAGCTCCTAACACACACACACACACACACACACACACACACACACACACTTGGTGAATAAAGCTAATTCTGATTCTGATTCCTTCATTTGAACCACATCACTGTTGTTAATTATATCACAAGCTAATTAATCTGCTAATGAATGGACTGGAGATGTCCGAGGTGCTGCTGTGTTGAACATAGCAGCTGAAATGCTGTTCTTCTGGAATTTTTATTCATCAATGAAACCTGAAAAAATTATACTCTGCTGTTTTCAACATTATATTAATACAGTAATAATAACAACACTACTACTACTACTACTGATAATAATAATAAATGTTTCTTGAGCAGAAAATCAGTATATTAGAATGATTTATGATTTCTGAAGGATCATGTGACACTGAAGAGTAACGATGCTGAAAATTCAGCTGCGCTTCACAGAAACAATTACAGTTTAACATATATTCATGTAGAAAACAATTATTTTAAATAGTAAAAATATTTCAAAAGTTTACTGTTTTTGCTGTATTTTGTATCAAATAAATGCAGGCTTTGTGAGCAGAAGAGACTTCTTTACAAAAACATTACCAGTCAACGGTTTTTGAACAGCAAGATTGTTAATGTATATATGTGTACTATTTCTTCATCTCATAGCAGGAATCTCTGTTGTAGTTGTAGTTCAGACAGCGTTTGCAGCTGTGATGGTAATAATGAAAACGACCATATCTGGCTAACGATGCTTTCAGGAAACACACCCCAGACCACATCTGAAATCCCCAGTCATTAGCCCCTTTCACCTTCTCAGAAATACCGGTAAATTCAGTTGTCATATTACTATTTAACATATGTTTGAATAAATCTGTCATGACAACAAAACTTATTCATTTGGGAGAATATAAAATTTATTGCAGTAAATTTTACTTTAATTATTAGCCTACTAGCTTTAATAAAGATAGAACCATAGTTTGTTCAGGAAACCACTGTTTAATAAAAAGAAAGATGAAGATATTTTATGTTTTTGTTTAGTTTATTTTTCCCAGTTAAAAACTGTTTTTAATGTTGTTTGTTCGAAGCGGATTGACTTCATCAGTTTGAGGGGAGATTTGGCGCCATCTGCTGGTCAATCAAACACCAGACTGAGCTTAAAACTCCAGGTAATAAAACAATCCTGCCAATTAAATACTCTGAAATGTAATGCAATGTGAAATGTGATTTCATTTTCATTTTGGTTTATTAGGTAAAAGGTGATAATGCCACCAATAGATTATATGTCGTATGTTAGCTGCCCAGTAAAACTAAAATTAGACAGGGACATACCACCATCTCCTCTGGACCGCTGAAGGTATACTTTACTGAAACAAGGATGTTAGTTTACCATCCCAAAGATAACAGAGTCCACGGATGTAAAAAAAAACAACAGGAAATCACTGAAAAAGATTTAAAGAAATGAAAGGAGCTCCACCATCTTAATGGAATTAATGCGTCCAATGAGAGAAATCTTTAAAGGGGACCATTTAGAAAGATCCTTCTGAATTTATTCAAGAAGCATACCAAAAGTTTAAATAATAATATTTATATAATAATATAACAACAAATATTTTTAACTATCCTCAATGGTATGTTGGAATACTGTAATTGCATATCAACCTTATTAATCTGTAGCCCAGGCCCGGATTGACTAATCAGGAGCTTCTGTTTCAGGGTTAGTTCACTTCAGCGCCATCAGAGCACGCGTGATCTACTGACCAGACTCCAGTGACCATGACATATATGTGATTACAATATAGCAATCAAATGTATATAGGGTAATACAAATAAGGTAATATTATTGTCACGGTGCGGTGCGGGAGAGAAGCACGACGATGAAGGATAGTGAGATACAGTCTTTAATAATCCACATAGGTAATCTAAAACACAAGAGAAGACACCACAAGCATACATTGACGAGATCGGACGAAGAAACACAGAACTGAATGCAACTTATAAGGGGAACGTAATTAAGGATAATGAGACACACCTGAACATAATGATACAATCAGACAATGGCAGAAACTAGGACACACAGAGCACATGGGGAATGAAAACACAACAACACAGTCCAGGGGTGTGACAATTAAATTATTATAATATGTTATTATATTTATTCTATTGTCGTATATGATAGTTATTAATATGTATTAATTATGAAACACTATTATAACAATGTGCTAACACTTTAGAATAGGGAACACTTATTCACTTTTAACTACAATAAATTCATTTCAATATGACCCCAAAATTGTAAGGGTAATTGTAAAAAATAGATACATATTTAATAATACAAATAATATATCTTTTTTTTTTGTTTACTTCTCATCTATACATTATAGCAATAAGCAGTTATGAATGGTGGGTATGTGTGTAAGGGAGAGTGAGTGAGTGAGTGTGTGAGTGTGTGTGTGTGTGTGTACGCACGAGAGTGAGTGAGTGAGTATGCTCGTTCCACATTGCATTTGTGCTCTAGTATCAGGCTTTCATTTTTTCGTGTGGACATTTTCAGATTTAATTATTTTATTTGCCAATTTCTATAAAAAAAAAAAGCTCTTTGTTGCAGTCACACGTGTGTGTGTGTGTGTGTGTGTGTGTGTGTGTCCCGCATTTTTGTGACAAATTTGTATAATGACACAGGTATGACAGGTATTACAACGAGAAGGTGACTTTTCAGGACATTGCCCCATTTCCACACTTTTCAAAACACTTATAAATCACACAGAGTGAGGTTTTTTTTTTTTTTTGAGAAAGTTGAAATGCACAGTCTCCTGTAAGGGGTAGGTTTAGGTGTAGGGTTGGTGTAGGGCAATAGCACATACAGTTTGTACAGTATAAAAACCATTACGCCTATGGGATGTCCCTACTTTTCACACTTTTTTTTTTGTATGTGTGTGTGTGTGCGTGCGTGCCTAATTCTTTAATGAATGACATAATTAATAAACTTTCATTAATAATATTAGCATGCCCCATTGGTATGCCTAGAGTCAAGCCAGGTCCTGTCAGTGGGACGGTGGTCCTGTTTGCAAGAGAGTGGTTAAGGTAGGAGTAGACTGTCTAATATTGTTACATTATCTTTTCATATCTTGCTATATTCATAATGTATAACATGCCTATATGATTAGCCCAAGCAGAAAAAAAGACAAACACAATCATATTGAATATGGCTCCATTCATAATGTATGCAATGAATAATGACAGTGGTGGAAGATTTTTATTTTTTTAATGGTCAATTTACACTATACCTCTGTGTTTCATCTCAGGAGAACACTTTACAGTGGTGTCACCAGCGATCTGCCTAACCCATCAGTCCTCCAAGTGGCAGAAGTGTTAAAAAAAAAAAAACATACCATTACACTACCACAGTGTCACGCCCCTGGACTTTTGTTTGTGTTTTCTTTCCCCATGTGTGACCTAGTTTCTGCCATTTGCCAATTATGAGTTAATCACCTTCATTGTGTTCACCTGTCTGCCACTCGTTATCTGCCCTATATTAGTTGCTGTCCATTTAGTTCTAGTTTGTCGGTTATTGTTGATGTTACCCTGTGTGTGTACCTCCTCATCTTAAGTTCCATTAAATCTCTCATTCCCACTTAAACCTTCGTCTTCACTTCTCTTGTGTGTCCACCACACACAACCCGTGACAGAATAACCGACCATAACAAGAAGTCTAGCTGCGTGTTTCCCCTCGTTTTGTTTCCGTTTTTTCATCAGTTTTTATTTTCTGTTTTGTCATGAACGACCCTGCCTGCCTTCTCCTCATGCTGGAGCAGAGGAGCCTTTCCCTCGAGGACCATACAAGACTCTTTGTGGAAATATCCAACTACACCCACTACCCGGACTACTGCCTCTGCACGTTCTACCGGACGAGCCTAAACGACGGGTGCAGAGCGCGGTTGTCCGGGGATGGTCCTCGGGGAGATTTTGCCACCTTTGTGGAGTGGGTGCTGGTGTCTTGTGGATCCCCACTGACCGTGGACTACGAGGAGAATGACACCAGTCCCACTCCTGACCCAGAGCCCAGCCCACCATCACCCCGAGCCGCAGAGCGTCAGCCCGAGCCCACCGCGGACGGAGAGCCAGAGCCCAGAGCAACCTACGAGCCATCGCAAAGAGGAGCGACTGAGCTGGAGATTGCCCCGGAGCCAGAGCCTCATGGACCGTCCGACCAGGTGCGAGAGCCGGCTACATCGCAAGCGACAGTGGAAGTTACAGTGGAGCGTGAGGGTGCTGAAGGAAGCCCCGCCCACTGCACCGCCGCTGAGGGTGAGCAGTTACAGGACTCTGAGGACTCAATAAATTGGGAAATTCATGCAGACATGCCTTCCATGCTCACGCTGTCATCTGAAGTCTCTAACTACCCAGAATTGCCTCCGCTGGTCCCGTCCAGCCCACCTTTGCCTCCGCTGGTCCCGTCCAGCCCACCTTCGCCTCTGCTGGTCCCGTCCAGCTCAGAGCCTCCCGAGTGCCCCCTAGAACCCGCGCTGCAAAAGCGCCCATCAGAACCCGCGCTGCAAGAGCGCAAACCAGAGCCCGCGCTACAAGAGCGCCGCCCAGTGCCTGCACCAAGAAGGCACCTCCCTGTCTCCGCGCTGCAAGAGCGCCCCTTTGAATGCGCGCTGCAAGAGCGCCCCTTTGAATCCGCGCTGCAAGAGCGCCCCTTTGAATCCGCGCTGCAAGAGCGCCCCTTTGAATCCGCGCTGCAAGAGCGCCGCCCAGAGTCGGTACCTGCAAAGCGCCCTCCAGTGCCGGCTCCTCGAAAGTACCCCACAAGGATTAGCCCGGAGGCTCAAAAATGCCCACCCTCCCACCCGCTCCTGCCTTCTCCTATCATCCCAGCTACCTCAGCCCCGCCACCGCTGCATCCTAGCAGCCCCTCTGCTCACCCTCAGCCCACCATCTGTGCGGTGGGATCGCCGCGGGTCTGCCTGTCTCCATCGGCGTCGTGGCTGGGGGATCCCTCGTCTTCGCCTCCAGCCTCTGAATCCTGGACTCCACCTCGGCCCTCCGACCCGTCGGCTCCACCTCAGCTCCTAGCTCCCTCATCTCCACCGTCGCCCGTCGGCCCACCAGCTCCACCGGGCTCCTTCGTCCCTCCGGCTCCGCCTTGGTCGGTCGTCATCTCGCCATCGCCTCAGGACTCCACTCCTCCGGCTGTGCCTCGTCGCTCCGTCCCACCGGCTCCGTTGGGCTCCTCCCTCCCTCCAGCTCCACCTTGGTCCTCAGTCGCTCCGGCTCCGCCGCGTGCCTCCGGATCTCCGCCTCCACCTCGGTCGCCGGAGCCCTCGGCTCCACCTTGGCCCTCCGGATCCTCGGCTTCGCCCGGACTCATCTGCTCTCCGGCTCCGGCTCGGGCTCCTCATCCACCTGCTCTGCCGCCATCGGTCGGCCCCATGGAGTCGGCGGCCATTCCTCCTCCATGGCTCCTCCCTCCGTCGGCTCCACCCTGGGCCATCGTCATGGCTGTGGCCTGGGTCCTGCCGGGCTCCTCCTGCTCCGGATCCCTCCTTCCTCCGTCCTGGCTCCTCCCTCCATCTGACCCGCCCTGGAATCTGGTAGTCGTCCTCCTCCCGGGTGTCCGTCCTCCGCCCGAACCTCCTCCGGTATTGCCTGCCTTCCTGCCAGCCTTTCGCCACTCCCCTTCTCCTTCCCCTTCTACGGCGCGGGGACGCGCCTTCCGGGAGGGGGGCGAAATGTCACGCCCCTGGACTTTTGTTTGTGTTTTCTTTCCCCATGTGTGACCTAGTTTCTGCCATTTGCCAATTATGAGTTAATCACCTTCATTGTGTTCACCTGTCTGCCACTCGTTATCTGCCCTATATTAGTTGCTGTCCATTTAGTTCTAGTTTGTCGGTTATTGTTGATGTTACCCTGTGTGTGTACCTCCTCATCTTAAGTTCCATTAAATCTCTCATTCCCACTTAAACCTTCGTCTTCACTTCTCTTGTGTGTCCACCACACACAACCTGTGACACACAGTTATTAGTATTTTACATAACTATTACACTATCAAAGTTTCTAAAATTTATGTGTTTATATTTACATGTTTAGATTTCACTGGTGAGTAAGAAACTGTATTAAAGTTATACATATTTGCATTTACATTATATTTAATTTACATTTTATATTCTAGTCCGTACAAATAAAACCAAATGAATCCATCCCAAGTGTTTTGTGTAAGGCCAGATCTCTCTGTGAAAGACCGATTGAAAGGAGGACCATGAAGAGGAGGATCTCATCGAAGGGCTGCAGAGACTGACACTGTCAAAATAAATTAAATAATTATGATACATGCATGTAACGTGTGCATCAAAAAATAAAAATATATATAACATTTTATTTCTCTGTCACAAACAATATAATATCAATATTTACCATTGCATTACTGGTTACTCCAACTTAACTCCTCGTTGTATCTGTCCTTGCTCTGGTCACACATACCATGCTGTGGGATGCATGTTCAATAACTCTCCAAAAGGCCATTAAATGGTTCTACATCTCAAATCTACATTGGATGAGACATTAAAGAAAATACACACCACACAATGTAATAACAATGCCAGTTAGTTTGCATACACCTGAAGGTTACTTTAACAATTGACATGCTGTCACGTGTCTACCCGTCCGAAGTTCCTGTCTGTCGTAATTTGGTTTAGTTCCGTTTCTCATTTGTTAATTATCATTCATTGTCCCCATCTGAGTTGAATTACGTTGTTTGCGCTTTTGTTCCTGTTCATATAAAAGTCCTCAGTTCTCCCTTTGTGTTTGTCCGATCTTGAGTTAATAAATGGGAAAAGTGAGTTGATGCTTTTTCGTTCTCCTGTTCTTCTTTTATCTTCAAACTACAACCACGCACCCGTGACAGAAGATTGGACCTACCAAAAAATGGAGTTTGTGGAAAGTATCGCCGCCCTAGCCCTCCGGAATCTTCCCTTTTTTGATTACACCTGGGAGTTCTGCGAGCTCGCCGCGGCTACGACATGGGATGACGCCACCATTATTAAGATGTTCCGGCTCGGAGCCACTCTCCACTGTCCCGTAGACCTCCCAGACACCACGGGATTGTGTCGGAGAGAGGCTATTTTTCTTGGTCTGGGAAGCGTCCGGGCCCGAGCCAGAACCAACCCGTCAGCCATCATCCCGGACTCCTCCTCACCAGCCGCCATCTGCAGCCCACGAATTTCCGCGGCCAACACAAGTCCGCCGCCATCCGCGACTCCCCCTAGCCCGCTGTCAGCGGGGAAATACACGCCGCCGTTCGCGGCCACCGCAAGCCCGCCAAGAAGTATGGCAAGCCCGCCGACCGAGAGTATGGTCAGACCTCCTGTGCCTCCGCTGGTCCCGTCCAGCCCTCCTGTGCCTCCGCTGGTCCTGTCCAGCCCTGCGCTTCAAGAGCGCCCCCCAGTGCCTGCGCCACGAAGGCGCCCCCAAGCATCCGCAGTTCCAGAGCGCATCCAAGAATCCGCGCTTCCAAAACGCAGCCAAGAGTCCGTGCTGCCAGGCCGCCTCCAAGTGTCCGCGCTTCCAGAGCGCCCCCCAGTGCCTGCGCCACGAAGGCGCCCCCAAGAGTCCGCGCAAAGACTGAAAAAAAATTCACCTTAAATTTTTGGGGGGGCTATTCCCCTTAGAATCCTGCTCCGTCTTGGGCGCCCAAGCTCCCGGATCCGCCATGGGCACCCAAGCTCCCTGCTCCACCTTGGCCTCCCGAGTCCCCTGACCCACCATGTTCTCTAAGTGTCTCCTGTTCCGCCCTAGATGCCTCCTCAGTATCCCTGTCCTGCACCGGCTTCAAGGGTGCCCACCCCCCAGTCCAGGTACTGTCACGTGTCTACCCGTCCGAAGTTCCTGTCTGTCCTTATTTGGTAATTATCATTCATTGTCCACACCTGAGTTGAATTACGTTGTTTGCTATTTTGTTCACGTTCATATAAAAGTCGTCAGTTCTCCCTTTGTGTTTGTTCGATCTTGAGTTAATAAATGGGAAAAGTGAGTTGATGCAGTTTCATTCTCCTGTTCTTCTTTTATCTTCAAACTACAACCACGCACCCGTGACGCATGCAAGTACTCTTATGAAGAAAAAATATATATTTTAGTTGGGGTTTTAGCTTATTCTCCCTCATGTCATTCTAAGCCATTATGAATTTATTCTGTGGGGAAAAAAATATCGGTAACACTTTATTTTGATGGTCCCTTTTGAACATTCTGTTGACACTAAGTAATGTTGCAACTACAGGTCAACAAACTCCCATTAGAATATTAGTAGACTGTCTGCTTCATATCTACTAACTCCTTATTGTGTTGGTCTCCCAACAGATATTCTACTGACTATAAGTAACTTTGCAAGAACGTGTCAACTTAATCAAACCCTAACCCTACCAGTCAACTAATACACTACTAACACTCTAATGAGAGTTAGTAGAAATGTAGGTGCAACATTACATAGTCAATAGAATGTGTTAAAGGGACCATCAAAATAAAGTGAAACCAAAATATCTAAATAACTGACTGCCACAAACATTTACAATTCTGTATGCCAACGAAGAAAGCAAGCCATATGGGTTTACAACGACATAAAGGTGAGTGTATATTGACAGCTTTATTTTTATTTTTGGGTGAATCATCTATTAATTCGTTTACACATATTGTCCAGACCCACAGAATAGGTTTTTAAACAAACAGGCAACCACAGCGACAAAAAAACAAACAAAAAAGGCCTACACTGTGCTCGGTAATATAGTAAAGTATATAAGGGTTTAGATCTTACCTGGTGTAGACACGCATGCTGTCGTCATTCTTGAAGTATCCGAAGTGATGTTAAAATCCTTACATTTACTCTGAATCCACTTATTGCGAGTTTCTTCATTCAGGGGAAAAGTGTGAAACACCTTTGAGAAGCCTCACAAAACGGGACATGGAACTCTTCATTAAATAATTATATTACTGTGGTATACTTAATTTGTAAGATTATAGCAATAAAATGTATAAATATTATTTTATATTAATCGCTCAATGACAAAAGATTGCGGCATCGGAACCATTTATGCGCCCTGAGATTTCACCGGAAATACGTATGCGTGCCGTGCATAGAGTCCATTGCCCGTTTCTGCAGACCAACTGGTCACTAGTGGTTGGGAGCATTCCCATTGTGTTCACTGTAAAAAGTGATAAGTTGACTTAACTTAAAAATTTTAAGGCAACAGCTTTCCTCAATTTTTTTTAAGTAAATGATAATTAAAAAAATAAATTGAATTGTCAAGTTCACTTAACTTTTATTTTTTAAAAATTATGTACTTAAAAAATTGAGGAAACCCATTGCCTTAAAATTAAGTTAAGTCAACTTATCACTTTTTACAGTGATGAGCTTATGTTTGCTTTTTTAATCGCGTTGTGTTGTGCACTACTGGGCCACCGTAAAATTCCGACGAAATGGTGCTCAGAGCCGAGGAAGAGGAGCAATGTTTGAATATGAAATGTGAAAGGAGCAGCATATATACACACACAGACATGTCCTCTCTTTGTTGAAACAAGTTTGATCCTCAAACTTGGCTCGCGAGATCCACTTTCCTGCAGAGTTTAGCTCCAACACTGATCAAACTCACCTACCTGTGAATTTCTAATGATCCTGAAGACATTGATTAGCATGCTCAGGTGTGTTTGGTTAGGGTTAGATTTAAACCCTGAAGGAAAGTGGATCTCGCGAGCCAGATTTGAGTATCCCTGGCATAGAGCGTAGAACGTTGGTATAGATACTAGGGGTGGCACGGTACATGTAATGTATTCTTCCCGAACCGTCACGGTACGGGCGTCTCGGTTTGGTGCATGAGGCCTCACGACGAATACAGGCAATTCACCCCCAATCCAGAAGGGGGCGCCCGCAGTAATACAGCGCTGTTTGATAACCGCCAGCAGAAGAAGAGCGAATGCCATGAGCTGCGCACTTGAAAACAAAGCCCCCGAGACAGTGACAATGTGCTGATTCTGAACGCGTCTCTCACGTTGACTGACAAGGGAGTATACTTTGAAGGCTAGCGCACTCAACTGTTTGGCACAAATCCAAATATTGCATAATATTTCCATATTTGCGATGTAATGTATCTGAATGCGAAACTATACTTCATTATGTAAATGACAGGCTTTGTACTTCAGTCGTGTTCCAACGGTGACACAGGTGCGCGCTGATGTTTGGCTCAATGAATTTTATTTTGATAAAGTACCAACTGCGCTGTCAAGTTAGCAATGCTGGAACTGATGTGTGTGTGTGTGTGTGTGTGTGTGTGTGTGTGTGTGTGTGTGTGTGTGTGTGTGTGTGTGTGCGTGCGCGCGCTCCAGCGCGATCAATTCAACAGTTTCCTTATACCAGCAGAATCAACTTTAAACACATATTGTCTTATTAATAATCACTGTATAAAGGTCTGCTTTTATTTGTGTACATTCACAATGAAAACAAAACAGATTTTATATATATATATATATATATATATATAACTATAACATGTAATAATATTTAGTATTTTCACATCTAGATGGAAAAAACAATTGTAATTTGCACTACTGTCTGTTCAAAATAAATGAAAAGAAACTGAGCATAGTAGATTGTTATGGCGAAGGGAAAAGGGAAAAGCCCCCCCCCCCCCCCCATTTCTCCAGATGTTTTCTGTCTGTACATTTTTGCCACGTAGGCATTTCTAACACAGAGGCCTTAGAAAATAATGGAAGATTAAATAGATATATTAATGGCAAGATTCACCTTGATTATACTTGATTAATTCAGATCTTTAACATTAAAAATATTCTTCATTGGCTACACACACATACTATGCAGCCATCAATCTTGGAGAATAGAAATACAGGATATAACAGGATTTTTAATAACTGTTATTCAACATCTAAATGTCCCAGTTCTCTTCGTCACTCGTAGCTCACATAGATGGTAGGTCATCCTGACCCCTTAGCCTGGCCTTGTGACCCTAGGGAAGGAATACACTCAGCACATGTTCACACCTTTTACTCTTAAGGCTTAAAAAAGAATACATGCAATGCACTTTTCAATCTATACTAATATAGATGGCTTTACTTCTTAAATCAATCATCAAACAATCTGGGAGGTTAAATACTGATCAATAACTTGATTAATAATCACACAAGAAATATTAATAAAATAATTAATATCAGAAGGACATGGTCAGATCAGCTTCTACTCCATCCTCTCCTTCACTAGAGATGCCCACTGCTAGAAGAAGCAGAAGAAGAAGGATTTGCTAATGTAGACAAACTCATTCAATCTTAAGACATGTGTGGAGTAAAATATAGTTTATTAGGCAAATACAAGCTTCATTAAGAAATTTAAAAGCCCAAAAAACAATTACAATACTTCATGGCATTTAGATATTAAAACTAAATTCATAAAATTACTTTTTCCTGATTCAAATACAACCATTGGCTACCAATCGCAGCTCAATGCTTGCTTATAGAAACTGATGCTTCCCTGATAGCACACGTACATCTCTGAGACGTCTATTTGACGTCCGCATTTACATCTGCAAGACGTATTTTTTAGGCTGTTTGCTCATCTGCAATACGTCTATAGGACGTCTCCTTTTAGATGTCAAATAGACGTCTATTAGATGTCTTTAAGATGTTTATGATTTAGAATGTATGTAAAACTGACATCTTACAGACGTCTGTCAGACGTTTATAGACCGCAGATGCTTTCCAGATCAACAGATCTTTAACAGACATCTTGCAGACGTACGTGTGCTATCTGGGTTGCTTATAGAACAACCACAGGCTCAGCACCCGCCTACCTGCACTCACTATCAAGAATCTACATCCCTTCCAGAAGTCTGAGATCTGCTAGTGAGGCTCAAAATCACTCTCCAGAACATTCTCGTTCACCAATCCTGGCTGGTGGAATGATCTTCCCACCCATATTCGGAGTGCTGGATCCCTGTCAATCTTCAAGCAACAGCTGAAAACTCATCTCTTTCGACACTACTTGACTTCACCCTACACAAAAAAAAAAACTCTTTCTCCTTATTTATTCCTTCCCTTGCTAGCTTGTACTTATTTAAACAATGCCTGAGACTTGGTGTTACAAGCACTTCGTTTGTCGGATTGCCTCTTCAAGATTTATGTATTCCCCAATTGTAAGTAAGTAAGTAAATGTATTTATAAAGCACATTTAAATTCAGCATTACACTGACCAAAGTGCTGAACAGAACCAATACAAAAACTTATAAAAATTAAATAGAATACAATTAAAATAACAACAATAATGGAAAAAGCACAACAACAACAACAACAACCGTACACACTGAATTTATGGCCCAGGAAAGGCGAGAGAATAAAAATGTGTCTTAAGTCTGGACTTGAAAATTAAAAGAGAAGAAGCACTCCTAATGTCAAGTGGCAACTGATTCCACAGACGTGGAGCGGCGACTGCAAAAGCTCTGTCTCCTTTAAATTTAAGGCGTGACCGGGGAACATGTAATAGAGCTTTATTTGTCGACCTAAGGGACTTGGGTGTTGAATGCAAACTAATGAGATCCGAAATATAAGATGGGGCATTTCCATTAAGAGCTTTAAAAACAAAAAGTAAAATCTTAAACTGAATTCTAAAAAAAAACAGGAAGCCAATGAAGGGATGCTAATACTGGCAAAATATGATCATGTTTTTTAGTACCGGTTAACAGTCTAGCCGCTGCATTCTGAACCATCTGCAGCCGTGATAATGTAGATTGTGGAAGACCAACATATAATGAATTACAATAATCCAAGCGTGATGTGATAAATGCATGAATGACTATTTCCAGATCTTGAAAGGAAAGCACTGACTTAAGTCTGGAGATGATTCTCAGCTGATAATAACTGTTCTTAACAACTAAGCTAATTTGTTTTTCAAGACAAAGCTCAGAGTCAAAGATAACACCAAGATTTTTTACACTAGACTTAACATATGGAGTGATGTTTTCTGTTCCCAGCAATAGAATTTCTTGTTTTAGAGGGACCAAAGAGAATCACCTCGGTTTTATCATTGTTAAACTGCAGGAAGTTATTTGACATCCAGCATTTAATATCCTCAAGACAGTCAATGAGAGTCTGCAAAGAATCTCGAGATTTTAAAGGAAGATACAGCTGAGAATCATCGGCATAAAAATGAAAAGAGATATTATATTTCCTTATGATATTACCAAGTGGAAGCATATACAAATTAAAAAGCAATGGCCCCAAAATGGACCCTTGAGGCACTCCATAGAGAAGAGAAGCAGAAGATGAGATAAACTTGCCAACAGACACTGAAAAAGACCTGGATTTTAGATATGACTCGAACCAGCAAAGTGCTGTACCCTTTATGCCCACCCAATGTTCAAGGCGTGAGAGAAGGATATTATAATCAATTGTATCAAAAGCGGTGCTCAGATCCAATAAAACCAAAACTGAATTATCACCAGAATCAACTGACAGTAACAAATCATTCAACACTTTTCAACACAAAGCTGTTTCAGTACTGTGGTGGGCAGTAAAACCTGATTGAAAAGGTTTGAGTATATGGTTAGAATTTAAGAAAGAAAGTAACTGTGATAGGACAACTCTTTCCAGTATTTTTGAAAGAAATGGGAGTTTTGAAATAGGACGATAGTTATTCAGGCAATTTGGATAAAAGCGTCTGCAAAATGACTAAATGTAAATCTAACCAGCAGACAATAAAAATTGTTGATACAATTTAAAGATAATGTATTAATAAAAAAAGGTACACTGTTAGACATTTCAAAGGGTTTTTACAGTAAGTTACTGCAATTACAATTTACAGTAGCAAACTGTATTTGATTTATCAGTATACTACTGTAATTCATTAATTTTAATATAGATTTCATTAGATTTTATAATTTTTATATAGAATTCATTTTATTTTTACTCTACATAGGTACTAATGGCATTCAATTAAAACAGACACAATAATTACAAAATATCAAAGTCTTTATTTAAAACATTGCATGTACAACACATAAAAATACAGACTTCCAATGCTTGAACAGTGCATCTTCACCATTTCTCCTGTCTTAGGACGTTTTGCAGTGCATTTTGTTGTGATTTATCCTCACAAAGGATCTTTAGGCAACGGAAACAAAATGGGGAAAAAAGACAAACAGCCAAAGAATACATAGCGGCCTGCAAAACCCAGGTGCTGCTCCAAAACGTGTCCACCATCTTTGCTCACCATCCACTTTGACAGAAATGTCTTCTCTGAAAAACAAGTAGAAGAAATAACACACTTTTAAAAGGCAAACATCATACAGAATACACAAATCTCTCAAAACTATAGTTGTTCTCTTACCATGCTTGTCAGTCTCAGGTTGGCTGGCCTGCTCGTGTCTTTCTTGATGCTTCATTGCAGTCCTTTAAAACACAAATGCAGTAAATCTTAAATTCCATTAAAAACTATAACAAACTAATTCTAAAACTAGAAAGGCAGCAAGCCATAAAACTAGTTTAACCTAGCTAACGTACGATTTTATTTTCTCAGGCTACTGGCCAACATTATAACTACTAACACCTGAACTAAATTTCACATTAGTTAACCTAATGTTAATATAAGATAAGCGTTGCTCGTTAAAAACAATTTTAATTCGGTAACTTAATTCAATAAGCTGACAAAAGTCATTTGAAACGACAGCGCAGTTTACCATGGTAAAGATCTGTAACCGCCATGTTGACAAATAAATGTTACTAATGTTTGGTAAACTGGTGTGCAAAAATCTGACACAAACACACTGACAAACGGACATATATTTTTTTTTTACCTTGCTTGCTGGTCTTTTTCTCTCGTAAAGTGCATAGATAAAAAAAACAATATAGAACCCATTTTATATATTATCTACAGTGGATGCGGACAGTAATGTGATGCCCCTGAAAATCTTACGTCACAGAAAATTCCCATGATACAAAGGGTATTACAGTTATTTACTGTAAAGGGAATTTGCAGTATTATACTGGGTGATATACAGTAAATAACTGTGGAAATTACAAAAATGTCTAACAGTGTAACATTTAATCAGTAATTACATTTAATCAGAATCTAATCAGCAAATACAGAAACGAGCTAAAGTAAAAGTGAAAACTAATGAGCTGGATCTCTCTCCTACTGACTTATTAGTAGGAATGGTATCTGTAAAGTTTTAATGATATTACTATTCTTACAATCCTGCTTATTAAACATATGAAACTCATAAGAAAGCACAATGAAATGATTTATATCATGAAGCAAAATGACATACAAGAATATAACTTTTGGACGTCTTTGAGTTGATCTGAATCCGAGTTGAATCTGCTGGTTTTGAAGATGAAGATGAACTTTATTCACTGTGAAAACTTTAGATAATGTTTATTTTTATCTAGATGATATTGTATTGCTTGATGCATTATTGTGTTGTATTTTGTGTATGCAGAATCACACCTGAAAGTGCTGGATCTGAAGATGATCTAATTACTGTGATATCTTTTTGTATGTGTGCGTAGGGCAGAAGAATTATTGAAACACTTCCCACACGCAGTGCAGTGATACGGTTTCTCTCCAGTGTGGATCCTCTCGTGTGTCTTCAGATTTCCTGCACGAATGAATCTCTTGTCACAGTGTGAACACTTGTACTGTTTGTCTCCAGTGTGCATCATCTCATGTCTTTTCAGGTGTCCTGACCGACTGAATCCCTTGTCACAGTGTGAACACATATAAGGTTTTACTCCAGTGTGAATCCTCTCATGTGTTTTCATATGTGATAACTGATTGAATCTCTTGTCACAGTGTGAACACATATAAGGTTTTACTCCAGTGTGAATCCTCTCATGTGTTTTCATATGTGATAACTGATTGAATCTCTTGTCGCAGTGTGAACACTTGTAAGGTTTCTCTCCAGTGTGAATCCTCTCATGCAGTTTTAAACAGGTTGCTGAAGTAAAAGTCTTTTCACACTCAAAGCACATGTACTCTCTCACACCAGTGTGTATTTTCTGATGTATTTTTAAATATTGTAAACATGAAAAACTCTTTCCACACAAATGACACGAATGTGGCTTCTCCTTTATATGAACTGTCAGGTGTGTCCTCAAGGTTGAAGACCACAAAAATGTTTTCCCGCATTGATCACGTGTACAGTTTCTCTCTAGTGTGGATGTTCATGTGACCCTTAAGATGTGATGATCGTACAAAACTCGTCCCGCATTGATCACATGTGTACAGTTTCTCTCTAGTGTGGATGTTCATGTGTTCCTTAAGATGTGATGAGTGTGAGAAACTATTCCCGCACTGATCACAAGTGAACGGTTTCTCTCCAGTGTGAACTCTCATGTGAACATCAAGACCACATTTGCTTGCCAAACTCTTTCCACACTGAGTGCAGGTGAAAGATTTCTTGGCTCTTCTATTCTTCAAATATTTCAGTTTGGGTTTTTCTCCACTTTTGACATGATTTTTCTCCTCAACTTCACTCAATTCCTCTTTCACCTCATTGTCTTCAATCAACTCTGAAATAGAAGTAAAACAGTGTATTTGCAGGAACTTGTTAAAAAAACACAAGAAAGGGCATAAGAAACTGAAAGGACATAAAGATGAACCCTGATATAACAGCAGAAAGTAGACAACTGCTTTACAAAATTGATCGTTTTGATGCAATTTCATAAATTATACTTTCCTGAAACCCATGAATGAGGTACACTGATCTTCAAATTATTTGTTTTAAAATATTATAAGCACAAATCTCATGCACACTTCAACTACACTGAAAAAAAAAAGTACTGGTAGCAAACAATTTATTTTAGCTACATTTAAATAAAAAAAAAATTGAAAGTTAGTCAAATTAATTTATTTAAATGTAGCTACAATAAATTGATTGCCAGCACTTACCTTATTTCTTTTTAGTAAATTCAATGAATAATTTTTTTGATGATCTAAGGATCCTCATATACAAACTGTGTTGTGTTCGGTTTTTACCCTCTTGTTTTTATTCATTTATAATCATTTATATTTATGCATTGTTTGATTTCAACGTGGACGTTTATCAGCTTAGATCAATAACTGAGCGCACCTCAAGCAAACCGCTCCGAGCTCAGAACAGGTTTACTCGGGAATCAGTGTTGATCTTGCAACACTATTACTGCACAGCGTTGCGAGATTCAGTGAGAAGCGTTTGAACTCGTGAAGAAGATTTTTATTGTTAAAGATCTGAATTAATCAAGTATAATCAAGGTCAATCTTGCCATTTATATATCATTTATATATCCTTTTTAATCCGCCATTATGTTCTAAAGGCCTCTGTGTTAAAAGTGCCTACGTGGCTAAAATGTACAAACAGGAAACATCTGGAAAAATATAGGGGAGCTTTTTCCTTTACCATAACAAGTCTAGGAAGTCTCAGCTCCCAAGGAAGAGATAAGATTGCATACGCAAGCGAAATGTAGAATGGGATGCATGAGAGGGGCTTCTAATGTATAGAAAACCCGCCTTAAAATCTTGTATATATACCAGAGCCCAGAGACATTCGGGAGACTTTTCTGCAGAAAGGATCTCGGCTTTATTCTCGCTATATAGATAATAAAGTCTTTTCTTCTGGCACCAAACTCCAAGACTGTGCGTAATTCTTCAGAAAGAGACGGGAGACACTACACTCGCCGCAGAATGAATAAGGTTGTTGCGAGACCTAGTGAGATGCATTCAGATTCCGCACAGAATTCTCTGTGATAAATAGATCAAACAACACTGAAGTAGAAATTCAAAAGAAGCAACGCTGACTATAACCATAGTGTTGTGGCAGAAATAGTCGAATGTTATTACATCATTCATTTCAGGGTTTATACAACCTTCAGAAAGAGAAATTCAAGCACTTGTCAATGACTTTCAAGTATTTCACAACTATTTACAGCACATTAAAGATCTAAAAATTATGCAATTTAAACAGCATTTTTAATTGGATGACCAAAATATACTTTGTGGTAAACAAACACTTATGTAAATAATATATATATATATTCCACTATAACCAGTAGATGGTGAAAAAGATTTTTATGGTTAAATATATGAATTAAGCAAGTATAATCAAGGTGAATCTTGCCATTAATATATCTATTTAATCTTCCATTATGTTCGAAGGCCACTGTGTAAAAAGTGCCTACGTGGCAAAAATGTGCAGAAGAGAAAACATCTGGAAAAAATAAAGGGGGCCTTTTCCTTTACCATAACAAGTCTAGGAGGTCTCTTCTCCTGAGGGAGAGATAGAGTTACATACATAAGTGAAATGTGGAATTGTATACAAATGTATAGGAACCCGCCTTAAAAACGTGTATATCAGAGCCCAGAGACATTCGAGAGACTCTTCTGCAGAAGCGGCCTCAGCTTTATTCTTGTTAAATAGATAATAAAGTCTAACTTCTGGTATCAAACTCCAAGACTGAGCGTGATTCTTCGAACGAGCGGCGGGAGACACTACAATGGCAGCAGAGGAGCGCTTATTAGTCATTCATTTATACTTTTTTGCTTTTGAAATGATAAAATCACTGAAAAATATCAAGTCACCGATAAATTAAAGTCACAAAGGGCCTTGAAAAAGTTTTCTTCAATTTGTGAGTGAATCTCACATAAAGAGTGCTCCTTTTATAATCACTGAAGTTATCGGTGAGTTATATATAAGCTGGTACTATAGAAGAATAATAGTCATTTTAATAAGAGTAAAATATATGAATTTTCTATATAAAATTTAGAATGTTACTGTTGCTAATAAAAGTACATTTTGTATGCTTCCCAACGCAAGCTCGGTGCATTTCTGTCAAATGTGTATTACCAAGAAATAAACGTGTAATATTATTAGTAACTGCAATTATTAATACAAAACAACAGTTTACTGATACACGATAGTTAATTCAGTTTTGGGTGCCAGACAAGACTTGATGTTAATTTGTTTTGGGTATCAACAGTCCTGCAGTTTATTTGTTCAGACACTGGACAAAATGGATATTTTCTGACAGGATCTGGCATCCGGGTCTGGATCTTAATTATCTGGCGTGAAGACTCGATCTAACATGTATTTTACTTAAAAAAAATAAATCAATAAACAAGTACCCAGTTCATAGGAAGTGTCTTATTATTTAATGAAATTGTTTAACAGCTCTATAAAGATTTGTTCTGTTACAGCTGAAGGATTGTACACATTCAACACACCTGGTCCTTGGGTTTTAACTGTTTTCCCCAACACAACAAACCAAAATATAAACTGTGTGAAGTTTTATAACGGTCAGCATTATTAATGAAGAGTGAAGAATAAACACCAACCTGTTTGTTGTTCAGTATGTTCAGTGTGTTTGATTCTGCAGGGTTCTGGATCTCTCATCTTCTCTCTGTCCTCTTTAATAAACTCAGTCTCTGCAGATTTCAGCTCTTCCTGATGATTTGATGCTCGTCTTCACTTGTAAACTGATGGGAATATTCCAGCATTTATTGGTGAATTGCTGAATGTGTGATTGTTGTGGGAGGAGCTTCACTGAACATGAATTTCTGTGTGGAAAAGCAGATTTTCCAAAATCAACAATAAATCAAAAGAGGCAGTAATTGTTGTCTCTTTGTGAATCATTACATTACTACATTTAACACCACTACTTCAGTGAATAAGAGCAACATCATGCTTAAGGTACCGTCTGATAGTTCCACCAATTTTGTTAAAGGTCAAATCTGCCTAAGAATTAGCCTTTTAATTTACAAAAATAATTTTAAAACACACAAGTTTGTAGTAGGTTCCTAGTGACGAGAATCACTTACTACAGGTGAGACTTAAAAAATGATTAGAATTCACCAAAATGTTTTCCCATTCTGAAGTTTGTAGTACATCCCAAGTGTCCAGACTGATTTAAAGGTGCTGTATGTAGGATTTTGACTCTACTAAAGCATAAAAATACCATAATATATTTGCAGATATTTAAGAAACATGCTAAGTTAACATACTTGTTTATCTGAAAAACAATGCTACAGTCAGTTATTCTCCTTTGAAAATGTTGTTCCTTTTGCTTTTGTGTAATAGATAAATAAAAATGTATATGTTTTAGACATTTTATGTTTAGATAATTTATATTTTGCGGGAGTCCCGCGAATAATTTTATTCTCCCGCATCCAGCACACACACAAGTTTTTTTTTTTTTTTTTTTTTCCTTTCTCACAATCCAAAATGTTGTAGCTCACATTCAGTAAATCAGTCTGGCCACTAGCTTTTACTACAATATTGTAAAAATCATTCATTTGAATGAACGATTGTTTTTTTGCACTGTGGCTGGAATTTGCTGACGGTCCCTTAAACAACAATTGCGATGATCCACCGAACATCGGAATTAAAACTAACTTATCGTGTTATAAAAGTGACTATAACAAATTTGATCAGCCAAAAATAAATTTCAAAAGAGATATAATGGTATAAATAATATTGCAGCAGCAAAACTTAATATAGGTTCTCTTCCCCATTCATATTTTCACTCCAAACGTCGAAACAACCATTAACATGAACATACAAAAACACTATCGCTCTGATTTTAATGAAATTAACACGTTTTCCTCATGTTTGCTGTCTGCTGTTCTTTATTTTAAGGTTATTCAGCAAACACTCGGTATCCGATGAAAACAAGGCAGTGTCTAACTGAGATTTACAGCCTAGCGGGACTTTCCTCATTTGTGAAACTATTTGTCCTTAACAACTCCGTATTCAACTCATCTTTTATGAATGGAGGAACATTAGGCACAATGTGATCGTTTTTAACGGTTGAACGAAGGACATTTCTAGAGTAATTCATACTAGAAACTGACATTTACCTCACATTCCTGCTATCCTCAAACCTAATTACGCAAAATAATCCATGCATGACACCAAAAAGCAAATAATAGATAAGAAAGAGAAGAAAAAGTGGACTCACCCTCACCGTACAACTAACTCTCAGTCTCTCGCGCATGCGCACACCGAGTGATCCTCACGAGCGCTGCAGAGTGAAGCAGAGCGTCTCGAGCGCCTCCAGGCGGCTGGACTCAGTATAGTCACAAACCCCGCCCCCTCCATCTAATCTAATGAGACGAGAGACAAACTAAATGATTTATTTACACTTCAAATGTTTTTTTTTTTTGAAAGATGGGTTTTGACATTGTTTGTATTTATTTATTTATTTATTTTATTTTATTTTTTTTTAAATCACGCCGCTAAAAGGTTCAAGTGTTTTTTTAAATAAGTTTTTTTTTTCTTTCTTCTTTTTTTCATAGTTAAAAGATTATAGAAAAACTGCTGGGAACATGAATATGTAAATCTAAATAGTTTTGGATGGAAAGCAAATAATGAGGCTCATCAAACTGGAATAATTAAATGTGCTGTTTGCAATACTGTAGTGTTGCCTGTAACACCGCCGTGGTTAATCGCAATGCCTGTAGTTGATTTTCAGGTTCTAGTGGGTATAAATGATAAAAAAAAACATACAAGAAAACACACAATAGTACATAAATATTTTTATCAGAAATAATATAGGTTACACTTTATTTCGATAGTCCACTTTAGACATTCTACTAACTATAAGTAACTTTGTAACTACATGTCAACTAATTCTCATTAATTTGCAACTACATGTCTACTAACTCTCAGTAGGGTAGGTTTAGGATTAGTAGAATAAGTTGACATATACTTACAAAGTTTTTCATAGTCAGTATGTTGTATGTTGTGGACCCATCAAAATAAAGTGTTAGAAGATATTAAGCATACGATCTACTAATACTCTAATGACTGCTAGTTGACATGTAGTTGCAAAGTTACTTACTGTTAGTAGAATGTCTAAAGTGGACTATCGAAATAAAGTGTTACCATAATATATATATCAGTAACTCATATATTTATATAAGTTTGTTATATATATATATATATATATATATATATATATATATATATATATATATATATATATATATATATATATATATATATACACACAGATGGATCTAAAGATCCTGAAATGTTATTTTATCATCCACACCTCCACATACATCAGTTCACTTCAATACTTTATTGTCATTCTAGCCTTAACAAGTGTCCAGCAGAATGAAATTTCGTTTTTCCGGGCCCATGTGCTTCCTAGTGCTAACATAATTAACAAAACCAACATTAAATAAACATACATCACGACAAACAAATAACATCATATACATTACTATACATCTGTAGTGCAAAAATGGGTGTATTGCGCATGATTACACTATGAGTGTAGGAGTTACCTGATTGTGATAGATGTCCTAAGCCTACTATCACTATATCAAAAAGACCAAAGCCCTCTGCTGCGAGGGAAGAAAAAAAAAAGGAAGAAGAAGAAAAAAACAGGACAAAGACAGAGGTCATGTGATGTAATAAATGATGATCATATAATAAACTAGATAAGGTGAAAGTTTGTGTACAAACTTCATGTAGTCTAGAAAGCCTAGTCTAAAAGTTTAAAAAAGGGAAACAATGTCTGGAGTTCCAGAGATCCAAGGATTTTCGTGTCACATGATAACACGTTTTATTAATATTTTTTTTGCTAGTTGTGTAATGGCCAATTTGGGTATTTTATGGTATATTTTATTTGAATTGACTAATTTAGTAATGTTTGTATATAACTAGACTTATTAAAAATAGCAACATTTTATGTAAAATTACTTAGATTTACGTTTCTCAGTTTTATTCGTGGCGATAACGTTAGAAAGGGCTACAGTTTAGTAAGACATTGCTGCCAATGCATTTGTTATACTATAGAGAAGTGTTCAAACAAAACTGTATTAGTTTTGTGCAGGAATACCAGACGCAATAATTCTTGCTGTTTGTGTCTATTTTATAGATCGGCCCTGATTGTTTGCTTAATTGTCATACTTGATTTATTCTAACTAGTCTTTGTGTTGTTAACTCTAGTATATTATAGTAAATCTATAACACTGCAAATCTGTGCTCAGGTTTAACAGACCTGACTGTTAAATGTTTTAGAGCTCCGGCTAACTATTAGGGTAGACTGGGTACAGTAGAGATACTTTCTGCTTTTTTCAGCCCTACACAAAAACTAAAATTTAGTGATTTTTCACATGACATTTCTTGGTTCATTTCTTATTTCTAAGAAGGGGAAATATATTTGATGTTCATTTCAACGGCACAAATCAGCACAAATCAAGCACAAACAAATGACACCGGTTTTGTGCGATCTCAAACACCAAACCAGCACAAACATTAGTTTTTGTGGCACAAATCAGCACAACCGTAGCACAAATGAATGGCATAGTTTTGGTGATTATTTCTTTTTATGGGGTGCCAATTTCATGGAGGCTGGTGACTGAATGTGGAGGAAAGTTTCAATAACTAGAGAAAATCAGACAAACAATTCCAAGAACAACTGCAGAAGATCTAATAAATTAAAAATGTATTCTAAAAGCCAAATTCCACAACATATCTACTTACAAATTTGAAAAGAAAAAAAAGAAAAATAAATAATGCAACCAAGGTGTGCCCACTGGCGCCACTGGCCACCCCACTGGCCAGTATAAATTTTAGTAGCATCAGTTATGCATTTCGTCCCTAATGCACAGCCAGGCAGGTAAGCCGCTCTAGACCTTCGATCGCACACAGTAGCAGCCCTCTCCCCGAGATTGAGGTCTCTGCAGAGCAAAAGTGGGTGTTTCTGAATTGCTAGGCATTTTCATGCTGCTGGGTGTTTCTAAATCATGCAATCAAAATGCCCTGTCTGAGCGCGCAACAGCGGCATGGACGGAGGGGCGGGGGAGAGCAAGTATAGGTCTCTGCAGCAAAGTAATGGGAGTTACCAGATCGGGGCATTTTTTGACCATGTTACTTGATTGGCTGACGTCATAGTGACGGTAGGTTTAGGGGTGAAATAATATCCACGTAGAATATAATATTAGTCACATCAACATTAGTATTGTTAATTGTTTGAAATTGTTGTTGGTCATTTAAATGTATGTTTTTTTTTTAAATGACAAGTATCGGTATCAGCGATATTGGCCCTGTATTTACCCTGTATCGGATTGATACCAAAATTTGCAGTATTGCACACCCCTATCGGCCACCGTAGCTTCTCTAAAGGGAGGGGTGAGCGGGGTACTGAGCCGTTGGATGCAATTCGCAAACTCAACCGCTAGATGCCGCTAAAATCTACACACTGCACCTTTAAGTAGGAAAACTATGGCGGCAAATCAATGCCATTCACAAGCGAACGCACCACTGATGCTGGCGCGCGTGGTAAATCCCTTCCGCGAGAGGAAAACAGATCTAGAAGCGAGGAAATGGGAGCCCGCGAGCTCATTTCAAACCCTCGTGCACAGGTGACATGTCCTCTGCGCGCAATACAAGTCCCGCACAGGATCATTCACCACCTGCTCGAGCGAACACTTTTATTTTTGTCAGTCGTGGGGCGGGGCTTATTGGTATAATGGTTACCTCAAATGTCATTGGTTTTCCCCTTTTCCGGAAGTCAGTATTGGATGCCTATTATAAGATGATTCATAATTCGCTTGACTTGAGAAATGGCTTCATCAGTGGACCATATACATGTGAGTTATTTAATTTGCTTGTTTTATTTATTGTTGTCTTTATGTAATGTAATTGATCATAAAGTAGATCTTTTTATAGAAAATTAATGTTCGACTCAGAATATGGCTTAACTGTTTTTAGTATTTGTAATTATTTTGTGATGCTATGTGATTTTTATAAGATTTTAACTGTTGACTGAATTGTTTTATTTTTTACCAGTAAAAGCCTTGAAATGTCTTTCTGCCAATTTGAATAAATATTTATTTGTAACATCTTTGACTTGGTTTTTATTCATTTCTAAACGTATTAAATCATTAAATATTTAAATCAACAGTTTACAGCTTACTGTTAAAATTGTTCTTTACAGCATTTTTATTGTTAAACTATTGCAACATCATCTTGGATTCTGGAGTATTTATCGGATTTTATTGGAAACTTTTGTTGCCAGGTAAATACCGAACTTTAGTGAGGTTACAAAATATTGCTGTAAGTTTAATTCAGTCTTACTGTAAAAATACTACAAATTACTGTATTTCACATACAGCAATTAAATTGCTTTGCAGTATTATACTGTAATCCATTTTACAGTAATGAACATTTTTACTGAATTTTTGTCCGGATGTATGAGGGAGCCCAGAGGAGTCCTAGGGCAGATGGGCCTCGATGGAGATGAAGGAACGCAGAACCAAAGCGGAGTCAGCGGGCTGATAGGCCGAGGTGTAGACATGGGCCTGGAGGGCAGAAGTGCAGCCAGGGACTCGGCGCAATACCGAGCTGGTGGAGTGGAAGCCTGAGGTGAGGCTGATGAAAAGCACGGAGCAAGCTGTGGAGGCAGAGCCGAGGAGCTGGACGACACCAGTGGGGCAGATGAATCCAGGAGACTGGCTAAAACCAGCGGAGGAGATGGGACCAGGAAATCTGACAGGGACATCGGAGGGAGGAAGATCTCCATATGGAACTGGAGCTTCTAACAATCCGGACGGGACCGTAGAAGAAGAGAAAGGTTTGAGGGTGGGAACTGGATCCGCGGATCACAGATCTATGAGGTTCATGTCCGCTCCAGGCTTTACGGTGGACTGATCAGCGTGCTTAGCCTCCGGGGCTTTGGCGGTAATATCCGGCTCTGGTTCTTGGACGAGTCCCGGTAGTGTCTCGGGCTCGCTGACTGTGAGGGAAAGGCCACCCAAATACCCCAACAACCTTCGGCTTTCTGGTCTGAGGAGGAGACGTAATGCTGGCGAGTCCATTCTTTCTGTTTGTATTTATGCAGTCGGTGATTCTGTCACGGGTTGTCAAAGAATGAGGACAGCAAATGAAGATTCATACTGGCAAATAAACTTTACTGAGAATACTGAAATTGGTACAACACATAACATAAGATAATCACCGGCAATAAAGAGAGAGACCCGAATAAAGAGAATAAATACACACATGGTAAACAGCTGGACAAGGATTAACTAATCAGAAACCATGGTAAGTAATGAGAGCTCATAGCAGACATGACAGGAACTTAACTAAACTGAACATAATCGTGACAATGTTTTTTTTTTAACAGTGTATGTTCTTTTATAATTTAGCCTCAGGGCTCATTTAATACTGGGTTCAGGTTTTTATTCCAACTTACAAGAGAAGCAAATAATGAACAGTTATAAAGCTACATGACAATATATTTTGCATTTATGTTTTCTAAATATATCGTAAGTGGAAGAACTATTTATTTTAAAAACAACAATGAAGAACAAATTAAAAACAATTGTCGATCTCTCTTAAAAGTGTTACAGCCTCTTCTTCAGCTTCCTGAACAAGCATGGTTTGTAAAAAGCTTCTGCTTTCCTTCATGAAAGCATAAGTATGCCTTTCCTTCAGGAAGGCAAACAAAAAAGTTGTTTGCCTTCATAAGCAGACAACAAGTGACAATTATTAAAATAGGACATAAGGAAATTTAACATAATATGAAACTCATAAGAAACACAATGATATCATTTATATCATGAAGCAAAATTATATACAAGAATAAAACGTTTTGACATTGTTCTTTGGGGAGGAACTCAATCATTGAGTTGACCTGAATCTCACAGTTGAATCTGCTGGTTTTGAAGATGAAGATGAAGATGAACTTTATTCACTGTGAAAACTTTAGATAATGTTTCTTTGTCATGTAACTTGTTATGACTGGTTAGTAGGGTTGGGTACCGTTCACATTTGAACCGGTACGGTACCGGTATCGGTATCTGAAATTCGGTACCGGTACCCAACGGTACCTTTTTTCGGTACTTTACTCTCTGTGTAATAACAAAAACATGTATTTCAGTGAAAAAATAAGTCCAAAACTCTCAATTTCAACATTTTGAACTATAGGGCCCACATTTTTTTTTCTTTTGGTTTATTTTTTCTGATAATCAAATGAAGGCATGAAACATTTATTTATTTTTAATCCAATGAAAATGAAACCCTTTTATTTTTTGGCAAACAAATTGAGGTTTACTGTTAATACATGGTAGAAAAATTGTGTGAATATTCCTTTAAAAATGTTTTAATAATAATTGTATTTTTTTTCTACAATTAAGTCGTTAATGTGGTTGTAATAATTCCTTTTATCATTTAATTGTTTTATTTAAATTTGTCAGTAAATGGAATATATAAGACGTACATTATACTGTACAAAAGTAATACAAGAGTAATATAGGCTATTTGTGTTACGTTAAACCGCACTTTTACTTTGACAGGTTGCCATGAAGTTTCTGAGTGTATACAGTTTGATATGATGCTAGTTTTCTCAAATGAAACGGTAAAATTCTCATGAAGTGACTCTCACAGCCTGTAAGTTCATGTGTTCATGTAGTGAGATGCAGAGTTCACGTGTGCTTCAGTATTTGTGTAGTAAACACAACCGCGTCTCCGCCATTCATACATACCGAGGCTAACGGAACATGCAGGATTCATATATAAACCGTCTTTTTGCGTTTTAATATTCACATACGCTAGTTCATATTGCGATTCAAATTAAGTGACAGACATTCTTTTATTCATCCAAAACTTGACGAATTCTGCGGCATTCCGCACTATAGAGTAAATTCCGTTTTTATGAATGGACTCCGCCATTCTGTCCGCGTTTTCGCGGAAACCATATGACCCTAGAAATGTAAGCACACTTCAGAACATTTCGGTTTGCCCTGTGTGTTGTGTTTTAAAGAGTTGCAGGGGTGACAAGTCACAGGGTCTCTCCCTCTCTCTCTGTCTCTCTCGTATGCGCCCAAATGCGTTCTCAGGTACCGAATGATTTAATGTGAATCGATACTCGGTAGTACTGAAGCAATTCGGTCGGTACCCTTAAAAGTACCGAGTTCCGTACCCAACCCTACTGGTTAGATCAGATTTATCCAGATGATATTGTATTGCTTGATGCATTATTGTGTTGCATTTAATGAGGATGTGGCATCAGACCTGAAAGAGCTGGATCTGAAGATGATCTACTTACTGTGATTGTTTTTTGTATGACTGTGTAGAGCAGATGAATTCTTGAAACGCTTCCCACATGCAGTGCAGTGATACGTTTTTTCTCCAGTGTGAATCCTCTCATGCATTTTCAGATTTGATGACCAACTGAATCTCTTGTCACAGTGTGAACACTTGTAAGGTTTTTCTCCAGTGTGAATCATCTCATGTGTTTTCAGATTTGATGACTGATTGAATCTCTTGTCACAGTGTGAACACTTGTAAGGTTTTTCTCCAGTGTGAATCCTCTCATGTGTTTTCAGGTCTCCTGACTGACTGAATCTCTTGTCACAGTGTGAACACTTATAAGGTTTCTCCCCAGTGTGGATCCTCTCATGTGTTTTCAGGTATTTTGACTGAATGAATCTCTTGTCACAGTGTGAACACTTATAAGGTTTCTCTCCAGTGTGGTTCCTCTCGTGTGACTTCAGATGTCCTGACACATTGAATCTCTTGTCACAGTGTGAACACTTGTAAGGTTTTTCTCCAGTGTGAATCCACTGGTGCAGTTTTAAACTCTTCGCTGTAGTAAAAGTCTTTTCACACTCAAAGCACATGTACTCTCTCACACCAGTATGTATTTTCTGATGTACTTTTAAATTTTGTAGTAATGAAAAACTCTTTCCACACAAATGACATGAATGTGGCTTCTCCTTTGTATGAACTCTCAGGTGATTCTTCAGGCCTGAAGCTCTCAAAAATGTTTTCCCGCACTGATCACATGTGTACAGATTCTCTCCAGTGTGGATGTTAACGTGATCCTTAAGGCCTGATGATTGTGAGAAACTCTTCCCGCACTGATCACAAGTGAACGGTTTCTCTCCTGTATGAACTCTCTTATGCTCTGTGAGATGTTCTTTTAGTCTGAAACTCTTCCCGCACTGATCACAGGTGTAAGGTTTCTCTCCAGTGTGGATCCTCTCATGTTTTCTTAGGTGTTCTGATCGATTGAATGTCTTGTCACAGTGTGAACACATATAAGGTTTTTCTCCAGTGTGAATCATCTCGTGCTGTTTTAAACTCTTCGCTGAAGTAAAAGTCTTTTCACACTCAAAACACATGTAATCTCTCACACCAGTATGTCTTTTCTGATGTTCTTTCAGATTTTGTTGACATGAAAAACTCTTTCCACACAAATGACATGAATGTGGCTTCTCCTTTGTATGAACTCTCAAGTGTTTCTTCAGGTTCGAAGCCCTCAAAAATGTTTTGCTGCATTGATCACATGAGTACAGTTTCTCTCTAGTGTGGATGTTCATGTGTCTCTTAAGTTTTGCTGATTGTGAGAAACTATTCCCGCACTGATCACAAGTGAACGGTTTCTCTCCAGTGTGAACTCTCATGTGAACATCAAGACCACATTTGCTTGTCAAACTCTTTCCACACTGAGTGCAGGTAAAAGTTTTCATGGCTCTTCTTTTCTTTAAATCTTTTTGTTTGGTTTGTTTTTCTTCAGCTTTAGCATGATTTTTCTCCTCAACTTCACTCAATTCTCCATTCTCCTCGTTTTCTTCAATCAACTCTGAAATAAAAGTAAAAACAGATCATTTTCAGAAATTCGTTAAAATAACTAAAAAAAAAGAGAACTGTGCAAGGACACAAAAATGAACCTTGATATAACAGCAGAAAGTAGGTGATTGCTATGTAAAAAGGTTGATAATTCTGATGTATTTTTATAAATTATATGTTACTGAAACGTCCCATGAATGAGGTACATTGATCTTCAAATGATTATTTTAAAACATTATAGGCACAAATCTTATGTCTCTATATTAACTATTAAATATGCTTTATAACCACCAGTGATGTATCCAAATAAATCACTGTTGTTATATTTTCCTTGATTTTCATATCCATGTATTCAGTTATGATTTATTAGGCTCAAGCCCCTGCCCCTTTGAGGTCCGAAGGTAAAGTGCCCTTGCGGTCCGGTGCCCCTATTCTGCTAGGGGTGTTCGATATGACGATTTTTGATCGTGGCCTATAAAAATGTCTCCACGATTTGCTTTTTTGAAGAAATATCGTTGTATTGTGCCACAGCACACATTCTATCAGCTGCCGTTCTGGCGCCGCCGTCTCTATGTAACGTATACTGTACAACGCCACATACATTCAGATCAGTGTTAACTCAGCGGGAGAGTTACTCTCACGGGACACTGCACTTATTCACAGTCACCAAAAGTACATTATCTGCATCTGCTTCAAAGACTTACTGGTTAAACAATTCATTAGTGTGCTGTTCTGACGAGCGCCTTTTCTGAGCACATACACCCAAAGCGCGTGCTCTAAAAAGCCCGTCAAACAGCGCCTGATTACTGAACTAAGTTATGTTTTGTGCTAATACTGTCAAAACACACCAGGTTTATGTATAGACTCAGTTGGTTATGTCTAAAATGAAGGTAAAGAGCTGAGAGAAACGCATGCGTGCCTGTATATTAGATGTGTGCAGGTCTTAAAGGGACAGTACACATGCTGCCGACTGTCATTAAAATTGTAATTCTGTCATTATTTACTCACATGTTGTCCCAAACCTGTATTAATTTCTTTCTAGTGCTGAACACAAAAGAAGATATTTTGAAGAATGTGGTTAACCAAACAGTTGCTGGTCCACATTGACTTTAACAGTAGGAAAAAAAATACTATGGAAACAGTTTGGTTTTCCACATTCTTCAAAATAGCATTTATTTTCAGCAGAAGAAACTTGTTCAGGTTTAAAACAACTTTTGAGTGAGTAAATGAAGGTATAAAAATCAAACACTAGCCTTTTTTAATTTTGGGGTGAATTATTCCTTTAATGTTAATAAAACACAAAGAGAAAAATCACTCACTACTCTTGACTGAAAAACCAATACAGTTGCTTTAATAGGAATCAATCTATATAGTGTTTTATTTTTATATTTCTTCATTCAGTTTCTTGAATGCTCCTGCTAAATACACCTATTGTAGCCTACCTGAAAATAAAACACTGTTTATTTTATTTGTATATTATGTGTATTTGTAATGTGTATCTTTGCTCTCATTTTTTAATAACAAAGATAAAATAATGACAATGATTTTTATCTTCACCCACTTTGGCCTAAATATCCGCCATACTTTTAAATATTTTGTTACCTTGAAAGGCTTTGTCTTTATAGTAGGGAAATTAGTTTGGCTGTACTGCTCAAACAGCTTGCAAAATATAAAATCCAACATGACAAAGAATTGTGATAATATTGTGAATCGTGATATTTCTTAAAAAAAAAATCGTGATATTTTTGCCATATCGGCCACCCCTAGCCGAGGGGGACCATCTGAATCCAGATACACCAATATCTGACATGGAGGGTCTCTCAATCAGCTCCCTAGTTCAGTAGTGAGGGCACTGATCAGGAAGTCGGCCATTTTAAGGGCTGTCTCAATTGCAAAATCCTTCCAGTGCACTTGAACATTTGCTCCCTAAAACAATATCACAATGCACCAATAAAACTAGAGAGCATTGGTGCTCACTATGCTCCCTTACCGGAAATTACATCAGATTTCTGAAGCACGAAACATGAACCACATGAGCCAACTCAATAAATATAATAATACTCGATAGAAGGTTTGAAAAGACAAACCGTTTTTAGTATATTTTAGCATAAACACATTGCTAGACAGGTAGTGAACACATTTAGTAAACATGGCTGAATTGTTGAAGGAACATGTAACTGAACAAGGTGTTTAAAGAGAATAAAAAAAAATCACAAAGAGATTGGTCCTGCCCGTTATTGAATTCCAGTGGTGACGTTCTACAATATTAATCACTGTCCAATTGTGCAGTGACCTAGGGTACTTACCAGTAGGCCGTACTTTCCATTACAGATTTGCACAAAACTTTGGTGATATTTGATAAGTGTCGAGAAAAAAGTACTGCGAAATGATGACATTTCCATTAACCAACTCTTGAATGGAATGAGATATCTTCACCAAACTCTGTACACGTGTATGAGCTTAATCTTTGGTAACAATTAAAAAAAAAATTGCGCAGCTCTACCACTTGGGTGCACTATAAGATTGAAAAAACTATAACTGGGTAACCGTTGGTCCGATCGACTTGAAATTTGGTATGCAGTGTCTTTGCCTAAAGTGGTAGAAAACTCGATGAGGACATTCACACATCTAAAAAACATGGCCGCCATTGGCCAAACAAATTTAAGCACCTATTTGACAAGGTTAACGGAGGTCGATCGAAACGAAACTCGGTGAGCATGTTCGACTCATGGCCCTAAAGGTCTGTAAGAATTTTGAAATAAATCGGCCACTAGTTGGCGCTAACGACATTTTTTGGCTTTGTAATCACGTGGTGTTTCACACATCCACATAATATGCATATCATTTGATAGTTCTCCTCATAGTGCACAGCTTTGCCTCAAGAACCGTTCATTAAATATTCACAAATATGTTAAAAACCAACTTTTGCGAACTAGTCCTAGGTTTTTTCCCCGATCAGAACCAAACCACTGCAGTAATATTCTTTGGACTCTCCAGATCAATAATTACCAAAAATGTTGTATATTGTCCTTTGGTTAGCTATCACTGGCTCATTTAAAAAGCCTATAAAACCTAAACAAAAACTTGAAACTTTACGAAAGTTGGTGACAACGTGTCAGATGACTCTTAACAATCATGCTAAGTTTCATAGAGATCAGACCATAGATGGCGCTATAACAGTTGAAAAGGCCTCAAAAATGCAATATTTGTATTGAAAATGACCTTGAATTGTACAACATTTTCATATATTCACAGAAAGAGTAGGTCTTCATGTCATACGATAGATGTCCTCATTCTGAACAACTTTGCCTCTGGAATTAATGCTGTCAATTAAATTGTTCATTAAATAGTCTCAATTATGTTAAAAACCTACTTTTGCAAACTAGTCAGATTTTTTTTGTTCAATCTCAATCAAACCCCTGCAGAACAATTCTCTGGACTCTCGAGATCAATAATTATCAGAAAAATAATAATTTTGTCCTTTGGTTAGCAATCATTGGCTCATTTAAAAAAAAGGGGGCATGGCCACATATACCCAAAAGCCTATAAAACCTAAACAACAACTTGAAACTTTACGAACGTTGGTGAAAACATGTGTCAGATGACTCTTAACAAGCATGAGAAGTTTCATGGAGTTCGGACAATAGGTGGCACTATAACAGTAAAAAAAAGCCTTCAAAAACACAATATTTCAGTTGTACATGAACGTAAAATAACGTTCATATATTCACACATCCACTAGTTCTTCATATCATATGATAGATCTCATTTTGAACAACTTTGTCTCTAGGATCACTGCTATCAATCGAAGTGTTATTTATATATTCTCAATTATATTCAAAACCTACTTTTGCAAACTAGTTCAAGGTTTTTCACTCAATCTCGATCAAACCACTGCAGCGCAATTCTCTGGACTCTCTAGATCAATAATTATCAAAAAAAGTGTTGAATTTTGTCCTTTGCTTAGCTATAACAGTCATTTAGAAAAGGGGTAGACTAGATGTACCCAAAAGCCTATAAAACCTAAACAAAAACTCAAAACTGTACGAAACTTGTTAAGAGTCATGTATCACATGTTTTTACAAAGTATGCAAAGTGTTATGGAGATCGGACCATAGTTGGCACTATAATGTGAAAAAGGCCTCTAAAACAAGACGACCACTAATGGGCTCTTAAACAGTACTGTTCACAGGTTTGATGGATTCATGCTTAGACATTATAAAATCACTGTTATAACATTTGAAATCACATTTAGTCAAAGTTTACCATTTTGTTCATACAGACATATCAGTTTTTACAATTATGCCAGATTATGATTAAAGTAAAACCTGAAGGAACTGAAATAACGGGAACAACGTGGACTGACGGACCGGACAGGCCTGTTAAGTTCAGACTACTTTTATGCATCAAAACGAAGAAAACTATCCATAACACAAAGAAAAAAAGATAAAACATGTACTTTCATCAGATAACCTGGAGCTGATTTCACGTATAGAAAAAATACACAACTTAAAATGTTCAAAAAGCCCTAACGTTAACAAAGACTGCATGTGTGCTGCATCATTTAATATCCTAACGTTAGAGACATTTAGATATGTTTGTACACTTTAACTGGAAGCTAATTCTAAATATTCTGAAAAACTGTACACATTGTATTAACTGGAAAACCTAATGTGGGTGGATGGTGTGAGTGTAGCCGATATCAACTATAATTAGACTGCAATATTATTTGAAACAGCTGAATACTTGCATATTTTTGTAGCCATCGAAATAAAAATGCATGTATTTGGACTGCTGTCGAATCCAACTGCCCTGCGTGTGAGAACATCTGGGTATCTATTTGGAGGAAACACGTCTGAGCGCACATTCGGCGATGACGTCACTTTTTGGTAAAAACTGCCACTAGAGGGCGTATGTTTGACATTAAAATATTTGATTATGGTTGAATCTATTTTTCAAGTTCCCTAAACTCTTAACTTTAGTGTAGTTGTAAAAACTCAAATCAATATTTACTGTTAACTTAAATCTCTGATAGATGTTGAATGAACTCAAAAATAATAGTTAGCTAAACTTTTTGGCACATTTTGAGTACCAGGTACTTTCCATTATAAGGGAGTTAAACTGTTTGGGTTTACAGTGCACCTGATTCAGATCATCAGCTCATTAGTATAGTATAAAAAAAAAGTATAGTATAGTATAGATTCAAAGACCTGAAATGGGTGTGTCAGACAAAGGAGAGATGCAAAATGTGCAGTGTTGGGGGGCCCCTAGGAACGTGGTTGGGAACCACTGCTTTATGGAACCTTATAAAAAAGGGTTCTGCTATTGTTCTAAGCCAAAGAATCTCAATTTGGTAAAGTTTAGAATATGTCTTCTTAAGAGTGTACCGGTTGGACAGGTAGGAAAGCCACAGGTAAATATGTCAGCTGTGTCACACAGATAAGTTGTATTCGTTCAAATCAAAGCGTACGTACTACGTATAAAGGCCGGGTACGGTCGGGCTAGTTTGTTTGGTGTGTTCCAGACTTAACTTACCAATATCTTCACTGGGACATGTGGTCTTCTGTTTGGTTCAATACACACATCTGAAAAGGGCAATTTGGCATTCCTTGTAACCATGACAGCTCCCCAATCTCACCAGTAGGAAAATAACAGGACAAATTTGACAGTATTTATACGTTCTTGCTGCAACGTCATCTTAAACTTTGTTTGCTGAAGACCACGCACTGATAATTTTTTTAGTTAAAATAATTGTTAAAAAGCTAAATAAAAGTTACATTATTGTTTGCCTTACAAAATGTCAGACGACCATACAAATTATATATATCTGTACCGGTTTTGAAAAGTATAGTGCTAGTGCTACAGTGAGCACCATTTACTTAGCACCAGAACACACTGTATTTTCATATTATCCTATAGTAACTCATTGATTATTTCTGTAGTTAATACTACATTATGGTATAGTATAAATTAATAAAATGTAGAAATACTACAGTATACTTCAGTATCACCAATTTACTACAGTTACAAACTCACTAAAGTTAATACTAGAGTATGCTGTAGTATAAATTAAACTATTGTAGTATTTTTTGACGAAATACTATAATACACCACAGTGTAATACAATTTACTATAGTTTACTACAGTATTTACTACAGTTTATAAAATTACTATTGTCAGTACTACAGTATGCTGTAGTATAAGTTAAAGTGTAGTAAATACTATAATATACAGTTTAAATTAATTTAGTAATTTATAGTATTTTTTCATGTGGGTGGTTACTGCTGCTTGTTATTGCTACTCCCTCTACCCACATGGCTTTACTTAAGGAAACCTAAACCACACTAGCATCCCTAGCGGTAAGGAAGAAAACTGCCCACAAAATTCTTGTTAACAGGCTCATGTCTGTAACACCTCAAATATGGCTCGTGAGACCCACTTTCCAGCAGAGTTTAGCTACAACTTGATCAAACTTACCCAACTGTGATTTTCTAATGATCCTGAAGACATTGATTAGCATGCTTGGGTTTGTTTGATTAGGGTTAGAACTAAACTCTGCAGGAATGTGAATCTCGTGAGCCAGATTTGAGGACCCCTGGCCTATATGAAACAACAAGTTCTGGAAAGGTCTCTTTTGGTTTGAGCAATTCCAGGTCAATTGAGTAGCTAAAGAATGGCCAAGCAATGTTCGGATTCTCCTAGTTGCATTACAGGGCTGCCTACACCAAACCTGCATGGGCCCAAAGGTACAAAAGTCGCTCTGGGCCCGAATGGGCTGGCCATCATTGGATTAATGTGGGCTGTCCCATAGTGTGGGCTGCTCACAGAGAGCCTGCAGTGAGCCCAAATCTGTTGGCCTCGCCTGGGCAAGCCTACACTGGGCCTGTTTAGGTTTGGTGTGGGCTGGCCCTAGTTCAGTGTGCCCGCAAAAAGCCAGCATGGGCCCCGCAGAGGCATGTTTCCAGGGTAGTTCTTTGAAATCGGCTTGGTGTGTCCCGGCCTTAAAGCATGCCCGCGTTATGCAGCTGACACAAAATAGCATACGCTGTGTTGTAAACTTAGTTATAAGGGAACCCTTAGTGAAACTTCGGTAGCAAGAAAAATCCTAAGGGTCAACTTAAGGAACCTTAAGGCAGTCATTAAGTATTTCCCTTAATTATCTAAGTGTTCCCTTAAGCAATGCTACAAAGTCCTAAGTAACTATTTCATCTTGATAAATTTAAGGGACCAAAGCAACTCCCTTAAGTCAACTCAGTATCTGCAGAAGTTTTAAGCTCAAATGTAAGACTTAAGACCTGCAGAAATAAAATATCATATCAGCATAGTACAGCAATGACTATTGTAACATATTAAACTGTAAAATAAGTGTAAAAAGCATGACTTACAGGTTTTCACAAAACAAAAAGTTTTATATAATTTAAGAAAATGGTTGATTTGTATCAATTATTAATTTAAACAATTATTATTAATCAATTATTACATTAACTGCAGACACAAGGCGGTTTCCTTGGTAACGACTGTACACAAAGCAAACGGGCAGCGCTCGTTTATTTAATGTTTGTTTGTGTTTTAATTTACATTATTAATATTTTGTGTTAACTATTAATATGTCCCTAACAGGGTGGATTACTTCCACAGCCAGTACAATCTACCCGTAATTATTATTTTTCCCTGAGCTTGACCAATATGTATTCCTAATAGTTAAACATGTCACTATTTTGGTAGAATGATAAAAAAATGAAAGACATGTACTTTCTTTTTTCAAAAATTATAAAGCCAAAATGCTGCTAGATACCAGAAATGACTCATACCTATGTATTTGCATACCTCTGTGAACCCTGTTCACGCAGACATGATACGTCTTCAGCATGTTCATTATGCTATTGCAGACCGAGTTACAATGGAAGGCGTTATTATGATAATTGTATGCGCTTTGTACTGTAACATTTTCTCGCGAGAGAATTATACTTGAGGTAATCTGACAGCATTGCATTCAACCCTCCATCAACGGCGTCTCTCATTGCTTCATTAGTTAGGCTCTTTCACTAGTAAACACCAACCTGTTTGTTGTTCAGTGTCTTCAGTGTGTTTGATTCTGCAGGGTTCTGGATCTCTCATCTTCTCTCTGTCCTCTTTAATAAACTCAGTCTCTGCAGATTTCAGCTCTCCCTGATGCTCTGATGCTCGTCTGCACTTGTGAACTGATGGGAATATTCCAGCATTTATTGCTGAATTGCTGAATGTGTGATTGTTGTGGGAGGAGCTTCACTGAACATGAATGTCTGTTTGGAGAAGCAGATTTGGCAATAAATCAAAGGCATTAATTACGGTCTCGTTGTGAATCATTATACTACGATATTATATTACTGTATTGGTCTAAAAACCACTGCCTTACATCACAAATTAAGCAAATAACGACAACATCATGCTTAGGTGACCGTCTGACTGTTGCACCAATTGGGATAAAAGGTCGGGGGAGGAGGGGGTGGGGGGCAATCGCTGGGGCCCCACAAAGCTCTGGGCCCTATATGCACTCTGTCACCCCCCCCCCCCCCACCCCCCCCACTAGCGACGCCCCTGCTTATGCAGAATGGCTTGATCTTCAGAGTTAAACATTCAGCAATGTTTTAAATACCAACCTGTACTTGCAGTGCGATTCATGCACAATTGACGATGCTCCTTATATTTGCAGTAATCTAGTATTGCTTTTTTACAAACTATCTACTGTACAGTGTGCACCCTAACGCAGGCGGTGACTTGAAATAAAGTGAACTCTTTTTTTCACATTTAGTCTAGAAACACAGTAAGTCTGAGGATCTGCTGGCTTTCTGAAGTGTACAGAGATTTATTCAAACATAACTACAAACCACACAACAACAAAAATATCATACAAACTAACTAAACAATATCAATAACACGGATATGAGAAACACTTGTTTAATACCTTAAACAGATCCAAAAATAAATGATGAGAACTGAAGGTTTTTCTGCAGCATTTTGAATCAGAGGAACAATTAACTTACAGAGAAGATTTACACGCCATACTACAAACCATACCAACATCATCAAATCCCTGCTGAAAAAAAAACAATACAAAATGTAATGGTTTTAATGGGAATTGTACTGGTTTTAATGGAAACTATAATGGTGTCTACTGGTATGTGATGGATTCTATTGGTGGGATGTAAAATCTTATTGAAAAATGCCCAAAACACACTACAAAAAGGAATTTTGTAATGGTTTTACAGGAAAAAGCTAATGGTTCATAATGGTATTTTAATGGAAACCATTGGAATTTCTGTAATACATTTTTTATTTTTTTCAAACGGTCCAGCTCTGTGAACTGGAAGCCCGCGAGGCTATAAATACAAATATTTATAAACTCAGTTTCTGTTGATTTGAATTGTGTTCCGTTCCTCCGGAAGCGGAAGCATCTTCTTCTCTTGGTTAATGGCGGATTGCAAACAACTTTTAGGTGCATACCGCCACCTACTGTACAAGAGTGTGTAACATCATGTCATTTAACTGCGCGCATATTCTTCTCATTAACCCGGTGTCATTAAGAAATTGAAATAATGGTGATCCTTATCCCCATCCATCTCCTTCTGACCCTAATATTCCCATCGGGTTCCACTCCCGCCCTGCCTCCTGAACCCTATTTTGCAACACCCATCTTTCCACCTCGTACACAATACACTCAAATATAACATGATCAACATTTTCTTTAACCCCACGGTTATCACAATTCTCATTATTCATTTTCCCCATTAAAAACAAGGTGCTATTCAGTCCTGTGTGATCCACTCTCAAGCTTGTCATTAAAATTTATTCTCGCCTGTTCCTTTCTCTATAATTTATAATCAGGGTTTAAATTGGACTGAGCCCCGGCACATAGACTCCAGGGCTCGACATTAACGCTTCATTAATGCCAGACAAGTAACATGATTAAAACATAACCAAAAATAACTAGGTAAACACCAAAACGCAAGTATTATTCTGATTTTATTACATTTAGAGTAAGTGGCGAATAGTGGATATAGTGTATATAGTGCATCTATTGACAGTCTAAGGTTGCGCTGCTGAGGCGAGGTTCACGCAGCTCTCGAGGAGAAATCAAAACACGCAACACTAAAAATGGAAAGTTTTTATATTTAAAATTCAGTTAGTTAGGCAACATCACTCACCTTTACCACTGTTTAATAGTTCTATAAACTGTTCAATGAGCAAATACAATAATATTAGGTCACTTACATTTTTGGCGGAACCACAGAGCATCTCAAAACAACCATCCGATTCATTTCTGAATGATTCAGTGTTTTGAAGGAATCGGTTGAGTCAAAGTTTCATTAGCCCATGCATAAACATCTGATGAATCTGCCGTTTGAACGAATCGTTTGAATGAACGACTCACTCATTAAACGCTCACTACTGGCACCTACTTGCGTTTTAATTTAGTTTAAAAGTATAATTTCCACCAGTTCTTGTTTGTATATTCAAAAAAATTTTTTTTAAAGAATCTCATAATTTAATGTAGTTGTATTTTTCAGTGTAAATTATTTAATTTGATAACGTATAGATAATAACAATCACATTATTATAATTGAATTTATAGATCAAATGTAAGAATTTGAAATGAACGTTAATGAGATTAGTGGGAAAATGCCCTCTATAAAGGTAAAGAAAAAAAATACCTTGGATAAAATGTAAAAAACATGCAGATTTTTAGCCTATGTCACAGCTGATAGAAAACCGATGACAATATTGCATTAGAATAAATCATCTTTGCAAAAAAAACAAAACACAAACACACATAATACATGCATATTTCCATTGTCCTCATTTGTAAGTCACTTTGGATAAAAGTGTCTGCTAAATTACTAAATGTGTGTGTATATGTATATATGCTCGATACCATAGAGACCCCCCCCCCCCAACATAACAAATCCCAATTTAGCCCCTGTGTATAATATAATTTAATGCTAACAGACTTTTGTATTTAATAATATCCCATTCTTTTCTTCCTCCCACCATTCCTGCTATATTTTAATATCTTTCATCTTAACTACTGCTTTTCCCTCACCTTTCCCAAGTGGAATTGGAACTGATATTTCTTTTAGCAATGCCTCTTTTGCTAATGTGTCTGCATTTTCATTCCCTTTTACACCCTCATGTGCTGATACCCAGCAGAACTGAACATCTATTCCACCTCTATGAATCCTTAACAAACTGTGATAAAGTTCTATTTAGTAAGTCTTCTCTGACAGATGTCATTGACTGTATGCTTTTAATGACAGCTAAGGAGTCTGTGCATACTCTCACCCTGTCAGCTCTGACCTCTTCAACCCACTGTAGTGCAATGATGACTGACACAATTTCTGCCGTATACCGATAACTGATCTGATATTCTTTTGGAAATATTAATCTTAAATTCTGGAATATGTATTCCAATTACCACACATCCCTGTTTGTACTTGGATCCGTCTGTATAAATTTTGAGATAATTATAATAACTGTTTCTTAGATAAATGCTTGTTTTAACTCCCACTTCCTCCATTCTTTTTATCTTTTCCATAATACTAAAATCTGTCTTTGCCTCTGGAAAAAACCATGGTGGAATGTGACTAACTGGGGTGAGCGTATAGTGAAATCTAAGTCTTCCATTCCATTTTTCCTCGCTCTCTGTTCCCCGTTTTCTTCCAAACCCATTCCCCTGAAACTTTGAATACTCCCAGCAATTATTTATTGTCTCCTTTGTGGTGTTTTCTTTTCCACTTCCCTTCAGTCTTATCCAATACGCTAGTGCAACCTTTTCTCTTCTTAACCTCAGGGGTAATTCACCTGTTTCTATAAGTATTACTTTAATGGGAGTAGACTTAATAGCTCCAATGCATACGCATAGTGCTCTATATTGTAATCTATTATTTAAAGTGATGTTTTTGCTGCTGCACCATGAACTGTTCAACTATAATCTATTGCTGATCTCATGCAGACTCTATATATGTCAATTAGTGAATATTTATCTGCCCCCCAATCACATCTAGCCACAGCTCTTATTAAATTAATAACTTTTTACATTTATGTTTAAGCGGAAGCCTCATCAGTGAGAGTTTGAGCAGCTCTGGCGTTTCTCCATCTCTCACTGTAACTTCTCATTTACACTTTATTATTTCAGCTACACTGTATTTACACCGAATACAGAAACTAGTGAAATACGGTAAAATAGTTTCACCAGAATAGTTTCACCCTGTATGAACAAATTATTTGCATAAACAGTGAAAGTATGAAGAGATCATGAGACAGATTTATTCAAGTCATGTATTTACATTGCATATAATTTCTAAGCAGCTTTGCACTGATCAGTGGGTATAAATTCTGTGGGTTTTTGTTAAATGTGAGCCCAAATCATCACAATTAAAAGAACCAAAGACTTAAAAACTACTTCAGTCTGTGTGCATTGAATTTAATACACGAGTTTCACAATTTGAGTTGAATTACTGACAACTTTTCCATGACATTCTAATTTATTGAGATGCACCTGTACTGTACTTTCATACCATTAACATTATCATATAGATTAGACAATTTCACTTTTTCTAAAAAAAAAAAATATATTACTATATGTTTTATTTTAAATGTAAAATTTTTCATCAACACAGTATGTGTCAAGGGCCTAAAAGTTAATTTCCTGGTGTAATTCTACTCTATTCCAGGGGTAGGCAACGTCGGTCCCGGAGTGCCGATGTCATGCAGAGTTTAGCTCCAACCCTGAAAAAACCTCACCTGCCTGTAGCCCTAGTAATTCTGAAGACCTTGATTAGGTGTGTTTGATTAGGGTTGGAGCTAAACTCTACAGGACAGCGGCACTCCAGGACCGACGTTGCCTACCCCTGCTCTATTCGGTTCAACTTGAATGCATGGAAATGCATAAGACTGAATTTAAAAGCTCACCACACAGACACCATATAGCTTTGAGAATCAAGGTATCTTGGTCACATCACTGAATACAAATTACACTAAATAGCCAAGGCATTCACATGAGGTTGTATCTTCAATAGCAATTCACCTCAAGGAAATGAATTTAATCAGAATCAGAAATAAAGAGGTCAAGCAATTAAACGGCAGCAAATCAAGTCACTATTATTCATATAGCACTTTTTACAATACAGATTGTGTCAAAGCAGCTTTACAGTATTAAACAGGAAAACAGTAGGACCTTTCGCACCGCAGGGACCTTTTCAGTCTCTGCGGCTCATCTAGGTGTCCTGGTCTCCGCTGACGTTCAGGGCTGTAAATGCTAGTTTAACTTGTCATGTGACAAATCAGATCTTCAGTTAATTTGGCCAAATCAGATCATTTAAAGCTGTTCACACCAAGAACAACAAATATAATAACTATTTTAGCAAACGCATATTACGGCCAAAATCAAATCCCAGGACAGGCATTCCTTTGGTCTTCCCTTTCAGCTGAAACAAAGAGAAATATATACATGTTGAGACAATGTGCAAAATATAATCTGTGACCAAAATATTTGAGAGGAAGGACCGTAAGGAAAGTTATCATTAACACATAAAATAAGGATGCGTTCATTAAAGCAAATCAGTTAAAGCTAAATGTCTTCAACATTACTGTTGAATCATTAAAGGACTAATTCAGCCTCCTTGGCAGCTTCTTCAAGATCAGCATTGAGTTCCCTGTTAATCCTAGCAGCTTTCTGAAAGAATATGTAAAAAAATATGAGATTATGAGATTTAAAAATGTCACAAAGCACAGAAAGAGAGAGAGAGCAAAAACTGTGTGTAAATGAATTATGGATTACAGTTCGGAAAAATATGAACAACTTACAGCTTTTACATGAGATGACTTCTTAAAAGAGCTGCTGGAGTATGTTATCAGACGTGACTGCAAGACAGAAAAAAAAATATTGAATTACATTTACTTCAGTACAATTACTGCTTTAACTACAAATACCACAGTAAAACTACGGCTACTGTGGTAAAACCATTTTAAGTGTTGTGTTACTGTGCTTTAAATACAAAGAGTAGACAGTAAACACAGTTATATGGTAAAATCACGAAAAGTGTTGTGGTTACCATACCTACAAATACCACAGTAAAATACTGTCACGGTGGGAGAAGCATGGTAAATTGGCTACACATGACATGGTAGAGAAACAGTTACTATGGTAAAAATATGGTAAATGTGTGGACATCTTGCATGGTCACAATTATCACGCGATACTGGGTTGGCTGATTTGTAGTGCTTTCATCAGCCATGTGTAAAAGCTGAAGACCCGTGTCACAACATGATTGAAAACGGTTTTATTTATTTATTTCAAACGGCAGCAGGTCTGTATTAGCTTCGGCTAATGTCAGTGGCAGGTTACCAGCTGTGCTAGCAGCCCACTGTTCTACTAATAAGCTCATTTGAACGCAGACGCTTCTATTGTAACACATGGCCGCATGCAACGCAGAAACACTGAAATAATTTAAATAATGATCACATTAAAAAGGAAAAGATTGTTGCCCTCACCTGTTTGAAGGTGCACGCGCATCAGGTGAACCGGGCGAGCCGAGCCATATGCACGCAAAATTTGACTTTGGCGTATGCATTATACACAACTGGAAAGTGTAAAGTCGTGTTATTTATACGCAGATTGATGAGAACGGGTTGGTTCCTTTAATGCATAAGCAAAATTTTCGATTAACCAAAATTTTATGGACAAAAGTGTATAAAGTAGCCAACATTTTGTACACTGTAAATGAGAAAACAAATAGGCTTACAATAATAACACATTTAATTAACATTAAATAACATTTAATTTAATGTATATTATATGTATGTCAAAACATATGTTTGTCTGCACTATGTCTGTATTATTATTTTCTTCTTTGCACTGGCAGCTCCTGTCACCAAGACAATTCCTTGTGTATGTAAACACACTTGGCAATAAAGCTCTATCTGATTCTGATTACTGTTCTAAAGTTTTTCTCTGTGATGTCAGATTTCGATTTTTCCTCTTCAGTGTCATTTGATCTTTCAGAATTAATTCTAATATGCTGATTTGCTGCTCAAGAAACATTTCTGATTATCACAGTTGAAAATGAAGTGTGGAAACCATTACACAGTGACAGGATTCCTTGATGAACTGAAAATTCAGAAAAACAGTATTTATTTGAAATAGAAATCTTTTGTAATATTATACATGTTCTTACTGTCATTTTTTTATTAATTTAATGCATCCCTGTCAAACAAAAGCATGCATTTCTTTAAAAATAAAATAATAAAACAACAACATAGTAATCCCAAAACTTTTGAATGGTAATGTCATGAGTCAAATTCCAGAATCAAGTTTAGAAATATGTTGTTGTAGTTTTACCTCTCTTACATATGATCTTAGGATAGCTTTATTATGTGTCATATTTTTATACAGCAGATTCAACAAGGATATTTACATCCCACGCTCTTTTCTTCTATGTAGTTTTGGTGCATAAATCTTTTTAGTTTGTAACAAGAATTCAATAGTGATTCATACTCAATTCAAGAAAACTTAAATCACATCCTCCATGACTACATTTTCCTGGATTTTGAGTGTGAATCATTATTTAATTAATATTTTTAAAAACAAAATGTCACTGTCTCACATAATATCAAACTTCCACACCAACCCACATTATAACAACATCTAGTTATCAAAAGCTAGTCAAGGCCACAATCCAGTCTTTATTCCACTTTATTTATTTTTTTTTAAATAAAAAAGTGCCTCTATTTAAAGCCTAATTAAGAATATATACGTTTATGAAACTTTATGACTTATAATGGTGTGCATCAAAATAGATCATGCATTTGTATAAATGATCATCATTGTGTATCATCCAAGTATAGTGCAGCACATGCTCAAAGAACAGATGGCAGAGAATAACATCGGTGTAGGTTGCAAAATTTTTCCACTGATATGGTGGCGAATGTTATTTCATTCAGAGGATGACCGTTTTAAAACATAAAAGGTAACAGAATGGTTGTTGGCTCACATGTCTATATCATCTGCACTACTATTGGAAATCAGTGTAGACATAATCTTGGTTTCACTGTGCAAGGGAAACCTTACACCTTTACTTGTGATCATCTTAATTTATATTTGTTTGTACAAATGTTTAAATATTATATATTGAAAACATGAAAAAAAAAAAAAAGACAATTTCAGCAACTTTTTTTTCTTTTTTTCCAGCAGTGTATGATAGTTTATAACCAAACAAATGTTGAACAGAGCAAGTTAAGACAAGGATCAAAATATGTCCACAGATACATTCATATAGGTTTATTTCATTTGTAGCAGGCAGTAATGTATTCAACAAATGATAACGATTAAGACAAAGTTTTAAAGCTTTGCCAGCAACACATGAACAGTACAAAGAACTGAAATCAATGTATTCAACTAGCTGAGGTTTGCGGTGATTTATCCTAACATTACACAAATAATGCCTGCAATCATTCAGTCAGTCAGGGACGACCACACAAAACGTGCAAGGTTTGTGTGAACAAAACACTGCAAACAAATCAAAACTGTTACGAAACTATGAACACATGTAGTTTAGGCATTATGCAATACTGTATATATTTTCCTTTTTTAAAACATTGCCTTAAACCTGCTGAGATAAATTTGAAAATAAATTGAAATTCTCAGTTCCACGCGCATGTCCGGGAAACTCATTAATATTCATATGTGCTCCGCCCACTGAAACCAAAAATCTCGTAAGACCGGCCTTGCACGGATTGTTTTGCTATATTCCTGTAATCAATCAGGCAAAGCAGCTTATAGACGATTTATCATATTATTACAAAAACTGCATTATTTTGACACTGTTGCAGTTAATGCTTTTACATTGATACTTCATTACCTTTTCTAAATAATCCATTAAACACGTAATGATTTGAGGAGCATGCACTAATATTTTCAGTTCCATTCATTTGCGAGTTGTTTCAAGGACACGCCCACAACAGGGGAACTAATGACCATTCACGTTAACTCCACCCACTGGAACAGTTTTTCACAGGAACTGAATATTACACAACACCGGCAGCCGCGGACGTTATTGAAGGCATCCTAAAGGTGTCTGAATGTGAGGGATCGTCCCGGATGAGATCGTCAGGTGAAAGGTCATCATGTGGATGATTTAATTTACGGCTAAACTATTATTAATTAATTTGACTAATAGTTAGATTGGGCAGGCCTTCACAGAAGGGCGTTTAATTAAAAATAAAAATAAAATAAATTGCCTTGACAAAAGGGCACTTTGGGCATCAAGGGGAAAAGGGGCAGGAGCTCAACACTTGCCTGCTTCTGAGGATTCATTTCATTTCAAGGTAGAACAACAAGACATGTCCAAATCCACTTGAGCTCTTATGGCGTTGTGTTGCTGTCTATGGAGGGCCAGAGAGCTCTTGGATTTCATAAAAAACATCTTAATTTGTGTTCTGAAGATGAACGAAGGTCTAATGGGTTTGGAACGACACGAGGGCGAGTAATTAATGACAGAATTTTCATTTCTAGGCGAACTATCCCTTTAAGGTTTTTGGTTTTGGAGATGATTTAATTTGATGTATGAAACTGATTTACAGTGAAGCAACTTACTAGATCGAAATAGCCGGGGGTCTCAGTGTTCCCATAACGATTCAGAGGAGTATTAGACTCTTTCAGGGCAGCTTTATAGCATTGAACCGTTATGTAAATTAAGAAGAGAATTAATGGGATTACAAATCAGAGATATGGGTCTTTCACAGTCTATTAAAATGTCTGCATATGCAGATGATCTTACAGTTTTAATCAAGAAATCAAGATGTTTGTGTTTTAAAGAAGTGTTGAGAAACCTGGGGTCAGTGTGTGGCTGTATGGTGTGAGCATGACAATAACAGCCCCGTCCTTCCTGGAGGGGTGAAATGAGGAAGAGTAGGTTTAAATTAAAGAGGAGTGTTTTTAGGATCTGGAGAATATAGAAAACAGTATTGAGAAGGACTAGAGGAGAAAACATGCTCGGTTGTCTTGATGGAAATGTTTGCTCTCCCAGATGTTCTGTAGGGCTAGAGTTTGGTCTGTAATAATCCCATCGCTGCTGCTTTATGGCATTAGATGATGATATTATAACCTCCAGAAGAACTGATACTGGACATTCAAAAACAATGAGCTGGACCTCACTGGCCTGTCATCATTTTATAAGTCAATTCTGAGAGTGAGGACTCTCTTAAAAGTTTCCAGAGACTGAAATATTGTGCAGATGCTGAATCGATGAGGTGCACCGATGTCTCTCTTGGCGGAGTCGATAGACGTAAATATTTAACAGCGTTTGGTGGTCATAAACCAGCGACATGTAACAGTCTGTAATTAGTAGGGACAGGCACAGAATCATTCAATTTAAAAACAAGAAAGAGCAGCAGATGGCATGCCACACTCAACAGAGCCATCTTGAGAAGATTCTGAGAGGAGATGCAAGAGTCTCAATTTATCTTCTACATTACATGTATGTATCCAAACTCTCAATAGCATCTTGTTTTGTGTATTGTCTCCATTCATCTGGTATTTTTCCACTCCCCTGAAATGTTTTATTGTAGTATTTTTCCAGATCACTCATGAATCTGCACACAAACCACTTCCAGTAGGTTATATTAGAGAGGCCAGGAGTGATGGTCCAGATGGCATTTTGAGCCCCTGCTATTTTGATTTTCTTCCAAACACATCTTCCATCTGGTGTATTAACATTGAAATTATGTGCGTCTATATTTGTGCAAATATCAGTACAGAGATGCTGTGTTGAATTATAACATGTGCCATTAATTCCTCTCACTCTGTGTAAAGGAGCACAGTGATCTCCATCATGGTTTTCTATGGTGCTGGTGCAGATGGCTTTACAGAACGGACACTGAACCCAACAACACTGACAGAAGTGATCAATCAGAAGCTCCTCTGGTCTGTCTTTGTAGTCCAGCTTTAATGAAAATGTCTTTGTGTTGAATCTACTGCTGATGTCAGACGTTACAGAAGGAAGTTCTTGTCTTATCACATCTTCTAGGAGGTTGAAATCATCAACATCATCAAATTTAATTCTACTGAGGTGTTTTTCGGAGAAGATCAGCTCATCTGAGAGCTGCTGTGTGAAACTCTTCAACCAGAGATAAGCATCTCCTCTGTTCAGATGAACATGTTCAGTAGATTGATGAGCTGCTCTCATGATCTCTTGCTGCAGGAGTTCAGTGTTCTCCTTCATCTTGGGTAAAACACTGAGACTGAACTGATCGGTGGTGTACCGACTGACTTCATCTCTGATGAATCTCTTGACGTAATCTCTGGGTTTATGAATGTAGTTCATGTATTTGTTAAAATCCTCCTTTTCTGCCAGTCTCTTCAGGATGTGTTTATCCAGATTTGATCTGTTTCCATTCAGTGATGGACAGTTTGATCTCATTTCATCTGTCAGATCTCTAGCAGTCTTCTTGTAGACGCTCTGCTCAATGGGCTCTTTCAGTTTCTCACAGATAATCTCACCAAAAACAGCAGCTGATGTTGCTCCCCAGAAATGTTCCTGGAAAATACTACAGTACTTTTCTCTCTTTCTCTCCAAATAGAGAATAGGATCATTGGCTTCTCTGAACAGTCTGTGTTGATCAGTGATCATCTTGTTTGCTTTCTTACAGATGGAAAGAACCAAATCAATGAAGAATTCATTCTTGAACACATATCTCACTTGTCCTTGCTCATGTTGTATTACTTTTGTCTTGATATAATCTATGAGTTGTTGAATGCAGATAATGTTGTAGCCAATCATTGAGATGTTAAATGACTGAATCATTCTGTCTGTCTGCTGATCAACATCTGAGACAAATGATCTTATCTGGACTTCATCCTCTTTAGAGAGAGTTCGACAAAACATCAAAATGAAAGATGTTCTAATTCTACTGGATTTCTTTAGTTGTATATAATCTGAATAACTCAGCACAGTGAAAATATTCCTGCTCTCTGTCCAGTGATCTTCAGGAGCAAGTTCATAGATGTCACTGAGGATCTGCCTCACATCTCTGATTATGTTAATGTCTCTGATTGGAGGAGTGTCTCTGATAATCATATTCACATTTTGTTCCCAAAACAAATCAAACTCTTTCTTCATTGTTTCTTCATCATGTGTTTTGTCTCTGAGTTTGAAGGCGAGTTCTTTGCTCTTTTCATAGAGAGTGTTTTCATGTTTTGTCCTCTGAGCATCAATCTTTTTCTTCAGGTCTCGCTGCTGAAGAACCTCATTTAATTTCCTCTTTGTTTCTCTCACAATGTTTTCCAGAAGATCTTTGATTTTGATTTCAAATGATGTTTTCCACTGAATCAGTATATCTGCATCTGTGTCTTTCTCAAAGGTTTCTGACATTGATGTTTTCACTTCTTCACTTGTCTTCTTCAGCTCTCTGTGAAGATCAGTTTCCTCAACCTCATGAATCACTTCATTTTCTATTTGTTTGTGTAGTTTGTTCTCAGTTTCTATCATGGCTCTGCGAAGCCTCCAGGACCACTTGCTGTATTCAGTCTCTAGTCTCCTGTAAGCTGTGACCTTTTGGAGTTGAAACATATCTTTCAGTAAGTAAAAACTTTAGAGAATATTTTTTTTGTCAACATTTGAAATTTCAGTTGTCTGAGTTTTGATGGGTTATTATTAATAGTAAAAGTGTGATTACTAACAGAACAAACATGAAAGTCTTGAAGACTCACCTGCAGTGAAGGATCAGTTTCAGAGCAGATCTTCTTCTTCTTCTTCACCTCCTCTTTCTCTCGTTCATATCCCTCTCTCCACTCCACTCGTCTTCTCTTCAGTTCTTCTTCATGCTGTTCTTCAAGGAGCTTCAGTTTCTCTTCAAGAGTCTTCTGTTGATCTTCTCTCATCTTTCTCTCTTCTTTCAGTCTCTTCTCTGAATCCTCTAGTTGTTCTCGTCTCTCTCTTTCTATTCTCTCTTTCTCTCTGATTATTCCCTCCATTTCACTCTGAATCTGTTTGTCTTTATCTCTTCTTTTCTCATCCTCTTCTTCTATTCTAGTCTTTTCCTCTCGTTTCTGTTTCTCCCATTCCTCTCGTTCTCTCTTCATCTCACTGATTTCTCTCTCTTTCTCCTCTTTGTCTTTTATCAGTGTTTTATATTGTTCTTCTCTTTTCTTCCTCTCATTTTCTTCTTCTTCATATTTAGATTGAAGACCTTCTTTCTCTCTTTCCATTCTCTCTCTCTCTTCTTTCAGTCTCTGATTAAATTCATCACAATCTCTCTGTTCTTTCTCTCTTCTTTTCTCATCCTCTTCTTCCCTTCTTCTCTTTTCCTCTTGTTTCTGTTTCTCACATTCCTCTTGTTCTCTCTTCATCTCCTCACACATCTTTTTCTCACTATCTTCTTTCTCTTTCATTAGTGATTTATATCTCTCTTCTCTCTCTTTGAACTCTTCTTCTCTTCTCTTTCTCTCTTTGTCATTATTCTGTCTTTCATTCTCTATTCTGTTCATCAGTCTGTCTATTTCTGTCTGTAGATTTTCTTTTTCTTTCTTTACAGTCTCCTTTTCTTGACTCATTTCATCTTTAAACATCTCTCTTTCTCTTTTCATCTCGTTTCTCATGTGCTCCTCCTGTTCCTTCATTTCTCTTTTATATTGTTCTTCTCTTTCTCTGAGTTCTTCTTCTCTTTCTCTGACTCTGTCCATCAGGATCTTCATCTGTTGTTCTTGTTTTTCTCTCTCCATCTGTCTGAACATCTTACACGAGTAGTAACTCCCTCCGTTTGTTTTCAGCATGTTGTCTATCTTCTGCAGTAGATCAGTCACCTGCGTTCGGTCTTCAGTCTGATTATTATTGAACACATGATATCTGTTTCCACACGCTTCAATCAGCTTCATCAGAGGAGATCCAGGTTTCCCCAAACACTGATCGATGGTTTTCTTCTTCAGAGAGTCTCCTCTGGTGAAGAGCACCATGGTGTACATTAATGAGTTTTCACCAAACGTCTCTTGGATGATCTTCACTGATGTTTCCTCTTCTTTAGTGAATCGTCCCAGAGGAATCAGTAAGAGAAACACATGTGGTCCAGGCAGGATCATGTGGATGCAGTTAGTTATTTCTCTCTGGATCTCCTCATTACTGAGTTCAGTATCAAACAGTCCTGGAGTGTCGATCACAGTAACACGTCGACCGTTGATTTCAGATGTTTGTCTCTGACTCTCTTTAGTCACTGATTCAAAAGATTCTTCTGCTGTAAACGCTTCTCTTCCTAAGATTGTGTTTCCAGTTGCACTTTTCCCGGCTCCAGTTTTTCCCAGCAGCACAATCCTCAGATCATCTTCATTCTCGGATGAACCTGGAAAAGAGGAGATGCATCAGTTGCAGCAATCTTCCTTTCCTGTGGAACACTGAAACTTGACCTTCGACCTTATTTTTGTACAATCAGAATGTTTAGAATTTTGCAGTACTTCTGTTTAAAATACAAATGTATAAAACTCTAATATAGTATAAAACCCTACTGTAGTAAAAATCCAATTTTAAAACATGCTGTGTAGTTTAAGACCAAACTATTTTTTTTCGGAGTGTCTATTTACACTAACTCTGCCCATTCAATAAAAATGAAGGAAATAATCAAAAAGTTGAAAACAAAGTATCGGGTAGGGTTAGGGAGGTTTTTATTGTCCCAATAAGGTGGCATCCATTTAAAAATTTGAATTAAAACTATAATTTACACTCAATACGTTATTATTGCATAGTGTTTTATAATGTACTACAATACTGAGGTGCAGATAATTGCCACTATTTGCAATAAGTAATATAAATAGCAGAAAACTGTGCTATTTTAACAGTGTAAATAGTATCTATCGCTAAGAAAATATGCCATTTGCACTTAGTGTAAATAGCATCTATCGCTATTTACACAGTGCAAATAGCCGCTGCCATTTTTTTTACCTTGTGACAGTAAATGTGTCTCTAGTGAATTAATTTTCTTCTTCATCTCTTCATATTTCATCAGTATTTTCATCTGCGCCTCCAGAAACATCTCTGTGGAGAAACACTCTCCTCTGTTTTCTTCCAGCATCTGCTCGATGTTCTCCATCAGTGAGGACACTAGTGTTTTGGGACCAAAGAACTGATGTCGTCCTCCAAACCTCTGAATGACAGACTGAGTTTCTTCACTGAGTTCTTCTGTCTGATGCTCTGAACTCTGCTTTATGAGGATCAGGATGTGTTTGTTGATTCTTGAGCTGAAGATCCTCTGGATCTCCTGTATTTCTGCTTTGTCTTCATTATTGAGTGGAGCATCAGGAATAACGAGGAGGAAAACATGAACTCCAGGATCACAGAGAGACACACAGCGGAGAGTCTGACGCATCACTTCCTCCTCCGAGAGACCGATCAGAGCTGGAAGCTCCAGCAGATTAATCAGACGATCATGAAGCTCCACGTCTGATCTTCTGTCGGTCTGCTGCCGGATCTGCTCTGATACGGAGGATTTTACAGTGCCATCGCTCCCGCACACAACCAGATTCAGCTTCACACACTCTGAAACTGACAGAAGAAGATGATTAAAACATGTTCATTTATTGCTAGGAACTAGTGTTGCACAATATATGTATGATTATGAAAATGTGGATGGAATCACAGGATCCAGTCAAAAAAAAACAAAAAAAAACCAAACAGAATTTACTGCATAATGCTGAATATCATAGAATCTGGCCATTTAAATCTGAATCCTGCATGTCGTGTGTGTCTGTGTGTGAATGAATGACGCAGATGAGCGGTTTCGTTTACTACACACATACGGATTATTTAATCAGAGAATATTTGTTTTCGACATGACTTACTTAATTTAATAATAGACACTTCAAGCTTTCTTTAGATCTACTGTATTTCTCATGTCATTTTCCTTCATTGTAGTGACTCGTTTCAGGAAGATATTCACAGAGACTGAGAATGCAGAAAGTGCACCCTATTTGTTTTCTTTATTTTACAAAACCCCCCAAAAAAGAAAAGTTTTGTTTATATTGGGAGTGAATCAGGGTTTACAAATTATAGGCCTACTTATGTTTTTTTTTTTTTCAGACAATATGAAATTAATGAAAGAACTATGAGTTTCTCTTTGTAGTGTATTTTTTAGGTTTGATAACTTGAAAGTAACTTGAAAGTAAAGTAATTAGTAATCCGATTACTTTTTAAATGCAGTAATCAGCAATGTAATCAAATTACAATTTTAAAGAAGTAATTAGTAATTTGTAGTGGATTACTTTTTTTTGTAACTTACCCAACACTGATGATTATTAAAATTTAATGAAACTACTAAAATGGAATCCAGAAAATGAATGGAAAACAGAACTTGATAAAAATAAAACTGAATTTGAGAAAAAATAATAAATCGTATTTCATAGGGCCTTAAAAATGCAATTTTTGTTAAACTTTGAATAAATTGCTGTTAAATTGTGTAAGGCTCATGATTTCAATTAATTAGACATGCTTTTTTATTAATATTTTCTAATGTAACCATATTAAAAACCAACAGAATGTGGAAAAAGTAAAACAGATTTCATAGGGCCCTATTTATTCCATTTGTGTCTTTGTTTTATTGTATTTGTCCTTTAGTTTGTTACTTGCATCTATGTTATTGTTATCAATAACAAAGTAAAAATTTCTCCTGTTGTTCTATGATTTTATCGTGGTATAGGTCCAGTAGTAGTATCCAGATATTTTAGTCAAGTATCGTATTGAAGTCAATATTTTGGCAGCGTGACACACCACTAGGAGCTTCAAGCATCATCACACTCACGTCTCTCTGTGGTCTGTTGCTCCTTCGTGAAACACTGTGAAGCTTCAGCACAGTCCAGATAATGTCCATCATTCATCTTCTCAATGTGCTCAAGCGTCTGCAGAAGATCATCAGGAGAGCTGCTGCTCTGAAGACTGAAGTGTCTGTTTGCACATTTCTGGATGATGTTCTGTAGGATGTCACTGGTTTCTGTGGTCTCTTGTGTGCTGAGCACCATGGTGTGTTGATAAACGCTCTCAGAGAAACAGCGCAGCACCTTCTCCACACGCTCCTGATCTTCTGCTGAACACGGCTCATGTTTGAGGAGCAGAACGATCACATGCGGTCCAGGATCAGACAGAAACACACACTCTCTCACTGTCTGTGTGATCTGATGATCTGAGACGTTCGTCTGGAGCAGCTGAGGACTGTTGATGACGATCACGTGTCTGTCCTTCAGTCTTCCTCCGACTCTCTCTACAACATCTGGAGGAGCTTCACTATCAAACACAGCTCGTCCTAAGATGAAGTTCCCCACTCCACTGTTTTCTGACACGCTCGAACCCAGAAGAACAATCCTCACTGCGAAGAGTCAAATCAGACATTCAGTATTCACAGTCCTCACATCATACAGTAACACATGTGAGATGTAACATGATATGATGCCAAGATCCTGATCTGAATCCAGCATCACAGATAGAAACCACCAGAATCCACCAGTAGGAGGTTGAATTTATCACTTATGTTTAATAAGGATAAATTGCCCACACACTCTTCATCACTATATTTATTTAAGTATAGACTTACTCATAGGTGGTTCATTTTTGCTCCATCTTCTCCTGCGAGGAGGATTGTGGACGACAATCACTGCATGAAACAGAAGTCTTATTATATCTGACTCTCATCATCATCAAATATACCAGCAGACATCTTTGAACAAATCATTGAAACGAGTGAAAGTCTGAGATGCTGGTAAAGCACTTCAGAGAATAACATATCTTTGGAGTTTGTCAGTGTTGCCAACATGAGGAAATGAAAATAATTATGGTAATTTTGGTAAAAAAAAATAAAATATGCAATACAGGAATTAATATCCTCAGATTGATGTAAATTAAGTCCTTCAAGAAATATGAATTGTGTTGACAGAGTGGACTGAAAATGTTCTTGAAGAATCATTTTAAACTATGATTCGTCTGATTTTCACCTCTTGACATGTTGATATTCTGTTCTCTCCTCGTCTCTTTCTTCAGTCGTCAGTCTGACTCCTGAGATTCATCACAGTCCTGATACTGTTCATTTCCACAGATAATGATGAATGGAGCTGCACATCTGTCGATCAATATGAGCAGAATAAATAGAGACAAACATTGATTATATTAATGATTATTGGGATATTGTAGCAGAGAAGTACTTAAAATCTGAATCTATAGCGTTTCATCACCTGAGCTGAACATGTTTAGTTTTTATTCACTCCTCGTGTATTTCTTCAGTCTTCAGCTGATCTTCTTCTCTGACTCCTGACGTCTGTCTGTTTATCGTCCTGTAAGAGATTGTAGTGATTCTCAGACAGTAACACAGTCTCTGTTCATTCATCCAGACTATGTGAAGCTCCATCAGTGTTCTGCCTGTAGTTTGTTCAGTTTTCTGTTTAACTGCTTCAATCTCTTCATGATAAAGTCGTGCAAATATTCTGCATCACATTTCCAGCATGTTTATCTAAGGACCATAAACTAAACACAGTTCACATCAGCTAATATTCATGCGTCTCAACACTGAACACAGTCTTTTACTCAGATTTGTTTCTCATACGGTTGTGACTGAAGTGAAAGTGAAACTGATGTACACATACACTTATTAATGACATTGATGATTAAAATAAACTCATGTTTTAGTGAATCTGATATTTAGATTTCATATTACATATAGTGTTTAAAAGGAAATGTGATACCTGCAGGTTTCTTCATGTTTATATGATAATTTCCTTGTTGCCGTCTTGAGAGTGATCTGCATGTGAGGGTGGAGTCTTCTTCTTCTTCTTCTGTGAGTTTAATGGCGGGTTGCAACCCAACTGGAAAGGTGCACACCGCCACCTACTGTACTGTCACGAAGAAGGAACATTATTTTATTAAAATAATGTAATTATTTTATTAAATTCTACACCTGCCTTTAAAATATTATATAAATTCCATAATACCCCAAAGTTTGCATATCTCTTATAAGTTCAGTTCTTTCCTGTTCATGTAAAAAAAAAAAAAAAACATCTAATCAAAACATGTTTCCATTTCCTGGCATGCATTACATAAACCAGAATTTGTTTTCCCATAATATGAAGTCGTGTTGCATTAAGATTAGTGTAGCCCATTCTTGATCTTGTATATATAATTAAGTCCTTTATATAATTATTAATATCACCCTTGTTTTATATTACTTTGTATTCTATAAAAAGATCTTTTTTTTTTTTTTTTTTTTACATGAGTTGTGGGCGGAGTCAGTGACGTCCCGGAGCTAAACACCTGTTTCTGTCAGATTAACTGCAAATAAGAGTTCAAGCTCCAGTTCCTGTGGACAAGTGTAATGCAGATCTGTCTTTGAGTGACTGTAAGAGAACCTGCAGTGACTCAATATTCCTTATAAAACAGGTGCACAAAACTCACTTTATCAGTGCAGTGCGTTTATGCCAGTCTTCACCTCATAAGTCTCAAGAAATAATTTGCATTAAACCTGAAAACAGCATAAAGCACTTTTAATTATCATACAAATATATCAATGTAAATAAAATCCAAATGCGATGTTCCAGATTGCGTGTTTTAAGTCACAGATGTTGGAGGATGTGTGAATCTAAAGTGGTTTCTGGTGTAAATCAGCACACTGTCCTCTGGTGGAGAGACTGCTGATATTACACTGAAAGAGATGGAGTCTGCTGAATTATGATTCAGAATCACAAAGAGCTTTATTACCAAGTGTGTTTACATACACAAGGAATTTGACTTGATGACAGGAGCTTTCAGAGCAGAAGAAAGAACAGACATAGTGCAGACATACATGCTAGTGTACATACATAGAATTACACAGTAGAGATGGAATATAACACTAATATAATAATAATAATAATAATAATAATAATAATAATAATAAATAATAATGCACTATATACGGAAGTAGAAATAAAGAGGGGAAAAACATGTAATTGTTTAGATGAATATACAGATATGTTATTTACAAGTGTGCAGTTTACAGAGGTACAGTTTTCAGTTTTCTACAGTATGTATAAATGTGTCAGTTATGAAGGACAGTGTATAGTTATGAATGTTTTTATTGTTCAGGTTAGATATGGACTGGAGGGGGGGGGGAGCGAAGCTTTTCCTGAATCTTTCCTTGTCCTCTGTATTTATCCATAAAATGCATGAATAAATACATTTATAAATAAATTAATGAATAAATCAAACAGATAAAAAAATGAAATAATAAGTAAATAAAAGTTCAAATGAAAAAAAAATATGTAAATATAAATACGGGGGAAAATACATAAAGGAAAAAAAGTAATACAAATAAATTCAGCATTACATTTGATAACAAATGATCTATATTTGTTTAATCAATTCATTTCTTTCTTTCTTTCTTTAATTGGTTAGTTAGTTTCTGCAGGTTTGTTCCTCCATATTCTTGAACTCAGCTGCTGCGTCTGAAAGCTGAAAACACTTTCTTCTGAGGATTCATTTTATTCCAAGGTAGAAAGACAACAAGACACCGTTAGCTTCAGTTCCTGCCTTCATCTGATCAATGTTTGGTTTATGGCGTTGTGTTACTGTCTATGGAGGGTCAGAGAGCTTAATTTGTGTTCTGAAGATGAACGAAGGTCTAATGGGTTTGGAACGACATGAGGGCGAGTAATTAATCGAACTATCCCTTTAAGGTTTTTGGTTTTGGAGACAATTTAATCTGATGTATAAAACTGCTTTACAGTGAAGCAACTTACTAGATCGAAATAGCCGGGGGTCTCAGTGTTCCCATAAAGATTCAGAGGAGTATTAGACTCTTTCAGGGCAGCTTTATAGCGTTGAACCAATACTATGTACATTCAGAAGACAATTAATGGGATTACAAATCAGAGATATGGGTCTTTCACAGTCTATTAAAATGTCTGGATATGCAGATGATCTTACAGTTTTAATCAAGAAATCAAGATGTTTGTGTTTTAAAGAAGTGTTGAGAAACCTGGGGTCAGTGTGTGGCTGTATGGTGTGAACATGACAATAACAGCCCCGTCCTTCCTGGAGGGGTGAAATGAGGAAGAGTAGGTTTAAATTAAAGAGGAGTGTTTTTAGGATCTGGAGAATATAGAAAACAGTATTGAGAAGGACTAGAGGAGAAAACATGCTCGGTTGTCTTGATGGAAATGTTTGCTCTCCCAGATGTTCTGTAGGGCTAGAGTTTGGTCTGTAATAATCCCATCGCTGCTGCTTTATGACCTCCAGAAGAACTGATACTGGACATTCAAAAACAATGAGCTGGACCTCACTGGCCTGTCATCATTTTATAAGTCAATGCTGAGAGTGAGGACTCTCTTAAAAGTTTCCAGAGACTGAAATAGTGTGCAGATGCTGAAATTTTAGCTTTGATCACAGGAATAAATAACTGGTAGTGTATGTTGTAGTTTAAAGTCTCTCTCTCTCTCTCTGTGTGTGTGCCATAGACTGTAAAAAAGATGGAGGATGCACCTTCACTCTCTTCCACTGAAGAAAAGTGAAGCGGCCAGTGTCCCAATTGAGTGCTGACATCTTGCAATGATTCGGGACTAGAGTCTGCACCCACACTCCTGCAGATTCATAACAGATCACATAACTAACTAAAACCCCAAATTCCTTCATTATAAAATTGTAAAATTAGTATTTGACGGCATTTCTAGTGGTCTTATTCAACTTTTTTCCTGCAATACTTCTTCTGAGTTTATCCCCTTATATACAGTGGGTAAAATAAGTACTGAACATTGAAGGGTCAAATGGCCCAATATATGTGCAATTCCCCGATCAATTCTCAATTGCGAACAGTAACGATGAACCAGGTAAACTAAAAAATGTATTTTGATGATCTCCTTGTCCAAGGAATCCAAAAAAGACTGGAGCTGCCAAGTTACAAAGAAAATAAGAAAATTATGAGATTGCTAAAGGAAATGATTATTTTGAGTAATTTTTATTTTGAATTAGAATCATTAACAAACGATCTAAGACCTTTAAGGCTACAAGCTTCCGTCCTAACATTCAAAAAGTCTTAGATGCAGTTTGAGCATGCATCCTGTCAGAAATAAGACCAGGTGTTACTCAGCTTGTAGATAGTGACAGTTAAAACTGCCACGTATATATATATCTTGTATTATTTTGCAACATATACTGTTGATGGAACTTCTAGCTAACTGTTATATTTCTATCTCAAGAAGCATCTGCTGTATGAAACTGTATCTGCCTGGCCTACGTCTTTAAAGTATTGCAGTTGTTTAGAATAAAGTAGAGCTAGACTACTGTTAGACGTTTGGACTGTTAATATGACCTTAGTAACTGTGTTAAAGGTCACACATCCTGTACATGGGTAGCCATAGCAACCAGGCGACTGCAGGCCCCTGCTTACACAGAGAGTTATGTGTTCACAATGCATGACAAATATGGAAGTTCTAAAGGAGGAGACTTATTGCATTAATGCAAATTTTATGCAGAACTATATAATGTGATGTCCGGAGCACATTCATGCCGCATCTCGTGTTTTTAATTTTTTTTATTTATTACTTATGAGTTTTTGTTTTTAATAAAGCAAAACCATTTTAATGGTGATGCATTTAAACATCTCTTAAAACAAGACTCAGAATTATTTAATTATTAATAACCTTCTGAACCCGAAGAAGACTTCTGTCGAGCCCTCAGTAGTCCGGACCTGGCTGAGCTGATCAGGATATCGTGAAGGAATTCTGAAAATCTCTCAACCTAGGAGCTACGGACAAATCTTCTGATTTGGAATTGGTACATAAATACAATATTAAACACAACAATACATATATTTATTTATTTTTATTTTTTGTTAATCATTATGGAGAAAATACTACATACAAAAACAGAACTGGGCTAAAGGAAAACCCAACTTTGTATTATTTCACATATGAAACATATTGAGTTACTAACTTGGGGTGAAAATGATAAAGAGAAATGTATTAGGTCTCTAGCCTATGTAGGGTAACACTTTATTTTGATAGTCCACTTTAGACATTCTACTAACAGTAAGTAACTTTGCAACTACATGTCAACTAGCAGTCATTAGAGTATTAGTAGACTGCCTGCTTAATAACTTCTAACACTTTATTCTGATGGGTCCACAACATACTGACTATGAGAAACTTTGCAAGTATATGTCAACTTATTCTACTAACCCTAAACCTATTAATGCAAATGAATGAGAATTAGTTGACATGTAGCTACAAATTTACTTATAGTTAGTAGAATGTCTAAAGTGGACTATCAAAATGAAGTGTAACCCTATGTAGAGCTTTTATTAATTTCTAAATCATTAAAGAATCATTGCTGACAATTGATAGCCATTGATCACTTCAAAGCTGCTGTGAAATCATATGCAATGTAAAAACAAAAATAAATACATGACTTGAAGAAATCTCTTCATACCTTCACTGTTTATTCAAATGATTATTTATACAGGGTGAAAATACTCAGATTTTTGACTTCATCTAGACAAGGCTGTGTTTCACTAGTTTCTGTATCCGGTGTAAATAATAAAGTGTAAATGCGAAGTTAAATTTAGAGACGGAGAAATGTGGCAGAGGCACCAGAGCTGCTCAAACTCTCACTGATGACGCTTCTGCTTCCGCTTCTGGAGGAACGGAACACAATTCACATCAACAGAAACTGAGTTATTTGTATTTATAGCCTCGCGAGCTTCCAGTGCACAGTTTAATTCACAGAGCTGGACCATTTGTGATTGACCTGCGCGATATGAGGAGTTTGGACACAGTAACGTGAGTGCACGTGCTAATATTCAGACACAGATGATTTAAAAACAGTATTAATGAAATAATACTTAATGCTGTCACTTTGAGTCTGTCAGATTGTGACCCCATATAAAACCTGAGCTTTGTGAACTTGTGTACGCTACTTTAAAACCTTTCTGAAGTATTTTGCTGAGTTTAGATTAGTTTAAAAAACTCTTAAAAGTAGTGCGTTCTGTTTTTGTATTTATTTTAGCGTTAACTATCAGTTTTATTAGCTGTGTTCTGTGAATATCCCACAGTTTGAATATGATATTTCACTTTCAGAGTTTGGTATGGTTTGTAATATGGTGTGTAAATCTTCTCTGTAAGTTAATTGTTCCTCTGATTCAAAATGCTGCAGAAAAGCCTTCAGCTCTCATCATTTATTTTAAATATGCGTTTCTCATATCCGTGTTGTTGGTATTGTTTTGTTAGTTTGTATGATTTTTTGTTGTTGTATGGTTTGTAATTATGTTTGGATCAATCTCTGTACACTTCAGGAAGCCAGCAGATCCTCAGACTTACTGTGTTTCTAGACTAAATGTGAAAAAAAGTGTTTATTTTAAGTTAGGCTGCACACTGTAAATCGTTTTTTAAAAACAATATTAGATTAGTGCAAATATAAGGAGCATCGTCGATTTTGCATTGAAGATCAAGCCATTCCTCCTACGTGTGAACATGCAGAACTCAGAAAGAGCTTTATTACCAAATATGTTTACACTCACAAGGAATTACCTAGAATTACACTGTAGTGATGGAATATAACACTAATATATATAAAAAAAAAAACAGAAAATTAAATAATACACTTTATACAGAAATAGAAGTATGGGGGCGGGGCATATAATTGTTTAAATGAATGTCCCGATATGTGTGCAGTTTAAAAATGTAAAACTTTTGGATGAAAAATCAAAAAGATAAAAGATGCAAATTTATTTTCACAGCTGCCTTTGCTGATTTTTACCAGGGGTGCCAATATTAGTGGAGGGCACTGTAAATAAATTAATAAATTATATAGATATTAAAAATAAATTAAAGAATAAGTAAATAAAAGTTTAAAAAAAAAGAATAAAAGTAAATACATAAATGAAAAAAAAGTAGTAATAAATAAATTCAGGATTACATTTTATAACTGCTGTATCCAAGGCAATAGATCCAATAAATGAGGTGCACTCTCCTAATCAATCGCAAGACATTGACATGAGTGCTTTAATTGTACAAGGTCTGCAAAGGACAAAAGACAAAGACATAAAGAAACAGAAGAAGAAGAAAAAACGCTGAAAAAAAAGAAGAATGGGAAAGAACTCCCAAGCAAAATAGATGATAAGATTAATTATATAAAGTAGACATTAATCAGATTGGTAAAAGAAATGTTTGTATTTAGCGTATCAGAAACAGTACAGTACAGAACAGGCTTTCTTTAAACTTAGAAAGGCTTAAGCAGCCTTCTCATCCTGTGAGCTGAAAAGGAAACAGGTGTTTCTGCTGCGATAAGCAGATAGTTAGAGAAGTCGCTTGTATGTTTTTCTTTGCAATGCAGTGTGTTAAAGGTGCCATAGAATGCATTGATACAGTTAAATTGTTAAACTGTTTAAATTGTTCTCTGATATCTACATAGAAGGTATGTGGCTTCTGGTAATCTCCAGAAACGGTTTTAAATGTCAATTTCCAACCCTAGGATTTCTCCCTAGAATGAAGCTGTCTGTTATTGGCTTATTTGGCAGGGTCATGAATAATAATGAGCTCTGCTCTGATTGGCTGTTTCACAGTGCGGCTCATTTCAATAACTCACAGCAAGAAGGAAACACAGGGAGGAAAATATATTTAAATACTTTCTCTCACAGTCATATAATCATAATTATACTGTATATAAACTGCAGGCATCAGGCAGCCGTTATTAATACACGAGGCATTGAAACTGCTTTTGAACGATCGGTCGATCACGTTATAGTTTCACTTTCAAGATACGCCATCGCACGAACTATGTTGATACTATGGAGCGGCAGTACTTACCACACATTTTACAAAATCCGATGCTTGTCAGTGGTGCTCAGGATCTGTAAATCATTCGCCATCATCCTCAGTCATCTCTCCTTACTCTGTTTATGTGGTAAGTGAAATCTTATGTACTGTAACAGGCTACAGCTAGCAAGGAGCTAACCATGTCCCTTTAGTGGCTCGCGTTATTTTAGTAGAACGCGTTATTTGCTTTCCGTGCCTTTCTGAATACAGACACCAACCCATCCCTGCACTTCACATCCCCTGCACAGCCTGGAACATAATATTCATTTCCATGATCTGCCATTTTCACTGTTGTCCTCGCTCGTTTCTTTACAATACCTGCAGAACTTCTGATGGTTCAGCTGGCTGCTGGCCTCGATCATGGGCAGGTTTATGCAAATGTTGGGGGGCGTAACTATTTGTGAACCCGACTGTTGCGTAACAGTCGGTGTTATGTTCTGATTCGCCTATTTTTCAGTGGTCTTTTTTATTCACGAGATTTACATAAGAAGGAGGAAACTATGGTGTTTGAGGCTCACTGTATGTCATTTCCATGTACAGAACTGTTATTATTTAACTATGCCAAGGTTTCTCTCCACCGCTGGAAAACTGCTCCGATATTTACACGGGTCCTACCTCTTGCCTGATCATAACCTTTCTTTTTAATGTTTTGTTTCTCCAATATTTTCCTCTTTTTTATCTTCCAGTTCTCTCTATCTATTAGTCGATCTGCTAATATCCGTCTGTGCAGTCAAATTAAGCGCTCTCTTCTTGCTATCATCACAAGACATGCCCCTTACTTCTGATTAGCTACAAGTATGTTTTAGGACTGGGTCCAACACTGTAGTCAAACGTGTTTTTCAAAAATTGCTTAGTGCACCTTTACGTCAAATATAGTAATCTAATGATTCACAAAGAGATAACACTCAATGCCTCTTTAATTCATTGTTTATTTTAGCAAATCTGCTTTTCCACACAGAAATTCATGTTCAGTGAAGCTCACATTCAGCAATTCACCAATAAATGCTGGAATATTCCCATCAGTTTACGAGTGAAGACAGCATCAGAGCATCAGGAAGAGCTGAAATCTGCAGAGACTGAGTTTATTAAAGAGGACAGAGAGAAGATGAGAGATCCAGAGCCCTGCAGAATCAAACACACTGAAGATACTGAACAACAAACAGGTTGGTGTTTATTCTTCATTCTTTATTAATAATGCTGACGGCTCATTCATGAAAATATTCAGGGACGTATAATTTATGAAATTGCATGAAAATTATCAAAATTTTGTAATTCAGTTGTCTACTTTGTGCTGTTCATTTTTTATATCCTTTCATTTTATGTCTTTTCAATTTTCTGTTTTTTATCAAGTTACTGAAAATGTAATGTTTTTACTACTATTTCAGAGTTGATTGAGGAAAATGAGAATGAAGAATTGAGTGAAGCTGAGGAGAAAAATCACTTCAAAACTGGAGAAAAACATTTGAGATTTTCTCAAACAAAACAGAAAGTTTCAAAGAAAAGGAGAGCCAAGAAATCTTTCACCTGCACTCAGTGTGGAAAGAGTTTCACACGCGGATGTCTTCTTGGGCGACACATGGCAGTTCACACGGGAGAGAAACCGTTCACATGTGATCATGTGATCAGTGCGGGAAGAGTTTTACACGATCATCAACCCTTAAGGAGCACATGAATATTCACACCGAAGAGAAACTGTACTCATGTGATCAGTGCGGCAAAACGTTTTTGTGGTTATCAAACCTGACAACACACCTGAAACGTCATGCAAAGGAGAAGCCACATTCATGTCATTTGTGTGGAAAGAGCTTTTCATTACTACAAAGTTTGAAAGTACATCAGAAAATACATACTGGTGTGAGAGAGTACATGTGCTTTGAGTGTGAGAAGACTTTTACATCTGCAACCTGTTTAAAACGGCATGAGAGGATTCACACTGGAGAGAAACCTTACGCATGTGGTCAGTGTGGGAAGAGTTTCTCACAAAAAGGAACCGTTATGGTACACATGAGAGTTCATACTGGAGAGAAGCCATTTATTTGTGATCAGTGCGGGAAGAGTTTCACACAATCATCAAAACTTAATGAACACGTGAACATCCACACTAGAGAGAAACTGTATGCATGTGATCAGTGTGACAAAGGGCTTCAGTCCTGAAGAAACACCTGAGAGTTCATACAAAGGTGAAGCCACATTCATGTTATTTGTGTGGAAAGAGTTTTTCATGTTTACAATATTTAAAAATACATCAGAAAATACACACTGGTGTGAGAGAGTACATGTGCTTTGAGTGTGAAAAGACTTTTAATTCTGCAAACTGTTTAAAACTGCATGAGAGGATCCGCACTGGAGAAAAACCTTATATGTGTTCACACTGTGACAAGAGATTCAGTCAGTCATCAAATCTGAAAACACATGAGAGGATTCACACTGGAGAGAAACCGTATCACTGCACTACATGTGGGAAGTGTTTCATTCAATGATCTTCTCTACACAGATATACAAAAAATATCACAGTAAGTAGATCATCTTCAGATCCAGCACTTTCAGATCTGATGCCGCGTCCTCGTAATACACCCCCAGGCCCCTGGTTACCATGGCAACCAGGGGGGTGTATTTGTTTTTGTTTTTTGATGATCTAAATGAGAATGTACATTATATGTTGACGCCTACGCAACATGTTAATGTTCTAAGAATCTTTAGTAGTTTTGCATCAACACCCAATTCTATTACGTATGCAAAATGCCATGCTGTGAAGACAAAGATCCGTACACTTTCCCTCTGAAAGTGTAGATCTCCATTGGTTCTTCGACCCCTCCCAGAGGTGTGACCCCACAGGCCTCACATCAGTGAACCACCTTTAGTCTAGCTTCTTTTAGATCCGAAGACGATGAGGACGACGAGCTAGAACTCTTATGGACCCCTAAGTTTGTGCCAGGCTGCGGCCTTGTCTTTCCATCCAAGATCCCCAGATTTCAGTTGGGTCTCTTTCACTCAGCTCTTCGCTTTTCTTCTCTTTTCACCTGGGAAGAAACTCCCAGTCAACACAGTGTCAAAATAATATCGTTGGAGTCCATCACCCTTCAAACCCTGAAGAACATGATTGCAATTCCAACGCCACCAAACCTTCAAACCATCAAGACATTCATCCAAGACTGCATCCAGACACTCGGTCAACGAGGAAGGCAATGCAAGTATCGTGCATTTAACTAAACGAAACAGAGGTTCAGTATGAGCTGTAGACCCCGTTGTAAAACGGCGCTGATGGTTTCTTCTCAGGGATGGTTAACTGACTCCTTTTCCATAGCAGCATTTTCTGATTTCTCTAATGGTTTCATTCATTCAGTCTCACTTGCCCTTCCCCCATGTTTGAGTGATTTTGTGTTTGTTTGACTAGTTTGTGTTAGTGTTTAGGTAATAAAACTCTTGTGCACAAATTACATGAGTTTCTGATTCTGTCACTGCTTGTGAATAATGTCCCTTTTACGATCCGATGTAGCTACATGCTCTAATGCATTAGTACTGTAAGAAAGTTATTTCATGTGGCCATGAAAATATCCTTTCTTAGAGTTGATATGAAATTAAACTGAATGTTCGATGGACGAACAGATTAGTTTATGGCAATTTAATTCTGCTACAGTTACTCATTTTATCAACTTCTTATAGTTATTGTCCATTTCTATTTTCATTAATCATTTCTTAGTTTTAGTTCTTAAAGCCATGAAATATAATGTTTGCTTTTGGTGCTTTCTATGTGTTTCTTAATAGTGCTTAAATGCCTAATAAATTATATTGCACATCCCTTTCCTTCATTCAGTCAGCGTCGAGTCCTCTGAGGAAAGGCTAAGTTCATAGTATTTCTCATATGTACACAACCATCAAACACACTTTATACAGCTTGTTTAAGCAACATTTTACAGGCTCATTTCTGTATTGTTTTCATTGGGTTCAGCTACTTGTGCGTCTTTTCTGGCTTCTTCCTACGGAAATTAACATTTAATGGAGCAGGTATGGAATATTTTTATTAATCAGAATATAAATTATAATCATTACAAGTATATAATACAAGTATAATCAAGAGGATTATAGCCTTTCATGTGAACAAGTTATTTTGCTATTCTAATCAATGTATCAGTCTGAATGCAGAGGACTGTAAGGGAATGGATGTGGGAAGCCCCTCATCACCTGTCCACTTCTTAAAATAAAAAAAACGTAAACCGTGACATATGTAAGGAATGCTGTTGGAGTGGATGGTATGTATAAATATAGGAACATGAGGCCTCAACAGTTGTCCTGCAGACCGACTCGGCACCTCAAGACTGTGAGAGTGGTTTTTCACAGAGCCAGAAGAAATCTACTACACAAGCATGAGCATGTGAGTAAAATGCTTTTGTGCATTCTTAGTGTGATTGTTTCGATATTTGGAATGAGAACTGTTACTGAATGCCAAGAGTCAGACAGAGTTGGAGATCTGTGAGGGGAGTGTGATTTTATTTCTGTTCTTTTGACATCTTTGAATCAAATTTGTTAGTTATGTTGGAACAGAGACTGCTAAAAATACTTGACATGACACATTAAATATTGTTTTGTGGTGGTCTTTATTGTTAAACATGTTTAGGAATATAATCAGTTTCTGTACATATAAACCTGTAACATGTTAATAATCCAATTACTTTGTTGCAGTGAATGTAGTTGTTAGAAAATCAAACTATATTCATGTGGACATATTATTGTGACATTATTGTGTGTAAGACAGGCAAAATGAAACAAAAATATGGGTAGAAATGTTCACAATAGAAAGACAAAATAGAAACGCATAGAATGAGTGAATTATGTGATATGTGATATGTGAGTGCTGTGTTACTGAATGAGTATTTTAAATTGATGTGCTCATTGTCTCAACGCTATTACTATTAATATAGTAATATAATGATTTACAAAGAGACAACACTTTGTATTTGCAAGGCTCTGGTCTCTTCTGCTTCAATTAAACAAATGCTTACATGTGTAAATAAGTAAAAAAAAAAAAAAAAAAATGAAAGATTTGTTGATTTTAGCAAATCTGCTTCTTCCAGACATAAATTCATTGAAGCTCCTACCACAAATCCTGCAGAATGAAACACACTGACGATACTGAAGAACACACAGGTTTGTATTTATTCTTGATTCTTCATCAATAATGCTGCAGATTATAAAGTTTCAAGTGGTTTTAATTTTAGAATTGTTGTAATAGGGAAAATCTTTAGAGCTCAATGGGATGACATAATCACATAATCTAACTTAAATGATTCCATTGTATTCAAACCCTTATCTGGGACAGCTGAAATTTAGCACAGGAGCATTCATATTGCTTGTAGATGTTACTATACTTCGAGTGGAGTAAATCTGTGGCAAATTCTATTGAATAGGTATGATTTGGAAAGGAACACACAATAAACAGTTGAAAATGCATATTTAATAGTTCTCCCTATAGAAACTTGGAATTTGTGCCTATAATGTTTTAAAAATAATAATTTGAAGATCAATGTACCTCATTCATGGGAAGTTTCAGGGACATAAAATAGCTTAAAAACATAAAATGAACAAAATTTTGTATATAAATGATCTGCTTTACACTGTTACTGTTACATACACTTTTATGTCTTTTCACATTTCTGTTACTGAAAAATTAACTGTTTTTACTTTTATTTCAGAGTTGACTGAGGAAAATGAGAATGAATTGAGTGAAGTTGAGGAGAAAAATCATGTGAAAACTGGAGAAAAACCTTTGAGTAAACAGAAAATTTTAAAGAAAAGAAGGGCCATGAAATCTTTCACCTGCACTCAGTGTGGAAAGAGTTTCACATACAAATGTGATCTTAAGCTTCACATGAGAGTTCATACTGGAGAGAAACCGTTCACTTGTGATCAGTGCGGGAAGAGTTTCACACAATCAGCAAAACGTAAGAGACATATGAACATCCACACTAGAGAGAAACTGTACACATGCGATCAATGCTTCAGAACATTTTTGTGGGCTTCAAACCTGAAGAATCACCTGAGAGTTCATACAAAGGAGAAGCCACATTCATGTCATTTGTGTGGAAAGAGTTTTTCACATCTTCATAATTTGAAAGAACATCAGAAAATACACACTGGTGTGAGAGATTACATGTGCTTTGAGTGTGAAAAGACTTTTACTTCAGCGAGCTGTTTAAAACAGCACCAAAGGATTCACACTGGAGAGAAACCTTACAAGTGTGATCAGTGCGGGAAGAGTTTTGCACAAAAAGGACAACTTAAGGTACACATGTACATCCACACTGGAGAAAAACCGTACAAGTGTTCACACTGTGACAAGAGCTTCATTCAGTCAGGAGCTCTGAAAATACATGAGAGGATTCACACTGGAGAGAAACCGTATTACTGCACTGCATGCGAGAAGTGTTTCACTCATTCATCTGCTCTACACAGACATACAAAAAACTATCACAGCTAGATCATCTTCAGATCCAGCACTTTCAGGTCTAATGCTGTGTCCTTGCCAAATGTGACACAATAACGCATCAAACAACAAAATATCATCTGGATAAATCTGTCATTACAAGTGACATGACAAAGAAACACTATCTAAAGTTTTCACAGCAAATAAAGTTCATCTTCATCTTCAAAACCAGCAGATTCAACTGTGAGATTCAGATCAACTCAAAGATGGAGTTCCTCCTCAAAGAACAATGTCAAAACATTTTATTGTTGTTGTGGCGAGGGGGGGGGGGGTGCATGGTTTAGCGAAGTCTGCAGCGGGAGAGAGCATCGGGAGACGAGCGGTGAATAAGTAGGTCAATTGCAAAATGATGAACACCTGTGTCTGATTGCAGTAATTGGCGTGGAGAGACCAGATAAAGAGCCTCTGACGGTCATGGAGGGACAGGATGGAGACCCATGGACACTGACTGCTTGTAAACTGGAGAAGTCTAGGAACCTGCATATTTTGAAAAGCTGAGCTTTTGTGAACCAAGCCAGACGCCGACCTTTGTTTTGTGATTTTGAGTTATTTAATAAAGCCTCACGAGTCTCCATACGCCAGCCTCGTCCTCTTCCTTCCTTACCCTGAACCTTTTTCACACTGGTGCCGAAACCCAGGAAGGAAGAAGGAATGCCGCTGCTATCAATGTCATCTCCGTCAAGTTCGACATTTGTGGAGGTCATCCAATCGCTTGCGGGACTCCATCAAGAGCTGCTGGACATGAGGGAGGATCAGGAGCACCGCTTCCGGGCCCTTCCTGGGCCCTTCCGGGTCCAGACTCAGCAGGAGGACTGCGAGCTGTTATACTGAGAATACCACTGAGCTGGGAATACCACTGGCCCCAGCCCTGCCCACCCACATGCCATTGAACAAGATGGGCCTGCAGGATGATCCGGAGGCCTTCATTGACCTCTTCGAGAGGACCACGGAGGCATGTGGGTGGCCCCAGACGAACTGGCCAGTGCGCCTCATTCCGCTGCTTTCGGGGGAAGCGCAGATGGCAGCCAAGCAGCTTCCAGTTCAGAACCTCCTGGTCTACGTCGACCTCAAAAGAGCCATTCTCCAGCGGGTTGGCCTGAACCCCGAACAACATCGTCAGCACTTCAGATCGCTGGAGCTGGGTGAAAATGGCCGACCCTTCGTGATGGCTCAGCAGCTCCGGGACATGTGCCGCAGATGGCTGTTGGCCGGGGGAGACGATGTTGACCAGATCATAGACCACGTGGTACTAGAACAGTTCATCGCGCGGTTACCGAAGAAAACCGCACAGTGGGTCCAGTGCCACCACCCGAAGTCATTGGACCTGGCCATTCAGCTGGCGGAGGACCAGATGGTGGCATGCCACGGGGTTGGCGAAACCCTGCCTTCTGTCTCTCTCTCTGTCTCTCTTTCCCCCCCTTCTGCTATCTCCAAGCCTGTCCCTCTTCCTAGGTCCCGAGTGAATCTCCGTCCTAGAGAGCAGCCCCGATGGAGGGGTAGTCAGGAACCGGAATCAGCTGGGCTAAGACCACTGGTCCGGGGGACGGGATCGGCCAGCCCAACCTCCTCAGCTAACCCAGTTTGTGTGCGGGTGTCTCTTGGAAAAAAGGAAAACCGAGAGGGGAGGTGGCCGTGCAGGCGGGGGAGGCTGAACCGAGACTGACCGAGTCTGTGCCAGGGGAACTGAATGCTGTCGAGAGGCTAATCCTCATGGAGCATGATGATTTTCCCCTGGAGCAGTCTCGGGATGAAGCACTGAAAAATGCTTTTGAACAGGTCTATTCTATCGACAGACAGCCTCTCCAATCAGCACGACCCCTTTCTTATCCCTATTTTGCTATTTTAAAAGATCGGTTGTATCGAGTGACCCAAGACACTCAAACAAAGCAAGATACAACTCAGCTGTTGGTACCTAAAAGCCGCCGGGAAATGCTTTTCCAGGCGGCTCATTATAATCCCATGGCAGGACATTTGGGACAGGCAGCAACATTAAACCGTCTAATGACCCGATTCTTTTGACCCGAATCCCCCGGCCTCCCCAAAAGCACCGTTGCACCCTCTTCCTCTTTTGCAGGTCCCCTTCGATAGAATCGGTATGGACTTCATCGGGCCATTAGAACAGTCAGCATGGGGGCATCGCTTTGCATTGGTCCTAGTGGATTATGCAACACGATACCCAGAGCCTGTGGCGCTCTGCAGCATTTCTGCGAAAAGTGTAGCGGATTCGTATAATCTCCCATTTCGTATAATCTCCCGAGTGGGAATCCCGAAAGAGATTCTCATGGATCAAGTATGATACGCGAGCTTTACGAATTATTGGGCATTAAATCTGTTTGCACCAGCGTTTATCACCCACAAACTGACAGCCTGGTGGAAAGATTTAATCACACTTTGAAAATCATGATTTGTAAATTCGTTCACGACGATGCCAAAAATTGGGACAAATGGCTGGAACCCCTCTCCACAGGGTTTTCCCCTTCGAGCTCCTGTACGGACGCCAGCCCCATGGGGTTTTCGACGTCCTGAGGGAGACTTGGGAGGAGGGACCTTCAGATAGCAAAAACTAAATTCAGCATGTGCTGGACCTAAGAACAAAACTCCACAATTTGGGGCAGCTCTCTACGGAGAATTTGTTACAGGCCCAGGACAGGCAGAGCCGGCTGTACAATCGGGGAACCAGATTACGCAACTTTGCACCAGGAGATAAAGTGCTTGTATTACTCCCAACTTCTTTCTATAAATTACTCGGCAAGTGGCAAGTACCCTTTGAAGTCACATGGCGAGTGGGAGATCTCAATTATATGGTAATTCGAACAGACAGGAGCGGGGCACATCAAATCCCTCACCTCATCCTCCTAAAACAGTGGATGCTGGTGATGCTGGTGACAGCAGTGAGTGGAGAGGAAGATCTCGGGCCAGAAGTGAACACTAAAATCCATTTGCTCACTCTGGCCCCAGGGGACGATCACCTCTCGCCCTACCAGCTCACTGATGTGGCAAGATTGCAAGCCGAGTTTGCAGATGTGTTCTCGCACTGCCCGGTCGAACCAATCTCATTCAGCACCGTATTGAGACGGAGCCGGGCGTGGTAGTGCGTAGCCGGCCATACAGGTTACCTGAACACACAAAAAAAAAGTGGTTCAGACTGAATTAGAAGCGATGCTAGAGATGGGAGTAGTAGAAGAATCCCGCAGTGATTGGGCGAGCCCGATAGTTTTGGTACCTAAAACGGACGGCTCCGTTCGGTTCTGTGTGGATTATTGGAAGGTGAATGCGGTGTTGAAGTTTGACGCCTATCCAATGCCGCAGGTTGATGAATTGCTTGATCGGCTGAGTACAGCTTGTTTTTATTCGACACTGGATTTAACTAAAGGATATTGGCAGATCCCCTTATCGCCCTTATCCAAAGAAAAGACAAGCCTTCACAACACCGTTTGGATTACACCAATTTGTTACACTTCCCTTCGGTTTGTTCGGGGCACCGGCCACTTTTCAGCATCTCATAGACAGAATCCTCTGTCGGCATACCGCCTATGCCGCTGCCTATCTGGATGACATTATCATCTACAGTCAGGATTAGCAGCATCATATGGCGCACCTGCAGGCTGTCCTGCGAGCGCTGAGAGGGACCGGGCTGACGGCCAATCCGAAGAAGTGTGCGATTGGGCGTGTGGAGGTCAGGTATCTGGGTTTCCACTTGGGTCATGGTCAGGTGCGTCCCCAAATTAATAAGACGGCAGCAATTGCGACCTGTCCATGACCCAAGACCAAAAAGGGGGTGAGGCAGTTCCTGGGGCTGGTGGGATATTATAGAAGGTTTATTCCTAAGTATTCGGACCTCACCAGTCCACTGACTGACCTCACTAAAAAGGAAGTCCCAGATCCAGTCCAGTGGACGGAGCTGTGTCAGAAGGCTTTTACCCAGGTAAAGGCTGCTCTGTGTGGCGGGTCGCTATTACACTGTCCTGATTTTTCCCTCCCCTTCTTGCTGCAGACGGACGCATCGGGCAGGGGGCTTGGAGCAGTTCTGTCCCAGGAGATAGAGGGTGAGGAGCGGCCGGTGCTGTACATCAGTTGGAAGCTCTGTAAGAGAGAGACGATGTACAGCACCATCAAGAAGGAATGCTTGGCCATCCGGTGGGCAGTTCTCACCCTCCGCTATTATTTTCTGGGACGGGAATTCACTCTCTGCTCGGACCACGCACCCCTGCAGTGGCTCCACCATATGAAGGATACCAACACGCGGATCACCCATTGGTATCTGGCTTTACAGCCCTTTAAATTCAAGGTGATCCACTGGCAAGTGGGGCGTGGTTCAGTGAAGTCTGCAGCGGGAGAGAGCATCGGGAGACGAGCGGGGAGTAAGTAGGTCAAGTGCAAAATGATGAACACCTGTGTCTGATTGCAGTAATTGGCGTGGAGAGACCAGATAAAGAGCCTCTGACGGTCATGGAGGCCAGAGAGAGAATGGGACGGGATGGAGACTCATGGACACTAACTGCTTGTAAACTGGAGAAGTCCAGGAACCTGCATATTTTGAAAAGCTGAGTTTTTGTGAACCACGCCAGACGGCGACCTTTGTTTTGTGATTTTGAGTTATTGAATAAAGCCTCACGAGTCTCCTTACACCAGCCTTGTCCTCTTCCTTCCTTACCCTGAACCTTGTCACAGTTGTACAACATTTTGCCTCATGATGCAAATGATATAATTGTGATTTCTTATGAGATTCATATTATGTTCAGTTGTCTTATAATGCATATGTGTCACTTCTAGTTTTCTTACTCTTTCATGAAGAAACTGTTCTTGTTCAGGAACTTGAAGAAGAGACTGTAACACTTTTAAGAGAGACAAATTTATCAGTAAAGCTTTTGAATTGAATTGAAAGCCTTTATCGTCATTGTATTTTTTTGCATACAGTGAAATTAGGAGCACTGTTCCTAACTGCTGTTAGAAAACAAACATATAACCACAGACAAAACATGAAACTAGATTGTACGGTGTAATTATAAAAGTATACAAAAGTGACTGAGTCATAATATTGCAAATTGAGCAAGCAGAGTAAAGTGAGCATTAAACTTCATACATTTTGATGTAGTAAAATGACAGTGGTTCAAAAGTTTGGTTTGTAATTTGAACAGAAATATGAATTGTTTCAGCAAGTGAAGTTATTAATGTAATTTCGGGAGGAGTATGCCCATCTAATCTTCCAATTAATATCAGAGTATATAAACAGCCTCTTACCACTTCAGTTGTTAGTTCTTTCAGCATTTTGGGCCTCAGCCAAAACACACCCATTTTTCCCATCCTTAGTTTTCTCCGAAGTGGCCCCTAGCATGAGGCTACCTCAGCAACAAGGAACCGCTCTGGCTGCTCCTTTGCATACCTCTCTTTCTTCCTATGACCTCTCTTCCAGAAGTGCCCTAGCGTGCCTGCCTTTTCTCTCCCTTTGCTAGGTATCCACCTATATCAGCTACATCACCTTGCACCCTCTCTACAGCCACCTACCTAACAAACCAAACCCACAACGCCGCTGTGAAACCTCCACCTGTCTGGGTATTTTCACACGTGGTCATTTTTAAGGAATCTGAGCTATTGCAGACCTTTGTAAACCAAGTGCATCTTGGGAGCATTGTTTGCTTTCAGCTATCAGCATGGTTCTCTAAACTGTTCACAGTGAACTCAAATTGATCCGGGCTTATTTAATGTTTGGGGAATTTGAATTTAGTTGGTCATAAGAGGTTTCCTTTTAAATGACTTTCGTCATGGCTGCATCTTCAGGAAGATTTCAACAAAGTATGTTTACGACATACTATTCGTCAGGGCTGGACTGGTAATCTGGCATACCGGGCATTTTCCCGATGGGCCGATGCACTGAAGGGGCCGACAGAATTTTTTTTTTTTTTTTGCCAAGGACCATCACGAGCAGCCAGTGGCCCATTGGTTTGTCTCCTCTATTGACAGTGTAAACCACCCAATCAAATAATCACCGTAAATTCGTCCTCCGCGATTTTTTGACCAAGTCATGTCAAGTGTGTTCATAGAGGTTTCCATGGGCCAATGCGAATAAATCTAGATTTGAATTCGAAAACACACGATATTGTCAGACCTGATGTTTTTTTGTTATCCAAAACAACTAGATGCAATGATACATATCTACACGACCAGTCAAAAGTTATTGAACAGTAAGATTTTGAATGTTTTTTTTTTAAGAATTCTCTTCTGCTCACCAAGCCTGCATTTATTTTATCCAAAATACATCAAAAGCGGTACTATTGTGAAATATTTTTACAATTTAAAATAACTGCTTTCTATTTGAATATATTTTAAAATGTAATTTATTCCTGTGATCAAAGATGAATCAGCATCATTACTCCAGTCTTCAGTGTCACATGATCCTTCAGAAATCATTCTAATATACTGATTTGCTACTCAAGAAATATGTATTATTTTTATTATTATTATTAATGGATTCTTTGATGAATAGAAAAATCTAAGATGCTGAAAAGTCATCTTTGATCACAGGAATAAATTACATTTTAAAATAAATTCAAATAGAAAACAGTTATTTTAAATAGTAAAAATATTTCACAATATTATCGTTTTTACTGTATTTTGGATAAAAGAAATGCAGACTTGGTGAGCAGAAGAGACTTCTTTCAAAAAAAAAATAATAATGAAAAATCTTACTGTTCAAAAACTTTTGAATGGTAGTTTATATCATGTATATATATATATATATATATATATATATATATATATATATATATATATATATATATATATATATATATATATGGTGGTGGGCCACCAGGACCAAAAAATGCCAGGGCCAATTTTTTGTCCAAGTCCAGCCCTGCTATTCGTGTAAGCACACAGCATGATATTTAATGGAATCATTAAACCACTGTGAGAGACAAGAAAACACACGAAGACCAGCTCATTTGATGTAAATGTGATCTAATGGGTTATAACAGAAACAATTACTTACGGGATTGAAAGAATACAGAAATCAGCACCAATATAGCAAATACACATTCAGAAGGAAAGACAGTGAATCTCAGATCTACCATCACAAGCTATTGAGAAAAATTAAGAGATGTTAAAAATTGCTCCGCATGTTTTCTTAAAGAAGAACAGGTTATTAATACAAACATGACAACGCGCAGTTGCAGTTATTATTAAAACACCCCTTTTTTAAAAACATTGTGTAAAACTTATTTGGTACCACGATTCTTGTTTAATCAGGTATTGACCGCATATTTATTAGACTGATAAAAGTACTGTAGCATGAACCTTTGTAGAAATAATAAAAGTAAATCTTATAAATTAAAGAGAATCGGTTAATGACATTGTGTCAAAACGCAACGGGTATAAAGATACATTCGTTAACCTTTTATTCAAATGTTCAAGCTACATTAAAAAGTATAAATTGGACAATATATGATTTTTGGGGAGATAAAGTTGAAAAACTAGCTTTTAGCGTTTTCACCCACAGCCATCAGAGCAGACCTAGACTGTTGACCTTTCTGAATGGTGTCAGTGTGTGCGTGTTTTTGTGACAAATCAGGACATAGATTTGTATAATGTATAATGACAGGTATTATGAGGAGAAGGTGACTTTTCAGGACATTACCCCATGTCCCCACTTTTCAAAACACTTATAAATCACACAGAATGGAGTGTATTGAAAATCTGAAATAGCAGAAAGTGTCCTGTAAGGGGTAGGTTTAGGTGTAGGATTGGTGTAGGACAATAGCACATACAGTTTGTACAGTATAAAAACCATTACACCTATGGAGAGTCCCCACTTTTCACAAAAACAAACGTGTGTGTGTGTGTGTGTGCTTGTTTATATGATTTATCAAGACACAAATTTGTATGATTATATGTGTTTTACACTGCTATAATTACATAAATGGAGTTTATGAGGATATTTCTTGAGTGATTATAATTTAAATATTTACAAACATACTAAACAATGTTTTATTTAAAATGGGGGTCTTTGGGGAACTGGAGAAGTTTTGACATGCCCTGACATTTGTGTTTTTCAGTATCTTAAAAATATATTAATGGCATGAATGTACAAATTCAAAATAAATCAAAATAAACATTTTTTTGAGAAAGCCACGTTTATGCGTGGTTAGTGAAAAACTGACATTTTTGTTTAAAATGCTGGTTTAAAATGTATGATAAATGGCTTGATTTGCTTGAGTAACATGTTTGTTACAATGTCATATATAAATCTATATTTTATTTATTTCCAAATTATTTAAAATAGAGATAAGTCTCTTTTTAGCTTGAAATGTTTATGTATGTATGTACTTGTTTTTATGATTTCTCAGAACACAAATTTGTATAATGACATGGGTATTACACTGATATAACAATGTAAATGTGGTTTATGATGAAATTTCTTGAGTCCTCATAATTACAAACACCATCCTCAACAATTACAAAAAAATTGGTTTCACTTTATTTTGATGGTCCCTTTAACACATTCTATTGACTATAAGTAATGTTACACCTACATTTCTACTGACTCTCATTAGAGTGTTAGTAGTGTATTAGTTGACTGGTAGGGTTAGGGTTAGATTGACACGTTCTTGCAAAGTTACTTACAGTCAGTAGAATATCTGTTGGGAGACCAACACAATAAGGAGTGAGTAGATATGAAGCAGATAGTCTACTAATACTCTTATGAGAGTTTGTTGACGTGTAATTGCAACATTACTTAGTGTCAGCAGAATGTTCAAAAGGGACCATCAAAATAAAGTGTTACCAAAAAATTAAAAAAGAAAATGGAATCATATGCAGAAATATTTGTGTGATGGGTAGGTCTAGAATTTGTAAAGTAAAAAAAATAATAATTACGTCTATATGGAGTGTCCAGCAAAAAATATGCGTAGTAATAATCCAAATGATTGACTTGTGCAAAATTTGTCTCCATGAGCATAACAACTTTTTAAATGATAAATTATACTAAAAATAAATGGAGAAAGTTTACTGTGATGGGTAGATTTAGGTGTTGATGGAGTATTAAAATCACTACATCTATGGTAAGTCCAGACATGTCCGGGACAATAGCCCTTATCCTTTGGCCTGTTAATATACTTATTTTTATTTTGACATTTGGTGTTTATAATCTATAAATTTATAATTGATCCTAACCCTAAACCTAACACGACAATCTCTTTTCCCGCTCCTGGGAAAATGTACATTTTTATATTTTTAGCGACGTCTAAAACTAGTGTAAGTGTTTGAACCTCTATAATTAATCAAGGAGTAAGCCAAGCAGCTGCCAGATGACTGGTGATGTTTTTCAAATATTTTTTATCCTTATGCGACATCCCAGACATTACTCGATATTTTCCATATTTGACCCTTGGTTCCTATAGTCACACATAGCCAGCTGTGTGTGTGTGTGTGTGTGTATACACGCGGTCCCCGCTCAAGCCAGCTGTGTGTGTGTGTGTGTGTGTGTGTGTGTGTGTGTGTGTGTGATGGCTGGTCCATCTCCCCCCCCCTGCCTCTCATTTCACTGAGCGATGGGGAAGTTTTCTGCACTCAGATAATTTCTAATTCAGCTTCAACTATTTGCAATCCTTTTATTTGAGGATCTGCAGCCATTGTGTAAAGATGTGATTTCTCAACCTCCCTGAAAATGTAAGTCATTTTCATTATGCTCAAAGTTTTTTATTTTTATTCCTTAAGCTAAGTTTTTAATTCTTTATTTCATTATAATGCTGAGAATACAACCAATAGAATGTGTGTGTGTGTGTGTGTGTGTGTGCGTGCATGGGGGAGAGAGCGAGAGAGAGAGAGAGAGCAGGACCCCTGGTTCCTCTAGTCTGCCTGTGTGTGTGTGTGTGTGTGTGTGTGTGTGTGTGTGTGTGTGTGTGTGTGTGTGTGTGTGTGTGTGTGTGTGTGTGTGTGTGAGAAAGGTATTTTATTGCAATATTTTCCTCTCATTAATACTCATTTATTGACTCCTTTAGTCATGTAATTATATTTTAGACATCTAAAATGCATTGTCAGCACTGGCCATAACAATAAATCAACTTGAATGTTAAGAACCCTCTCTTATTTTTGTTTCCTTTTACTTATTTTCGAATTGTCCTTAAACCAATATCTCTTTCTCACATTCATGCAGGCAGACCAAAACCTATGAGATGGCGTGACACCAAATAAGAGCACATGCTGTCCCATCAGTCTAATTTAAACAGATGTCGCGCTACAAGCCCTAGGTCCGGCAGCTGTATCACAGACAGCTGTCATATAGCATCTGCTGTGCATTAACGGACAAGTCAAGTCAAGTCACCTTTATTTATATAGCACTTTTAACAAATTGGAGGATAGAGTGTCAGTACAGGTGCAATGTTGTGAAAAAGTTCATTTTTTTCTTGTAACTTATTTCAAAAAGTGAAACTTTCATATATTTTAGATTCATTGCATGTAAAGTAAAACATTTCAAAAGTTTTTTTTTTTTTTGTTTTAATTTTGATGATTAGAGCTTACAGCTCATGAAAGTCAAAAATCAGTATCTCAAAATATTAGAATATTTACATTTGAGTTTCAATAAATGACCATTCGTACAGTATAAATTCTGGGTATCTCTTGTTCTTTGAAACCACAATAATGGGGAAGACTGCTGACTTGGCAATGATCCAGAAGATGAACATTGACACCCTCCACAAAGAGGGTAAAGTCACAGAGGGTCATTACTGAAAGGTGTGGCTGTTTACAGAGTGCTGTATCAAAGCATATTAAATGCAAAGTTGACTGTAAGGAAGAATTTGGGTAGGAAAAGGTGCACAAGCAACAGGGATGACTGCAAGCTTGAGAATACAGTCAAGCAAAGCTGATTCAAACACTTGTGAGAGCTTCACAAGGAGAGAACTGAAGCTGGAGTCAGTGCATCAAGAGTCACCACGCTCAGACATCTTCAGGAAAAGGGCTACCAAGCCACTTCTGAACCAGAGACAACGTCAGAAGCATTTTACCTGGGCTGTGGAGAAAAAAAAAAAAAAAAAAAACTGGACTGTTGCTCAGTGGTCCAAAGTCCTCTTTGCATTTCATTTGGAAATCAAGGTCCCAGAGTCTGGAGGAAGAGTGGAGAGGCACAGAATCCATGTTACTTGAAGTCCAGTGTGAAGTCTCCACAGTCAGTGATGATTTGGGCTGCCATGTCATCTGCTGGTGTTGGTCCACTGTGTTTTCTGAAGTCCACAGTCAACGCAGCCATCTACCAGGAAATTTTAGAGCCCTCCATGCTTCCTTCTGCTGACAAGCTTTATGGAGATGCTGATTTCATTTTCCAGCAGGACTTGACACATGCCCACACTGCCAAATGTATCAAAAGCTGGTTAAGTGACCATAGTGTTACTGTGCTTGATTGGCCAGCAAACTCGCCTGATCTGAACCCAATAGAGAATCTATGAGAACATGAGAGACACCAGACCCAACAATGCAGATGACCTGAAGGCCACTGTCAAAGAAACCTGGGCTTCCATACCAACTCAGCAGTGCAACAAACTGATCACCTCCATGCCACGCCGAATTGAGGCCGTAATTAAAGCAAAAGGAGCCCCTACCAAGTATTGAGTACATATGCAGTAAATGAACATACTTTCCAGAAGGCCAACAATTCACTAAAAATGTTTTTTTTTTTTTTTATTGGTCTTATGAAGTATTCTAATTTGTTGAGAGTGAATTGGTGGGTTTTTGTTAAATGTGAGCCTAAATCATCACAATTAAAAGAACCAAAGACTTAAACTACTTCAGTCTGTGTGCATTGAATTTATTTAATACACGAGTTTCACAATTTGAGTTGAATTACTGAAATAAATGAACTTTTCCACGACATTCTAATTAATTGAGATGCACCTGTATATAATGATAAGATTAAACACTCAATTTTCAGTAAAAGGCATTGTTCATATATATTCATTTTAAAGAATTTGGTAATTTTATAATTAAAGTCTTTTTACTGCTTTTAAATGGTTGTATTTGTGTTTCACTGCTGAATTACATTTAGCAGTTTCTGGGCCACATTTGGCCCGGGGACCAAGCCAAGTCTCAGCCAGATCTGGTTTAAAGTGTCTGGGCCAGGTCTGGGCCACGTCAATAAATAAGAGTCATTTTACAGGGCGTGGGCCGCATCTGGGCCAGAGGAAATTGTTTGAGTCGGCTTTCAGTGTGTGGGCCAGTTTTGGGCCGGGGGCCCAGCCAGAACTGGGCCAGAAATTAAGCAAGGTTGTGGCTCAGATGAATTTTGTTATCTGGGATGGCACAGTTGCATCAACTAATACGTTTTTATATCAGGTTTGCATTAACCTTTAGCAACAGTCCCCGGATATTTGAATTCTGAACCGCCGCAATACTTACCTGAAGCAACGTAATAAAAAAACAGCAATACGTACCAATGCACAACCTGATATTGCCGAGTGCGACATGTTCCTGGGTCAACATCTTTGTTGACCCTGGAACAACATTGTGATTAACTAATCAGATTTCAAGAACCAGTTTATAATTTTTGTGAAGTTTAGGATTACATTCAGAGTTTGGTGCCTGTACATCAGTGTAATTCATCTATCAGTTCCTCAGATTTTAGGGATTACTCATGGGTAAGGTTAGGTTTAGGTGTAGGAATATGGTTAAGATTATATTTTTGGATTAAAATGTTGTTCCAGGGTCAACAAAATATGTTGACCCAGGAACACGTCTGACTCGGCAATATCAGGACGTGCTACCAATATCTACGTAATAAAAATGTGCCAGGGTTCACGAATTGAACCTATGTTTTACCGCCACTCAGTGGACATTTCTATTTGAAACTGTGGCGAAACGTGCAGCAAGGTACGTAAAAACGATGTCGCACAAAAAGTGCACAGAGGTACGTATTTTTATTAGGCCAGGTTGACAAAATGTCTTCAATTTCTCAAATTATCTTCTTTTTTAATGTTCCACAGTGGAAAGAAATTCATACATGTTTGGAATGACATGATGTTGAGTAAAGGATCATTTTTATTTTTGGGTGAACTATCCCTTTAAGGACTTTAATATTTGTAAATAATACACACCTAATTTATATAAAACACTGATATTTATATTTAATCGTGCTCTTACTGAATGAACATTTTATTTCTATTAAAATTAATTAGAACTAAACATCTAAAGAGAGATGTTCTTGCTTATAATTAGTATTAGTAAGATGGTGGTCACAATAAGTAAAATCATGGTAAATTACTAGGATGCTGAATTGACAAGCCTATGTATTGGTGTTTTCCAGTTTACCTCTTCATGCAGTTTACATTGTCATGGCTGTTTTCAGCCAGCATCACTACAGAACCTTTAATGTTCTCATATCCTGGTGCTCCCGATGGACAGTAGGCTCTCTGCTCGTAGGTGAAAAACAAATTACAACAAAGAATCACGAGTTTCACACAACTGTATGGGACACCATTATATGGGAAGCTACAGTAGATTACGAACTTGCGAAGCAACAAAACAAGTGGGTATACGCAAATATTGATCCTTAGAAGTCGTAATACGCAAACAGCTCGAGGAAAAAAGTAAGCATACAGCATATACTTGCGAATGGCCCCGACACCACTGGTTCAGCTGGACCCCAAGGGCTGATAAATGTTACACAGGACGATCACATCCTTGTTTAATAGGCTATTGACCAAACATATCATTCAAACATCCACTTAATCTTTTATTTTTGGCCACCTTTTGCTATAGATGACACAGCCTCTATAATTTCTTCAACACAAACATGTGGACCTCACAGCCCTTACAAAAATGAACCATGGTTTTATCGTGGTAAAACTGATTAATTTTCTTTTGCATGATTTCTGAATGCTTGAGACTATAAAATAAATCAGACAATTGTATTTATAAAATAATAGTCATAACTGTCTAGAGCTACAATTGCAATTTGTAAATAATGCAATTTAATTACAATATAATTATTTATTTAAGTTCTGTTTTGACCCCTATAGTATTTTATTTTTTTACTTCCATAATATTTGAGGGAGGGGGCACAACAGTACAATCCTGCTTAGGACACCCATTTGGCCATCAGCAGCCCTGACTTGTACAGTACAGTTCTGTAAATTGTGTTTTACTTACACAGCTATAATGAATACTCAAAACTCAAAACATAGATTTGAATATAGTTTATAATCTTGACTAAGTCCAACTAAAAATTGGTATAAAATTAAGATAAATTAATTTGAGAGACCACTTAAAATCATGTTTATGTTTACACTCATGCAACTTTCACAATTTAAATCAAATAGAAAGTCATGATCAGTGGTCAGATAAAGGTATATTACATTTACATGTACATTTAGGCATTTAGCAGCTGCTTGTATCCAAAGTGACTTACAAATGAGGACAACAAAACCAACAAAACAGCAGTATGCAAGTGCTGTAACAAGTCTCGGTTAAACTAGCGCAGTACACCTAGAAAGGTTTTTTCACAAAGTTCACCAACAATACAACAAAAGCACAGATTATATATAGTGAATTTAGAAAAGTAGAGTGAATCTAATTTTAAGCTATTCAACATCAACTTCACTCAAATTATTGAGTGTGAGTTACCAAATGATTCTTAAGGTCTCCTCTCTTTGTAAACGTCTTTCCACACTAAGAGCAGGTGAAAGGCTTTTTCCGAGTATGAATTAACATGTGCCTCTGAAGGCTAGATTTATGTGTAAAACTCCTTCCACACTGAGAGCAGCTGAAAGACTTCATTCCAGTATGGATTAACATGTGAGTCTTAAGGTATCCTTTAGTTGAGAAACTCTTTCCACACTGAGCGCAGCTGAAAGGCTTTTCTGAAGAGTGAATTACCAAATGAATCTTAAGTTGTTCTTTCACTGTAAAACTTTTTCCACACTGAGAGCAGCTGAAAGACTTTATTCCAGCATGAATTAGCATGTGCTTCTTGAGGCTTCCATTCTGTGTAAAAGTCTTTCCACACTGAGCGCAGCTGAAACGTATTATTCCAGCATGAATTAGCATGTGCTTCTTGAGACTTCCTTTCTGTGTAAAAGTGTTTCCACATTGAGAGCAGCTGAAAGGCTTTTCTGAAGAGTGAGTTGCCAAATGAATCTTAAGTTGTCCTTTCTGTACAAAAGTCTTTCCACACTGAGAGCAGCTGAAAGGCTTTATTCCAGCATGAATTAACATGTGCCTCTTAAGGCTTACTTTATGTCTGAAAGTGTTTCCGCACTGAGAGCAGCTGAAAGGCTTCTTGACTTCTGTTTTTTGAATGCTGCAACTCACTGATTTTTCTCCATTGACATCACGATCTTCCTGACCTTGATGCTTCTCCTCCACCTCATTCAGATCTTGTCTTTCTTCTTTCATTTTCATCAGGCCTAAAATGAAATAATTATAAAGATGAACATTTCTGGTAAAATATTTGTGTACAGACGAACACTACAAACTGTCCCTTTTTAACACAGATCCATGACAATGTCTAAAAACACTGCATTATGCTGCCAGGCCAGTAGATGGCGATTTCATTTTGTAAAGAAACACTACACATTGACAGCTCCAGAAAACAAGGTTTGTTCTTTGATCGCTTTCTGTAATTTAACAATTTAAATAACATTATATGCCTGCTATTAGGAGAAACAATGTTTAGTTTGGTCACCGGCTTGATTTGCACACACACAAACATTGAACACTTGTTGAGACAAATAAAATCTGTCTGAACTTGATTAATTACACATCAGAAATCACTGATTACAGATCAGATATTAGAATAAACAAGTTCACTTCGATGTTGTGACAATGCTGTCAGGTATATATAACCCTGGGGCACAAAACCAGTCATAAGGGTCTTTTTTTTTTTTTAATTGAGATGCATGCATATTCTGAAAGCTGAATAAATAATCTTTCCATTGATGTATGGTTTGATAGGATAGGACAATATTTGGCCGAAATACATCTATTTGGAATGTATCTGGAATCTGAGGGTGCAAAAAAAAATAAATAAATTGAAATATTGAGAAAATCAACTTTAAAGTTGTCCAAAGGAAGTTCTTAGCAATGCATATTACTAATCAAAGGTTTAAAAGTCAACATGCAGTGTGAGTATTTTATGCGAGTAGGAACTGCTAACAGCGTGATCAATAGAAATAAATAAATAAATAGAAATAGGACAGTATCTTCCAGGCCTTGGTGCGTTTGTGCAGCTGAAAAGACTAACAGATCTTACAACAACTCATTTTTAAAATTTGAGTTCCTCCAGGAACCTTCAGAGCACTTTAAGGTCTCAGTGCAATGAAAGGGTGACTCCAGAACCTCAGAACTGGAAACAAAGTGCTTCAAGGATCCCATAAGTTCCTGCAAGAACTGCAAAGACTGAAATGGTTCCTCCAGGAACCCTATTATGAGAAAAAGAGCTTTGAGAAACCTTTAGTTTTTACAATGTACTTTCAGAATTAATCATTCAGTCAATTTTCACCATGTCACGTATCACTGCGATCTCTAGAAGTAATCTATAACAATTTCAACTCAAATCAGTGCTTCATCCTGTTTCACAGCCAACGTTCTTGGTTTTCTTCTTTATTTATTAAATCCAGATAATTGGTTGATGAAACATTGATTAAAATTAAGATACAATTTATACAAAACGGTGCGTTCTGATGGATTTTTTTGCTCATGACAACGGAAACAACTTAAAATAGCCCACTCCGTCATTTGGCGGTGATGCACGGATGTACCTAAAGAAAGAAACATCTCCATTGAATAAGAAATTTGTTGGTGTGTGTTAAGTAACAGGCGATCTATCTCTGGAATGTGTTGTTTTTGAAATCATGGCGAGCGCTTGTTGCCGCTGTTATCAGTTCTCTCTTGGCGCTCGTGCACAATGCGCAATCTTCACAAAGACGATCGAGCGCTTCGTTCTGGTAAAAGCACAAAACCAAAACAAAATGCACACAAACGTGTCCCTGCTCTTGATATACAATCACTGATGAACACTTTTGGTTTTAATGAAAAATAAAATAAAATAAATCTACATGGGGGTGGATTAGAAATCAGAACCTCACATTGTAAAAAGTGATAAGTTGACTTAACTTAAAAAAAATTGAGGAAACCCGATGCCTTAAATTTTTTAAGTAAATGATAATTTTAAAAAAAAATAAGTAAAGTGAATTGTAGTGAAGTAAAAGTGAAACACCTCTGATTGGCCATTGTGTTGTAGAAATCAACAAACAGGTCTGTGATTGGCTACTTTGCTCCCCTCTGTGAAAATGCATTGTAAAATCATGTGACGCTTTCCAAAGCAGAAGATACACTGGATTGTTTGCCAAATCTATTTCGTTATGCTATTATTACGAAGAAAACAGATCCTAGACCAGGAGTCATGGGCAGTTTTTCCATCTAAAAGCAATCAGTTAAGACTATTTTAAACTATGAGTTAGATTATTATACATGCTAAACTAAAGTCTGGCCGTCCCCCTCGGTCTGGAGGGGGGGCACAGGGATGTCCGTGGAGGGGGCAAAGCCCAGTAGTATAAAAATTTATAATTTTGACCCATACAATGTATTTTGGGCTATTGCTACAAATATAACTGTGCTACTTATGACTGGTTTTGTGCTCCAGGGTAACAAATATCTTACAGTAAAAGTCGATTTGCATTTTTGCAAAGCCTTCTGCAAAACTGTTACTGACTTACAGTGAAATGTAATGAACAAACAAACAAATAATGCTCTATTGAGACATTCACATGATTTGAAAATAACCAAAGTCCTATAGCGACTTTACTTAAAATGTGGATTGTACTTATGTAAAAACAAACTCAGTCTCACATGCTCTGAGTTCAACACAGTTTTATGATTCCAAAAAATAAAAATCGAAAAAAGTCTAAATAAAGCAATAATTAAATCTCCTCGGTGTCAGTTCAGTCACATTACCATAAGAACTTTAAAACATGGATTTAAGACATTTTAATGATAGTTAAGGTCTTATTTTTACATAAAGGATCGGCGGATGTACCACAAACAGTCATTAAAGATGAATGAAGAATAATCACCAACCTCCTTGTTCCTCGTGTTTTATTCTCCTGGGTTCTGGTTCCTCGTGTTTTAATTCCCAGGTTTCTGGTTCCTCGTGTTTTATTCTCCAGGTTTCTGGTTCCTCGTGTTTTAATTCCCAGGTTTCTGGTTCCTCGTGTTTTAATTCCCAGGTTTCTGGTTCCTCGTGTTTTATTCTCCTGGTTTCTGGTTCCTCGTGTTTTAATTCCCAGGTTTCTGGTTCATCGTGTTTTATTCTCCTGGTTTCTGGTTCCTCGTGTTTTAATTCCCAGGTTTCTGGTTCATCGTGTTTTATTCTCCTGGTTTCTGGTTCCTCGTGTTTTATTCTCCTGGTTTCTGGTTCCTCGTGTTTTAATTCCCAGGTTTCTGGTTCCTCGTGTTTTATTCTCCAGGGTTCTGGTTTAATCATGTTCTCCTCACTCTCCTCTTTAACAAACACCATCTTCACAGCAGCAGATCTCAGATATTCCTGCTTGCTTCAAAACCTTTTTTGACCTGTATTTACTGACCTGATCCTAACCCTATATTTCTCTGTTTACAGAAACATTTCTAACCGTTTGTATTGAGCCAGCATCACGAACAAAACAACAGAGAGCGCGGTGAAACTGAGCTTCTTCCTCTGAGGTTTAATGGTGTTTGGCAAAAAAAATCCAATGTGTTTTAGCGCCACCCGCTGGACTGGAGTGAAGCGGCGAGAGGAGGGAAATAATACGGCGAAATTACATGCGTCTAAAAGGTGCGCTGATCTGTTTTCCTTTGAAAAAGCCGATCTGCACAAATAAATGATAAATAAATTATAGACTCGCATGGTATTTCATCAACACCTACAGTCTTTCGTGAGAGAGGATTGGGAGAGAAAAATTAGAGAAGTCAAATGTTTCAGTGAAAATATGGTTAAGGGCCATTCCACCGAATAGTTGCTGTTGCTTCCAAAACTCTTCGCTTTTAATCTTTTTTTCTTTTTCTCTTTTTCTTTTTTTAAGGGCACCTAGTATGCAACATCCACTTTTACATGGTGTTTGGACATAAATGTGTGTTGACTGTGTGTGAACAACCACCCTACAATGATAAATGGGTCATTCTACAGAAACGTCCACTTTTGGTATGGCAAGATGTCTTAAAAATGCATTTCTTTTTATAACATTTAAACTTAAAGTCAAAATGTAATCTAATAATGTGGTTTATGAATACAATGACAGCTTCATTTTCTTTTTCTTTTTTAGCTTTTTTGTGCAATTATTTCAAGACCACATGTATCATTTTTTGTCATTGGTGTTACCTTCTTTAACAATATTAAAAGTTTTTTTTTTTTTATGAAATATTTATTTCTCGATTATTTTTCAGCACATGTAGTCGGAGTTACAGAAAAATTATGAAAATTCAAGAAATACGTAGACTGTGTAGACTGCCAAAAACCACCCTGTTTGTCACTTACCTGTTGTCTCTGACCTTGCTTTGCGACATCCACTGAGAAAATATGGTCGGCAACTAATACATTTTTCCTGCCAAATTAGGTAAAGGAAATATATTTTAAGATATTGCATAGGTACTATCCCTGTAACACATTTAGTAACAAGTTTAGGAAAGATGTCTCACCAAAATGTTCATTTTGTAATTCAGAAAAATGAAACACTTATAGACTTATTTTGTAACTGTAAATATTCTGAAGACTTTTGGAAGCAGGTGAGACTTGTTATAGCACTTGCATATCATTGCTCTTTTGTCGCTTTGGATAAAAGCGTCTGCTAAATGACTAAATGTAAATGTAATGAATGCGTAAGAAGTGTAGGCTATTTTAGACTAATGCTGTTACTGGCAAACCATAGAAAAACTTAAAAAGTCATAAAAACATAAAAGTACAAGTGCCGACCATAAAACGGTCTGTATATAACAAATGTTGTTATGTAAAATAGTTTTAAACATATCAACTAAAAGGATATCACTAAAGCATTTCGCTGCTCCTGACATTTGTTATTGCAACATTTTTAACACGTAATCAAATGCAACCATAAAAACAACACTCATTGCAAATAAAATACTAAGATAATCATACTGCAATAATATTAACAGAAGTGAAAAAATATACAAATAGGGTATATGAATCAATTAAAGGATATATGCAATATTTTACAGTCTTTTTGTTTTGCTAATTCTTATCTTAAATAATGAAGGTAGTCATATATTTCCTTTTTTTAAACAGTTCTCTCTATATAATACGTAGGCAGACTACATTTGTAATCATATTAAATTAATATATTATATTTAATTAATATGAATAAATACATTTTAACCACCGTTATCAAAGAGAAATCAACTTTTCCTCCGAGATGCATTTTGTTTGTGTCCTTTTTAACAAAAAAGCCAAATCGCTCTGAAATCATTTGTATAAATATAATAAAATAAATAGTTTATGTGCTTACAAATACACAATCTGTCTTTGTCTGTTTTTCAGGATGAATTCGGTGAGCAATCACAGACTTTCCCTGCGTCCCAATGTGCCTACTTGTACTACATCCTAAAAGTATGTACTTTTTTCGCGAAGAAAAAGTAGATACTTTTGAGCGTGTAGCAGAAAAGTATGGACGTTTTTGGAAAACATTACTACGTCATAAAATTGCGTCTGGTGACATAATTGCGTTCATTTTACATCTGCTGTCAATTATTCAGATAGAAAACATTCTTACATGACATTTTTGCCATTGCATAAAAAATACACATCGAGATTTCTTTTCCATTACTCGCAAGTTTATTTATCCTTACCGTGCCCTACACTGCTCATTATTTGTTCTACAAAAGCTTACCAGTTTATTCGCGAGACAAGAAAGAGCGCGTCGGCGCAGATCTGCGTTCACGAGCATAATGTCCGGAGAGCGGTGCTGATGTTTTCCACAATACTGCATGTATGCAATACATCACAAACAGCTGCATTACGCTTATCCATTTTCATATTAAAATGTTACATTGAACATGCTTAAAATTAATTTATATATTATATTAAATATTTTCTAAATAATTTGTAATAATATTTAAGGAATTATTATTGTTTGCTGTTAATATCCATGAAAGAACTGAAAAAAACAAAAAACAAAAAAACAATATATTGTATTCAACCAAATCGAAGTCATAAAAACATTAATTTGACAAGCCGTTTTTTCAACAGGATCAAAGAAAAGAAGATTTAAATAATATTGAGCTAGACTCCATAATGCCTGCTCACTTTTGCCCAAGCCCGACGAAAAATGAAATTCTGTAGGCCTATATAGGCTATACATTTTTGCCTCGCGCTACTGGCGGGCGCTGCAAGTATAATTCAGGATTCCGTGAACTGCACACGGAAATATTTATTCCGTAAATAAACACAGCTGGCTTGCTCTGAAGGGGCACATTTATTTAACGTAATCGCAATTTGACTCGCATTAAGCAATATCGCAATGTCGATTTTCCACATAATTATTTATTTTAAATAAAATAATGGCTATTTTATTTTATTGACAAAATATTTTAGTTCGTCTTGTATATTTCTTTCATAAAATCAGATTACATTTTAGGGTGTCATATGGTCATGTTACAACGTGCCCCTCAGCTGTTACAATGTACCCCACCTATGGGGCATGTTGTCACATTTCACTTCCAATTTTTGAGGGTAAATAAAGAAAAACGTATGCACTGTATTTATGAAACAAAGTGACATATTTGTACTAGACAAGTGTGAAATTACTGTGGATAAAAAAAAATATACTCTGAACATGAAGTGGATTTACACAATTTGAGAAAGTCAAAAAGTGTTCGGCTTCATTGGCAGCTCGCCAAGTAATTAGCTTTTCAGTGTGTTCATCTGAGTCTGCAAAATAAGAATTTTAACTACTAGGTCTACAGTTAATACACAAAAAAGAAAAATTCAAAATAAATGCTTTGCTTTATAATGTATAAACTTTTCACATTTAAATGCTGATGATGACACAGTGATATCAGGGTTGTCCGTCATGTTTGTTTAGCGAATCCACCTTACTGATGTTAACTCCTCCTACCACGTGCAAAGAATTATGTGAAACTCAAGCCATTAGAGTGTGCACGGATCCACACTTCAAAAATCGACCTGAAATAGTAGACCATTCGGGGACTTTTGGCATACTCTTTTCAACATACTATGCTTTGGGACACACTTATTTTAATCTCACATACTTAGGATGGAAAGTATGAACATTGGGACGCACTGATTCAAAAATCGATGAGAAATAGTAGACCATCCGGGGACTTTTGGCATACTCTTTTCAGCATACTATGCTTTGGGACACACTTATTTTAATCTCACATACTTAGGATGGAAAGTATGAACATTGGGACGCACTGATTCAAAAATCGATGAGAAATAGTAGACCATCCGGGGACTTTTGGCATACTCTTTTCAGCATACTATGCTTTGGGACACACTTATTCTATTCTCACATACGATTTAGGATGGATAGTATGAACATTGGGACGCAGGCTTTGTCTGTTTTTTTGCAGACGCGAACTACGTCCGGCGTTGTGGGCTTTTTGTCCCTTCAGGCGACTCGTCTAAATCTTGACTTGGCATCATCAGTAGCGAAGCTAGAGTTTAACAGTCTCCGCCTTTATCGGTCAAGTGCGGCGTAAAGTCTCTTTTAAGGGTTTTGTCCTCCATTAATACAGCGCACCAAACATGTTTAGGTTCTCGGAACTCGTCGTGCTCCTCGGCGCGCTGTCTTACACGGCGAGCGGCTATTTTGTGAGCATCGACGCTCAAGCGGAGGAGTGTTTCTATGAGCGCGTGAAGTCGGGCACCAAAATGGGCCTGATGTTTGAGGTCGCCGAGGGAGGATTTCTGGACATCGACGTGGAGGTGGGCGTCGAAATACACTTATTGTATTAATAAATGTCATTAATAATAAACAATAACCCATAAACGGGTGTATTCCAGAAAGCACGGTTAACTTACCGTCAGATAAACCCTGAACTTTCGTTTGATTAACCCCAAACCTTGCTTACTCGAGGTATGTGGTTCCAGAAACGCGTCCGGGAGAAAGTTCATTCAACTCAGAGTATGTTCCTGGTTAAGACTCAAGACATTCTCAACAGAGCGACGAATCGACGAGTCACTATGGAAACAGACGCTAAGAATTCTTTCTTCTTCTGTTCAAAGGCCATGTAGGCCTTATGCTTAGTGCATATCGCCACCTAATTGATGGTTTTGAAATCATTTTTATTTTTTTTCCGTTTAATTTTTAATCCTTGAGAATAAGAATTATATTGTTTGTTTGATGCTAATCATATATTAAGTCATGTGATATGTATTTTTATTATAGAAATGCATTATAGAAAATGCCGATCCATGTGTGAGATGATAATATAAAATGTAATTATATATATATATATATATATATATATGCTATTTTAATCATAAAGCGCTAATATAAGTAATAAATAAGGTTAGCCTATATATTGCTCTAATATGGTTATTATATTTTATTGGCATATATAACAGTTATCTGTATAAATTATAAAACACTTATGTAAATGTAATGTTTAACTATATATATATATATATATATATATATATATATACACACACACACACACACACACACACACACACACACACACACACACACACACACACACACACACAATTATATATTGTGCGCTATCTGTCACGCCCACTGAAGCGCTGAAGTGAACTAACCCTGGAACATAAGCTGCTCCGGAGCAGGTTATCTTCAGAGAGCAAGTTGCTATGGTTACTTACATACCCTGAAAGTAACCTTCGATTTTGGAGCCGAAAGCTGAGGTTATCCTCTCACTTATCCTCAAACATACCCGGGTATGTCACATAACCTGCTTTCTGGAATACACCCCAGGCGTTGTAGGAAGTTTGCAGGTGTCTATGTCTGCTCACACCAGATTGTGGATGAAGCCGGAAGTGAATTGGTGGCTGTTAGTGATTATTAATGCTTACATACTAGATTATGTATAGTCTTAATGTAAGGCATTGTGTGTATTGATAACGTTTAGAAGGGTCAAGGTGGAAGTTAGAGTACTCTGGCTTTGTTTGGTCTCACTTTGCTTCCACCAGATGGTTGTTAAAAACAAGTACTGTGGTATTACCATGATTTATTTTTTATTTTTTTTGGTTCTGGTACCATTTGTAGCCTAAAAGTTTGCTTAGTACTTTAGATATTCTTAAAGTGCCATGTATTCTGTGGTGGTCAAAATGATTAGAACACTAGTATTTTCACCAGCTGTAAATGGTTTAAAGACAGTTATTTCTATCTTTTGCTGTAGTGTTTCAGTAGGAAATATCAGTCTACAATTTCCAAACATTGATTTTGCCATTAATTGTAATAATCCAGTGAGATTTTCGTCTAACAGCCAGTGCTCCACAGAGATCTGATCATCATCAGTCTGTCTGGAATGACATGAAGAAACAGAACAAACTGAGACAGAATAAATCCAGAAGAACTGTGGCAACGTCTCCAAGACGCTTCAAGAAACCTATCTGCAAAGCTACAGTACTGTTAAAAGTTTAGACACTTGTGTAAAAATGCTGTAAAATGAGGATGCAGTCATAAGGAGATTTTCTATATCAATTAATTTCTATTAACTAAATGAAATCAACATTTGGTGTGATCATTCTTTGTGTTTAAAGCAGCCTTTGCCCTCGAAGCACTTGTGCATAATTTTTTTCAGGTTGCTTTGCAGATAGGTTTCTTGAAGCGTCTTGGAGACGTTGCCACAGTTCTTCTGGATTTATTCCATCTCAGTTTGTTCTGTTTCTTCATGTCATTCCAGACAGACTGATGATGATCATATCAGATCTCTGTGGAGCACTGGCTGTTGTCAGACGAAAATTTCACTGGATTATTAAATTAATGGCAAAATCAATGTTTGGAAATGTAACTCGATGTTTCCTACTGACACACTACAGCAAAATATAGAAATAGCTGACTTTAAACCATTTACAGCTGGTGAAAATACTAGTGTTCTAATCATTTTGGCCACCCCTGTATATGCTCAAACACATGGATATTAACTATTAATAGTGTTTATTTGTGAAGTTGTGAGCACCTGTCAATACCTCGTGTATCGTTTGTCCTGAACAGATAACCGGTCCAGACGGGAAGCAGATCTATAAAGGAGACCGCGAGTCCAGTGGCAAGTATTCTGTGGCCGCCCATATTGACGGAACCTACAAGTTCTGCTTCAGCAACAAGATGTCCACCACGACCACAAAGATTGTGAAGTTCACCATCGACATCGGCAAGGCACCCAAAGGACAGGATATGGAGACGGAGGTTGAGCGCATGAACTGATGCAGGGGTTTCTGGGAAGGTTGTCTCTCGTAGTGTCCTCTCTTTTGCTCCACATGGCAGAGTTCTCACGGTCGTGAAAAACCTGAGAGCTTTCAGGCAACTGGAAAAGTCATGGAAAATAAAATATTTGTGGAAATTTCTATAATGAATATCAGGATTTCTGCCCAGTTCTATAATATCCCTCCAGAGGATCAACAAGATCAGGCTGTTGACGTCTATCTAGCACAGCATTCACGATTTAACACACTTTAACAACACATTAGTGTGATACCCAGACTGAAAGATTGTTAAATGTTTTTAAATGGGTCAGATGATATATTTTTCTTTCGATAGAATATGTTTTGTGCATCTATATATATGTATGTTTATGTGTAAGGGGTAATCAATGTCTAGCTGTGCATTAAACGATTTGAATGCAGGACGTGGAGGCGAAGAACCACCCGACGCGTAGCGGAGTTTAATGCACAGCTAGTTGTTGATTATCCCGTTTATGCCATGGTCATTTGCCAGCATTCACATATTAAAGATGTTAACAATATTTGCGCTGCAATATTTGACCGGAACGATAAAAATGACGGTTATTTTTGTCTGTATTACTATTCAACTGTAACTGTATGTTACTATGGTTACCAATGTTTACAGGAAGTGCATTAATATAGAACGTGATTAAACTGACCTGGAACTACCTGCAGTTCAACGAATTTAATCAACACCTGCCAGCCAATCAGAATCCAGTATTCATATATATGTTAATTAACAGCTGCAATGTTGTGTTTGAGTTGGGTATTAACAGTGCTATGAAATAACATTTGTTATGATTTAGTGCTGTATAAATAAAACTAAATTGTATTATCCATAAATGCAGATCTGCTTGATGTATATCTAATGTAAACTTCATAAACAAGTTTTTATACAGTAAGACAATTTGTGATTGTGATTATTTTTTATTGATGGTCAACAAATTGGGGCCATTCAAAACCTTTATAAAGTCCTCCTTCCTCTGTAAACTGTCTTCTAGTGTCTGACTCAACACATGCTAGTAAGGGCTGCTCAGGACACCTCAGGCACAGCGGACAACTCGTCTGTATGCTGTCAATATTGAGTGTCTTATACCAATGGCATCAAAAACTGACTTACCTATACTGTATATAGGCAACTTGTAATTGAAGAAAATTTAGATAGTTTTCAAATCTTTAATATACTGTGTATTTATACATACAAGTATTTAGCTCAGAGTAATAAATTATCTCTGCCCTGAACACACTCATGTCTGCTGGCCTGGAGAAGTCTATACACTTGTCTGAAGTGTATCTGTAGCACATGGATTCAGACCTGAATACACACAGACTCATGGGGACTCGTGTCATGGTGGGGACCTAAACTGAGGTCAGAAAGTTTCCTGTAAGGGGTAGGTTTAGGTGTAGTATGTTCTAAACTGTTCCTAATCTTCTGCTACAAACCAAAAATATGTACATTTTCTACACAAAAAGGATACATACTGTTTAGGGCATAGTATAAATAGACGAATTGGGACGCACCATACATATCAACAGCATTTGGTAATTTTAAACAAATCTGAGTTACAGTTGTCAAATAAACCTAAAACAATTCATTTCCCGGAGTATACCTAACGTCCAATACTCCGATTTTAATACGATTAAGACAATACTCTGATTAAGAGTCTATCATGTAAACAGAGATTTATGATGACAATCCGGCTAAAGTCATAATCGAAGTAAACCCAAATCGAATTAAGGCATGTGGAGTATTCCTATTTCAGTCGCATTATTGAAGTGCAGTACAGACATGTAAACACCTTAATCACACTATTATAGTCGTGCAGGACTTTTCGCCGCAGTTTGCGACAGGACACACACACGGCAGCGGACAACCGTTTGACGGCAAATAAAAGAGCTTCAACACCGCTGTCGTCTGTGTGCACGTACAAATAATTAACTGCACTTGAAGCTTTCATAAAATTAAAAATGAAACACCCAAAACTGTATATGGCATCATCACGAAGACGAACTATATGTTTATACGTGAATTTCTGGAGGACGTCAGATAGCTTCGTGTGGTGACATAATTACATAATCGATTCATGTACTATAACATGTAAAACCGGAACATGAAAGGATTATTCTAAAAGCAACTCATGTAAACACCTTAATCATAATACCGTCTTATTCAGAATAAGGTAAATAATTAGATTACTGATGTCCATGTAAAAGTAGTCAATGCCTCGCGGAGCAACTGGGCAATCGACCTTCTTTCCGCCATGATGGATCTACAAACTCCCGCCAAACTGTTAGACTGCAAGGACTTTCAGTTTAGCATTTCCTTTAGCATTTTTTTTTTTTATTTCCCCACACATTCGTTTAATTTATTTAATTATTTATTTTCTCGCACATTTAATTATTTATGAATATGTGGATTTATATATTTATTTATTTGCATTTATTTATTTATAAATAAATATATTTTTTTATGTCAATATTCATGCTTTATAGAATAGCCTATGGTACTGTTTTTTTTTTTTTTTTTTTGGTCTGTTATTTTAAAACCATAAGTTTGCTTTTATGAAACAGAAAGTGAAAGTTGAGTAGCTTCTCATCGCAGAATCTCAGCATCTCAGCACTGAAGGAAAATCCCAGCAGATCAGTGTTTAATGTCTTTAAATAGAAACACTTATACAATGTCACTTTTATATCATGTTTTTAGCGAAATCTAATGACAAAAGCTTCAACTCCTCAACAAAAAGATAAACGGAAGAAAGAGCTTTGAAAAATACTGAAGGTGAGTGAAATTAGCTTCAGGCTAAAACCAGTGTTACGCATTTACAGTGTTACCATTGACCAAATATGTGTCAGTTTCTCTCTCTCTCTCTCTAGATAGATATCGATGTAATCTAAAATCATTATCCTTGAACATGAATAAACGGAAAAATAAAAGGACAAACTTTTTTTTTTTTTTTTTTCGGTGCATCTAAGTTGGTGCAAACCAGGAATTTCCTCATTAGGTGTTTAGCCCTCGCCATCTAGTGTTGTGGCTGTGTATTGCAGCATGTTGACAGCAGAAATATAAATACAAACAATCACATACGAGTAGAACAAACAATCTATGTGCATTGCATGCTGCAGTTACAGAATGAATGCAGGCATTAATGAAGCCATATTCACAAGATAAAGACAAAATTAGTGCTTTATTTTAACTTAAAAACACACTTTAGACAAACACCTTTGCAGTCTTCTCATGACAATGTCATGAAATGTTTGATAGCCTCATTAATGCAGGGTAGCAGACACGTCAAATATAAATAAATTATATATAAATGACAGGCCCTAAAAAGGGTCTAGAACTGCCCCGGTACAAACTTATCTTTATTCTTCTTCATTCTCTTTTAATACACTGTGTACGTTCACATTTACTGTAACCTCACTAACCAGTTTTTCTCATCTGATTGTCTTCAGCATGGACTCAGTGGGACTGAATCTGATAAAAACAGCAGCTCTTGGGAGACCCTTCCAGCTCGGCATGCTGTATGACTGCAGAACCGATGAGTTAATAGCAGGTACTAAATACATAAAGAAAATAATAACACTACCATTTATTTAATACAAGTGCATAATCTAATTTAAAAACAAAAAACTAAAAAAACCATAAAAGACACTTTGAAATGGAGAAGGAACATGTCAAAACTGTGTGAGCATGAAAAAGTCAGTGTGAAGAAAAATATCCCCACCTAGCGGTGAACATGTGCAATTGGAATAAAAATTGTATTTATACAGCTGTTGAGGTAAAACACTTTGTCTCCTCACAGGAATCAGACATTGGAATAAAGAACAGCTGGAGCAGAATACTTGCTCTCGTCCCCAAATTAATACAGAGTTTAATGTAACAGCTTCAGACTCCATTAAGGACAAATCTAACTTACTAAATATTGAAGGTGGACTGAACCTGAGTGTCTTGGGTGGACTTGTCCAGGTTAGTGGATCAGCAAAGTATCTCAAAGACACCAAGACGTCTTTCATACAGCAGAGACTGACGCTACATTATCATTCAACCAGCAGGTTTGACGAACTGATCACAAGCCATTTGTCTTCTGGAAGTATTGCTGCTGATGACAATGATATAGGCACACATGTAGTTACAGCTATACTTTATGGAGCAGATGCCTGTTTTGTGTTTGATAGAGAGGTTTCATCAGATGAGGACAAAAAAACTGTAAAAGGAGAAGTAAAAGTGGCTCTTGAGAAACTACAAGGCATTGTTTCATTAGGTGCAAATGCTGAAATTAGTGTGAATGAGAATCAGAAAACTGCAGTCAAAAACTTCACTTGTAGATTTTACGGTGACTTCCAGCTGCCGTCTAATCCGACCACTTTTGAAGATGCAATGAAGGTTTTTGCTGATCTTCCGAAACTGCTGAAAGAAAACCAACAGCTGGCGGTTCCTCTGAGAGTTTGGCTTTATCCTCTGCACAAACTTCACTCAAGAGCTTCAAAACTTCAGAAGGACATCAGCATGGATCTAATCCAAGAAACTGAATCAGTGGTTGAGAGTTTAAATACGGCTGAGATGAAATGCAGTGATCTTCTAGAAGACTCTCCTGCTGTGGCTTTTGCTGCATTTCATGATAAAATTCTGCAAATGAAGCAAAACTGTTACAGCTACAAGTTGAGACTCATGAAGAAGCTCGGCTCTCTGCTGCCAAACATCCGCGGAGACGTGGTGAAGGAAACTGCACTGAACGATCTTCTACAAGAACATGATGCATCTCCATTCAGAAGAAGTGATCTTGCAGAATGGCTGAAAAAGAGAGAAAAAGAGTCTGAGATCATTAAAACACTCCTCAGACGACTAAATGTTTACGGGGCACAGGTGGAAGTCAACGTAGACGTAATCTTGATGGATCTGGAAGATGGAAATCTGGTCAGTTACACATTCACGTCACTGGACTGCTCAGATTTGCTTCTTTTTCAACAAACCACCTATTTGAGTCCTTCAACACAAGGAGAAACTTATAAGAAAAGCCCTGATTTCAAGCAGAAGTCTTGGCTCAGTCCAGAGACCCAAAGGACCATGAGGAGAAACTTGGAGATGCTTAAGAACCTGATGAATTCAAAAGACTGTAAACCAGCAAAGTTTATAGTGTCCTCAAAGGAAATGGTGAATAATCCTGGTTCCTGCATTCTGCTGTATGAACATGGATGTCATGAAGCTGTTTGTTTCACTCCTCCATCCAATCCAGTCTGTCCAGTCACTGAAGAGGTCAAAGGTCAGAGTGTGGTTCTGAAGGTGGTTCCTCCATCATGTCCTGCTACAGTGGAGCTCAGATTACTGTATAAAGTGAAGCAGGACACAGACTGGAGATCTGAAGCTGTGCTGAAGGATCAAGACACGGTTACTCTGACTGACCTGAGATCAGGAGCTGAGTATGAGATCAAATGTGCTGCGGTGGGGAAACTCAACTACACCACAGAGAGTGACGTGATCACAGTCACCACAGAGGTAAGATCATCATTCATCTAATATCGGACTGAAAAGAAGTATATGCAGCTTTTTAAGAGTGAGTTAAGAATACTATATAGATGACTTCTCCCCTTATTGTGGTTTTTACACTTTAATAAGTTGGTAATGATAATCAAATGTGTCTTTCAGTAAAGTACAAGGAACGGAGCAGTTAAGGCTGAGTACTGGAAAGACTGTTTAAAATAAATGTTATTATTTTGTCTGTTAAATAGAGAGAAAACAAGGAGTTTGGAACTGCAGGAATCAGAGCAGATCGACAACGGGAAGAAACTGAAAGAGGAAAAATAGAGCATCTGTTTCACAGACTTCATCTTGATATCAGGCATAATGATAAACTGAGAGCTGCAGATGTTCTTCAGATAAACAACCATTCATTACAGTACCTTGAGTTTTGTGCTGAAGAAGAGCTGATTCAGACTTTTCTACAGAAACTACTGATGATGGACTACAGAGCAAGATACATCAATGTTAGGGAATCAAATTATGAGGATCAAATACAACAAAGAGATGATGACTCATCTGAAGATGAGAGTGATATTTTTGAAAGCATGTTTTGGTCTAATGAAAGAACAAGTCAATCCGAGCGAATCCACCCGATGGATGTCCAGATGGCTGTGTTTCACTGTGCTGATGGTCTCCTGAAGCAGCTGATGGTCACTAAACTGTCCCAGTGTCAGTTCGCTCTGCCTCTGCTTGTTCCTGATCCATTCACACAACAGATTGAGTTTCCTCTCTGGACATTCAGACAAATCACCAAGAGCTGGAAGATCAGATACACCAATAATGAAATAATCAGTCAAATCCAGCCGATCTACAAGACAGAATCTCCAATGGTGTTTTTCTTCAGGTTTGGCTCTGTGTCTTCCTCCAAGTCTCAGCTGATGAACCGTCTGATCAATGAGAAACACAACACGTTCTTCCACAGGAACTGCCCAGGCAGCAGCAGAACCAGAGTCCTGATGGATGGACTGGTGGAGATCGCCTGGTTCTGTCCGTCTGGATCATATGATGATAAATTCACTGACTGTGTTGCTTTCTGTAATCTACACGGCGATGCAGGAGACAATGAGAAACAGCTGCAGATCCTCATGGAAATGAGCTCAGTCAATGTTGTTCTTTTAGAAAAACTTGACAGGAATGACAGAAATGCAGCAAAATTTCAACACCTGTACAAGGACAGAAAGCCACTCATTAGTGTTCTTACTGAGGATGAATCTGTTGTAACTAAAATGAAGAAAAGGAAATACAAGATCGGTCTGAAAGACAGAAATCAGTCAGATGTGTCTGAAGAGCTCAGAAGAGCTATAAATGATTGTCTCTCAGAGTCATCTTCCACTTTCAGACTTGAAGATGTTTCCAGACACTCAGACATCAGAGTAGATGAGGAAGATGATGATGACTGCAGAAGAGGAAGAGCAGCAGCACAGCAGATGATGAGTTCACTGGAGAAGAAAGATCTGACAGAAATCAAAGACTCATTTCTGCCTCATCAGGGGAAACTGTGGCATCAGTGGAGTCAGAAGAACAAAGAACTACATCGACCTCGAGGAGATGAGACAGAAATGGACATCAGTAGAAAACAAACAGAAATGAGGAAAATACGTGAACAGCAGCATGAATCAGACATCAGTGAGTTTATGAAGCTCTTTATTAAAGAAATAAACTCAGATGCTGCAAATAATAAGATGTTTTTCCTCAAATGGCTCACAGTCCTCCTGCATGAATATACATCAGGTGATCTTTCTGCTCTACATCACAAATATGATGAAAAATGGTCAACAGTATTACAACTGAAGGAGAAACATTATAAATCTGAACAACTCAAAGCTGAACAAACTGAACTTGACAGAATATCTGAGGAGCTTAAAGATGCATCCTTTGGTGTGGAGCACATCATGAGGGAGATCGGTCAGATCTATGAATCATGTTCATCTGTGCAGAAGAACAAGAAAGACCTGCAGTTTCACTTCTCTTCTCTCCCGAGTCTCGCAGCAGAGATGATGATCTCTGGATCTCCACTGGAGCTGATGGATGGAGATGCTGCTCATGTTCCTTTGATCTGGATCTCTGCTGTTCTGGATCAACTCCATCAGAAACTGGGAGACCAGCGAGTCTTTGTGCTGTCAGTTTTAGGGCTTCGAGGCTCTGGGAAATCCACCATGCTGAACGCCATGTTTGGACTTGAGTTTGCTGTCAGTGCTGGCAGGTGCACCAGAGGAGCTTTCATGCAGCTGGTCAGAGTCTCAGACGAGATGAAAACACAGATGAACACTGACTATATTCTGGTTGTGGATACTGAGGGTCTTCATGCTCTAGAACTGACTGGAAGATCAACAAGACATCGTGACAAGGAATTGGCAATATTTGTTGTTGGTCTGGGAAATCTGACCTTGATCAACATCTTTGGAGAAAACCCATGTGAGATGCAGGACATTCTTCAGATTGTGGTTCAGGCCTTCATGAGGATGAAGAAGGTCAGACTGAATCCCAGCTGTGTGTTTGTGCATCAGAACGTCTCAGACGTCACAGCTGGAGAGAGAAACATGGAGGGAAGGAGACGACTGCAGGAGACACTGGATGAGATGACTAAACGCGCTGATAAAGAAGAAGACTGTAATGTTGAACGTTTCAGTGATGTCATTAGATTTGATGTTCATAAAGATGTGAAGTATATTCCTCAGCTCTGGGAGGGAAACCCACCGATGGCTCCAACAAACCCAAAATACTGCGAGAACATTCAAGAACTGAAGATGACTATTATGTCTCATGCCTCAAAATCACATGCAATGAGACTGAAAGACTTGACTGAAAGACTGAAAGATCTCTGGGAGGCTTTACTGAATGAACGATTTGTCTTCAGTTTCAGAAATGCTCTGGAGATTTCAGCGTACAGGAGACTGGAGACTAAATACAGCACATGGTCCTGGAGGCTTCGCAGCGCCATGCTGGAAACTGAGAACAAACTACACAACAGAATAGAAAATGAAGCAGTTCATGAGGTTAATGAAACTGATCTTCACAGAGAGCTGAAGAAGACAACTGAAGAAGTGGAAAAATCAATGTCTGAATTCTTTGAGAAAGACAGAGATGCATATATACTGATTCAGTGGAAAACATCATTTGAAATCAAAATCAAAGATCTTCAGGAAAACATCATGAGAGAAACAAAGAGGAAATTAAATGAGATTCTTCAGCAGCAAGACCCAAAGAAAAAGACTGATGATCAAATCATCAGACATCATGAAAATACGCTCTGTGAAAAGAGCAAAGAACTCGCCTTAAAACTCAGAGACAAATCAAATGATGAAGAAACACTGAAGAAAGAGTTTGATTTGTTTTGGGAACAGAGTGTGTTGAAGATCATCAGAGACACTCCTGCAATCAGAGACATTAACATAATGAGAGACGTGAGACAGATCCTCAGTGACGTCTATGGGGGATTTCTGACTGTATATCAGTGGAGGGAGAGCAGCGATATTTTATCTGTGCCGAGTTATTCAGATTATGTACAACTAAAGAAATCCTGTGGAATTACAGGATATTATACAAATGTCTACAGATCAGCTAGAGAGAAGTTGGGTTGTATTCTGTCTCAAGAGGATGAAGCCCAGATAAGATCATTGGTCTCAGATGTTGTTCAGCAGACAGACAGAATGATTCAGTCATTTAACATCTCAAAGATGGGCTACAACATCAGCTACATTCATCAACTCACAGGTTACATCAGATCAAGAGTAACTGAACATGAGGAAGGACGAGTGAGATATGTGTTCAAGAGTGAATTCATCATGGATTTGGTTCTGTCCATCTGTAAGAGAGCAAGCAAGATGATCACTGACCAGCACAGACTGTTCAGAGAAGACAATGATCCTGTTATCCATTTGGAGAAGAAGAGAGAGGAATACTTTAGTATTTTCCAGAAATACTGTCATGGAGCAACACAGTAAGATCACAGATTAATAAAACAAACATAGTGTCACATAACCCTGTGATCAATGTGTCTAACGTTTAATTTAGTATATATATATATATATATATATATATATATATATATATATACATATATATAAACTGTGAATTATGCTGAAAATGAAGCCATCATAAAATAAGCAAAATTACTTCCTTCTTGTTTTATTGAAGTCCTGGACAAATCCTGCATGCAGGTGAACAGCTGAAAAACTAAATGTTGTGATTCTTAAAACTAACTGTCTAACAGATTTATTCAGTGAATGAACAGAATGAACATTAAATAAAAACAGTTCAGGAGATCCAGATTCACTCCAGACTGCATCTGTTTCTCAGCATTTAATAATAAATTAATATTTGTTGATACTGCGTTACATACGAAACCATAAGCTGCACAGAAAAATGAACATATCACTAAAATAAATTTAAATCAACAAATACAATTAATGTTACTAAAAAAAATACAGCCTCATTATCATTGTAAATTATGTCTGTCAAATTATTTCAATAATTACACATTTAAACCAGTAGCTGGAGACAAATGATCATCTTTTGATAAGATCAGCTCAAATCACTGACTGAACGGGTTGATCTCTTAAAAGATTTATCATAGCAAATAGATATAAGCAAATTAGCTTGTTTTTAACTCAGTATTTTTATGGTGATACTATTTTTGTTGCTGAAAGTGTTTATGATCATCTGTTGTTTTCTTTCTCATTTATTTACATTATGCCTCATTCTCAGATAAACTGAACTTTTTCATCCACTTGTTGTCAGATCAGACAGACAGAAACAGTTTTTTTTTACTTTTTTGACTGACTTCAACACACAAACTTGCTTGTCAATACTTTATTTTAGGGTATCTTAACTAGTTGCTTATTAGCATGAATATTACAATAATATTAGCCATTTATTAGTACTAATTAAGCACATATTAATGCCTTATTCTATGAAAAGAGTGAAATTACTTCCTTATGAAATGAATACCTCATGAGGCCAAAACTCAAGAACTCTCACAAGGACAGATGTCATGCAATAAAATCATAAAACTAATCTGGAGAAGAGATCTCCAAAGAGAACAAACAACACCACCCTGACCAAACTCTCACTCTTCTTCCCCAAAAACAAGAATATCCATATGCCACAAGTGTTATATCTTGTGAATGTTGTTTTTTCCCTTTCATGTTTGATATCATTTAAAGGTCTCTGCGGTTGGTAAATTGGTCTCAATTGCATCTTGCATCTCAAATATGCATCTTCCTGAAGTCAGGTAAACATTTTTACTCTTAGATTCATCTTTGAACAACTGATGTTATGTATTTTCTTATTTTTGAATTGGCTTCTTATTGTTTTATGTAATTGGCACGACACGTTTACCTGACCAATAATAAATTGTTATATTTGATTTATTCTGATCTCTTCTGAAATCATTTTTTTCTAGTAGATTAAAGTGTAGTGGTATTTCCGCAAATCTGCGTTCAGGACAGATCACACCAAAGCACTAATGGATGAACCATGGGGAGCACCATGAAGGAGACTCTGGATTTCTGACTGTCGCTGGTTTAACACGGTGTAGCTCTCGTGGTTATAGGAAAAAATACACTTTTTGTTATGAGTAAGCACACGCAGCTCATTTAAAGGTATTATAACCGCTCTGCACCCTCTGAGTAAGTTCAGAACTGACAAGTTTGTGTCGTGGGTTCACTAAAAAAATCAGCAGAAGTGTAATTCCTATGCGATACCTGGTCCCTAATGAACGAATAATTGAAAGTATGGGATTTCCAGAATAATCAAATATCTAAATTAATATACAATCGATATATGTGATCAGTTTTTAATTATAGATATTGTCTAAATTTAATGATCACTTGAAATTGGAGTCAGATCAAGCACGGAGGTAGACTAAAGTAAAAGACCGAACATGCATTAAACCTTCGACCAGGCCGCTGGATTCCTCTGTTTGGGCCGGCGAGTGAATCCTTACAAAGGTCTCCAGCAGCTTCTCCTTTAGGTTGTTCTTCTTTAACACTCTCAAGAAGCAACAAGTGCCTTCTTGATGATTGCTGTGGTGTTGGCTGACCATCTGAGGTCTGCTCGGTTGCTACAAACATGGAGGAAGTAGCCTCTGTCGAGGCTCCTGCAAACAGAGAAAATCTAAAGGTACACAACTAAGACGCATAGAAAATGCATTTGGGGATTTGAGCTTTATGCTCCGTATATCTTCTAAGAAGTACATAATTTATCGCATCTGAACTTCAGCATGAAAAAAGGGAAAAGAAAAGGGGGAAAAAGTCAGTGTGAGGGAAAAATATAGTGTCTTAGATTCTTCTTGAGCCAAAGTCCGAAGACTTTTTCTCTCTCCTCGATTTTTTTCCCCTCGCTTCAAAAACGTTTTTTTTTTGTTTTGTTTTTTTCAAAACTATTTTTCTCCCTTCAATTTTATTCTGTCTCCAAAAGCAACACAATAATAAAAGCAACAGAGAATAAAATGATGGTTAGCTAACATTAGCATGCGGGACCGACTTCAGCCACCAGGAGTCACTCTCAGTTTGCATGAAATCTAAAGCTTAAACTGCATTTACGCGAAGGATTTGCTTCTTGTAATCGAGACAAAAACAGGTTACACATGATTCACATGACACTGACTGACATGTTATGACATGTATAACAGCTGGAGTTGTTTTTAGTTTTTATTCTAAACAGTTTATATTCTATTCTTGCCTGACCATCAGTATTATTAATAAATGGTATTCTGAATTGTGTGTGTACTGAAAAAGTTGGTCATCCAATTTGTTTTCATAAAGACTGGTCAGAACTTCATACAAAAAGATAGATTGGCCCAATTTGAGTCAGAAAAATAAGACTGATACCTCTTTGCTAACTGCTAGTTGGTCAAACTATTTCTTAAGACACAGTCTTAACATAATAAGTATGACTAGACAGATTCTTTTTACTTTTAATATTGAAATCCAAGTACTTTTACTGAAAAGTAATCCTTTGTACTTGAGTAATAGTTTATTGCAGTATAAGTGCTTGATTTGTGAAGCGCTGCTGAAGTGAGTCCAGCATATAAAACAGTTTCAGTCTGAGCTGGACCGAGTCTGAACGGCTTTCACTGAGCTGTGACACTTAAACATGGTCACATTTATTTTTTTATAGTGATTGGTAACATCCATTACTTATGTTTATGTAAATGTTTTCTTGGGTCATGTACTTAATCATCCACAAGGGGGCGCAGGAGTGTAAAACTCCTCTCCTTTTTATTAAACTTCATAAATACTTTCAAAATTCACTCACTGTCATCTAAGAACATGTTAATCTTCATTTTGTGTGGGTTTTATGTTCATTAAATTAACCATGTTTTTATTAGCCTGTAGTAAAAGTGAAGTAACCATGGTATTTTGGGGTATTGATTAGGCTATAACCACAGTTTCTCTACAAATACGGCGGTTAAACTACGGTTAGTGTAGCAACTCCATGGTTGATTTGTGGTTATCATGGTTTAACTATGCTAACCATGTTTTTTGGTTTTATTTGTAGTAAAACCACGGTTAATTGTTGTAATGAAACCTCAGTTTTCATAAGTTTATCAAGACTGCTAACCTCTGTCTGTCTCCATTTCTCCTGTTTATTCTGGACTCTCAGCGTCACGTCACATGGCTGTTGTATTTATCTGTGTGTGCATGTGACTGTTATTGCATATCACATCATGTGTATTTGAGAGATTATTACTGACAGAAAGAATAAAGATTATTCAACAAACAGTTGTGATGTAGGGTCAGTCTGGTGTTTAGTATTTTCAGCTCAAAGCACTTCGTGATGATTCATGTGAAAGAGAGGAGCGGTTTAAGTAGGAGAAAAACCAACAAAGTTGAGCTTGATGATAGCTGTGTCATAGAACAGGATGAGGTTTACATGCTTTAACTGCTGTTGTGTTGTCTTCTCCCTTCCCCTGGTGTGACTCTCAAATTCCCCATCTAGGAAATATTTCTCTGGGCAACACTTGTTGATATTTTTCTTCTACTTAAAATGCTCCTCCGATTCATGTGAAAGGGAGGAGCATTTTAAGTAGAAGAAAATCTCAACAAACATGAGCTGCAGCTCGACTCCTGGTGAGTTTATCATTCCAGAAACAGTGTGTTTCATGCAAACGTGTTAAGATATTATAAATCAGGAAAGGCATTCATTGAGATTGTGTTTATGTTGTGAATTGTATTTGTTTTCTCAGAAGCATGTTCGTGTGTGTGTGTGTGACCTCAGTGACCTCAACAGAACCTAAAACACTTCCTGTGAGAGCGTCTGTTCACTCCGAAACTTTTGAGTTTGATTGTTTCAGTGTCAGTATATAGCTCAGTTTGAGTTTCTGAATGTCTTTAGAAATGACTCAGAAACATGCAGATCAGCTCCACACTGAGCTGACAGATATATATATATACTGTATATTTTTTTGAATCTCAGCTATAAGTTTTGTTTTTGTGAATCACTTCAAAAATAAAAAGGGTGTTTGTTGAGAGTGTTGTGATTTAATTAAGCAGCACATTGATGTGATCTGATCTTTCTGTTGTAGTTTGAGGACAGAGTTTACCAGGATATCAGTCTCCAGATGAGACTGATGTGATTCCTGAGAGGAAAGACCAGATCAGGCTGGTTCTGCTGGGAGAAACTGGATCTGGGAAAAGCGTGACCGGAAACACCAGCATCGGTCTCAGAGTCTCAGTCAGAAACTACAACGAGAATCAGTATCAAGATTTGATCGCAGTGATGAGAGTGATTCAGTCAGAAACTTCAGAATAGAATAGAAAGTTCTGTTTCCGCTTCCTGTCTGTGCAGCGGGGTCTTACTTTGGTATCAGTTCTGACTGTCTCTATATTCACTGAGTCTGTATCAGATACTGTATGTGACCCTGGAGCACAAAAGCAGTCTTAAGTCGCTGGGGTATATTTGTAGCAATAGCCAACAATACACTGTATGGGTCAAAATTATCCATTTTTTTCTTTTTTTACCAAAAATCATTAGGATATTAAGTAAAGATCATGGTCCATGAAGATACTTAGTAAATTTCCTTCTGTAAATATATCAAAATGTAATTTTTGATTAGTAATATGCATTGCTAAGAACTTCATTTGGACAACTTTAAAGGCGATTTTCTCAATATTTAGATTTTTTTGCACCCTCAGATTCCAGATTTTCAAATAGTTGTATCTCAGCCAAACATTGTCCTATCCTAACAAACATATACATCAATGGAAAGCTTATTCATTCATTTATTAATCTCAGTTTCAAAAAGTTGACCCTTATGACAGGTTTTGTGGTCCAGGGTCACTTATACAGTGCAATCATGGCTGCCCCCCCCCCCCCCCCCTAAAAAAATAAAATAAAAAAATAAAATAAAAGTAAATGAGTAATTTTTGACAAGAAAATGTCAAATAAATGAAACATTAATTTGAGTTGTTATAGATTACGTCTAGAGATTGCAGTGATACATGACATTATGAAAAAAGACTGAATGATTAATACTGAAAGTTGAGATGAATTTTAAAAGTGTGCCCCATAAAACCACAAGTGAACACCCGCCCACACACACACACACACACACACACGAAAGCGTGGGTGTTTTCTTCTGTAAATCAAGAACAGTCAGGTGCGTGACGCTTGGAGCACAGAGGGACAGAGAGGTGTGAAGAGCTTTGAAGAGCCTCTGGTGTGCTGATCTAATATTCGAGATCTCTTGAGTGCAAATATCAATGTTAGATTTATTCACTACATGCATATTAATTTGAGCGGTAGCGCTTTTAAATGGTGTTTTTCTATGTAACATCTGCTGTATGCAGAGTGGCAAGGAGAGTGTGCCTCGCTCACACACTCTTTCTGAGAAATTCTGTGTAGTTTTCTGAACACAAACCCATCGAATATAAAGCTGATTATTACAGTATGGAAGAGTATATGCTGTAACCACCATCTGTCACACTTCACGGGAGCGAGGGAACGAGGAATTTGCACAAACTAGAGTCTTTAAGGATCCGGGGGGGCAAGGTGGAGCCGAGTGCTCTGGTGACCGAGGCGAAGGCGGAGCTCCTGAGCGGCTGAGGGCCAAGGTGGAGCTGGCGGGAGGAAGGAGCCCAACGGAACCAGTGGGACGGAGCCACGGAGCGACGAGGTGCAGCCAGAGGAGCGGAGTCCTGAGGCGATGGCGGGTCGATGCCCGACCATGGCGGAGCCGGAGGGATGAGGGAGCCCGGTGGAGCAGGAGGATCGACGGGTGACGGTGGAGGCGAGGGAGCTAGGAGCCGAGGTGGAGCCGCTGGGTCAACGGGCCAAGGTGGAGTCCGGGCTGAGGAGGCTGGAGGTGGAGGTGAGGGATACTTCAGTCCCGTGGGGCTTGCACCGCATTGATGGTGGGCTGAGGGCGAGTAGAGGGGCTGCCAGACGACAGCGGTGGAGGAGGCAGGAGCGGATGGGAGGGTGGGCATTTTTGAGGAGCGAGCACATGAGGATCTGAAGCCCCCTCAGGGCTGGACGGGACCAGTGGGGACGACGGAGAGAGGAGAGGGGGCAGTTCGAATTCCAGCTCAGTTTCCCAGTCAATTAAATCCTCCATGTCCAGCAGTCCCAGATGGATAATCACCTCACCCTCAGCCACGGTGCAGGGGGCGGAGCTCCGCTCTGCGCTCACACCGTCAACGGCTGGCTCCCTCGTGGTGGGCACTGTCGCCGGCTCTCACACCTGATCTGACGGGTTGGGCTCAACTTCCGGGACGATCTTCCGCTCAGTCGCTCGGCTTCTTGCTGGCTCGCAATTCGCGGCGGGAAATGGCTCTCCGTCACCGGTGGGCTGATGCTCCGCACCGCCTGTCAAATGTTAATTGCATTACTCTATTAAATAATGCAACAGTTTGCATTTGATAACATTTAATTATGTGAAAAGAGCTTTAGACTACGTGGAAAAAGGTGCTGCGCATTGAAATAGACACTGAATGATATTTATTGAATATGTCAAATGTTTGTAAAGTCATGTAGCTTATTAAACCCATGAACCTTTTATGCTTAAAGCGTTACCTGATAGGGTTATCTTTTCATACTTCGTGTTTAGCTGGGTTTTTTCTTTTCTTTTTTCTTCTTTCTTCATAGTCGTGGTGCAAGCGCTAAACTCAAGTCAAGATTGGATTGAACACAGTTCAGCTGCTCTGAAACCCAAAACCCACAGTTTCCCATCTCAGCTTAATTATGAAGTCAACTCAGAGTCGGTTGAACCTTTTGTTTTATACTTTGACTTTGCATTGATTTCTTTTAATGCTGAATTATAAAATATAAGGACAGTTTATTGAACCACAATGCTTTTCTGCAAACTCATGCTGATGAAGTCTGTCTCTGCATAATTGTATAGTTATGATCAATATAGACAGTATATTACATTATATTATTTAATAAAGAATATAAATATATTGCTCTTCCATGAGCTCATGAAGATGGTTGTTGTCCAGTTATATCAGATCAAATGCTCATGATCATATTTTGCTTAATGTTGTGAACAGCAGCTTTTCTGTGACCTCATGATGCCATACATACTGTAAAAAGTGCTATAGAAATACATCTGAATTGAATTGAGCTGAAGTGAATGGCTGCTCAGAATGCTGAGAATACTGTAGTTGAATGTGTTCAAGTAATGCATTCAGGAGTCACTTTATAAATAAAATGTTTGATGAAAGTGAAGCAGTTCAAACAGAAGATCAAAAGGTCACTCAAACAGAACATAAAATAATATACTGGAGTTTAGCAGGAGAGTCACGACATGAAGCATTGCTTTTCATCACTGTGGTCATTTCACTTGAGAGTTTTAGTTGGAATCCTGTTGGCTGTAGTTCTCTGAGAGAGAAACAACATAAAGGAGGCCAAGAGCAGAGAAAGCAGCCACAGGAAGACAGGTGATTTTGCAGAGTCAGAAGCACAGGAAACCACAGCAGAACATGTGAGTTCAGGGAGAGACCCCAGATGAACTGTTACCATGCCTACTGCTCAAAATTATGCTTTTCGATCTTCACCAGACTGAGAAGCCTGTGTCTGTAACTGATCATTCAGAACGGCATGACACTTTGTCTCTGAGTCATGAACCCTTTCCTGTTTACAGAGGACTTGTGTGCAGTTCTGGAGACACTGAGAACGTGAAGAATGACTTTCAGACTCTGTTTTGCAGAATACATCCAGCAAGACTGTTTCTTCTTTATGTGTGAGTGACAGTCAGGAGAATCCCCAGTGGAAAAGCATTCCTCTATGAATCACAAAAGAAGATATTTTGATGAACATCTGAGTGATTTCTTTCTGGACAGTGCCAGACTCTGAGTGAACTAATCTTCTACAGGCTACGACAGTCTTTAGGGTTTACAGTGAGATTATACACATTAAACATGTTAATTTTGTGTAGATCAGTGTTCATCAATGTTTTGGCATTTCTCTGTTTCTTGCTGTAAAAGTATCTTCAGGTGAAACTGATCTCAGTTCAGTCAAGAGCTCATGTCATCAGTCACATTTACCTCATTACAGGATCTCAGGTGTCTGAAACTCATATAATATATAATCAGATGTTTTCAGAGGAAAGCACGGTCCATCTGTCAGTGTGATGATTTAGAAAACAGGTGAGTGATCATATGTTCAGTATTTCCAGCATGCGCAGAACAATCTCTGAAAACTACTGCGTGTGAAACACTTTCAGTCTGACAGATTCGGGGTTTTTTTGTTCATCTGTATCAAACACAGTTTATTTTTAGTTCCTCTTCTGATACATTTGCACATGCGGTAAGAGTTCATTTCTATTCTGGAGGATTTTGCTCAGTGAGCATGAGTTGCTTTAGTAAAAGTAACCTGGATGTGCTTCTGTTACTGTAGTGTTTTCAGAAAGCAGAAATATCGTCTTAAAACTAGTGTATTCTGCGTTTGAAGAAATATTTTGAAATCGATTGACTGACTCTTGACATGACCAATGAAATCTTTAGAATCAGTTGTGGGTGCAGTTAGTGGTTTCCTATCGTCTTTAACTGAGCTGTTTCCAGAAGTAATTTCATTCTGTATCATGCTCGTCTGATCTGCTTCAGGTATGAAACGTTTATTATATACAGTGGTTGTTTTTGTTTGTCAGAAGAACTCCACAGTTTGAATATTTTACTTTGATGCTTGGGCTTTTAATAGATTTTATGGCTTGCAATGACGTTTTGATCAGTCATCTCTGTAGGTCTGTTGATGAGGTTGAATATTGCACTGTTAATTGAATGACTCAATTCATAATTTGTCCGCCTGCAGGCATGTGTTAAATCACTCAAAGTCATGTAATAAAGGCTGGTGTCCCCATCTTATCTGATTTCTGTCAGGATGCATCGCTCCAGCATGTGGAGGCAGGGCAGCTGAAGCTGGACTGAAGATCGCAGAGGACACATCTGGTTCTCCGCTGAGGTTCAGGGCTGTGTTTGTCGTCTCAGGGTGCTGCTCCGGATCAAACTGACCACGGTAACCAGTCATTATGCCATTTATATTCTTCTGAAGTCATGTGATCTATCTTTGAAAAACAGACCCGTTTTCAACTAGGGGTGTATGATATTGAAAAAAAACATCTTGATATTTTCTGGGATTTTATCAATAACTATACTGATATAATACTGATATTTGAAATTGTTTAAAAATGAAAAGATACTTTAAATGTGAAACTAAAACCTCCAGTAGGTGGCAGCAAGTCACTGTTAATAAGTGAGTCATTGCAATTGAACCGAATCATTTAAAAAGTTGATTCATTCAGGAACGAATCACCGTCTTGTTGCTCAGAGACGCAAAATAGTGCTGTGGCTGTGTTTGGAATTATTTTTGTTGGTGAAATAGAGCAAAAACGGACAATACGGTGTCTAAAATGCAAGTCTCTTAATATTAACTTAACAGTTGTATGAAATCAATCACAATTTTAATCATGGTAATTTTTTGTGTGATATATTGAACTTTATGAACTATATGAAATTATATAAATATGCATTTTCTGCCCCCATATCTTGAATTTTATGATCATTCTAAATATATTTTACAACCTGGTCTCATAAAAATATGAAATAGAAATGTCCACTGAGTAGCGCTAAAACACAGGTTCAATACGTGAACCCTGACACGTTTTTATTATGTAGATATTGGTATGTATTACTGTTTTTTTATTACGTTGCTTCAGATACGTATTGTGGAGGATCAGAATTCAAATATCCGGGGACTGTCACTAAAGGTTAATGCTCTATCGTGTTGGAAATATGCCCTACACCAAATCCAACCCTAACTCCGTGAGTACGATGCTAATGTTCAAAAGCATCAGTTTTCAAATCTCCCATTATATTAATATTGTTTTGAAGTCATAGCATGATATTCTTTAAGTAATTGTGCGAAAATTATGTTTTATTAATCGCAACTCTGTAAATTTGTGTGAAAGTGTTCATTTATTTTGGAAACTGCAGTGATATGTACTTATTGGTACGTATTTCATGTCACGCTAAAAAGTGCACCCAGGTACGTAAATGCCATGAGACCAGGTAGATATTTTAATAGACTGAATCATGCAGTGAAAGTGCACTCTAATGTCACGAAATGTATGTGTGCACTCTGTAGGTATGTTTGGCTTGGTTTTTGCGATATAGCCAGTGCGCTTGAGAAGCAGTCTCTTCCGCGGCTCGGTACACTTTCAACTGTTTTTATTTTGTTTTTGTTTTTTGTCTGGAGCAAGAGACATTCACGTTACATGCTTTGACTGATTTTTATGTAGAAAGGGCGACAGCGCACCGCATTAAAATAAATGATCATTCATGTTTTCATAACCACTGGCCAAATTCAAAAATGAAATTAAAATTAAATCATCTTTGAGAGCAAGGGGGGCCCCTGGTGTTTCGGGGGCCCTACGCAGCTTGCGTACTTTGCGTATAGGATAGGATCTGGATATGGATCGATAATGTCAAATCACACCTCATTAAAACCACAATTATGATATTATCACAGATGATTTACTGTATATCACACACCCCTATTTTCAACCTTCTATATTAGTCTTATGCTTTTTTTTCTGTTTTAAAGTTGTTTACTGTGCATTTTCACTCATTCTTAAATGCATATTTTAAGTAAACAGCTGTGCAATTATTTAAAGTTCTTCTCTCTGTCAGTGTTGGATGATGGAGAGCAGTGTGAATGTGACGTGTTCAGAGATTCAGATCACAGACGGGTTTGAGTTCAGAGTTCCTGCTGATAGATTCACTCGCTTCCATCAGTCTGACTGTGAACCGCTCTGGTTCTCACAGGTGAGAGTGTTTCTGTCCTCAAACCACACCATTATACACACACACAGTGTTTCTGTCCTCAAAACACACCATTATACACACACACAGTGTTTCTGTCCTCAAAACACACCATTATACACACACACAGTGTTTCTGTCCTCAAACTATACTGTTATTCACAATTAAACTCTTAATACTGCTTTATTTGTTCAGGATGATCGTCTGATAGCAGACCCATCAGATCCTCAGAAACTGATTGATCCTGTTATTTCTGTCTCGTCTGATCGTCTCGTCACGTCTCACTGTGTGGATGAACTTCGTCATGAGATCCACTGCGATACTTCAGAAGTAAATAATTTCTCCTTCAACATCACGTTTATCTGTTTTTATATTTAATCCTTCATGAGCACTATTAACGCTGCTCTAATGAATCTTTCCTTCATCACAGTTCAGACTGGACACCATCTTCAGAGGTGAGAGAAACGCTTTATTATAAACTCTGTGTTGAACTGAATCTTCTGTGAATCTTCAAGTGAATCATGATGATTGGGAATGTGTTTTTCAGCGAGGAATCAAACTGCAGCGACTCCAAACCCAGGTGAGTTTCAGCTGATAAACGTCTGATTATTCACTAATAAAACACTGCAGATCTGATTCAGTTTGAATCTTTTCTCTCATATTGACTCGTATTTGAGATCTTTGTGATCTGAATGAAGCATCTCTCCAGCTCTCAGGTACAACTTTCAGAGCTTTAAACTCTTGTGGATTTGATTTCCGATATAGATTAATCATGTTTACTGATCAGCTGATTTCATTGATTCATCATTCAGTCGATCAGCTGATTTTCTCTTGCATCTCTTGCATAGATCAGTTGTGGTGGGTTTCTGTCCTGATCGTCATTGTTCTTCTGATTTTGATCTGTTTCTTACTTCGTAAAAAGATCTTCAGGTGAGTGACGACTGTTGAATTATTTGATTTACTTGTTAAATTATGATTGTTAGAATCCAAGACTAACAGTATGTAAATGTTGCATCTGTTTTCAGATGTTTTCAGAAGGCAGCACCGAGAGTCTGTCAGCATAATGATCCAGAAAACAGGAGAGTGAATCAAACAGAAACAAAGTCTTGAAGTGAGTTTGACTGAATCACACGATCAAACAGACGTATCATGTTTGAATCTTCAGCTCAGACTCACTGAATAAATCTGTGTTTCTCTCAGGGATCCTGAATCTGATGATGAGATGCTGGTGAAGATCAGATCTGATGCTCCTCATTGACCGGACACAGAGCTGCTGAACTGCTCAGATTCCTGCAGAGGATGATGAAAACTAATGCAGCCTGTGAATCAATAAAAAAGATTTCAAATGTTTTTGTTTGATTTTTGTCCCCCAGAAATATTCCACAGTTTGAAAATTTCACCTTCATATTTGGACTTTTAATAGATCTTCTTTGTAAGTTCTTTGACTCGTTCCTCTCGTCCACATTAATCTGGATACGTTACTTTCGTTTATCATCCTCACTGAAATGTTGGGAAGTGCTTAAATTGTTATACTGCGCATGTGTAAACGCTCACTGAGATGATACTGCACAGTGCTGCCAACCTGGGGACATTTCAGACCCCGTTTCTTTGGCACTTTGCCCCTAAATACACCTAGAGACTGATCTAGTGACATCCTGAAACCAGTGGCATCAATTCACCAAAAGCCAAGGTATGAGAGCTCTGATAACGTAATCAAATCTTAACAAAACGCTATTTCAGTTCCCGTCACTCCACAAAAAAGCATTTAAATTGAGCAGCAGGCCTATTCAGAACAGAACACCAATGTAAATATAATTAGCTATTAAATCATAGTGTAAAATCATAGCGAAAAAAAGTCTTGAAACAAGCAAAATAATCTGCCAATGGGGTAAGCACAATTAACGTGTTTTCTGTTTGAAATAAGATTATTTTGCTTGTTCAAAGCAAAAAAAAACTCACTTAAATTTGACTAGTTTTTTCTGAAGACAAGACAATAATTTTTACTTGTCTAGAAAATCTTTAGATATTTTGGCTGGAAACAAGACAAAAAATATCTAAGTAAGAAAAGTTTTTTTTATCTTTTTGTATCTTGTGTTAAATTAATAAATGCACGTCGTCTTTTCCAAATACGTCCATTTATAGTACATAATATAGTACAATTAATATGCAACATGTCTAGCCTAGTCAAAGCTTAGATGTAATATTAAATAGTCATCATAATACAATGAACAGAACGGGTTATGTCAGTTTCTTAAATGTAATAAAAAAATTGAATCCAAATAAAAAGACATGTTGCTAGTAACGATCAAATAAAAGCACTATCAACAAAATCAATTTTTAATTTTTTTTTAAAAAGAGTTTAAATTAGTGTCAAACGATTAATCACATCCAAAATACGTTTTTGCTTACATAACATATGTCACGAATCCGGTTTGTGGCCTTCCGTCTGATTGCCACCAGAGGTCACCCTTCCAGCATATTGACTTTCTCACTACACTGTTTCTTGGGAATTATCTTGCACTACAATTCCCATCAGCCATTGCACTAACGACAGTTTATTACACGGGTGTGTGATCAGTGTAATAAACTGTGTGTCGTCAGTGCAATGGCTGATGGGAATTGTAGTGCAAGATAATTCCCAAGAAACAGTGTAGTGAGAGAGTTAATAATATTTGCGCTGCCTTGCCGTGTTGGATACTGTTCGCCGATCGAAGACCCACTAGGACTACTCTTTGTCTTGTCCCTGCCATACCTGTTTGGGGTTGTTTGACCCTGCCTGTGATTTGACTGTGTATATTAATAAAAGCTTGCACTTTGGATACGCTCGCCTCTCATCTCATCGACTCCGTTACAATATATGTGTATGTACTGTGTATATGTATTATGTATATATAAATACACACACATATGTTTAGACACTATTTAGGTGTATTTACTTGTATATATTTATACAATTTAATTTACATGTAAATATATTTAATATATAAAAATAACATATTTTCTTAAATATATACATGCATGTGTGTGTATTTATTAGGGCTGTAATCAACCAAAGAAAATCTTGGTCGACTGAAGTCCTGAAACTTTCGACTAAAAATCGACTAAAAATGACGTTGTGGAGGAAAAAAAAAACGTACGTTACATTAATTAGATGCGCAGTGTGCTCGGCACTTGGTAGCCTTGTTGTCTGCCTAAATTAATTATAAATAAACATAAAAAGCTAATAGGCTATTTGCAGTATATTAAATCGTTTTTGACCTAATTATTTTGCACTGAAATGAGTCTGACACACGAGTCTGTCGTCTCTGACAGCGGTGCATCACGTGCACCTGCGCAATATCATAGCCTGTGATTTCTGAAAACAGTACTATGTTGTCAACTAGTGATATCACAAGAACTTTTGAGGAATGTGCAACATAATTTAGAAAATTATTTTTGTCATATGTTATAAGTATAACTGTCAGACACTATCATTTCAGCCGCTCTGCGCAGCTCGCACAGAGCGAGGCTGAACATAAGAGCTCAGCTTCGTGGCTGAGACACGAATAGACTTAAAGCTTTTACTCTTAATAAACACAAAAGGCGCGTCCACTTTAATAAAAAAATAATATTTATTAAACAAACAAGAGCAGAAACCAAATAAAGTGCATTAAATAAATAATATTCAGCATCAAACCTTAAAGCCTACTTATCTGTCTCTCTTCTCCAGTGGGTTGGGCCGGCTAATCCAAAAAAAGTGAAAACAATGGAGGTGTTCTGAAAACAGACTGTTACCTGTGAAACAGGGGTGCTCTGAAAACAACCCCATTAGCAATTAGTTCTTTCCACCTGATGAAATGAGCTCGGCAAAATATCGACCAATCAGAATTTTGGTCGAACCAGACCGTATCGACCAATTAATCGACTAATCGGCTGGGACGTTACAGCCCTAGTATTTATATACAAGTAATAAATATACACAGTGTACACACATGTATTATGTGAACAAATGCTTTTATTTTGGATGTGATTAATGACGGTTAATCATTTGACAGCACTAGTTTAAATATAACATTTGGTAACACTTTAGAATAGGGAACACTTATTCAATATTATGCCATGGTCTGTCTGAATACTGGATTCTGATTGGCTGGCAGGTGTTGATTAAATTCGTTGAACTGCACAGGTAGTTCCAGGTCAGTTTAATCACGTTCTATATTAATGAGCTTCCTATAAACATTGGTAACCATAGTAACATTCAATTACAGTTGAATAGTAATACAGATGAAAATAACCCTCATTTTTATCGTTCTGGTCAAATATTGCACCGCAAATATTATTAACATCTTTAATATGTGAATGCTGGGAAATGACCATCACATAAACGGCTAGCTGTGCATTAAACTCCGCTGTGCGTCGGGTGGTTCTTCGCCTCCACGTCCTGCATTCAAATCATTTAATGCACAGCCAGCCGTTGATTATCCCTTACTTAACTACAACTTTTCCCTCAATAAACTCCTAATTTGCTGCTTATTAATAGTTAGTAAGGTAGTTGTTAAGTTTAGGTATTGGGTAGGGTAGAATATGATCTTGTAGAATAAGGCATTAATATGTGCTTAATTACTACTAATATATGGGTAATATTCTAGTAATATGCACTTTAATAAGCAACTAGTTAAGAAACCCTAAAATAAAGTGTTACCTAACATTTTAATGTAGAATTATTAAATGATTGAAAAAAATGAAATAAGCTACATTTTTAAATATAAAGCTACAACCGACAGTAGGTGGCAGCAAGTGACTGTCTTCATGAGTGAGATGAAATCAACCGATTCGTTTAAAGTGCTAATTCATTTAGCTTCGCAAAAGACTGTACTTACAGCCTGATTGAATCATTTATGGTCCATGTAACGCTGAGAAACAAAGCATAGCATTGCTCGGAGACTCAGCGGTTCTGCTGTTTGTTCTGTTTTCTTTTTGACAGAGAAAAACTGAATTTTGTGTCTGAAAGTTACTCAGTAACTTGTTGCTCATTGTACATTTGCGATCATGCAGATATTCGGCAAAACAGGACTCTTGTTTATGATAGGCTAACTCCTACATCATAGGTAGGGGTGTGCAGCGGAGCCATTATTTGTATCTGTATCTGTATCTGTATCTATGACCATCTCAAAATTATTTGTATCTGTATCTGTATTCGGATAGATCCGGAAGTGGGCGTGGCTTAAACCGGAAGTTCGTCAAATTACACGAAAATACCATTTTAAATGCAAATCTGTTTGATTCGTAGTTTTCATTTAACAAATATGCCTTGTATAACTAAAGAAAGTATTTTTTTATTAAAATTATAACTGTAAATATCTTCTATTTAAAACTTTATCAAAAAAGAAAAATAACTTTATTCTTCTTATTTTCCAGTGAAACTTTGTATACAAATTTGACAAGAGACAAGCATCCATAATCTTAAATAAGAGCACTAGTAGAAAAAAAAGACAAAAAAATAAATAGAAATGGAAAGAAAGTGTTCAGTACACTGTAAAACTTTTCATTGTAAATTTACAGTAAAATACTGGCAGCTGGGTTGCCAGCCACATTCTGTATTTTTACAGGACTACTACTGTATACATAATTTACAGTTCTGTACTGTATTTACCAAATACAGTATTATTCTGTTATATAACTTATTTTTTACAGTATTAGACTGTTTTTTACAGGGAATACTGTAATTCCTGCTTTTCTTTCAGTACTCTTAGATTTATAAATATTATACCTTTTCATAACAGTCACAACAAAAAAGAGAAAACAAAATTCTCTGAGTTTTAAAACATTTATTTATTTAGAAGAAAAGACTAGAACATTGCCTTATATGAACATATTGGATGAAATTCCAGATTTAGTATATATATATATATATACATACATATAATAAAACATGTAAAATGCAATTAACAATTAGCAAGTAATTCAAAATGCAGTAATCTTATTTACTTTTAAAGAATGGAAAGGTTTTTCAGAAATATATTTTTAAAAGTTTTTCAGAAGAGAGGAAACCTGTGGGTTTACAGTACTGTTCTTTTTGTACACACGTCCAGTCTTCTTTTAAGTCACTTTTCCTTTCTTGGTTCTTGATGCACATTCAGGATTGATGTCGAGAAAGCGTCTAAAAGGCTGAAAAGAAAAAAAGAAACAAGTGAACATTATGTATATATATGTATGTATGTATGTATATATATATATATATATATATATATATATATATATATATATATATATATATATATATATATATATATATATATATATATATTCAAATTCAAATTCAACTTTATTTCTAAAGCACTGAATAAAACAACAACATTGACCATAGTGCTGTACAAACAGTAACACAATGAGCAGGAGACAACATTTAAAAGGGATAATAGCCATCTAAATGAATAGTATAGCAGAGACCTTAGAACAATCATAATACATTTTAAGTAAGATCAGAAAAACCCTATATAACACTAGCAACCTTCGCACTTATCTTAGATCGAACGCTATCATAAAAAGGTATGTTTTTAAATGGCTCTTAAACTGACCAAGTGTCGGTACGTCCCTAATATAAAGCGGCAGGCTGTTCCATAATTTAGGGGCGGCGACCTCAAACGCACGATCCCCTCTAGATTTCAACTTAGACCGAGGAACAACAAGAAGTTTCTGTGATTGGGATCGTAAGGATCTCGTTGTCCTTTGTTCCTTGATTAGATCAGCAATATAAGAAGGAGCAATATATATATATATATATATATATATATATATATATATATATATATAGAGCACAGTAAATTGCAACACTTGTGATGTGATTACATGACTGACTACATGTTAAATAGGTAATATATCATTCAGCTCTATAATCAACTCATAAAATGTTTGTGAAAAAATACTTAAGTATTTTACAAATACCGTCAAGACAAGTTAGTGACAATTCACTATCATATATATCAATGGCAAATATGCTAATGTCTAACCTCAATCGCAGGGGTGCATGCCACCTCTTCCTGATACTGGAGGTTGAAATCATACAATAATACAAACAGCACTGCAAGGCCAGAGACAAAGTTGGGCAGCTCAACATCTACCGCTGGTTGCTTAGAGATGGACCTGAAAAAAAAAAAAAAAAATACTTCAAATAAACTATTGTGGGTTCCATTGTGGTTCTGTTTAGTTGTCTATACATAGTTCAACATAACTATTAAACTAACTCTGAAACTTGTGCAGGGAAATCCCATTTACAGCATTTTCTGGGTAGTGTTCATCTGTAGGGTGCAGTGCTGTTTTCTTGAAATTGATCTTAAATGAATTTGATCATTGATAATATTTTGCAGACTGCATTGAGCTGAGAGACAGAGATGAACATCCTAGGGACAGCTTATCAAAAATGAAAATCACATCATTTACTCACCTGGCGTTGTTCTAATGCAGTATGTCATTCTTTTTCGGACCACAAAAGGAGAATTTTTATTTTTCTTAAATGCATTGACACTTACATATAAAACATTTCAATTGCATTTTCATTAAATACTCCATGATGAATATAGTTTAAGTCAGTGTGGAAAGCATTTGGTTAACGATGAATATTGACCTATTGTGCATCCTGTTGCCGAGGCCCGCCTTGATGTAACCTAAAGATTGACAGGTCGGGGGTGTGTTGCATTTTCAAATCCACATTGACTTTATATTCATCATGGGGTATTAAATGATAATGCAATTGAAACGTCTTATGTGTGTCAATGCATTTAAGAAAAATAAAGGACATTTAAATCACCATTTTGCTAGCCTTTTGCTGCAGCTTTGGCTCAGAATGCATTCTGAAATTCTCACTGCATTTTGCTACAATTATCATGCGGTATTATGATGAAAATGCAATCCCAAGTGTCCTACCCCTAAGTCTAAATGCATTTAGGAAAAACAGCATTTAAATGAAAATTTTGCTACAGTTTTTGCTTGGACATGTTAAACATATCTAATCAATTTGGGTAATACATTTTCATTTTGCAACTTATAAAGCGTTAAAATATGTTTTTAATTTGCATATTAAAACTATTGTAGAAAATGGCAAATGTAAATGATATAATTGAATTTTCATTTTCATTCTGCACTAAATTTTGCACATATGTTTGGGGAAATGTACATTAAATCACAGAAATACATTGGCATTTTACATGCATTGCCAGTTTGCATATCACAAATTGAATTTGAAATTATTTCAAATTGAATTTTGCTACCCATATGCTTCCATAGCGTAAATGATGACTTAATGCTAATTTTAGGGTGTACTAAACCTTTACTGTTTACATACCAAGAATTATAAATTGTGCTTTCTGGCAAATGTAGAGACTGCTGGACATCAGATGGAGTGATGAATACCTGAAACAATTTTTAAAAAGACATACAACCATCACTAACAGAACCAACACATAAAACATGTTGCAAATAAATGTTGAGTAATCTCTACTTACACCTGCTTGAAGGGTAAAACCATCTCATTTCTGCAAGTGTGGGAGCAGCTGTAGGACCACGGAAGACATGGAAGCAATCAGGAATAGGCCTACTACATTTGAAATAAGCATTAGGAACATGACTATGGCTTTTCACGTGCTGGCAAAATTATAACAAATTAAAAAGCACGATCATAGAACTGACATTTTTTTAACATGGACTACAAATGTAATACTTGTGAAGCACTTACATTAGCACCGGATCTTCATCACATTGTTCAGCCTGAAACAAACAAACGAAAAAAAAGTAAAAATAAAATAAAATAAAATCAGTTACAGGTCATGTGAATGCGTTATGTGTGTCTTAACGAGCTAACTTAGATATAATTTAGCGAGCTATATATAACTATGGGCTGTAACAGAATGACATGGTCAATGTTGCCGTATTATATGAAGTATCAAAATTACTTGGTAAAGAGGTGAGAATTGTTTACTCGGGATTTAAATGAGCAAAAGTTTAACGTTCCCAAAATCAAACCATTCGTGGAAACAATGTAGAAATGTGAACGAAAAAATCTTACCGTATCGATACTCAGACGAACAATAATCCATCTTCTCATGCTCCAAAGTCCATTTATCATCGTCTCAGGCACAGATTTGATGATTCAGATGACAGATTATTTTCACGTCTGCTCAGGCAGCGTCGTCCATTGTTTGCTGCGTCACAGGCAGCTAACGCTTGAAATGCGAAACGAAGCTCACAAAGCTTAAAAACTACTCGCAGATTCACAAACCACTGGCTTATCTTAATAACGCGAATAATTATTCTGTTCAATTAAATCCCGCTGACGAACCTAGTTTGCCTGTAGTACACTGTTCACATCACATCACATTTGAATTGAGCGCGCAAAATAAATCTATCCCACAATGCAATGCATTTACAGTATGATACTGTATTACAAATTTAGCGGGCTGAAAACAGAAAGCTGCTGTATATTTACAGACATTCTGTAAAATATACAGCATTTTACTGTTTTATAAAAATACAGTATAATACTGTTAGAAAATGCCTGTAAATTTACAGTAAAGTTTTACAGTGTAGCCTATCATAGCAGAATGACAATAAAGCTGGCTTTAACTTTAAGTAACTTAGATCATGTGTTGCGGGAGTCTGTGATCATTTAGAGTTGTTGTTTTTTTGTTTATCAGAGCGCGACAAATAATTTGGACCCTCCAAAAGCCTTGATCAAACATCTCTTTTCTTCGTCTTGTATAATTAAATGGAATGCCATTCACGAAAAGAGCTAATGTAATGCGTTTTTACACTCATTCACTTTACACATCCAGGCCCATAGCCAGCTATGAGGTCCAGACCTCCGTAAATGTTTCATGTTCAAATATAAAATTTGAAAACCTTATGAAAAATTATTTAAAATCATGTCGCTGAATAAATTCATGTGGCTGACTTGCAGCAGCTGCGAAACGCAGGAGTGAAGGTGCGGCGCAAGTGCAGCCTCCACTCCGCTCTGCCATGTTGCCAGCTCTAGTTATTTTAAGTGTCGCTGGACTTGTTTTAATACATAATGTAACAGCGTTAATAAAGTAATTAGGGCATTAATAAAATGGGAGGATGAAGGTGGAGGTTAGAGATTCTGTTTCCTATTTTCAAAATACAAGATTTAAACTTATTTTGGTGCATTTTTTCAGTGGATTGGTTGTGTGTTTTTTGTAGGAATATCTGGCAACACTGCTTCGCCGGCACTGACAGGCAGCAATCAAAAAGGAGCGCGCGGATAGTTTATTGCTGAGGAGACCACATTTGTCAGACTAACGCAATGATCACCATGATATTATCTGTACGAAACGGTGTCAAACGCTATCAAAGCAATTATCATTGCACAAATCTTAACAACCGCAGACCAATGTAGTGCTGTTCCAACAAACATGTGATTGTTTCTGCCGAATATTTTTTCTGTTATTCGGATAAATCCGTTATTCGTTTTGAAGCCATTATCCGTGCCTTTCCGAATAAGATATTCAGCTTCGGGCACATCCCTAATCATAGGCATATGTTATAAAAACAGAAACTCATTAAATGGCTATTTTTTTTTTTTTTTTAAATCATTTTGATGACATTTCTGCCACACTGTGTGCCATGGCAGTGAGACGAGAGAGATCACATCATTTAATTTAACATTAATATAATACAGAATCATCCTCTGTGAAGAAATTATGCGTGAACATATGAGAATTGATCAGTATCTTTATAAATTTGTGCTCTTTTGGGCTAAAGGCTTATTGGAGCTGTTAAAAGTAGTAGCCATCTTTAAATCATCTTGCCTACAAGCTACAGTTTAATGATACTTTATTGACATCGATTGATGCTTAAAAGTAACTGTCCATATACGAAAAAAAAATAAAAATGCTGAAAGACAAAAACAAAGTTGGGGAGCTTGGACTCAGACTGTTTTGTAAGCAGAGGTCACACATGAACTAATCAGTTGTTCCAGAAGGTGGCAGCACTGTCTCATCAAAACAGCAGCGACTGAAACAACAACAGATGTCTTCAAGTGTTGCCAATTTACCAATTTTGTTGCTAAATTTAGTAAGTTTTCAGTCTACCCTATCCAGGCGCGGATTAACGCACAGGCTTGCCTTGGCTGCAGTCTAGGGGCCCTACGTGTGCAGGGGCCTCGCATTGGCCGGACTATTTTTTATTTTTATTTTAAATTTACTTCAGTGCGAACAAAAAAGACCCTCGTTGGTCCATAAGAAACAAAGGAGGATTCGTTGCAGAGCGTCAGACAAAAGTAATGTCTTGTATTGTTGAATGCGCGCTCCGCACCGCCGAGAGCTCGCGCGATTGTTAAATCGAAACCGAAAGTAAAACTCGCACACGTGCATTCAAAAGAGATGTTAATACCCCGCGTTTTGAGAGCGACTCCCTGATGCGCGCAAATTAGGCTACATAACAGATTAGGCTGTTATTAGTATATAGTCTATAATAGGTTGTTGTGTAGTTGTCTATAGCTCTGTATCAAGCTTGGAAAAAAAAGAAAAGGTCTCTATTTGCACTTTGAATAGTTTTGAGAGATTAGTCTAATATGGCTGCACTTATTGTTTGCACTTCATACGACTAAGAAATAACTGTGTTGTTTATTATTTTGTTATTTATATGTTTTATTTCTGTTCAATTTGTGAAAATTAGTTCAAACGTTCTAGAATCTCAAAATTCATACAGTTCTGAGGTCTGAAGAGACTCATACAGGAGAGAAGCCAGTCAGTTGAGCAAAACCTTTTACAGTATGCTGTTGTCTTTTACTGCATATAATAATTCATACTCAGAAAGTAGAACTGAAATGACATTTATTACCAGATGATTAGGCAAGGCAAGGCAAGTTTATTTATATAGCACATTTCATACACAGTGGTAATCCAAAGTGCTTTACATAAAAGGAAGTGAAAAAGTCATTAAAATAATTAAAAAATAATAATAATCACAACAATAAAAACAAAGTGATTTAAAAATTGATTTAAAAATAATTTAAAACATTTAAGAATAGAAAGTGATTATACATAGTGCAATCAGTTCGGACGTAGCACAGTGCTCATTCAACAAACGCACAGCTAAACAGATGAGTTTTGAGTCTGGATTTAAATGTGGCTAATGTTTTATCACATCTGATCTCTTCTGGAAGCTGGTTCCAACTGCGGGCGGCATAATAGCTAAAAGCAGACTCCCCTTGTTTTGTGTGAACCCTTGGTATTTCTAACTGACTCGATCCTAATGATCTGAGTGGTCTGTTAGGTTTATATTCAGTGAGCATATCTCCAATGTATTTAGGTCCTAGGCCATTTAGAGATTTATAAACGAGTAAAAGTACTTTAAAATCAATCCTAAATGTAACTGGAAGCCAGTGTAAGGACCTGAGGACTGGTGTAATATGCTCAAATTTTCTGGTTCTAGTCAGAATCCTGGCAGCAGCGTTTAGCTAATTAGTTAAATTAGCTTTTCCAGTCATATATTTGGTCATTAGAATTTTTTTTAAATGTGTAAAAATCTCTTGTCTCGTCTCGTGTCTTGAGTTAAGTGTCGGCATTAATGATAACCAAACAACAAAAAGACGAGAAGAAAAGAGAGGGGGGAGAGGGGGGAGGGGGAGGGAGAGGGAGCGAGAGAGTCTTACGAGTAGCGCGTCAATTCTGCATGGTATGTAAACGTTATTCTTTGTTGTATTTTCCTGTCAAAATAACGGAGTTCCTTTGGAATTCGAGCGAACGCAGACAACCTGATTAATATTCATGAATCCAGCAGCTCGTTAATCCTTAGTGCGTTTTATATTGTTCTTAGCAGAATTCATAGTATGATTATTATCTTATCAGTATTATTGATAGTTTTCCCCCATTTTTACAGAAACACTGAATGACCAAAAAAAGCACCACCACCGTTCCTAAATTCAGTTAAAATTACTTGCCAGACTATCTATCTATCTATCTATCTATCTATCTATCTATCTATCTATCTGTCTGTCTGTCTGTCTGTCTGTCTGTCTGTCTGTCTGTCTGTCTGTCTGTCTGTCTGTCTATCTATCTATCTATCTATCTATCTATCTATCTATCTATCTATCTATCTATCTATGGTGAAGCACACCATAAAATAATTGTATCAATTCATAGGGCTAGTAGTACATACAGCTGTATAACCAGATACACACCCAGGTATCGGATCAGTACTCGGTATCGGCCGATACCCTGAGCCTAGGTATCGGAAACGGTATCGGGAAGGGAAAAAGGGTATCGGAACATCTCTAAAAGTAACTAAACATAAGTTATCTATTTTATTTATCCATTAGTAATATTAATAATTTAAGGAACATTTGTGTTGGATAAAAAAGGAGTTACATCCGCAGCTACCATGTGAATGCAGTCTTGATCAGATAAATCACTGAATCTTGTCTGGATCTTACAGGGACAGATGAGACACACATGTGTTTATCCGGTGAAGAGTGACTGATGAAGTTAATAAAAAAATTAATAAAACATCTGATGAAGTTACTGAAATTAATAAAACATCTTTTAAATCTTAAGTTGTAGTTTATTTTAATTATTGTAATTTCAAACACTTTTCTGATTCTTGATTCCTGTGCCTTTGCTGCAGATCTTCTGTGTGGAGCCGGACCTGCAAGGCAAGGTGACAGCGACATTTGTGAAAAAAAGGGAAAACCTCAAACAAAAGGATAAAGTAAGATCATTTTGTTACTTCTAATACAGAGATCAGATGACATTGTGCTGTTAAAATGACTCCTTTTGTATTATGTTTGGGCGTTTTTGTATGATCTGAAATGTCTGCAGGCTGGTGTGAGCGCTGAGGATGGAGAGTCCACAGCAGCATCCTGGAAATGATCCAGAGCCATGAATGAGACGCTCCATCACTCCACCTGACCTCATCTGGACCAGATGCTGCTGTGATCTCTTCATCATCAGTGAGCTCAGAGCCAGCGAGAACATCTAGAGAAAGACCAAAATGCATTGAGATTGTGATTTTGGTCAAGTTTATTCTGCTGGTTTCTGTTCATACAATGAAGGCTGACTTTCAGAAGCTTCAAAAGCATCATCAAAAAATAGTCATGAAACTTTTATCCAAAGTGATTTACAGTGCTCTTACAGGGACCTACAGTCGCCTGGATCAACCTGGAGAAAAGAGCCATGCTGAAGAACACACCGGTGACGAACCAGCAACCTTCTGCTCACCAGTTCAGTGGTTTAGCCCACTACAAAAGTAATAAAGCTACAACTAAAAAAATGCATGTAATTGTAAACATGAAATGATATTTGGCAAGAAATGGAAAGCTGACATCATGAATTGTAAATGTTTAACTCTGTTTAAATGTTTTACAGGTAGTCGTGTTCATGGAGAGCAGGCACATGAATGTTTGGAGCAGACACAGCAGCAGCCAGATTGTCCTGCACATGTTCTCCTGCTCTTGCCTCAAGGTTGTGCGGTTCAGGGGTGTCATCATGGTCTTCCTCCTCATCCTCTGGGTCAACGATGTCCTCATTGAGAAGATTGTGAAGTACAGCGCAGCTGCAGAACTGGCACAGCTGTGTTGAGATGGCAGAAGGACGTGGGGTTCACCATCTGTAAATACATGATTGTTAGAACAATAAGTTTGAATGAAGCTTTGTTTGATCCGTTGTTGACTTGTATGTGTATGTATTTATTGTGATGCTTGCTTTTATTCATTCTTTTACTCATTTATTCATGTTTCTTATTGTTGTCATTAAATAAAATATATTTTATTAATTAATGTATTAATTGTGTGACTGAAAATTGATGTATTCACATCGACTGCATTTGTTCAACTAGTGTATATTCATGTGTAGCCATGTCACGACAAAAATTACATTTTGCTTGTTTTACTAAAATGTCATTTTAAGTAAAAAAAAAAAAAGAAAGTCATATAATTATTGGTTAGCACTTATTATTATTATTGCGTATAAGTGTTGGGGTGGGGTGGGCAAACGATACAATTCATTCTGGGGTAATCTTAATTTTTAAGTTGAAATACTTACATTTTTATATGAATGAATGAATGAATGAATGAAGCATTTATATAGCGCTTTATTGTGTATTGCTATACACCCAAAGCGCTTTACAATCATGTGGGGGGTCTCTCCTCAACCACCACCAGTGTGCAGGATCCACTTGGATTACTTACATTTTTAGAGTATAAAATCAACAGTCTTCTCCAAAGGCGAGATCTTCGAGCAGCTGCCCGACATATCCTTTGTGCTGACATTTCAAACACTGAGGAAAACCGTACTAGATTATTGAGCTAGTGAAGATATGAGGTGTTAGTGCTGTCCCTCTTTTTATTATTATTATTATTGCCAAACTTATTATATAAAAGATCAGGGAAAGATGGTTGTATCTAACAAAGGACAATCTTAATGGCATAAAACAGTAAACAAAAATGTATGAGATTATATACACAGAAAAAAAGCATAGTGACAAGGTTAAATATCTTTGAATAATTCATCATGATGCTTTTTTTTAGAAGCCTGAGGGATGAAAAAAGTTAAATTTAACAAGAAAAAGAAGAAAACAGGAGATTTAAGACACTTTTGCTTGTGGATGAAAAAAAATAAAATAAATATTCAAGAGATAACAATTTTGGGTTTTTGTAATAAAAAAATCAATAAAATGCTTTAAGGATAAAACTGTGGATCACATTAGTGGAGTTACAAATATAAGAACTTAAATCAACACAAAATGTATTACAATCACAAAATAAAAGGGCAGCTGTTTCTTCAACAAAACTACGAAATGAGCAAATTTCATCAGTATCAAGATACTTTATATGATATCCAAATCGCATTCATACTTAACGCATTCAGGCTGTAGAGTATGTACTCTTTTAGCGCTCCTTAAGTTCTTATTGAAGAAAGAATGCGGTTTTGGACACAGCCCGACAACATCTCGTTTTGACATCTCGCGTGGTTCTGTGTGATTTGGAAAACTTCAAGTTACGCCCCCTTCTTCAAGTTACGCCTCCTTCCAGTTACGCCCCTCTCTTGCAGTCTGAGTGCAGACAGACCCTTCTCCAATTCGCGGCTATCACTACCACGCAACCCCATGTAGACGCGCAACGACATTTTCGGCGTAGATGGCGTGACTGCAGTTTGATGCTTGCAGCTACAGGCTCTGCACGCGCCTACATCCGCTCATTATTATGAATCTACATCCCTCCAGAAGTCTGAGATCCGCTAGTGAGCGACGTGTTACCATCACAGAGAGAACATTTATTTCACTTTCCTTAACCCCTCCATAGTTTGTACTATTCTAAACGATGTCTGAAACTTTGTATTATGAATCGTATTTTATGTGATATTTCACTCTTTATGATGAATCGCTCGTTGTATTTCTCATTTGAAAGTCACTTTGGATCAAAGCGTCTGATAAATGAATAAATGTAAATGTAAGGAATGTATTACGTGTATAATCTCACTACAGTGTTTTTAAATCTCTGTTTTATTAACGTTGTTGCGCACGTACTGTAAGAGAGGGGTAAAATCTCGATGTGTTTCCTCCACAGGGTGACGCAGTTTATACGAGCCCAACAAATTTTACTTTCGATTTCAAGGCGTTGGTGAGAAAATGGCGTCAAATTCAGGTAAGATATTGATAAAAACCAGATATTGTTAGGCTATTTAAACTTTATTCTAATATAACCTTAAGCAAATTATATTGTTTGGCATTAAACTATATTTTTGTTGAGTTAAATAGGCCTAAGCCTAGTTTTTTGCTTGTCGATATGTGTTGTTTCATGTCGTGTTTTTTTTTTTTTTTTTTTTGCTTGTCTTTTCCAGACATTACACGAAAGCTATCGACTCAGAGAGCAAAAGAGAAACGTGAGTGCCCTTGCCTCTATATATTTATATGCCCATATTTATATCAAAACGCTTAAAAACAGATCAAATAACGCAAACAGGTCAACAGGAGAATACTGCAAATAGTGTTACATAGTAGGCCTACAGCGTAAATGTATTAATATGGAGACAACAGTGATAAAGTATATATTTATAATATAATTATCTTTCTTATACATAGTTTTAATACAAAGTGTAAGAAATATCTTGTTAAATATGGGATTAGTCAAGACAGGAAGTGTTCCGCGAATCATAGGGTAGACCCCACTTCCCAAAATAACCACTAGATAAAGTGTTGTTTTGTAGAACATCACAATTATATATGATATGAGAACAGTTAGGCCTGACTGTCTGTAGAAAGGGATTATGTGTTCAGAAAAAATAAATATATTTTATAATTGTATCTTATTTTTATTTTCTATTCTATTGTGTTTATATAACACACATGTAGGGTAGAGTGGGGAAAAAGCCCCCCCCCCCCCCCCCCAAAGACTGCAATTTTTTTCTGTGAAACAAAAGTTAAATGTGTTCAGAAAAGATATCGTAGTTTTTGTGACAATGACATAAATTATAAATCAAATATGCTAAATGTCCAGAGTTTACCTGTTATTAGATTTGTAACAAAAATTAAAGGAGCAAAATGCTCCAGTTTTTGCTTAAAATGATAATAATAAGAAAAGAATATAATCAATAATTATAAATTACAAAATTATAATAGCCTATTTGAAACATTTTGTTAGATGACACAAACTGACGTGGCGTAACGTGGTCCAAGATGGCAGCACTGTGTTTGTCCTGTTTGATCTGCTGACTTGCAGTCTTTTTTCTTACCTGCAACCTGCTTTGCGTTGGGTGAAGCGTGCTTACCTGTTGCACTACCCCGGGTCGCCATCCATCACCACGTTTTCACTTTGGAAAGCATTTGCGTTAACAACAGCGATCGGAAAGTCATGGCTGTTCCTTGAAGAAACCCCTGGATATTAAACTAACTGGAGCTCACAGTTCTTTGCGGTGGTGGGGATACTTGCAGTTAAAGGAACACTCCACTTTTTTTGGAAATAGGCTCATTCTCCAACTCCCCCAGAGTTAATAAGTTGAGTTTTACCGTTTTTGAATCCATTCAGCCGATCTCCGGGTCTGGCGAGAGCACTTTTAGCATAGCTTAGCATAGATCATTGAATCCAATTAGACCAGTAGCATCGCGTTCAAAAACGATCAAACAGTTTCGATATTTCTCCTATTTAAAACTTGACTCTTCTGTAGTTATATCGTGTACTAAGACCGGCGGAAAATGAAAAGTTGCGATTTTCTAGGCTGATATGATTAGGAACTATACTCTCATTCCAGCATAATAATCAAGGAACTTTGCTGCCGTAACATGGCCGCAGCAGGCGCAGTGATATTACGCAGCGCCTGAAAGTAGTCCCCAGCTACCGGGATCTATGCTAAGCTATGCTAAATGATCTATGCTAAGCTATGCTAAAAGTGCTCTCGCCAGATCCGGAGATCGGCTGAATGGATTCAAAAACGGTAAAACTCAACTTATTAACTCTGGGGGAGTTGGAGAATGAGCCTATTTCCAAAAAAAGTGGAGTGTTCCTTTAAGGTCGGTGATGTTTTTCTCGCCTTGTCTGATCTCTCCAGCTGTGGCTCGCCCGTAAACGAGGCCAACATCTTCCACACTATCGCTTTGCTGTCTGTTCTCCCGTTGGGGTTGTGGAGCTGTCTGTGCAAGCTTGTCTCGGAGCTTGTCTGTGCGATTTTCGCTTCAACGCTGGTATCATGAAGGTGCTGCTTTTCTGTGCGGTAATCTACTTGCTCGGACTATGGGACATACCAAGGATGATGGAAGACAAAGCGTTTCATTTGTCGCGTCTCCACATGCATCTCCCATCAAAACGTTCGGACACTATCTTCATATTTCGGGTTGCTAGTAACACAAAACAAAAACACAAGCACATGGCCAGCAAAACATAATCACCAGCCATGTGCAAAACAGGACACGAACACGCAGCTAATGAGAATACTCATAAGCCGCGTGTTCACACAAGACATGACAACATAGAAGCACGCAGCTAATGAAAAACACAAGCTGCGTGCCAAACAGAACAAGACAAAAGAGAGAGCACACGGCCGAACCCGAACTGCGTGCCGGACAAAACACAACGCATACAGACAGAGGAGCGCACGTCCCGAGCGAACTCGAGACCGCACTCTCCCACACTAAGACGGACCTGGAACGTGAGTGTTCGAATCCCGACACGAAAACCAGAACAGGACCTGAACAAGCCAGAGTGCCGGGATCCGAACACCACGCTCCAACATGCAACAGAGCACGTATACAAGAGCGCGGAGCTCGAGCCCACTCGAAGCCGCACGCTCACCAGAACACAAGACAAGAAGGGAGTGTCAGAGCTCTGTCACAAAACCATGAATAAACTAGACCGAAGTGACAGAACCCTGACAGCAACAAGCTTTACTTTTTTTTTCCTTTCTGCTGAAAATTACCTTAAAATGACAGGAAATTATATTGTGCCATCTCAGCCTATGTAATTTATTATCTTATGACTATTTTTCTACCTCATGTTTTGGTATTTTTGTCAACCCTGTTACCGACACAAGAGTTATTACATACTATAGTGATAGTTTTCACATATAAGAAGCATTTTAGTCCCTCTTTTCACTGGGATTGTTTTAAACTGTGGCTTCTTTTTTTTAATAGTTTTATATTTGGCATTCAGAATGAATGAAGCATTTATATAGCACTTTATTGTGTATTGCTATACACCCAAAGCGCTTTACAATCATTTCTATTTTAATATATTTCAAAATGTAATTTATTGCTGCAGTCTTCAGTGTCACATGATCTTCAGAAATCATTGTAATATGCTGATTTGCTGCTCAGAAAACATTTATTATTATGTTGAAAACAAACAATAATAAATAATAAACATTTATTATTATGTTTTGTCAACATTATGTTGAAAACAGTTTTTTTAGGTTTCTTTGAATATTTCAGATAAATGCTGTTCTTCTGAACTTTATATCTTTTGTAACATTGTAAATGTCGTTATCATCACTTCTGACCAATTTAAAGCATCCTTACTAAGTAAAAGTATTAATTTCTATAATGCCCCCCCCCCCCACCAAAAAAAAAGAATAAATAAATAAAGGAATGAATGAATAAATAAAAATAAAAAAATAAATAGTAATTATACTGACTCCAAGCTTTTGGTATAGTGTATAATCTTACAAAAGCTTTCTATTGCAGATAAATGCTGATATTTGGATCTTTCTATTTATCTGTGGGGCAAAACAACCCTTTAAATATTTTGGCTTTGCTGGAGCATCGTACAAATTAAATATTTGTTAAAAAAAAAAAAAAAAATCGAATAACATGAAAACTATGTATTTTTTCATTATTGGTTTATAATTTATGTCATTTTCACTAAAACTATGATAATTCTGGACACATTTAACTTTTGTTTCACAGAAAGAAATTGCACAGTCCTTAAAGTGGTGTATCCTCCACTCTACCTTATTTAGGAAAGGAGAAAGAGTAAAGGCCAAAGTATACTTCGGTTTTTACACGTATGTGACGGTCAGTGTACAGTGTGCGTGATACAAATTTTGTGATCAGAACAGTATGCGCGTACTGTACGTACAGGTTGCACATGCCCATTTATTTATTTATTTTTTTGCAATAATCAGTTGTTCCACATGGTGGCAGAACTGTCCTGGTTGTTTCACAGTAGAAAATTCAATTAAAGAGACAGAACAACAACAAAATAACAGAGACTGCAACAACAACAGATGCTTACATTAAAGGGTTAGTTCACCCCAAAATGAAAATTCTGTCATTAATTACTCACCCTCGTGTCGTTCCAAACCCGTAAGACCTTCGTTCATCTTCAGAACACAAATTAAGATGTTTTTGATGAAATCAGAGAGCTATCTGACCCTCCATAGACAGCAACACAACAGAAATGTTCCCAGGTTCAGAAACGTAATAAATACATCAGTAAAACAGTCCATGTGACATCAGTGGCTCAACTTCAGTTTTGCAACACTACGAAAATACTTTTTTTGCGGAAAGAAAACAAAAATAACATATTTACTCAACCATTCTTCTCCCCCGAGTTACGTCTTCCGACATTTTAGAGAGTAAACAACGCATACGCACGCTTTCCCCTAAGCGTAAACAACGCTTAATACACAGATTACATTCATGTGCGCGCTTTCCCCCCGAAGGTAAACAGCGCTGATTACGTCAAATACGTTCTTAGGTACTCTCCGAAATGTCGGAAGACGTAACTCGGGGGAGAAGAATGGTTGAGTAAATTATGTTATTTTTTGTTTTCTTTGCGCAAAAAATAAGTATTCTCGTAGCGTCGCAAAACTGAAGTTGAGCCACTGATGTCACATGGACTGTTTTACTGATGTATTTACTATGTTTCTGGATCTGGGAACATTTCAGTTACATTGCTGTCTATGGAGGGTCAGATAGCTCTCCGATTTCATCAAAAACATCTTAATTTTTGTTCTGAAGATGAGCGAAGGTCTTACGGGTTTGGAACGACATGAGGGTGAGTAATTAATGACAGAATTTCCATTTTGGGGTGAACTAACCCTTTAATAAAAAAAAAGACTAAGTGTATTAGAAATGAGAGAGAGAGATGGGTTCTTGGGCCTTTTGCAACTTAACAACATTTGCAAAATCAAGGCATTATAATATTTAAAGATACATTTAAAGATGTCTAGTTATTTCTTACACTAGGCCTGCTGTTTTTCCATTTTTTTTTAGTCATGTCAGTCACACACATATTATTTTAAAATCAGAGTGCTTATGAGTTACCTTTTAGATTCAAATTGTATTTTATATTCATAATTGATCTCCTCATTCTGAATTATTTCAGTCATGTAGTGCACATAATGTTCACCCGACTCACTAACTATCTGTGTTTGTGTTCTTGTGTTTTACAGTGAGCCTCAGTATTCCAGATTTCTCCAAGAGTAAGTCAGTTAATAAATGCTTTAACAGCAACAGCAAAGTGTGATATTTTGCAGTTTAGTGTTTTTAATTGCTAACTTCTACAGTGATGCTTTTATGTTTTATGTGATTTTCATACTAATTTTCATGAAAAAAAGTAAAAATAAGTGAGGATTATTCCTAAAACAAGAAATAATCTACCAATGGAGTAGGAAAAATAAAGTTATCCATTTGAATTGATTATTTTTAACAATAGTTAATATTTTATATGTCAGAGGTATCTTGATTTGAGACTTTGTACAGATGTTTGTACTGGAAAACAAACAAAAAACAACAAAAAAGAACAACCGCTCTTGCAGTGTAAAGCTATTGCTGGAGAAATAAATGCTAAACAAGACAACTCACAAATTGGCCACTGTTTGATTTGCTTTTCTCTTATGATGGATGTTTGAATGCTGTCACAGAGAATGGGTATGTGTTTGAAATACTGAATGTCTGATTTGACTCTTTGCAGTGAAGATTGTTCTCCTGGGGAAGAGTGTGTCAGAAAACAGTCTGGTGGGGAACTTCATCTTAGGACGAGCAGCGTTTGACACTGAAGCTCCTCCAGATGTTGTAGAGAGAGTCGCAGGAAGACTGAAGGACAGACACGTGATCATCATCAACAGTCCTCAGCTGCTGCAGAGGAACATCTCAGATCATCAGATCACACAGACAGTGAGAGAGTGTGTGAATCTGTCTGATCCAGGACCGCATGTGTTCATACTGGTACTGCAGCACAATGACTTCAATGAGGAGGACCTGAGAAGAGTGAAACACGTGCTGAAAGAGTTCAGTGAAGAAGCCATTAAACACATGATAGTGCTGACAACTGATGAAGAGACACGCAGAGCTAAAGTTAATGAATTCATTCAACAGTTAACTGCAGAATGTGGAGGAGGACATCTTCAGGTTAAGGATAAAAAAAAAAAGAAAAAAAAAATCCGCTCTCAGATTTTCAAAAGAGTAGAGAATACACTGAATATAAAATATTATCATGGGTCAACGAAAGAAACACCAAATATTGGCTTATCAGAGGACACAGAAGACAGAGGATCTGATGATTCTGATCCCTCCGAAGATGCAAATATTGATGAGAGCCATAAAGAGAAAAAGGAAGAAAGAAGCACATACAGTTTATCAAAGACCCCAAACCCTTGTAAGTCTTCACAGTTTTGTTGCCTTAAATACAGTGACTCCAAAAGATATTTGAGCAGTTAAACCACTTGCATGTTTCTTGCATTACAGTTTACATTTATGAATATAATTGCATAAAATCACAAAATGTTTAAAAGCATATACAATATGAAAACATGTCACAGGCATATATAACAGACTGTGCTTTAAATTTTGTTTAAAATATTCTTTTAATATTTGTCACCTTTATTCATTTAGAACTTTACATAATACAGATTGTGTCAAAGCAGCTTTACAGTGTTAAACGGGAAAATAGTGTGTCGATAATGCAAGAGGACAATAGAAAACAGTTTTTCAGTTAAAGTCAGTTCATCATTGATTCTCAGTGACACTGTTGGAAGAGAACTGAACTGAGCTGGACCATGACATCACTGAATCAGCAGTCACATGACTTGACTTGGGAGGTAGACTTGTTATGTAATCATCTGGTTTTAGGCAGGTTTCTGTCAAACAGAGCACATCTAGGTTATGATCAGTTATATCATTTACAAAAAACACTTTTGTAGAAACGGATCTAATATTCAATAAGCCAATTCTATTTTGTGAATCTATTTTCACCGATAACTAGAGCACTTTCATCAGTGGGTGCGTCACAGCGGGGAGAAACTGTTTGATGTGTTGATCAGAACGGAAGAGCGGTGTTTTGACCTGTGACTGTGCTAATATTTTATATATTATAGTTAATGACAGTTAAGGCACATCAAACACATTCATTAATTTGCTCCATTCAGCCATAGTCACTGTAGGAGCCACAGAGTTACAAATACAGAGTATATGTAATGCAAATTAAAGCAGTGTTTATAAACAGGGGTGCACAGCACATAAGTGGTCCGCAGGTCCTCATGTGCGACCAAACTAATTTAAAAAAAAATGGTTGACAGCTGTTAATGCACAATTACCATTTTAGATTGACAAACTGTACTGTATGTAATTTCTATTCAAACTAAAAGCATAAATCTAGGCTATCCGCTGCCCTTTTCAAAGCACAATGCAAAACTGTGACATTTCACTCACTAACGCTCATCAATCAGCAGCGCTAAACCCGGAAGCATGTATACTTACTTGCTGGCAACCAGCCAAAATAAAAGCCTGCTGATTTTAAGTTTGAAAATGATGAAATAAATATTAGCATTTTATTTTTAGGTTTACTATATAATAATTGTATTTGTATTTAATAATCCCTTTTTATTTTTAAATATTTTAAAATTATTCATGATAGTATTATCCCACTTTATTATTTTGTTTATTATTTTATTTAAAAAAAGCTAACTAAATAAAGTGCAATGATATTGTTATCACTATTATTCATTTATGTTTTATAGTTATATTTAATGGGTCACACTATGTGCAGTGTGAGGACCAAACCAAATCTCCAGGTTCTCATATGAGAACCAGGCTGAAAAAGTTATGTGCACCGCTGTTTATAAGCACAGCTGTAACCAAGGAAATGCTGTATTGCTGCTGTTCCATAAGCGCCACCTGCTGGCAGAGAGTGAATCTGCATCTCATTCAGCCTGTCTGCTGTTTCTACTTTGTCCAGGTGTCTTATATAGCATAATTTCATAAAAGTCTGACCATTCGGATTACAATACTACAAACAAAAATCAGTTCAAATCAAAAATAGATAGTAGTTCTACATACATGTAGCATGAGCTGTTGTTCAAAATAAAATTAAAATTAAAACATTTATTGTTGTACTGAACTCGTATCGAACGAACAAAGCCGAGGTGCATACCGATCCCATGACTGTTGTAATACTGTCAAACCAATTATTTCTCTCTGTGTTTTTTATTTTGATTGCAGTTAGCAGGAGAAAGCAAAGTCCAGATATCATTCGTCCTAATAGTAAGTCAAACAGTCTGCAAATTCAAACACACTGTATCCTGCTTTAAATTTTTAAAATGGGTGTTTAATATATATTTTGCTACATTTTTCAGTGTCAACGCTGAATCTGGTTGTGTGTGGGAGTGATGCTATATTAAAATCCTCCGTATCAGATCTGATCTGGCAGCAGACAGACAGAAGACGTCTGATTAATCTGCTGGAGCTTCCAGCTCTGATTGGTCTCTCGGAGGAGGAAGTGATGCGTCAGACTCTCTGCTGTGTGTCTCGCTGTCATCCTGGAGTTCATGCTTTCCTCCTCATTATTCCTGATGCTCCACTTACCAATGAAGACAAAGCAGAAATAGAGAAGATCCAGAATATATTTGACTCCAGAGAGCACTTTGTAGTGCTCTTCACCTCAAATCTCCCTGTTGATGGACCAGTGACAGATCTTGTCAAATCCAGCACAGGATCTCGGGGGCTAATCCGCCATTGTGGAGGTCAGTACAAAGTGATTGGGTTAAAGGAACCTGGAAACTCCAGACAGATCCCAGAACTGCTGGATTATATAAAGAACATGAAGACTAAACCCTATTCACTTCAGATGTATGTGAAAGCTCAAGAGAACAGAGTCAGACATGAACTGGAGGAACAACATAAAGAAGAACTGAAGAGAAAGGAGAATGAGATCAATGAGTTACAGCAGAAGATTCAGTCAGAAGGTGAACTCTAAAATTTACTCTAAACATCTCTCATGGCTGTTGATTAAATATTATTGTGTTTTGGGTACAAGGAACAGATCAGTACTTTGAAAGATTTTTGCATAATTTTGTGTTCACTAGTTTACACTAGAAATTTTTGAATATATTGTAAATGTGGTCAATGGCCTTACGATCATTAGTTACTTAAATGTAATGTGACTTAGATTCAAGCTAAACATTTTATCAATATGTGTTTCTTAGGAATTGAACATGTGACCTCACTTGCTACCATGTTCTACCAGCTACAGGAACCATAAAAATAAATATTTATTACTCTGGACCATTGACCACATTTACAATATATTCAAAAATGCCTAGTGTAAACTAGTGAACACAAAATCAGAGTAATAAATATTTATTTTTATGGTTCCTGTAGCTGGTAGAACATGGTGCTATGAAACACATATTGATAAAATGTTTAACTTGAATCTAAGTCACATTACATTTAAGTAACTAATGATCGTAAGGCCACAAACCAGGCATTAAGCCATATATATATATATATATATATAAACATAGGGTCTCATTGATGAGTTTGTCAAAAAAAATGAGTTTGTTCTAAACCTCGTCTTAATTTGAGTGAATCTGGAGTGTTATAAATGAGCCACTGCGCGCACAAGGTTAGTCAATTTATGTTTTATTGTGTATGAACTGATTTTGAGGACTGAGCTCTTATCATTGCTCAAAGATCCAGCAAGAGCGCATCTGTAGAGGGTGCGCGTCGTGGGGTTGCGTGGAGTAATTTTAACAAAAGGCTGTAAGGAAAGCATGTGTGGAAAACCATTAGATGAAGATGGTCTGGGCATTTTATCCTTTTATACATGTGCTGTTATTCAGAGAAACCTCACAGCTTTTCTTACTCTTTCACTGTATATAATGAAATCATTATCATTTTAAGATGAAATATACATTTGTGACCCTGGAGCACAAAACCAGTCTTAAGTCGCTGGGGTATATTTGTAGCAATAGCCAAAAATACATTGTATGGGTCAAAATTATACATTTTTCTTTTATGCCAAAAATCATTAGGATATTAAGTAAAGATCATGTTCCATGAAGATATTTAGTGAATTTCCGACCGTAAATGCATCAAAACTTATTTTTTGATCAGTAATATGTTGTAACGAGGCAGAAGCAGAGTTAGGATCCAAATGCGGTTGTTTATTAAAATCCACAGCAAACAAATCCAAATCGGTAGGCAGATAGAATAAACGTGAGGCAGGCAAAGTTCAAATAAAAAGAAAGGCAGTCCAATCCAAACGTCAGAGCAAGGGACAATCCGAGACAGTAAACAGAATAATGCAGGCAATGGTCATACACTGGATAAGACAAGACAATGATAGTAGAATGCTCAGTAAGGCAGGTAGACCAGGCCCTGCTAAATATCTACCAAACAGGAAGTAACCTGTGACTCAGAGGGAGCTGAACACAGTCAATACTCGGGAGAGGGCTCCCTCTGCTGGCGTGGCATTACATATGCATAGCTAAGAACTTGATTTAGACAATTTTAAAGGCGATTTTCTCAATATTTAGATTTGTTTGCACCCTCAGATTCCAGATTTTCAAATAGTTGTATCTCAGCCAAATATTGTGCGATCTAACAAACCATACATCAATGGAAAGATTAATTATTCAGCTTTCAGCTGATGTAGAAATCTCAGTTTCGAAAAATTGACACTTATGACTGGTTTTGTGGTCCAGGGTCACATTTTATCGTAATTATATTTATATATAATATATAGCTATTATCCTAAGATGAAAAATGCATTATATATATAGCTTATTGATTATATAGATTAAGACCGGCCAGAGTGTGATTTTTGCATACATGTGCTTTCAGCTGTTCCTATTTTATTTTATTTTTTATAATACATTTTAGTACAAATGTTTTAGTGAATACTGATTTGTTTGTGAAAACATTCATACACAGGTTTCATGCACAAATGTGTGTGTATGCATGCTTAGTGAATGAGACCCAATGAATTTCTTATTATTTGCTTTTATTGTATGTTACTTTGTAGTGATGACTGCCTCATGAAAAAAAAAAAAAAATTATATGCCTTCAATTTTTCTATTCTGTTAATTACCCTTTATCCCTTCCTGTCCTAATGTTTACTGAAACCTTGTATAACGGACACTTATTGTGCTTATTGCCATCTTAGGATGAATCATGTCCTCATTTGTAAGTCACTTTGGGTAAAAGCGTCTGCTAAATGAGTAAATGTAATGTAATGTAATGAATCAACTGTAAATCCCTTTAAATGTAAATTATGGCTTCAGGGGGGGAAAAATGTTATTTTCAGCTGATTTGTGAACAACTTTGCAAATCTATCTGAACTAAACATAAATGGTCTGAACCAGTTGGACTAATTACTCAGTTAATGATTCACTCTGAAATCTATTTAGAAAATCAGCTTATTTCTGTTAATGATTATAACAACATATAAAGGGAATTAAATCCTGCAGTTAAAAATGATTTAAATCTACAGCAGTCTTAAAGATTCATTTTCTTGACATGTTTCTACCGATGTGTTTCAGGTACTAAAGAAGCAATGGATGACCTGAAGTGTTTGAGGATTGTGCTGATCGGGAGGACAGGAAATGGAAAGAGTGCAACAGGAAACACTATTCTGGGAAGAGAGGAGTTTGAGAGTGAATCAAGCACAGATTCAGTGACGACTGTTTGCATGAAGGGAGTCGCTGAAGTCGATGGTCGATCAGTAGCTGTTGTTGATACTCCAGGACTCTTTGACACATCATTGCCAAATGATCAAGCGGTGGAAGAAATAGTGAAATGTATTTCTCTGTCATCACCTGGACCTCATGTGTTTGTCATTGTGTTAAGTGTAGGACGATTCACCAAAGAAGAAGCAGACACTGTAGATCTGATCAAGAAGATCTTTGGTGCAAAAGCTGCTCAGTTCAGCATCGTTCTGTTCACTAGAGGAGACCTGCTGAAAAATAAGTCCATAAACAAATATATCAGTGAAAGTAAAAATGCAGAATTCAAGAAACTGATCAGAGATTGTGGAAACAGATTCCTGGTGTTTAATAACACAGAAAAACAAGACAAAACTCAAGTGATTGATTTGATAAATATGATAGAAGAGGTGAAGAGTCAGCGTCGATACTTCACTAACAGCATGTTTGAGGAGGCAGAGATGTCCATTAAAAAGAGAATGGAGGAAATACTGAAAGAGAAAGAGAGAGAAATTCAGACTCAGAAAGACGAGTTACAAGCCAAATATGAGACGGACATGAAAAACATGAAGAAAAGACTTGAGGAAGAGAAACAAAGAGCAGAGGAGGAGAGAATACAAAGAGAGAATGAGTTCAGACAAAAAAAGGAAAATCTCATAAAAGAGTTTGAAGAAAAAGAGAAAAAACAACAAACGAAACAAGAGACTGAAAACCATACACGATCAGAAGAGGAAAAACAGAAAAAAGCTGAATTTCATCAAAAAATTGAAGAGATGAAGAGAGAAACTGAAAATCAGAGATCACAGTATGAAAAACAAAAAAAGGAAAGAGAAGAAGAAGATAGAAAGAGAGAAGAGAAATACAGACAAGATCAAGAAAAGATGAAAAATGAACAAGAACGTATTATAGCAGAATTACAGATGAAACAAGAAGAAGAAACTAAGAAGAGAGAATCTGAGGAAGGAAAGAGAATTGAACAAGAAGAGAAACAGAGAGAGGAATGGAAGAGAAAAATAAAAGAGGCTGAACATGACAGAAAAGAGACTCAAGAGGATATTAAACGAAAGCAGAGAGAATGGGAGGATGAAAAGAAACGACAGATGAGAGAACGAGAGGAAGAAGAAAGAAAGAAAAAAGAGAAACATAAGGAAGAGCTGAAAGAAAAACAAGAAGAACTGGAGAAAATGAGAAAGAGATTTGAAAGAGAGAAAGAAGAAGAAAGACAGAAGATAGAGGATGAGAGACAGAAACAGAAGAGAGAGAGAGAAGAAAAAGAGAGGGAATATGAGGAAAAGAAACAGAAAATGGAAAGACATTATGAAGAAATGGAACAAAAGAGAAAAGAGGAGTGGGAGAGAAAAAAACGAGAAGATGATGAGAGACGAGAAGAAGAGAGAAAGAGATGGGAGAGAAAGATTGAAGATCTAAAACAAGAGCAAGAAGAAGAGATCAAGAGAAAACAAAAGGAGGAGGAGAAGAGAAAAGAAAGAGAAGAAAAAGAGCGAGATGAAATGAAACAGAAACATGACGAGGAAATTAAAGAGATGAAGAAGAAACATGAAGATGACGCCAGAAAACAAGCAGAAAAAACGGATAAACTCTATCAACACCTGCAGAAGCAGAGAGGAGAAGAAACAAGAGAGCTACAAAAACAAGTTGAAGAGCTGAAGAATAAATCCAGATGTGTCATTCTGTGATATTTCTGAGAATCTAAAGATTAGTTCACTTAGTTCACCCCAAAATGAAAATTACCCCTCATATGATTTTATTCTTTCAGACAAATCCAAGTCGATTTTTTAAATGACTGCCAATTATTTTTTTAATAATTTCTAGTATTTGTGCATGTTTTGCATTTTTAAATTTGTCAACAGTGAGGATATGCAACAAAACCACTCATAAAAGCTCATTGTTCAAATGAATGCACGGCTCAGATAAACTGTACATATGTGACTGTAATGAAATATTAAGAATTATTCCTTCACGAATAAATCTCTCAATGAGTAAAACTGGTCATGTTTATTATTATAGATTTACACAACTATTTTCAAAATCGGTTTGAAATTATAATTAAAAAAAATATATTATTCCTGGTTTCACAAGGTACTCTTGTAAGTAAATAGCAGTGATTGGCTCAGAGTTTCAGTATCTCCTTCACTTAAAACAATACAATCATGTCTTATTTACGTGAAATAAGGTGCTCCCAAACAAGTTGAGCTAACAGACCTATAGCTGACTCCAGGATGAGCTTTGAAGATCCTAGCAATCATGGTTCATGTCAAATCATCAACAATAAAATCCTGCTGACTGAGTAATCCACATATGAAGAACGGGCCTCTGGTTTCTAAGAACAGCATCAGCGTCACGTGGTTCGTGTGGATTCATCGCAGCAGGTAAGTCACCTGCAGGGTGGAGCGTTTCACCTAGAAGTGAAGGTAAATCTTAAAGTTACCTCAGGGTTTCCTGACCAAATATTTGATATGTTTAATTTAAAGAGTGTGATTTTTGTGCTGTATGATCTGCATTGTCTCAGACTGAACATCACTAAAGATGAAGGAGGGACCTTCCTCACCGTCAGGTTAGGCCTGGGACACACTAGACCATTTTCTAATCTGAACCGATTTCAAAACCATGGGAGACCACAGACATGAAGACAGTTCAACCGATTTTTAGCCTTATAATTCCTCTGAACAGACACATTATTCGACCGCAAGACCACACACTTGTTGTAGGAACGATTTCACAGTGACACGAGATCCACGGAGACTCGTGAGATCAAACGTGACTGGAGAAGAAAAACAAATAGGGGACAATAAACGTCAGCTCTCCCGGGGCCTGTACCATGAAGCCGGATTAGCTGGCTAGCCAGGTAAGTTTCAGTTTAGTTTGCCCCAACTCTGGGTTTTAGGTACCATGAAGGTAGCTCGGCTTTAAGCGTTGTTTGTCGCCATGGTATCTTATGCTGCACGGCTAACCTGCTCCGGGGCAGGTTATGTTCTGGATTTGAGATCTCAGACTGAAAATCGACCAATCAGCTGTGATCAAAGAAACCTATAGGTGATGTCACATATCCCAGTGTCGGTTGCAATGGCTTCACCTTTTCTACCAAATCCTGTGGACATCTCCGCACAAATTGTTAGACGAGCACTTCGTAGAGAAAGAGTTTTTAGGGACAGACAAAATCCCCTAGCTTTTCCTGATACTAACTTGTATGAAAGATACAGATTCTCCGCGGAAGGAATCTCTTATATTTGCGAACTTCTTGAGCCGCACATATCAAATGTGAGACGTCGAAGTCATGCTCTTACTGTACCGCAAATGGTATGCATTGCGTTGCGTTTTTTTGCAAGCGGTACGTACTTGTATGCGGTCGGTGATGCAGAGAATCTTGGGAAAAACACGGTTTGTCGAACCATTCGCAAGGTGGTCCTCGCACTGCAGGGGTACATGAATAGCTTCATAGTGTTCCCCGGACATTTATCGACCATGTCCATAAAAGAGGGCTTTTATAAAATTGCCGGTAAGATTAATAGGGTGACACTACATGAACAGATTTACTTTTAGACGTTCACTTTTTTTTCTCCCCAGAAAGCAGATTTCACTTAGAACACTTAAATTATACAATACAGTACATGTTCTTATTCTTAATCTTTTAACAAATATATTAATCTTATGATAGGATTCCCTAGAGTCATAGGAGCAATAGACTGCACACATGTTGCAATCTCCACAGCTCTTGGAGAACATGAGGCAGATTATGTGAATAGAAAGTCCTTTCACAGCCTCAATGTTCAGGTAGGTGTACTATAGATTCAAGATTACTTATTTTCAGTGAGATGAATCATTAACACATGACAATGATCTACTGTACATTTCATCTGCAGATAACTTGTGATCATGAATGCATGATCACAAGCTTGGATGCCAAATGGCCTGGCTCAGTGCATGACTCACGAATTTTCCGTGAGTCTGTGTTGTGTCAGCGCTTTGAGGAAGGCAAGTTACAGTACAAAACACTTTAAAGTGTTCTTTTTAATTGACAAAGCAAAACTTATACAATTTTCCCCTTTTCTGTTCTGTGACAGGGCTTTTTGATGGCCTGTTGGTAGGAGACAGGGGTTATGCATGCCAGAGATTTTTACTAACCCCCTATCCTGACCCTCAGCAGTGTTAATTTTGACAAGAAATTTTAATTTAGTTTTAGTCTTAGTCTTTTGACTATAATTCTTTTTAGTTTTAGTCAAGTTTTAGTCATCTGATTTGTTTTAATTTTAGTCTTATTTTAGTTGACTAAAATTGCTTGGTATTTTAGTCGACTAAAATAAGACTAAAATCAATAACAGATTTACTAGACAATTTTTTACAAAAAAAAAAATGTAACAAGATTTTATAAGGTATTCCTTTGTCTAGCAATATTGTACATGTATGTTTTAAATACCACAATATTGCTAGATTAGTATGTATAATGATATGATGTGAACAGTCACGTTTCACATGACTAATCTATAAATATTTGTGATATTGTCAACAAGTAGCCTAGAACATTATGAAATATACTAAACATTAGTATTAATCAAATGTATGTAGCATAATTTTATGTATTTGTATGTTGCTCTCATCTAACCTGAAGGGTCTATTTTACAGTACTTTTCAGTTCGTAATATTTAATGTTACAACATCTACGCACTGCAGTCTTCCAATTTTGTTTAGCTCAAAAGAAATCGCTGTGAATTTACCTTTGAGAAAATGTCCGGGTGGCTCGTCTGTAAATGTCTTTTCAAATTGGTTGTGTTCTTGCCACTAATGACCGTTCCGCATGCTTTACACTTTGTTTTGTTTTGTTTTGTTCGTCGTCAAACGTGAAGTATGCCCACAAGTCTCCCCTTCTTTTTCTCCCGGCTGTGGACATGTTGTCGCTTTTTTAGACATCGTCTCTTCGAATGCCGTCTTCCCGGGAGCTCGGTCAAAGATTGGCTCTGATTGGTTCTCTTCTCATGCAGTCTCGCCTGTTCCGTTTTGCCGATTGGTTCTTTTGTTCATTCCTCACATCTCTCCCGTCAGCTGATTGTATTTTCGTCACCGTCTATTTTCGTCTCGTCCTTTTTTCGTTGACGATAATGTCAATCAATTTAGTCATAGTTTTAGTCTCCATCAGTGACTTTTTTTTAGTTTTCGTTTCGTTTTCGTCCGCAAAAATATATTCGTGACGAAAATAATGACGAAAATATTTAGTCAACGAAATTAACACTGACCCTCAGACAAGGCCACAAAACCGGTTCAATGTGGCCCTCAGTAAAACCAGGGTCAAGATTGAGATGACCTTTGGCATCCTAAAGGCACGTTTCAACTGCCTTCGGCGGTTAAGGGTGTCACCAGAGCGGGCATCACAGATAGTGGCTGCATGTGCCATTCTGCACAATATAGCCACTATCAGAAAGGAGCAAGCACCACCACTAAACCAGCTTCTCCCCGATGAAATTGACCCAATCACACTTGACCACCCAGCTGGCACAGCTGTCAGAGATGCAATCACCATACAATATTTTACTTAATAAAAGTAAATTGAAACTGCAGATAGGTCTCAAATGGTTTTATTGTTGATGTGGCTAGGGAGGGAGAAAGAGGGAAAGATGCATTAATAAGTATTAAGTGTTCAAACTAATGTGTTGCCTGTTTTAGTAAGTTCACATACTGAGATCTGTTTTTCCATCTGTTTGATCTCCAATTTAATTTTTTTAATTTGGAGGCTCCTCAGCTCACAGTCCAGCTCCTTTAGAGTGCAGTCCAATTCTAGGCTCCTTTTGTAAAGGGCCCTGACCGAGTCAGTTTCCACCTGAAACATAATTCCACCACAAACAATCATTACAAGTCTTAAGGTAAATCAAATGACAAAAGGCATGACTTAATACAGGCACAGGACTGGCTGTAATTTATGTCAAGGGTTTAAAGCAGCACCTTGTTCACATTCCTTCTGAAGCCCATTGAGGTAGAGGTGTCAGTTTGTGGGGCAGGTTGTGAAAAATCCTACAATAAAAGATAAGGGCCAGTCACATTTGTGTGACATTAAAATGTGTGCCATTAAAAAAAAAAAAAATGCATTCACCTCAGCAATGGTTTCAGAACACAGAGAGAGGGTGTCTTCATCATTTGCTTCACCCTAATAAATAAAAGTAGGCCAATGTAAAGCGTAACTGTTGTAAAGCATATTCATAGTGTTCTGTCTGTTTCAAGCTCACCTCTGTGTGGGAGACTGTGTGAACGTGTGCCGGCTTCAACAGGGACACTGTATTTTCCTCTACTGCAGAACATACAGTCAGCCACATGTACAACTTTTAAAAGGTAGTAATGCATTGCACACATACCCAGTGTCACCTGCTTAGAGGAGCCAGCACCAGGGTCAGATTGTACAGCACCTGTAATACCATCCATAATCGGCCGCCCCTTATTGCTACTCAGAGCCAGCTCCTCTGCCACAGTGTATTCTGAGGCGGCCCTCCCCCAGTTTTCCGAATGTCACACTTTTTTCTGTTTGCTGCAAAAAAGTTTTTGTGAAAATGTTCACGAAAATAATAAAAGGTTACAGTAAATACTCACCACTTTGAATGATATTTTTATATTTTGTCTTTATCTGCTGCCAAGAACGTTTGTAGTTGGGGTTGCATCTAAAAATCAATGAATAACCTATTAATCTATATGACGTAGGCCTAATATACAGTCACATTTTTATACACAAATACGTTTATACATACAGTATACGTATACACACACACACATTTTAATTTAAGCATTAATACATTTTTAAAATAAAACTAACTGTTAACATACGTCTAATGCACAATGAAGTAACATGAGTAACTTGAAGAACTAACGGAATTAACATTAGATTAATAAATGCTGAAAAACTATCGTTCATTGTCAATTCATGTTAGCTAATGCATTACGTTCTCTAAACAAATACAACCTTATTGTAAAGGCATCATATACACGCGCGCACACACATACATCATTTTTAATTAATATTGAATGTATATTTGTTTAACTTACGCATTAACGCAATCAGCGATCTTTTTCCAACATTCTTCTCTTGCTTTGGCAGCAGATACAGTATTACTGCGTGCTTGAAACACATGTTTATATTCTTCATACTTATGAATAATTATTTCTTGCTCCTCCGCAGAAAAATATACAGCTCTCGCTCTATCCATATTGAACGCGATTGGTTGTTCGGTGCCGACGTCACTCTTTTATGTGCACGCGCCCGTGGAGTAATCATAGCTTAAGGATCAAAGCCCGAGTTGACAGAGAAAGTTGATGAGCTGCTTCATGGTACCAATTAAGCCTGATTGCATCGGTTTGGTTTTGTCAACTCAAAACTAATCCTGTAACCCCGAGTTTGTTTAGCCACCATCATGGTACAGGCCCCTGAACGTGCGCACTGTTGACGTTGACAGCAGCGCGGATTGATAGAAATGGAAAGAAAATAGTGCCGATTAAAACTGAGGTATGAATTTTGTCAGGCGTGTTTTTTGTGATGTAAATTAATCAAGCTTTGAAACGCAAATAATTTTTTCACGTAAAAACGCACAGTTTTGAGGCCCCGGAAACTAACCGGGAGTACTATATTGAAAAACTTCCAGCGGCCAGAACTCTGACCAGGGAGGTGACTAAAGCGTGGGTCAGTGTGTATGCACTGTAGTGCTGGTAAGGATTGCATACAACTTCATGTCTTAAATGGGCGAACTAACCCTTTAAGTCAAGTCACCATTATTTATATATTGCTTTATACAATACAGATTTTCAAAGCTGCTTTACAGTGATAAAAATAAAATAATGATGCAAACAGAATTCACATCTGCTGTGAAGCAGCTCCAAACAGTAAAAAGTGTAATTGTTCAGTTGAAATCAGTGTTAATTTCAATAACTGTATACAAATCATCAACTATAAAATAATTCCAATGCATCTAGATAGTAGTTGTGCAGAAAACAGTGGTGTCATCATCCAGCTCAGTTCAGTCCTCATCAATAGTGCCAGTGCAGTCAGATCAATAATGTTGCTGAATATTATGCGTCCCCAAATAAGCGAGCCAAAATTCGACAGTGGCAAGGAACCCAAACTCTGTCAGGTGACAGAATGGAGAAAAAAACCCTTGGGAGAAAGTATGTTTAGTTCAGGGATCAGTTCTCCTCTGGCCAACAAATGAACATGGTGTGATTATGATTCAGGCTATGCGGGTGAAATATTCCATAGGAATATGTATATATTATATATATTTTTTTATGAATATTTAATAGGAAGTCTACATTACGATATATATGTGTGTGTGTGTGTGTGTGTGTGCATGTAAACACTTGCCAAGTCTACTGTAAGCACAGCACTTGCTACATGTTTCACAATACAGCATAACTGCAGTACAGCGCCTATACATGAAGACTTTATTGGCAATGAAAATAACTTCATTACCTTGTATCTGTAGTTTAATTCATTATACTGCAAATCTCCAGTTGTACTTCAGTGTACTCAGTTATTTTTTGTATGGGTTGAAGAAATCGGTCTCAAAATCTCTTCATACTTTCACTGTTTATTCGTACAGGGTGAAACTATTCAGATGTTTTACAACAGCGTGTTTCGTAGTTTCTGTATTCGGTGTAAATATAGTGTAGCTGAAATAATAAAGTGTAAATTAGAAGTTAAAGTTGAGGTTCTTTCACTCTCACTTAAAAAAAAAAAAAAAAAAAAAAGTGGGGAAGTCGTGGCCTACTGGTTAGAGAGTCGGACTTGTAATCCAAAGGTTGCGAGTTCGAGCAGGAATTGTAGGTAGGGGTGTGTGTGTGTGTGTGTGTGTGTGTGTGTGTGTGTGTGTGTGTGTGCACTTAGGATGGGTTAAATGCAGAGCACTAATTCCGAGTTTGGGTCACCATACTTGGCCGCGTCACGTCAGTTTCACTTTCACTACAGTGAGAGATCCAGTGTTCAGCAGGAGGCGCCAGAGCTCAAACTCTCACCGATGAGGCTTCCTGTTTCTCTTCTGCACGTGTGGAATAACGGAACACCACAATTCAAACCAACGGCAATTTAATATTTGTATTTAATTTCATTGAATATATCATTGAATATCTGTATTTATAGCCTATGGGCTTACAGTCGGCAGTTTAATTCACAGAGCTGGACCATTTGTGATTGAGGAGTTTGGACACAGTAACGTGAGTGCACGTGTTAATATTGAGATACATATGTTGTAAAAACCATTTTTAGTTAACTAAACTTAATATTACTTAATATTGTCACTTTGAGTCTGTCAGATTGTGACCCCGTATAAAATCAGAGCTTTGTGAACTTGTGTACGCTACTTGTTACTCAAAAACGTTCTGAAGTATTTTGCTGAGTTTAGGATAGGAATATCTTAAAAGTAGTGTGATCTGTTTTTGTATTTATTTTAGAGTTAACTATAGTTGATCAGTTTTATTAATCTTTTTCCACGAATATTTCCGGAGTTTGAAAATGATATTTCACTGTCGCATTTTCACTTTCAGAGGTTGGTATGGTTTGTGATATGGCTTGTAAATCTTCTCTGTTAGTTATTTTTTCCTCTGATTCGTAATTCTGGGACAGAGTCCTTCAGCTCTCATCATTTATTTTGGTCAACGATCCGCTTCAGTGGTTCTCGGCCCGCGGCCCACCATCCTGGATGTTACAGTCTATATGTGTCATAAGAGTGGTGGCTTTTCTAAATTTATTTATTTTTATAGCTGAAATCAAGAACATACAAAACAGTTCAAAATACAAAATATTCACATAACACTTGAACAGACAACAACAAAATAAAACAGTAAATAACAAATGCAATAAAGGGCCATTGTTTGACATAAGATTCCCTACACGAAAACTTTAAGTGCAGAGCAAATTCTGACAGTCTTCATAGCTTTCTTATTATTTGATACTGAAATCAAATTAATATAATTCTCCATGTCTCTTAAAAAGACCACAAAGACAGGTTTACAATTTGAGAACTTGTATTTGTGAATATAAAATTTGCTTAAGAAAATAATCAAATTTATAATAAAACAAATATTTTCTTTTGTGGGGTTTTGTAGTGATACAACTATCTGAAAATCTGGAATCTGAGGGTGCAAAAAAATCTAAATATTGATTTTGATCACCTTTAAAGTTGTCCAAATGAAGTTCTTAGCAGTGTAGAAGGTTGACCATCTTCACAGTGACGCTTAGTAACACATACAGCTGTGCCCTCACCACAGTGCAACAGTAAAAAGGGACCCCTCTCAAACAGTGCCGCGACGCGACGCGCCGCTTTCCAAATGTTGTTTAACCCTCTGGTGCGCTTCAGTCACTTTTGACCAAAACATTTTAGAAATGATGACATTTGGAATGTGAACACACAAAAAAATTGAGGGCTTGATTCGAGCAGGCTAAGTGGTCGTAAAAAAAATAGTCACACTTGTGCTTTTCGGTCAAAAATGACTGACCATAGGAAATGAATGGGAAATTGACAAAAACACAAAAAATCAGCAAATGTTTGTGTGTGTACAATCTACAAATCTGCCACAATGCAGAAAAAAGTACACAGCAATGACGGGGTGAATCTCTAAAACATCAAGCATGCAAAACCAACACATCCGCACACACACGCGTACACACACACTTATCCCTCTGGTTGTGTTCGGGTCAAAATGCTATATTATCACTAAATATTGCATTCATTCTTTTTGTCAACTTGTTTTCTTTCATTTAGGACTGGTTTTGAGTTTCTATTTGCATCTGATTAATCGTAGGCCTTATTTATCTGAGAGTAGGCGCCTCGTTTTTTGAGTGAAAAAAATAATTTTGTTATGAATAATTTTCACAACATTAAACAAAAAATTATATAAATTTGCACTGTTTATCACACTAGTGTGCTTTAATGTTTAATCAGGAAGTTTGCTTTTTAATGCTTTTATTTTGTACAAAATTGCAAAAAAAAGTCACACTTGTGGTGTTCCCGGTCAAAAGTGACCGGACTCCGACCAATTGCTTATAAATCTTTCATTATGCTATATTATCACCAAATATTGGATTAAAACTTGTTTTTTCAACTTGTTTTCTTTCATTTAGGACTGGTGTTGTGTTTCTATTTGCATCTGATTAATCGTAAGCCTCATTTATCCTCATTTTTTGAGTGAAAACTGCTTTTTTTATGAATAATTTTCACAATATGAGATAAAAAAAAGAAAATTTGCACTGTTTCTCACACTAGTGTGCTTTAATGTTTAATCGGGAAGTTTGCTTTTAAATGTTTTTATTTTGTACAAAATTGCACAGTCACACTGACCGGCCATTGAAAGTGAATGGGGAAGAATGAAAGTAAGAGAAACAACTATTTTTCAGGAGCATGTTGTGCTTGCAAACATAAAGGCTTTGGACCAGTGTGTGTGTGGATGCATGTATACTCACGCTATCACACAAACGCACACGCACGCGCACACACACACACACACACACACACACACACACACACACACACACACACACACACACACACACACACACACAAACGCACACACACACACACACACACACACACACACCTATTTCATCCTAACCTGAACTGCATGCAATATGCTTTTATGAATTTGATATTATAACTCTCTCTCTCTCTCACACACACACACACACACACACACACACACATGCTCAAACTGCCTTGTATTTAGCCTGCACAAGTGTGACTCCCAAATAAGGAGTGCCAGTGGGTTAAGTGACATACACCGGCATTGCGGTATATTAAAAATTAATATCATAACAAAAATACACCCAGCACTAAAATATATACTATAAAATTAAAAGATATTACCTTTAAATGTATAGCACAGTATGGAGGCAGCAACATATGATAAATAGGACTCCTACCTACCATATGTTCCTGCCTCCATACTGTGATATACAGTACATTAGATTATTAACCTTTCTTGTTCTGTCCTATCATAGGAATCAATTAAAGAACGTTAAGCTGTTAAGCACATTTACAAGTTGATGCTACAAAATCCCAGAGGTTTATCATGGGAATGTGCATTCACGCCAGGCTAACATTTATTGTATTAAGAGAGAGTATGAACATGCAGCTGGACTCAGCATTTCCCATCTTTTCCATTTTACTTGAAATTGTTAGGGTTTTGTGATTTTTATTTATTTATTTATTTTTGGTTGAATAAAAGATCAAAATGAGTAACAGAGCAGATTTATTTTCACATGCTTCTTTGTTTATATCTACCAAGGGTGCCAATAATATAGATATATAAAGACTGGAAACACAACGTTAATCTGAAGTTAAACCTGCTTCCTGGTAGGTTTAATTTAAGCTTCAATTTAGTCATGAAGTAGCTCTATTCTTCCTCCAGAAAATCAGCCTATTAAGTTTAAGACCAAGACTGTCAAAACCATGACAGAGAAAGCAGGGCCTGTATTCACAAAACATTTTATCTGACCACTAAGAGTTCTCCTAAATAGCAGTAACAGTTTTTAGCTAAGAATTTTCTCTTAAAAGCTATTCACAAAGATGCTGAGACAAACTTTACTAAGGAATAGAGAGGAGTCTTAAGCTAAGAAAAAGGGGGCGGGGTTGACCTCGTTGCTATGGATGATGTCAGTATGCTTATTAACTATGCACACAGTGATTGGCTGCTAGTCTCTGTCAGAGATTTATTCATAGAAATATTATAGAGCACGATATTATGTTGCCATATTCAAATAAAGGTTTAAAATAATGTTAATTGCCACATTCAAATAAAGATTGTAAAATGCAGGATAATTGTCACTAATTAAACAAGTATATGTTCAGCTAATTGTTAGCCTCTTACATGTGTGCTTCTCATAATTAGTGAATATGCATATAGACAGCCTTTTAATAAACAGAGTAGAATAATCATGGCTGATAATAAGACATGCAAATATAAAAGAAAATCAAACTGAATGCAAGAACAGCTGTTACTTCTTGCCCTACTAATTAATGAAAACAAGGACAATTTGGAGTTGGGATAACCTCCAAAACCAAAGGTGATGCCTTTTTATAAGCTCATTATTGTCAAATGTTTCTAAAATGTTTATATTCTGGGGCAGATTGGTGGCAACAGTTATTTTAGGATAGTTTGTGAGTTGGTCTTAGTGACTTATGAGTCCTCTTCAGTACTCCTAACGTTTCACAGATTTAGGAGCTAGTTTTAATGTTAAACCACTTTTTAAAATACTCTGAGCAAAATTTGAGAGTCCAAAATATGAGACTGACACGGCCATTATTTTTAAGATTTTCTCCTAAATGGGTCAGTTATGAGATACTTTTATCCTTAAGATGTTTTGTGGAGACGTGCCCAGGGCCTGTATGTATAAAACTTCTCAGAAATGCTTTTAAGAATAGTCTTAAGCTTTGACTTAAGCGTAAAAAATTTACTAAGAGTAGGAGACTTTTATAAAGAAGCTAAAAGCAGCTTTCAGTAAAGTCTAAGACTGATTGTTAAGTGTTGACTGAAGTGACACTTAAGTGTTATGAACTAAGCGCTACAATGATGTCAACACAAAATGCCTGACCTCGACCTCTGAATCAGCCAATTAGGACACTTAATATTTTAATATTTAAATGTGTTTTTTTTAAATGCTTTACATTTACATACATACGGCCCCAGGTTTATAGGGCCATTTTAGTCTAGGACTAGGCTTAATCTCTGTCTGGGGAACCCCATTATGTTGAAATAAGTTATGTTGAAATAACAAGATAAGTTTTCGGGGGTTTTTTCACCAGGCGGTTCAGGGCTTCTGTGATTTCAGTCATGTAGTGCACATAATGTTCACCCGACTCACTAACTATCTGTGTTTGTGTTGTGTTTTACAGTGAGCCTCAGTATTCCAGATTTCTCCAACAGTAAGTCAGTTAATAAACAGCAACAGCAAAGTGTGATATTTTTACATTTTAGTGTTTTTTGTTTCTAACTCTTACAGTGATACTTTTGTTTTATGTAAATTTCATTGATTTTCATGAAAAAAATAAAATAAAATAATGATTATTCTTAAAACAAGAAAAATATTCTACCAAGTGGAGTAAGAGAAATAAAGTTATCCATCTGAATTGTTTATTTTTAACAATAGTTAATATTTTACATCTCAAATGTTTCTTGATTCAAGACTTCGTACAGATGTTTGTACTGTAAAACAACAAAAATAATAGGTGAGAAAATCACTTTTGCAGTGTAAAGCTATTGCTTAAAAAAAAAAAAGGTAAACAAGACAAGTCACAAATTGACCACTGTTTGATTTGCTTTTCTCTTATGATGGATGTTTGAATGCTGTCACAGAGAATGGGTATGTACTTTAAATACTGAATGTCTGATTTGACTCTTTGCAGTGAAGATTGTTCTCCTGGGGAAGAGTGTGTCAGAAAACAGTCTGGTGGGGAACTTCATCTTAGGACGAGCTGTGTTTAGCACTGAAGCTCCTCCAGATGTTGTAAAGAGAGTCGGAGGAAGACTGAAGGACAGACACGTGATCGTCATCAACAGTCCTCAGCTGCTGCAGAGGAACATCTCAGATCATCAGATCACACAGACAGTGAGAGAGTGTGTGAATCTGTCTGATCCAGGACCGCATGTGTTCATACTGGTACTGCAGCACAATGACTTCAATGAGGACGACCTGAGAAGAGTGAAACACGTGCTGAAAGAGTTCAGTGAAGAAGCCATTAAACACACGATAGTGCTCACAACTGATGACGACACACACAGAGCTAAAGTTAATGAATTCATTCAACAGTTAACTGCAGAATGTGGAGGAGGACATCTTCAGGTTAAGGATCAAAACAAAATCTGCTCTCAGATTTTCAAAACCGTACCGAATACACTGAAGAGAAAATGTTGTGAGACACCAAAGACTGGTTTATCAGACGACACAGAAGACAGCGGATCTGTGGATTTTGATCGCTCAGAGAGCCATAAAGTGAAAAAGGAAGAACGAAGCACATGCAGTTTACCACAGATCCCAAACCCTTGTAAGTCTTCATAGTTTTGTTGCCTTAAAAATACAGTGATCCCAAAAGATTTGAGCACTTGCATGTTGATTTACTGTTTACATTTATAAATATAATTGCATAAAATCACAGAATATTTAAAAGTGTATACAATATATACAGTACTTTTTTATGGCTGTACTTTTAAAATTGCTTCTGTCTATGTTTATTGTTTTGAAACTGATGTATAGCATCAAATCATGTCACAGGCGTATATATCAGACTGTGTTTAAAGTTTTATTTAAAACAGAATATTATTTTAATAGCTGTCAAGTCACCTTTATTTCTATAGTGCTTTATACAATACTGATTGTATAAAAGCAGCTTTAAGTTCAAGTTCACATTTATTTATGAAGCACATTTAAAAACAAGTGTTTTTACCAAATTGCTGTACAATTATTACAATTATAAACATTATTTGTAAATATAAAAATAAAAGTCACCGATAGCCACTGATAAGTTGTAGATTAAAAATAAGAGAGAGAGAGAGAGAGATGGGTTATTTTAAAACTTAAGACATTCATCATATTTAAAGACATGTCTTTCTTTATTTTTTTACTCTAGGCCTGCTATTTTTCCATTTTATGATTTTTTTGTTCATTATGTCAATGTCACACAAACATTTTAAAGTTGAGTTACTGTTTAGATTCAAATTGTATTTTATATTCATATTTGATCTCACCATTCTGAATTCTTTCAGGCATGTAGTGCACATAATGCTCACTATCTGTGTATGTGTTCTTGTGTTTTACAGCGGTCTTCAGTATTTCAGATTTCAGTCACCTCAGTGGTAAGTCAATTAATAAATGCGTTAACAGATTTAACAGAACACATTTAAAATTTTTACCAAAGTGCTGTACAATTGTAAACATTATTTGGAAATATAAAAAAAAAAAAGCAAAAAAAAAAAAAAACCTAACTCATAAGATAAAAATAAAACACGCAAATAAACCATAAATAACCAAGAAACCTATATATTCTCAGGCAGCACCATAGGCTAAAGAGAATAACTGAGTCTTCAATCTAGATTGTGTCTAGATGTGTCCAGATTGGGAGAAGATCTCACAACAACTGGAAGAGCATTCCACCGTTTAGGAGCCACAACTGCAAAGGCTCGGTCACCCTTAGCCTTTAAAGGAGAAGTTCACTGCAGAACAAAAATTTACAGATAATGTACTCACCCCCTTGTCATCCAAGATGTTCATGACTTTCTTTCTTCAGTCGTAAAGAAAGTATGTTTTTTGAGGAAAACATTTCAAGAATTATCTCCATATAGTGGACTTCTATGGAGTTTGAACTTCCAAAATGCAGTTTAAATGCAGCTTCAAACGTTTTTCGACATACCCTCACTGTCATGATCCGGAAAACACAGAGTTCACACAGAGCTAGACAAGAGTTTGAGGTTATAAAGTATATAAATTGTAATTTTTTTTCATCTAACCTTAGGCTAAATAAGACCCTTCTTCCTCGGCTGGGATCGTTTAGAGCCGTTTGAAGCTGCATTTAAACTGTATTTTGGAAGTTCAAAGTCACGGGCACCATAGAAGTCCATTATATGGAGAAAATTCCTGAAATGTTGTCCTCAAAAAACATACTTTCTTTACGACTGAAGAAAGAAAGACATGGACATCTTTGATGACAAGGGGATGAGTAAATTTCCTGTAAATTTTTGTTCTGGAGGTGAACTTCTCTTTTCAGCAGGACCGCAGAACAGAGAGAAGTGATTGATTACATGAACGGAGAGATCTTGATACCGAATGTGGAGGAGATCAACAATATGCTGTAGTGCTAGTACATGCAGAGCTTTATAAACAAACAGCAAAACTGTATCTGATAATGCAGGAGGACAATAGTAAATGCTCAATTTTCCAGTTAAAGTCAGATCGTCATTGATTCTTAATGACACAGATACTATTTGAAGAGAACTGAACTGAGTTGTGACCTAATCAACAGTGAACTAAAGTGACTGGGTGGGGGGGGGGGGGTCATTATGTAATCATCTGGTTTTAGTAAGGGTCACTGAGTGGACAGAACCTGTTTAATATTTTGATCGGAACGGAAGAGCGGTGTTTTGTCACACAACTACACTGCCTTACAGTTTGTTAAAATTGTGATAGTATTATATTATAGGTAATGACAATGTATGGCACATCAAACACATTCATTAATTTGCTCCATTCAGCCATAGTCACTGTAGGAGCCACAGAGTTACAAATACGGAGTATAATATTGTCACACAACGGGGAGTTCAGATGGCAGCAAGGGCTCAAAGAACTGCCTGCTTGTTTTAAATCAGCGGTGTGGGAAAGTTGCGGGTTCTAGAGATGCACCGGTCAACCGGTTATAATTCAGAACTGGTTTTTAGCATTATTTTGGCTGCTCTCTTTTCCAGAAACTGCATTGCAATCATTTCCCAAAATGTCATTTGTGTGGAATGTTTATGAAGTCTATAAAGAGGAGGAAATACAGTAGCTGGCAGATCAAGTTCACTGTTCATGATGCTCGAATAGATATGAGTTTATACAAATTTATCTCTGAAAGGAACTGAACGTCTTCAGAAAAGTTTCAATGGCATCTTGTTCTCTTACCTCCATATAAAGTAATCAAGGAAAAGCTGTATCACTGCTGTTTCATAAGAGCCACCTGCTGTCAGAAAGTGAATTTTCACTTTTTCTCTTTCTTTTATTTTGATTGCAGTTAGCAGGAGAGAGAGTCCAGATGGCAATCGTCCTAATAGTAAGTCAAACAGTCTGCAAATTCAAACACACTGTATCCTGCTTTAAATTTTTAAAATGGGTGTCTAATGTATATTTTGCTACATTTTTTAGTGTCAACGCTGAATCTGGTTGTGTGCGGGAGTGACGGGTCATTAAAATCCTCCGTATCAGATCTGATCCGGCAGCAGACAGACAGAAGACGTCTGATTAATCTGCTGAAGCTTCCAGCTCTGATTGGTCTCTCGGAGGAGGAAGTGATGCGTCAGACTCTCTGCTGTGTGTCTCGCTGTCATCCTGGAGTTCATGCTTTCCTCCTCATTATTCCTGCTGGTCCACTTACCAATGAAGACAAAGCAGAAATAGAGAAGATCCAGAAGATATTTGACTCAGAAATGCACTTCATGGTGATATTTACCTGTGAAATGAGAGTTTCTGAATGTGTCATAGAGTTTGTAAAATCTATCGTTGGCTCTCAGAGCCTCTGTGGGGGTCAATATAAAGTGATTGGGTTAAAGGAACCTGGAAACTCCAGACAGATCTCAGACCTGCTGGATTATATAGAGAACATGAAGACTAAACCCTATTCACTTCAGATGTATGTGAAAGCTCAAGAGAACAGAGTCAGACATGAACTGGAGGAACAACATAAAGAAGAACTGAAGAGAAAGGAGAATGAGATCAATGAGTTACAGCAGAAGATTCAGTCAGAAGGTGAGCTCTAAAATTTACTCTAAACATCTCTCATGGCTGTTGATTAAATATTATTGTGTTTTGGGTACAAGGAACAGATCAGTACTTTGAAAGATTTTTGCATAATTTTGTGTTCACTAGTTTACACTAGAAATTTTTGAATATATTGTAAATGTGGTCAATGGCCTTACGATCATTAGTTACTTAAATGTAATGTGACTTAGATTCAAGCTAAACATTTTATCAATATGTGTTTCTTAGGAATTGAACATGTGACCTCACTTGCTACCATGTTCTACCAGCTACAGGAACCATAAAAATAAATATTTATTACTCTGGACCATTGACCACATTTACAATATATTCAAAAATGCCTAGTGTAAACTAGTGAACACAAAATCAGAGTAATAAATATTTATTTTTATGGTTCCTGTAGCTGGTAGAACATGGTGCTATGAAACACATATTGATAAAATGTTTAACTTGAATCTAAGTCACATTACATTTAAGTAACTAATGATCGTAAGGCCACAAACCAGGCATTAAGCCATATATATATATATATATATATATATAAACATAGGGTCTCATTGATGAGTTTGTCAAAAAAAATGAGTTTGTTCTAAACCTCGTCTTAATTTGAGTGAATCTGGAGTGTTATAAATGAGCCACTGCGTGCACAAGGTTAGTCAATTTATGTTTTATTGTGTATGAACTGATTTTGAGGACTGAGCTCTTATCATTGCTCAAAGATCCAGCAAGAGCGCATCTGTAGAGGGTGCGCGTCGTGGGGTTGCGTGGAGTAATTTTAACAAAAGGCTGTAAGGAAAGCATGTGTGGAAAACCATTAGATGAAGATGGTCTGGGCATTTTATCCTTTTATACATGTGCTGTTATTCAGAGAAACCTCACAGCTTTTCTTACTCTTTCACTGTATATAATGAAATCATTATCATTTTAAGATGAAATATACATTTGTGACCCTGGAGCACAAAACCAGTCTTAAGTCGCTGGGGTATATTTGTAGCAATAGCCAAAAATACATTGTATGGGTCAAAATTATCCATTTTTCTTTTATGCCAAAAATCATTAGGATATTAAGTAAAGATCATGTTCCATGAAGATATTTAGTGAATTTCCGACCGTAAATGCATCAAAACTTATTTTTTGATCAGTAATATGTTGTAACGAGGCAGAAGCAGAGTTAGGATCCATATGCGGTTGTTTATTAAAATCCACAGCAAACAAATCCAAATCGGTAGGCAGATAGAATAAACGTGAGGCAGGCAAAGTTCAAATAAAAAGAAAGGCAGTCCAATCCAAACGTCAGAGCAAGGGACAATCCGAGACAGTAAACAGAATAATGCAGGCAATGGTCATACACTGGATAAGACAAGACAATGATAGTAGAATGCTCAGTAAGGCAGGTAGACCAGGCCCTGCTAAATATCTACCAAACAGGAAGTAACCTGTGACTCAGAGGGAGCTGAACACAGTCAATACTCGGGAGAGGGCTCCCTCTGCTGGCGTGGCATTACATATGCATAGCTAAGAACTTGATTTAGACAATTTTAAAGGTGATTTTCTCAATATTTAGATTTGTTTGCACCCTCAGATTCCAGATTTTCAAATAGTTGTATCTCAGCCAAATATTGTGCGATCTAACAAACCATACATCAATGGAAAGATTAATTATTCAGCTTTCAGCTGATGTAGAAATCTCAGTTTCGAAAAATTGACACTTATGACTGGTTTTGTGGTCCAGGGTCACATTTTATCGTAATTATATTTATATATAATATATAGCTATTATCCTAAGATGAAAAATGCATTATATATATAGCTTATTGATTATATAGATTAAGACCGGCCAGAGTGTGATTTTTGCATACATGTGCTTTCAGCTGTTCCTATTTTATTTTATTTTTTATAATACATTTTAGTACAAATGTTTTAGTGAATACTGATTTGTTTGTGAAAACATTCATACACAGGTTTCATGCACAAATGTGTGTGTATGCATGCTTAGTGAATGAGACCCAATGAATTTCTTATTATTTGCTTTTATTGTATGTTACTTTGTAGTGATGATGACTGCCTCATGAAAAAAAAAAAAAAAAATTATATGCCTTCAATTTTTCTATTCTGTTAATTACCCTTTATCCCTTCCTGAAACCTTGTATAACGGACACTTATTGTGCTTATTGCCATCTTAGGATGAATCATGTCCTCATTTGTAAGTCACTCTGGGTAAAAGCGTCTGCTAAATGAGTAAATGTAATGTAATGTAATGAATCAACTGTAAATCCCTTTAAATGTAAATTATGGCTTCAGGGGGGGGAAAATGTTATTTTCAGCTGATTTGTGAACAACTTTGCAAATCTATCTGAACTAAACATAAATGGTCTGAACCAGTTGGACTAATTACTCAGTTAATGATTCACTCTGAAATCTATTTAGAAAATCAGCTTATTTCTGTTAATGATTATAACAACATATAAAGGGAATTAAATCCTGCAGTTAAAAATGATTTAAATCTACAGCAGTCTTAAAGATTCATTTTCTTGACATGTTTCTACCGATGTGTTTCAGGTACTAAAGAAGTAATAGATGACCTGAAGTGTTTGAGGATTGTGCTGATCGGGAGGACAGGAAGTGGAAAGAGTGCAACAGGAAACACTATTCTGGGAAGAGAGGAGTTTGAGAGTGAATCAAGCACAGATTCAGTGACGACTGTTTGCATGAAGGGAGTCGCTGAAGTTGAAGGTCGATCAGTAGCTGTTGTTGATACTCCAGGACTCTTTGACACATCATTGCCAAATGATCAAGCGGTGGAAGAAATAGTGAAATGTATTTCTCTGTCATCACCTGGACCTCATGTGTTTGTCATTGTGTTGAGTGTAGGACGATTCACCAAAGAAGAAGCAGACACTGTAGATCTGATCAAGAAGATCTTTGGTCCAAAAGCTGCTCAGTTCAGCATCGTTCTGTTCACTGGAGGAGACCTGCTGAAAAATAAGTCCATAAACAAATATATCAGTGAAAGTAAAAATGCAGAATTCAAGAAACTGATCAGAGATTGTGGAGACAGATTCCTGGTTTTTAATAACACAGAGAAACAAGACAAAACTCAAGTGATTAATTTGATAAATATGATAGAAGAGGTGAAGAATCAGGGTCGATACTTCACTAACAGCATGTTTGAGGAGGCAGAGATGTCCATTAAAAAGAGAATGGAGGAAATAATGAAAGAGAGAGAGAAAGAGATTCAGGCTCAGAAAGACGAGTTACAAGCCAAATATGAGACGGACATGAAAAACATGAAGGAAAGACTTGAGGAAGAGAAACAAAGAGCAGAAGAGGAGAGAATACAAAGAGAGAATGAGTTCAGACAAAAAAAGGAAAATCTCATAAAAGAGTTTGAAGAAAGAGAGAAAAAACAACAAAAGAAACAAGAGACTGAAAACCATAAACGATCAGAAGAGGAAAAACAGAAAAAAGCTGAATTTCATCAAAAAATTGAAGAGATGGAGAGAGAAATTGAAAGTCAGAGATCACAGTATGAAAAACAGCAAAAAGAAAGAGAAGAAGAAGATAGAAAGAGAGAAGAGAGATACAGACAAGATCAAGAAAAGATTAAAAATGAACAAGAACGTATTATAGCAGAATTACAGATGAAACAAGAAGAAGAAACTAAGAAGAGAGAATCTGAGGAAAGAAAGAGAATTGAACAAGAAGAGAAACAGAGAGAGGAATGGAAGAGAAAAATAAAAGAGGCTGAACATGACAGAAAAGAGATTCAAGAGGATATTAAACGAAAGCAGAGAGAATGGGAGGATGAAAAGAAACGACAGATGAGAGAACGAGAGGAAGAAGAAAGAAAGATAAAAGAGAAACATAAGGAAGAGCTGAAAGAAAAACAAAAAGAACTGGAGAAAATGAGAAAGAGATTTGAAAGAGAGAAAGAAGAAGAAAGACAGAAGATAGAGGATGAGAGACAGAAACAGAAGAGAGAGAACGAAGAAAAAGAGAGGGAATATGAGAAAAAGAAACAGGAAATGGAAAGACATTATGAAGAAATGGAACAAAAGAGAAAAGAGGAGTGGGAGAGAAAAAAACGAGAAGATGATGAGAGACGAGAAGAAGAGAGAAAGAGATGGGAGAGAAAGATTGAAGATCTAAAACAAAAGCAAGAAGAAGAGATCAAGAGAAAAGAAAAGGAAGCGAAGGAGAGAAAAGAAAGAGAAGAGAAAGAGCGAGATGAAATGAAACAGAAACATGACGAGGAAATGAAAGAGATGAAGAAGAAACATGAAGATGACGCCAGAAAACAAGCAGAAAAACTGAATGATTTCAAAGAGAGAAAAGAGCAGCACGTTCAGGAGCTCAAACAGATGCTGGAAGAACATCAGAAACAACATGAATTACTGAAGAAACTCTATCAACACCTGCAGAAGCAGAGAGGAGAAGAAACAAGAGAGCTACAAAAACAAGTTGAAGAGATGAAGAGTAAATCCAGATGTGTCATTATGTGATGTTTCTGAGAATCTAAAGATACGACTCAAACAACAATATTAAAGGCTTAGTTCACCCCAAAATGAAAATTACACCTCATATGATTTTATTCTGTTAGACAAATCCAAGTCCATTTTTTAAATGATTGCCAATTATTTTTTTCATAATTTCTAGTATTTGTGCATGTTTTGCATTTTTTAATTTGTCAACAGTGACAAGATGCAACAAAACCACTCATAAAAGCTCATTGTTCAAATGAATGCACGGCTCAGACAAACTGTATCTTTGACTGTAATAAAATATTGAGATAATTATTCCTTCACGAATAAATCTCTCAATGAGTAAAACTAGTCATGTTTATTATTATAGATTTACACAACTGTGTTTAATCGTATCATTGTACATTACTGACACTCTATCCTCCAATTTGATACTGTTAAGTGCTTTGACACAATCTGTATTGCTTAAAGTGTTATATAAATAAAGGTGACTTGACTTGACAACTATTTTCAAAATCTGTTTGAAATGATTATTTTTTAAATATTATTCCTGGTTTCACAAGGTACTCTTGTAAGTAAATAGCAGTGATTGGGACAGAGTTTCAGTATCTCCTTCACTTAAAACAATGCAATCATATCCTATTTACGTGAAATAAGCTGCTCCAGGGGCGTAGTTTGTGGGGGGGATGGGGGGGAGGTAACCCCCCCAATAACCAAAACTAGCAAGTACAACCCCCCCAATATTTATACCATGGTTAATGGAAACTTAGAATCAGGCCATTTATTAATTATTTGACTCGCGCCTTCGGCGCTTTTATAAGCGCTAACTATGGCGTCAAATCTGTGCCATTAATAACCGAGCGCACCACTTATGCTGGCGCGCGCGGTAAATCACTTCCGCGAGAGGAAAACAGATCTACACGCGAGGAAACGGGAGCACGCGAGCTAATTTCAAACACTCGCGCGCGCGTCACTTGTCCTCTGCGCGCAATACAAGCCCTCGCGCGCGCGTCATCATCCCCCACATCCTCGCGCTCAATCTTCTCTCACCTGCTCGCGCGAACACTTCTATTTTTGTCAGTCGTGGGGCGGGGCTTGCTGTTTTAATTGTTATCTCTAACGCCATTGGTTACTTCCCCTTTTCCGGAAGTCAGCTGTGATTGGACGCCTGTGAAAAGGTCTATCAAAAGGTCTATCTGTCTATCAACAGACCAGATGCAAGTTGTCATTTTATTTTTTTTATAAATATAAGTAGGGTAAAGTGCAGAACCCTCTTACAATGAAAGAATATATTACCATCAACCCCTAAACTTTGACATAGTAATACAAAATGTATTAAAAAGTTTATACAGCAACTCTTGCTTATTTAAATGAACAAATCATTTGTTCATCCAAAGGTCCTTTGAACCAATTTGGGATTTACAGTCATTTACATTTACAATTTACATTTATGCATTTAGCAGACGCTTTAAAAGAAACTTACAGTGCATTCAGGTTGTACATTATTGTTATTTTTTTATCAGTATGTGTGTTCCCTGGGAATTGCACCCATGGCCTTTTGCGCTACTAACACAATGCTCTACCACTGAGCCACAGGAACACTTATTATTATTATTATTTACAATTATTTAATTGACACTTCTCACATTTTTGAGGTTGTATATAAATATGGTTGGGTAAGCATATAGTGGTGAACTACAACTAATTCAGCATATAGCAACAAGTTGACTATTAGCTTTATTTTATTTTATTTTATTTTCATTTTGCAAAGTTAATATAGCCCAAGCTTTATGTTGTATGAAAATTTCAAATATAACCTTTTTGGTAGATTTACCATGCTAAAAACCGTGGAAACGTGTCATTAAAATCTATAAAAAAGGGTTTATGCAGATTGAGGCTGATGTATGGGAGGAGAGCCTCAGTAGGATTCGATCTTGCTCTATTAGTTCTAGGCATCAGTTAATTCAATTTAAGGTGATGCATAGACTGCACTATTCAAAATCTAAATTGCACAGAATTTTTCCTACTATCTCTCCTATTTGTGACAGGTGTAAATCTGCAGAAGGCTCTCTGACCCATCTCTTTTAGACAGGGACGTGCACAGGGGGGTTGCTCAGGTTGCCCGGGCAACTGCCCATATACCCTTCTCGACTCACGTTGCCCTTCCGAGGTGGAAAAAAATAAATAAAAAAATCGTACAATGGATGCAGAATTTCACGTAAGCCTAGATAAAAAAAAAAAAAAACGCAAAGCCTCGTTCACTTCCATATTCGGGAAAGTGAAAGTCAGTAGGGAAAGGGCAAACTCTGTTTACGTGGCTGCAGCGCTGCACGCGACCGGCACCTGAGCTGAGCCTGCATGAGCGGCACTAGGAGATTGTCGCGGTTGTCGGGTGAGACGACTTAACGTTGTCGGAAAGGTATAACAAAGGGACGATCATCATCAAGTTTTATGAAATGAATTTTTTGGGAGGGGGGGGGGTGTTGGTAGGCGAGTGCCCTTTTTTTAGGTCAGAGCAACTGCCCCTCAAAATTCATGTGCACGTCCCTGCTTTTAGACATGTCCAAAACTATATGATTTCTGGTGTGACATATTTAAATGGTTCTCGGATATGTATGGTAGTGTTTTTACACCTGATCCAGAAATTGCATTATTTGATTATTCTATTTCTCTGTTAGATCATAATGTGTCTGCACAAAGTACAATAATTTACGGAATGATTATTGCGGGGCTTGCTGTTTTAATTGTTATCTCTAATGCAATTGGTTACTTCCCCTTTTCCAGAAGTCAGCTGTGATTGGACGCCTGTGAAAAGGCGATCCATAATTCACATGTGACCTGAGACATGGCTTCATCAACAGACCAGATGCAAGTTGTCATTTATTTTTTTTATAAATATAACATGGCTGTTTTAATGAAAATGAATTGCATGCACTGTCAGTAGAATACATCATTATAATAAAAGTTTATTAACATAAATTAACATAAATTCTTCCGTTTACTAGTGATTACTAGTGATTACAGTCTTGTGATGTTACAAAGATAAAACAGGACCATAAACCTTTTTTTTTTATAAGTATTTTTATTAGTTTTATATTGCACAATAAACAACAACAATAAAAGAACAAAATACATAAAATAATAATGATTAAAAAATAAATCAATAAATAAAGTAAAAAAAAACAAAAAACAGACTTCTTTAAAAAACATTTAAAAAACAATCAGGGCATACAAGCAGTTTCAATGGAAAAATGACTAGGCACTCAATAGGGGGCAGACAAGATACTAAGCATTACGTTGCTGGTCAGAGTCAGCATTACATTGGTCCAAATGATCTAGAAATGGTTGCCATATACTGTAAAACTTATTAAGATTACCAATAACTCCATACCAGACTCTTTCCATATGCAATATTCCAGTAAGATAGTTCAACCAGGTCTTAAACTGAGGAACAGTGTCCGATTTCCACAGCCTCAGAATGACACTCTTAGCAATAATCATTCCGTAAATGATTGTACTTTGTGCAGACACATTATGATCTAACAGAGAAATAGAATAACCAAATAATGCAATTTCTGGATCAGGTGTAAAAACACTACCATACATATCCGAGAACCATTTAAATATGTCACACCAGAAATCGTATAGTTTTGGACATGTCTAAAAGAGATGGGTCAGAGAGCCTTCTGCAGATTTACACCTGTCACAAATAGGAGAGATAGTAGGAAAAATTCTGTGCAATTTAGATTTTGAATAGTGCAGTCTATGCATCACCTTAAATTGAATTAACTGATGCCTAGAACTAATAGAGCAAGATCGAATCCTACTGAGGCTCTCCTCCCATACATCAGCCTCAATCTGCATAAACCCTTTTTTATAGATTTTAATGACACGTTTCCACGGTTTTTAGCATGGTAAATCTACCAAAAAGGTTATATTTGAAATTTTCATACAACATAAAGCTTGGGCTATATTAACTTTGCAAAATGAAAATAAAATAAAATAAAGCTAATAGTCAACTTGTTGCTATATGTTGAATTAGTTGTAGTTCACCACTATATGCTTACCCAACCATATTTATATACAACCTCAAAAATGTGAGAAGTGTCAATTAAATAATTGTAAATAATAATAATAATAATAATAAGTGTTCCTGTGGCTCAGTGGTAGAGCATTGTGTTAGTAGCGCAAAAGGCCATGGGTGCAATTCCCAGGGAACACACATACTGATAAAAAAATAACAATAATGTATAACCTGAATGCACTGTAAGTTTCTTTTAAAGCGTCTGCTAAATGCATAAATGTAAATTGTAAATGTAAATGACTGTAAATCCCAAATTGGTTCAAAGGACCTTTGGATGAACAAATTATTTGTTCATATAAATAAGCAAGAGTTGCTGTATAAACTTTTTAATACATTTTGTATTACTATGTCAAATTTTAGGGGTTGATGGTAATATATTCTTTCATTGTAAGAGGGTTCTGCACTTTACCCTACTTATATTTATTAAAAAAATAAAATAAAATAAAATAAAATGACAACTTGCATCTGGTCTGTTGATAGACAGATAGACCTTTTGATAGACCTTTTCACAGGCGTCCAATCACAGCTGAAAAAGGGGAAGTAACCAATGGCGTTAGAGATAACAATTAAAACAGCAAGCCCCGCCCCACGACTGACAAAAATAGAAGTGTTAGCGCGAGCAGTTGAGAGAAGATTGAGCGCGAGGATGTGGGGGATGATGAGCGCGCGCGAGGGCTTGTATTGCGCGCAGAGGACAAGTGACGCGCGCGCGAGTGTTTGAAATTAGCTCGCGTGCTCCCGTTTCCTCGCGTGTAGATCTGTTTTCCTCTCGCGGAAGTGATTTACCGCGCGCGCCAGCATAAGTGGTGCGCTCGGTTATTAATGGCACAGATTTGACGCCATAGCTAACTTCATGTAAGAACCGAACGGAGCGCTTATCAGCACATGACTGAAGCGCGGCTCTTTTAATTGTGCACGAGCTGCGCGCCGAATCACCTTATACTCTGTGCGCGTTCACCAGCGCGCTCGAGAAGTGGGAGAAGATTCGCGCGAGCAATTCCTATCGCGAAGCTGATGGTAAAATAATCTATTTGAATTCTATTGAGAAACTGCCACTTTAAAATGCTATGGAGTAAGTCGAACATTATCTAAAAAAAGGCACAAACTAAAAAGACTGATGAAAAAAGGAGAAAACAATCTTGCACCAGCACTAACATAATATTAAAATATTTTTAAACTACTCATGACCACCTTTACTATAATTTATCACGTTTTACTGTAGGCTTATTTATTGTGGTAAATTTTGTCTAACTTGTAGAATTTATAATAGATAATCTGTTAAGGGAATAGATTTTTCCCTAAAGATTTATATTACAACTGTGGCATGTTGTAGCTATTGTTTCTAAAGACTGTTGTTTCTCATAACAAATGCAATATAGATTAATAAAAAAGTCATTATTGGCCTGGTAATGATTAATAGGCTAGCCTTATTATAACAGATGCTACAGTTAAGAACTATGGTACTTTTTCATAAGAGCAAGTACAAGTCGAGAGCCAATGGGTTCTAATGATGAGCGATGGAAAAACCTGCCTTCAGATATTCCAATGATGGCATAGATTCAACCATTAAGAGCCTCATGAACTGTTAAGGAGTAAGAAATAAACAATATCAATATAAGAAAATGTTAAGGTAGATTGACTTCCCACGGCGTGTTGAATTAGAACATTCTGTCAAACTATAGCCTAAGTGTCTAAATAATACAAAATACATTATATATCCTATATAAACAAGTAATTGTTAACTAGCCTATTACTTTATTGCAGTTACGCTATCAACCAACTTTGCATGTGTGGTGGATATCACAAAACACCATTTTACAAAAAATAAACATTTAAGCAAACAAACAAATAAATAAACCTTAAAGGAACACTCCACTTTTTTTGGAAATAGGCTCATTCTCCAACTCCCCCAGAGTTAATAAGTTGAGTTTTACCGTTTTTGAATCCATTCAGCCGATCTCCGGATCTGGCGATAGCACTTTTAGCATAGCTTAGCATAGATCATTGAATCCTATTAGACCAGTAGCATCGTGTTCAAAAATGACCAAAGAGTTTCGATATGTACTAAGATCGGCGGAAAATGAAAAGTTGCGATTTTCTAGGCTGATATGATTAAGAACTATACTCTCATTCCGGCGTAATAATCAAGGAACTTTGCTGCCTGAAAGTAGTCCCCAGCTAGGTAACTAGTTATAATATAGCTGGGGACTACTTTCAGGCGCTGCGTAATATCACTGCGCCTGCTGCGGCCATGTTACGGCAGCAAAGTTCCTTGATTATTACGCCGGAATGAGAGTATAGTTCCTAGCCAAATCGGACTAGAAAATCGCAACTTTTCATTTTCCGCCGGTCTTAGAACACGATATAACTACAGAAGAGTCGAGGTTTAAATAGGAAAACTATCGAAACTCTTTGGTCATTTTTGAACGCGATGCTACTGGTCTAATAGGATTCAATGATCTATGCTAAGCTATGCTAAAAGTGCTCTCGCCAGACCCGGAGATCGGCTGAATGGATTCAAAAACGGTAAAACTCAACTTATTAACTCTGAGGGGGTTGGAGAATGAGCCTATTTCCAAAAAAAGTGGAGTGTTCCTTTAAGAGGGAGCCTGACCCAGGGTCCACTTCAACCCCCCCAATGTTCAAACCAAAACTACGCCCTTGAGCTGCTCCCAAACAAGCTTGAGCTAACAGACCTATAGCTGACTCCAGGATGAGCTTCGAAGATCCTAACAATCATGGTTCATGTCAAATCGTCAACAATAAAATCCTGCTGACTGAGTAATCCACATACGAAGAACGGGCCTCTGGTTTCTAAGAACAGCATCAGCGTCACGTGGTTCGTGTGGATTCATCGCAGCAGGTAAGTCACCTGCAGGGTGGAGCGTTTCACCTAGAAGTGAAGGTAAATCTTAAAGTTACCTCAGGGTTTCCTGACCAAACATTTGATATGTTTAATTTAAAGAGTTTTGTGCTGTTATGATCTGCATTGTCTCAGACTGAACATCACTAAAGATGAAGGAGGGACCTTCCTCACTGTCAGGTTAGGCCTGGGACACACTAGACCATTTTCTAATCTTAACTGATTTCAAAACCATGGGAGACCACAGACATGAAGACAGTTCAACCGATTTTCAACCTTATAATCCTCTGAACAAGTGCACGATTCGACCGCGAGACCACACACTTGTTGTAGGAAAGATTTCACAGTGACACGAGATCTACGGAGACTCACAAGATCAAACGTGACTAGAGAAGAAAAACAAATAGAGGACAATAAACGTTGTCAGCTGGCTCCCGGCACCACCCGAGGGCACTCTTCTGGATCACTGTTGGTTTGTTTTGGACTTCAGTTCCCATCATCCCTTGCACTGATGATGGTTTCATTATCCTCAGCTGTTTGTCCTTTTTACCCATTAACTCACCTTGATATATACCATGCTCACTTAGTCTTTTGTTGCTGGAGTATTGCATCTGTTACTCTGTCTCTTCTGTTACTCTGTGTGGATTACCTTTTGTCTGTGTTTTTGCCTGTTATGTGTCATTCAGTCGTTCAGTTTTCTTTTACGCAAGATCAGACAAAACGCTCGGTCTAAGCCTCTGTGTTTGCCTACCAACTACTGTTTAATGAAGCTTTATGGGCATCAATTGCTGCTTAAAAGTAACGTGACCATGTACATACGGAAAAAAAAAAAACTACTGAAAGACAAAAATAAAGTTGGGGTGCTTGGACTCGGACTCTGTTTTGTAAGCAGAGGTCACACATGAACTAATCAGTTGTTCCAGAAGGTGGCAGCACTGTCTCATCAAAACAGCAGCGACTGCAACAACTGCTGCTCTTCAGTCCACTCTAGCATCCTTTTCTTCCATAAGCACCTAGCAACACATTTAGATATTTTCATAATTTATTTGGCAACTTTTGATAAGTGACTCAAATGATAAAAAGTCACATTTATCATTTAAATTAAATTACACAAAAAGAGAAAAACAAAGATGCCTAGCAGTGCACACATTACATGAATTAAGTTAGCTGCTATTTGCAATTGTTTAATTTAATAGTAATTTAGTAATTTAATAATTGTTCATTTATTACACTTTGTTAGTAGCTTGTACCTGTGATTGTTGATCAGTTGATACACTGTAAGAAAAATATCTAGAAAAATGTAAAAGGCACTAGTAATTTTCCAGGACATTATCTGTTATCTGTTAGATTGTAGCACACTAACTAACTACTGATACACTGCTTAAAGCTATACCTGTTCAGAATGTGTAGATTTACTTGTTTACTAGCTAATAACAACTTTTTATAATCGCTCAAAAATGGTTCCGTTTTTTTAATAATTAAATGTATTTTAAAATAGTTATTTATATTTAAATAGTATATTATGCTTATTTTGCTGAGATTTGATGCAGTGACTCAATTTTGTGCTCACGTAATGACATCATCATGATGTCACAATGTCATTTAGCAACTTTTAGCAACAAATCGACCTTCCTTTAGCAACTTTCTCTGAAAATTAGCTGGCAACACTGATTGCCATGACATAGGTTTTTCTCTGGAAGTTTTATTGGTTATAACTTCCAGAGAAAAATACAGGAGATGCCGGACAAAGAAGAATCTCTCTAGAGTCGACCGCCTGCGTTCGCTCATGTTATCAAACGGAGTATACAGTACTTTGAAAGGCTGTGTTCGACTGTATGCGTAAGTGTACACGTGCAAAAACTACATATGCCTATATTTTGAGTTTAAGACTGCTGACTCTTTGCCCCGCTGTAATGAGCCGGCATTGACTTTACAGACAGCGTTTGTGCACAAAGACCCCTAACGAAACTAATTTCAGACTAAATTGAAACTAAATTTGTTTTAACTGTTTCGAACAAACAAACTGAATAACAATCACTTAATATATATAATTTATTTATTTATTTTTATTTTTTTCTAATTTCACTGAATATTTTTATTTATTTACCATCTTTATTAAACATGCACTTTAACTTTCATTAAAAAGGCTTATTTCTTTAGGCTCGTTTTGTAAATGTAATTCAAGCTGTAGACGAGTGCAAACTGGTGCTTAAGTCAGAAAGAGATTTATTGCCAGTATGTTTGCATATGCAAGGAATTTGGGTAATATTTTACAATAAGGTTCATTAGTTAACATTAGTTAACTACTTTAGTTAACATGAACTAAGAATGAACAATACTTCTGCATCATTTATTAATATTAGTTCATGTTAATTTCAACATTTACTGATGCATTATTAAAATCACAAGTTGTGTTTGTTAACATTAGTTTATGCGCTGTGAATAAACATTAACTAATAGTGAACAACTGTGTTTTCATTAACTAACATTAACAAAGATTAATAAATAGTAACAATACATGTATTATTCATTGTTTGTTCATGGTAACTATCATTAACTAATGAAACCTTGTTGTAAAGTGTTACCGGAATTTGTTTTAGTGTCACAAGTGAATGCGAACGATCTTCAGATACTGCTTTTATTTCTCATCAAACACAACTTTAAGCAAATAGTGTTAAAAATCCTATCAATCCTAATTCTAAGATATAATACAGATCTATAGCATGTAATGAATGAAATAAAGAGATGAGGTGCTTGAATTATTTGATTTGGTCAGTTTTTAAAAGTTTTTATTTTCAGTCAGACATGTTTTGGTTTGTGCGGTATTATGAGAGGGTATAAACCTAATTCTGATCTGCAGGCATTATTTAGGGTTTCCCGCTGTACTCGTAGCCAAATTTTGCATAGTTGGGTCTGCAGGGTCTCTACTGAGTGATTATGCCATCAAGTAAACTCTTAGATATTTTGATTGGAAACAAGACAAAAATACTAAGTAAGAAAAGCATTTTTGTATTGCAGGTACATTCATTCATTGCACATATTTGCATCGTGCACACACTGTGAAAGTGACCAAAAACATGTGCTTTTATACAGAATCCTGTAGATGAGGAGGCTGCATTAATTCATAGGCAGTTACATTTACATCCGAATAGGATTATTTAGACTTATTTGCTATATCCACATGCATATTAATTTGAGCGGTGGTGTTTTTAAATGGTATTTTTCTATGTAACATCAGGGATGCAGAGCAGTGAGGAAAGTGCCCCTCGCTCTCACGCTCTTTCTCAGAAATCCTGTGTAAATTTTATTTAATTCATATGTTATGCCATGTCCTCTGTAGAGAACATTGGGACTTTAAAAAGTTGTGTTTTTAAAAAAATAAGAAGAAGACATGAATAGACATGAAAAGGCAGAAACAGTGGGATTTTTGTTTCAATCACAAATCAATTTTAATTTTGTGTTTATATAAAAACCTTATATAAAGATGATTCTGTAGAAGATTTTCATTAATCTTGAATATATATAATACATAGAATTATGCCTATTTGTATCTACTATTATCTAATATAATACATAGAATTACGCCTACTATTATCTCGTTTGACTGTGAAGCAGCTGTGTGTTAAGGGCTGCAGTGAGCCTAGAACAGAGTGAACGATTTGGGGAACACTCATATATGGAAATAATCTGTTCAGGACCTAGAAATGCATACATGACAGTGATTGATCATACTTCAAGAACTCATATATGCTAAAAGATAACTGTCCAAAAATACAACGGTGCATATATGGAATGCTGTGAAAACTTCAGGATGTATATATGTGAGTTTGAGACAAGACTCAGGAGTGCTGTTCGAACATCCACTCGGCCTTTTGTTAACTTGTTAATAAAGGTCTATCTGAATTCAAAACCTCCTTAGTGCAATTTATTTTGAACAAGGAAAATCCATAACAATTCAACTATCTTATGAAAGATATTTAAAAAAATAAATTCTTTATGCAAAAATGTGTGTAAAATGGCCATAAACGAGTTTTTTCCATTATATACAATGTATCTATAAACTGTATCTAATTTGCATATGAATGTGTTTTTGGGGCAACACAGAATGGACAAATAAGTGCAATAATGAGAGCAAGACTTTCATAATAATATCTAATATTTAATAGGAATATATATATATATATATATATATATATATATATATATATATATATATATATTTATATATATATATTATATTATTATTTTTTCTCTATTAATTTGTTGTGTCTCCCAAAATGTGTAATAAACATGCTTTAAGTCCTGTTGTCCTCTACAGTGGACATGTATGAAATCTATGTCTGTTTCATAACAGAAAGTCATATTTTGATTTGAAACCCCATAAGATTTTCCTGAGATGTTGATTTATGACAAACAATTTGAAAATTAGTCAGATTTAAATAAAAATGAAATTACAGAAATGTCTAACAGAAACAGTACCTTGACACTACAGTATTGCACAAATGTTCACAAATTGTAAATAATGTTCCCTGTTATGAATCATAATTTATATGGTAAACTACACATTACACAGCTGGAGAACAATGTGCTACTGTTGTTTATTCATAGTTTTAATGTTGCTTCATACCTGCTTTAAAATGATGAACATATATTTAATCAAGAATATAAATATATTGCTCTTCCATGAGCTCATGAAGATGGTTGTTGTCCAGTTATATCAGATCAAATGCTCATCTTTCACTTAATGTTTCACTTAACAGCTACACTATTTATTCTGCTTTTCCATTTGACCTCATGATGCCCGTCCTGAAGAAACTAGAGATTACAGAAGCTCCCGTATAGATCTGGCCTCTTCTGGAGACTTCAGATGACCCGATGACCACGAAGAGAGGACTCAAACCCTGAACCAACATAAAAAAACATCATTATAATCACTGGATTTAATCATCGCCTATTTAATTATGTCTACATTACTATTTGCCAACCTGCTCCGAAACCATACATACTGTGAAAAGTGCTATAGAAATAAATGTGAATTGAATTGAGCTGAAGTGAATGGCTGGTCAGAACGCTGTAGTTGAATGTGTTCAGATAATGCATTCAGGAGTTACTTTACAAATTCAAGCAGTCAGCAGTTCAAACAGAAGAACAAAAGGTCACTCAAACAGAACAGACAAATATACTGGAGTTTAGCAGGACAGTCACAACATGAAGAGTTTTAGCTGAAATGCTGTCGGCCGTACTAGAGTTCTCTGAGGAGACAGAAAGTAACATAAAGGAGGTCGAGAGCAGAGAAAGCAGAAGACGGGAGCATTTGCAGGTTTCACTGTCAGAGGCACAGGAAACCACAGCAGAACATGTGTGTGAGAAACGACTGTCATGATCAGACACACACATCATGTTTTATAAACCTACTGCTCAACATGATGCTGTTCACCAGACTGGGTGTGCCTGTAACTTCAACATTCAGGATGTCGTGACTGACTTTGTCTCTGACTCAGTAACCAATTCCTGTTTACAGAGAACTGGTTGTCTGGAGACACTGAGAACGTGAAGACTGACTTTCTGACTCTGTTTTGCAGAGAAATTTACATTCAGGAAGACTGATTTCTCTTTATATGGTGTTTGTGCTTCATCAGTGTTTCTGTAGTTGACAGGTCTGGAGTGTCAACAGGAGAATCCCTGATCATTCCTCTATAATTTTGATGAACATCTCTGTCTGAACAGTGACAGTCTTACAGGTTTAGACCAACATGAGGGAGATTTTCAGTGAACTACCTGAACTCTTATCTAAACGACAGACTTTAAGGCTTACAGTGAGATTATATTATACACCTTAAACATGTTCGTTTTGTGTAGATCAGTTTTCATCATTGTTCTGGCATTTCTCTGTTTCTTGCTGAAAAAGGATCTTCAGGTGAAACTGATCTCAGTTCAGTCAAGAGCTCATGCCATCAATTATATTTACATCCAGTGGCGGACTGGCCATCTGGAGCAACGGGAGCAGCCCACTTCATTCAAAAATTTGAGTTAATTTAGTAATCAAAGTGTAGAAGGCAGGATTTACTGTTCAGACGCTGAGCTGCGCGCAACTTGCATGCGAGCTGATGTAAGTAAGCAGCTAAACATGACGAGACAATTCAGCAATATTTTCCAAACGTTTAGTTAAACGACATGCATTAATTTTCAGGAATGCAAACTACTACTGGCCTTTTCAAATTTCTCAGATTTTAATGCCGTTATTCGAATCGTCACAATGTAGGCCACATAATGCAGTTTTCAGAGTTAATGTAAATCTGCTTTCTTCTGTCTAAGAAAATGTTTAAAAATCTATATAAAAATCATTCTGAGTCTTACTCTAGAACATTGTAAATCTGAAGACTTTTGCTTTCGAGTGTTGTGCATAGGAAAGTGAGTTATATTAAGCTATAGGCCTAAAAAAATATAAGTTGCTTATTAATTCACATGCATTTTATATACACACTGATGGTTAAAAATGTTACACTTATAATAGTGGTTTTCTGTTTAGGATGTTTTATAATGTAAATTATTTCTGTGATCAAAGCTGAATTTTCAGCATCATTACTCCAGTCTTCAGCGTCCCTTCAGAAATCATTCTAATGCTGGTCAGCCACACGTCACTTCACGTCATAATCTTTGATTTTTAATGCAACATTGTTGAAGAAAAATGTTAATTTATATTTTTTAATTTTACCCAAGACTGAATGGTATCGCATTTTCAACCCGGTAACAGTTTTCAACATTCATAATAATCAAACATGTTTCTTCATCAGTAAATCAGTATATTAGAATGATTTCTGAAGATCATGTGACACTGAAGACTGAAGTAGTGATGCTGAAAATACAGCTTTAATCACTGCAATCAATTATATTTTACTAGATATTCAAATAGAAGACAGCTATTTTAAATTGTAACATTATATATTTCACAGTACAGTTTACTGTATTTTTCATCATCAAAATAATTTGGATAGATGTCAAGCTCCTGCAAAAGGACAAATACTGTGTATGACCAATAGAAAGGAACCATAAAAACAGTCACTTTTTGGCCCCAGTCTGATCATTTTCCTCATTACAGGATCTCAAGTGTCTAAGCCTGCGTCCCAATGTGCATACTATCCATCCTAAATTCTATGTGATATTAGTAGTTTTCAATACTATTCAGGGCAAATAGGGTGGATAGTATGCACAAGTATCAAGCGCACTCAATCACCAAATATCAATCCAGCACACCTGTCTATTGATCTGAAAGCACGGTTCATCTGTCAGCGTGAGGATTCAGAAAACAGGTGAGGGATTCTTGTAGTTCAGCACTATTATGGGTTCAGTATTTGTGCAGAACAAGCCTTAAACTGTAGGTGGAATATTTCAGCCTGACAGACTCTTCCTTTTTTTCTTTTTTGTTCATCTGTATCAAGCACAGCTTGTTTTAGTGTCTTTTCTGACACATTTACATGCAGCAGGAGTTTCTAATGTATTCTGGAGTGTTTTGCTCAGTGAGCAAGAGTTGCTTTAGTAAAAAAGTAACTTGGATGTGCTTCTGTTACTGTAGTGTGTTTTCAGAAAGCAGAAATATTGTCTTAAAACTAGTGCATTCTGTGTTTGAAGAAATATTTTGAAATTGATTGATTGTCCACAGTTTAAATATTTAACATTCAGGTTTTCATCTTCAACAGTTTGTAATAAAGTTTGGATCAATCTTCTTTGATTCTTTCACTTCAGATGGACACAAAGTAGATCTGTATTTGTGTTTCAGCAATCAGCCCATGCTTGACATGACCAATGCAATCTAGAGAATGGGTTGTGGGCGTAGTTTGTGATTTCCTCTTCTCTTAAACTGAGCTTTTTCCTGGAATAGCTTCAGTCTTCTGCGCTTGTGTTTCCGCCAAAGATCTGCTTCAGGTATGAAATGTTTATTATATACGGTGGTTGTTTTTGTGTGTGTGTGTGGGGGGGGGGGGGGATTATTTGATTGCAGCTTTTTGGTCCGACGCTTACGTGAGGCTACAACACCGTCGGCTTGCGTCGCTAGCTAGTTCTTTGAAGTTGGCTTGGTGTGTCCCAGCCCTTATTAGATGTTCTTGAAGTCATGCATCTTCAGAAGCAGAGCCACGCGGAAAGTAAAAAAAATAAAAATTAACAAAAACAATGCCCGAATCAAAAATTTGTCGGTGGGGTGATGGTAGTCTGTGTGTTCATAAAAATCCCCAACGCCTTAACCTATTCTTTCAAAGCAATTTCACTGTCGACAAGCAACTGTGAGTTTAAAGTCAGTAATACAAAAAAGGAAGAAAATTACAAACAACAGGGCAAATACAACAGAAAAATTATACAAATAAAATAAACAATTTAGCCTATAATAACCTACTATACAGAAATTGATTAAATAATCAAATGTAAAAATAAAGCACTGTATAGACTTCACCATATAAATTAAACAAGCTGATTCATAACAAAGTTATGAACAATATTCAGTGAAGAGCAGTGTTACATGATTTGACTGATGATTAGGGTTGGAGCTAAACTCTGACAGAAGTTGCCTATCCCTGTGTTAAATAGACCTACTGTACCTAAAAACACTGTTTATTTCATTTCAGTCTTTGGTTTTTTGTATTTCTTTATTATTAATAAACACAAATGACTATATCATGATATAAATTCTTATATTAAAAAAATAATAAAATAAATAAATAAATAAAAGACTCCAATTATGACATTTCACACCTCTTGCTTTTGCCCTCTTAGCCTTTTTCAATTACTTTTCCTGTTGTTTTATTTATTTTTTAGTCGTAGCATTGGTTCAGTGGTAGTATCCAGATACTTTAGTCAGGAATCATATCAAAGTCAAAATGTTGGTATCGTGACAACACTAGAGAGCTTTCTTGATAATAACAGGAGGTTTTTTTTGTTTTTTTTTGAGAGTGCTTAAATTTGTGTTAGACTGAAGTCATTGATCATGGAAATGTTGTTTGTTCACTTTTGGTAGACATATAGTTTATTCACTGTTTGAATAGCATGGAAATTAAATTAAATAATGAAATGATTAGCAACTTACAATGTTTTTATAAAAAGTGTGATCATGTTGAATACAAATTCAGTCCTATTAAAATATTTTGACGTGACACCCGTATCTGTTGCTTGCCTAAAAAGACGCTTTAGTTTTCTAATTTGTTTTAAAAATGTTTTATATTTCTATTACAGCACTTTGGTTTCAACATTTGTTGTTTAAAATGTGCTTTATAAATCAATAAACTAAACTATAATACTGTGTAAATAATAATAATTTTAAAACAGCTATGGCTGCCAAACAAAAAACATGAAATTAAAGTAAAATATAATTTGAATAAAGGGCAATAAACTTCAACAGACATTTACATTAAACATTTTACAGAAAAACATCATTATTTGACAATTTCCTGAAGTATTACTAACAAACACATTCACAGTAAAATGTGCATCTTTTGCAGATAACCAGAAATAGCAAACATGCATAAATTACTGTAACTATATGTACTGCATCAGTACAGAGTTACTGCCTTTAAATGAAGCAACATGCAGCAGAACATCAATGTTTCTTGTTCATCGGGCGAAACAGCCACCACACATTCCATATATTTTCATGTTATGTGCACAAATAAAAGCCTAACATTGCGTGTGCGTGTGCGTTGAGTTTCTATCTGTGATGCATTCATTTACCCATTTAACTGTGGAATTGAATGCCAGTATGAATGTTAATATAATTGTCACGTGTCGGCCTGTCTGAGTTCCGTTTTTCCCTTATTTGGTTTAGTTCCGATTCTTGTTAATTAATTATCGTTCAGTGTCCCCACCTGATTTGGATTGTTGTTTGCTCTTTTGTTCTCTCCCTTTTATAAGTCCTCAGTTTTTCCCCTGTCTTTGTCCGATCTTAACGTAAATGTCAGTTTGATGCTTGTCTCCTGAGTTCCTGCGTCTGAATAAATATCATATGTTTGAAGTATTCCTCGTTTCCTCGCTTCCCTGGCTCCAGCATGACCTGACAATAATGTAATAGACAAATAATTTACACATAGCCTATTTGAACTGCACATGGCAACTATTTTCTTGAAATAAACTGTATTCTTTGTATGACTGGGTATTTAAAAATGTAATTGAATAAGTCTGAATGAGAACTTTCTCCTGAAGAAAGATCTGAGGGTTTGAAACTTCTGACACACGCCTCGGTTCAAATGTCGGATCTCTATAATCGATCTCTAAACAAATCATTTAATTTTACTATTAATTTCTCATGCCAATATTTATGCAGAAAATTTGGATTTGTTTTCACAGTGTATCACTGACCTATAATAATGGAGATCAGTGCTGTCTTTGAATATATATTTTTGGATTTTACATTTATTGTGATGTCCCGTCTTATTTCTAGGGGTGATAGGGGAGGAACATTAAAAAATAAAAGGTATGAGTAGCAAGAGAGGTTTTCAACCATTCTCAGTCCCAGCGCTTGAGACACAAAGTAAAAAAAAAAGAAGAAGAAGATCACTAGGAAGTCTAAATCTAGCAAAACAAAGACAAAGAATAAATATGAGCAAAAGAAACTGGCATGTCTTCCTACTGCTTCTCACCTCAATATTGGTCAATGGACACCACATCCATATAATTAGGTCTAAATCTCTCTCGTGCTTTCATTACATGGCATGCCATGAACTGAGAAAGTCAATCCACACACTGCTGGAAATATAGGCATTTCACTGGGATTTTATTGAGATCAGTTTATGAAGTGTCAAGTTATTTTATGCTTAAGATTTAGGAGTTTGAAGAAGTCAACTATCACACAAAATGTTTTGAGATCACAATGTTCTTGATTTAAAATGAAAAAAGTCGTAAAATTGTTCTGTTTTAGTAATGATAAGAATACATTAGAAAATCTGTTTGTATTTGTGTTTGTTCAACAGAACTGATGTAAAATCAGAGCAGCAGAAGTTTGTGTTTGATCTGACCGATCTCATTCTGTTGATGTGAGTATATCTTTACTGTATCGACTTCAGTCCTGACTCCTGAATTATCAGAACTGACACAAAGGTTTTGTTTTTTCCTCCCCAGAAGCACACATTATATTAGCCCCGAAGAAAAGATTCTTGGTTGAAGAAGATGGTTGATTTCTGTTGCATCAATTCTGCAACTGATTTTGAGGAAGGGGGAAGAAACCCACCTGATGCCAATTTATATGACATAGCTAAAGATTTATTAGATTTCTTGAATGGGTTTAAGTGCTTAGATGACACTACAAAACAGATTCTAGACAGATGTAAAATTGAAATGCAGGCTAGACATAATTGCTGGTCAGCTGTTGTTATCGAAAAAGCTTTGAAAGAAACAAAAATAATGGAAAAAAAAACACCAAGAAGACTGGGCTTTTGTGATAATGGTGCAGGTGATAAAACGTTTAATTTGTGATGAATACAAAAGGAAATATAATCTTGAGTCAGCTGTTGAAAATGAAAAATGTAAGAAAGAAAACCCAACAGACATATCCTCTACAAGCACTGCTGAACAGGACACAATGGGAGCTACTGGGAGAGATGAGCAGCATTCTGGAGGAAAACACCAAACAACTAGCTCTGGGCAAACCAAGTACATACATGTCCCATTCTTAGAAATTATTCCAAAAGAACAACACGAAGGAGAACGAGAACAAAATGTTATATCTGACTATAAATTAAAAGCTGGACTTCCTGGACCTCCTGAGAATTTTGAAATAAGGAGAAGAAAATCTTATGTCATGTCATTCAACCGTCAAACCAGGAATGCTGACTGGGTGTATGAGATACTGAATGAGAATACTTTAGTTAACAATCATGTTGAGGCAGCACAATTTGAACCTCCCTATCAAAGAGGTCATCTTGCTGCGGCGGCCAATCACAGGTGGTGTCGGGAAGCCCTTCAAGATGCTAATATGAACGACAACATAGTACCACAGCATCAGACTTTAAACACAGGCCCGTGGAAAAGTTTGGAGATTTGCTGTCGAACAAGAGCCACAGATAAAAGTAATATCCGCAATGTTCATGTGTACTCTGGACCACTTTACTTAAGTGTAATGGGTCCTCCGGAGATACAAGGGAAAAGGGTGCCAAGCCACTTCTTTAAGGTGATCATAGAGGAGTATGAGGATGGGAGAGTAGATCAGCCACGATACTATCTGTTTCCCAATCAGGATCTTAGCAGTCAAGAAAATAGAGAAAATGTGGAACAATATAGAGTGATTAAATATGTAAAAATAAACGAGAGATATATTACCATTGAAGACATTCAGCGAGACTCTGGGCTGACTTTCATAGACATCGGACAGAATGCAGAGGCTCGTAAAATCACAGGGACATTGCATGGAGAAGATAGAAACACAAAGCCGTGTACTGCTGAAATACGAGTCATAATATGCAAGTAGTTTTGTAAACAAACATACTCCATGATAATGCTTACGTTTCTTTCTTTCTTTACAAAACTAAACTTTGTATTATTATTATTATTATTATATGACTTGAGCCGGATAGCACAGATAACAAACCAACAAGTGTCCAGCAGATACAGAAACTTCAATATTGTTTAAAAGTCATCTCATGTGGAAACATTATGACATTTTTGATGACTTTTCTGTTATTCTAAAATTCTACTTAAATGTGATTTAATATGTATTTAATTATTTTTGACTGTTTTGACATTTCTATTTTGCTAAACAGAACATTATTAGATGTAATTTCTAATTAAGTACTTTGAGAGACTGTATTTTGTATTTTAAAAAAAATTAAAAATTAAAAAATTAAAAGATATATCATTTAATTCTCAAATAATTCAAGAATTTTTTTATAGGTGGTATATAACTCCGCTTCGCGTCGTGACCGCATCACCACCTCGGGTGTGCATTATTTTTCTAATAATCCAACGGCCCGTCGTCAATTATTCCTTACTTATATGTATGTATGTATGTATGTATGAAAGAAGCTGCATTGTTGTTCAGTGCAGACCTACTAAAATATTGATCAATATATCCAGTCAGATATTGTTCACTGAAGGTCATTACTGGACAGAAGAACAGAGCAATTAATCGCTGTGCTGCTCCTGAACTTGTGAATTTGCTTGCTAGCTGACGAGTGACATTAACTTTATTTCCATAAATAAAATTTAATTATAAAGAGGCTATATGTAAGCATTTTCATGCATTAATCACTTTTCATTGTTAATGAGTGAACAGCTTGTAAGGAATGTGAAAAACAAATCCTAGTTTGTCTATGAAAGCCTGTAGACTGATTATTATCTGAAGGACTTGAGATGGAAAATACAAAGAAAACTATCATAAGAGTGTAATTTTAATCAAGTTTATCTGTCGACATGATGTGTGGTGTGCGGGAATATACTAATTTTCTCTTATGAGTATGTTTTATTATCTTTTCATATATTCATTCCATATTTGATCAGTTTATTCAGTTATGTATTTTTACAAGTGTATTCATCTTATGTTTCTCTTATACTTTTGGCTATGATTTACAACCTCTGAATATTATATTATATTTTTATAGAAGTATTCAGTTATACTCATTTATATCTTCTATAATAATTCAGGTTATCCAGAACCTGCTACATTTTGTTTTCCTTCATTTGACAAAACAATGGTCTACATGATATATTTTTCCTTCTATTAACATATAAAAGGTACATCTTGTTATGATAATGATGTTTATCATCTGTAATCTTTATCACTTATACTTATGATAACAGATTTTTAATAAACTACACTTTTACAGAAAGACTTGGTCTGCCTGGATCTCTTCTCAGTGCATCAACACACAAACACATGAAGAAGAACTGCTTAAAAACACAACACATTCCTCGTGTGTTTGCGCACACTTGGTGAATAAAGCTCATTCTGATTCTGATGTCCGTGAATCATCGTGAATCACATCCTTCATTTTCATTAATAATCACTTACTGCTCGTGAATAAAAGCTTCAATAAGGACAAGTCTATATTTATTTCATACATTTAAAAACTACACTGTAAAAAAAAATTCCGTAAAAAAACGGATAATGTACTGGCAGAAAATTACCAGGACATTTTCTGTTAAATTTACGGACATTTCCTTCAACATTAAAAAGGAAAATTCTGTAGATTTACATTTTCTTCTGTACCATAAACGGAAAATCCGTTTTGCAGAAATTTCTAAAAAATTATAGCATAGGCCTATCTTTAGTAGCAAATAAATCCAGCACAATATATACAAATTGAACATGGTTTATTTTTACCTCATCTAAACATTCTTAAAAGTGCTTTCAGAAGCTTTTAACAGGTGAAGACAAAAATATTATTACATCAATTAATTTAATGTGTTTTAGTTTTAAACAGCACCAGGCAGAAAAAATAAAACATAAGTAGCTACTTGTACAATATTGGTGTTGCACCAAATAGTGGTCACAAAGATAAACTTCACTGTGAAACAGTCAAGATTCAAAACATTTTCAGATACATGGGAAAATATTAATACAAAGACAGGGCTGTCATTAATAACAACTGCTATAGACTTCTAGTCAATAGTCAAGTGAAATGTTATTTAAAAGGACAGTTCACATTAAAAATGCGAATTCTGTCATCTACAATTGACATGGTACTGCAAAAAAAAAAAAAAACAACTCTTGTACATCATTTGAAAATAAAGAACAAAGATTCATGCACTCATGCCTAACATTTCAATGTGAAACTAAGAGAACTATACAATCTAAATTAAGAGCAGGGCTCCAAGTGTTTATGTGCTTTTAGCATCTCTTGCCATGTGCCAGCTTGGGGAAACTACTTCTTTTTTCCTTTTGCTGCATGTTCAGTCCAAGTTCCATGTTGAGATTTGAAAAAAGCTCAAATTGTACATGGATTCTCGAAGTTGTTCATACACGAGTCTTGGAAGCGTAGGTTCCCTTCATCTGAACCGTCGACCCTCGTTCGGGAGTTCTTCACAGGAAGACTGGAAATGACAAGACATGAAATGAATGAAAGTGAAGTATAGAGTAACGTGCAGAACAGGTTGAGATTGAATTATCAAGTTCCAGTTGTTTATAAAATGCTAAACTTGGATTTCCAGTGGTCTCCAATTGTATAGGTCATGTGATCTTGTCAACAATGTTTTATGATATACTTAAAGGGTTACTCCACCCCAAAATGAAAATTCTGTCATTAATCACTTTTCCCCATGTCGTTCCAAACCTGTAATAGCTTTGTTCATCTTCAGAACACAATTTAAGATATTTTGGTCCAGAAAAGTATGAAAAGCATCGTCAAAATAGTGCATCTGTCATTGATTACTCACCCTCATGTCATTCTAAACCCGTAAGACCTTCGTTCATCTTTGCAACACAAATTACGATATTTTTGATGAAGTCTAAGAGCTTTCTGACCCTCCATAGACAGCAAGGGTCCTTACACGGTCAAGGCACAGAAACGTAGTATAAGGACATCGTTAAAACAGTCCATCTGCCATCAGTGGTTCAATCTGAACTTTATGAAGTGATGAGAATACTTTTTGTACTCAAAGAAAATTAAAAATAACGACTTTATTCAACAATTCATCGCATCTGCGTCACAGTAGCGCCATTTTGGAGAATATCCGCTTAACGCAAACTGCGTATGCTGTTCTATGTCAGCCGCACCACACGGATACGCTGTTTTTGTTAAATAACGACTTGAATAAAGTTATTTTTATTTTCTTTGCGTTTCATTTTTGAGTGAACTAACCCCTTTGATTATTTTCAACTAAACAGCAACACAACAAAATGCTTTATACACAGTTTCATTACATATGTTCCTTACATTTGTATGAATTCCAACGTAGGTGCCATCTCCTCTCATGTTTTATGTTTAAAATAAAATGAAAAGAATGTGTAGCTCAGCCACAATGGGGGAGGAAATAAGTTCTTGAATGACAGCAATCTGGAATCACCAATAACAATAAAAAAAAATAAGAAATTATAAACACATTGTAAATTCAGAAAGCCACTCCAAACATTGATTAAATCTTTCCTACACAAAGAACTTCAATAACAAAGTCAACTGAATAAACGACGCAATTACTAATTTTTGTCAGTATTGAACATCCCTAAAGGTAAATAAAAATGGAAGCATATGGGTAGCAAAATTCAATTTGAAATATGCAAAATGGCAATGCATTGCAATACATAAAATGGCAATGTAGTTCTGTATTTTTATTTACATTTTGCCACACGTGTCCAAATTTTAGTGTAAAATGAAAATTCCATTATATAATTTACATTTGCCATTTTCTACACTAGTTTTAATATGCAAATTAAAAACATATTTTAACACTTTATAAGTTAATTATTCACAATATTAAGTTAATTAAAACAAAAATGATTACCCAAATTGATTAGATGTGTTTAACATGTCCAAGCAATAACTGTAGCAAAATTATCATTTAAATGCTGTTTTTCCTAAATGCATTTAGACTTGGGGGTAGGACACTTGGCATTGCATTTCCATCATAATACTGCATGATAATTGAAGCAAAATGCAGTGAAAATTTGAGGGTGCATTCTGAGCCAAAGGTGCAGCAAAAGGGTAGCAAAATGCTGATTTAAATGTCTTTTATTTTTCTTAAATGCATTGACACTTACATATAAGACATTTCAATAACATTTTCATTTAATACCCCGCAATGAATAAGTCAATGTGGAAAGCGTTTGGTTGATGGTGGATATTGACCTATTGTGCGTCCTGTTGCTGAGCCCCACCTAACGATTGACAGGTCAGGGGCGTGTTGCATATTCAAATGCATTTCAAATCCACATTGACTTTAAATTCATAGTGAGGTATTAAATGAAAATGCAATTGAAACGTCTTATATGTAAGCGTCAATGCATTTAAGAAAAATAAAAGACATTTAAATCACCATTTTGCTACCCTTTTGCTGCACCCTTGGCTCAGAATGCATCCTCAAATTCTCACTGCATTTTGCTACAATTATCATGCGGTATTATGACGAAAATGCAATCCCAAGTGTCCTTAAGTCTAAATGCATTTAGGAAAAACAGCAATTAAATGATAATTTTACTACAGTCTTGGCTTGAACATATTAAACATTTTTCATTTTGCAACTTATAAAGCGTTAAAATATGATTTTATTTTGGATATTAAAACTAGTGTAGGAAATGGCAAACATAAATTATATAATTGAATTTTCATTTTGCACATATGTATGGGAAAATGTCAATTTAAATACAGAAATGCATTGTCATTTTACGTATTGCATTGCCATTTTGCATTTCAAACTGAATTTTGCTCCCCATATGCTTCCATAAATAAAAACTGTAGTGTTAATAAATAAAACAGAATACAAACCCTTGCTAAGAATGCAGGGGGTACTTGGGATGCACAATACAGCAGCAATTACGACCTGTCTTTAGAAAAGAAAACAGAAGAAACAATGAATGTCATGAACTGCTGTCCCTTTAAAACATGACACATCGACACATCGACGCACATCCCAACTTTACATCAGTCAAGACATTTTAACTTATTTAAAACTGTCACTAGCCAAAAATGGTCATTTTGACATAATTTGTGTGCTTTTGTTTGTGTAAGAACTCGATGCGCTCCTGACGCGCTGTCTGATGCGTGTGCGTTCACCGACAGTGTGCCAGTAACGTTACCGAACAAACTTCTCCTGTGTGTGTGTGTGTGTGTGTGTGTGTGTGTGTGTGTGTGTGTGTGTGTGTGTGTGTGACAAACAAGACAATATAATGTCTAAACCTACCTGGTTTGGCAGAAAAGTTGCGTTATCCTTGAAGAATTCCGCGATGTCAGATCTTCGCCTAGTCGTATAATCTCTTTTAAAGAATAAAAAAAAAGTCGTAATGGTATCTTCTTTTCTTGACAATTCCTCTGCCAGCTTCTGTTGGAGGCACACAGCGCTCTAAACACAGTTGTACGACACTTCATATTTAACGTTATCACAACTCCTTAACATCACCTCAGTAACGTTAACATGCCAGATGCTTCACGGCACGCGCAGTAACAAATACACCGCATCAACAACAATTAAAAGTTAATAAACTTTTTATAAAAATGAAAGTGAGCACACTGTAACACGTAACTTACCTCCACGTCGAGTGAGATGTGACGATGTGCTGAAAATGTCAAATGCGACGGCTCCGACATTCATTTGGCAAACAAGGAAGACAGCAACTAAGTTAACGTTACAGTTTGTTACATTTAACAAAATATAATTTACCACGGAAGTGTAAAAACGGTTCCTCAAACCCGAAATCCGACTTTTAAATGAAATTTTTACCGAGACTATCTCTGTGAATAATGGCGTCTGCTCAAGCACTGTTTTCGCGCCGATAATCGACTGAGCTTCTTGTTCCCACAATGCAAAGCGTAATTAAAAAAATACGAAAAACACCTGTAAAAACCAAATACGGAAAATTCCTTCAAATTATTACGGTATATTGTACTGTATTTTTACGGATTTTTTTTACAGTGTATGCAGTGTTTTATTTTACATTTCATAGTAGTTATAACCAATACGTCACTTTGATGATTTATGACCAGATTTATGACCTGATTTATGGCTATGGGACCACTCATAAATCCAACAAATGTCATCTGTGTAGATCTTTTGATTTACACATCCTACTGTCATGTCAGTGAGGGCTGACAGGACCCCGGTGACGTGACAGTCAGGGTGACAGAGGGGTCATATACCCATAAATCAGGTCATAAATCTGACCATGTATACATTTGAAATGACAACTTGTCAAACAACGCTGACAGGGTGGTCATAAATCCGGTCATAAAGTATTGGATATAACTACTAGTATTCTCAAGCTTGCGGGCTTTGCTCCTCCACGGACATCCCTGTGCCCTCCCTCCGGACCGAGGGGGATGACCGGACTTTAATTTAGCGTGTATAATAGTCTTAACTGATTGCTTTTAGATGGAAAAACTGCCCATGACTCCTGGTCTAGGATCTGCTTTCTTCGTAATAATAGCATAACGAAATAGATTTGGCAAACAATCCAGTGTATCTTCTGCTTTGGAAAGCGTCAAGTGATTTTACAATGCATTTCACAGAGGGGAGCAAAGTAACCAATCACAGACCTGTTTGTTGATTTCTACAACGCAATGGCCAATCAGAGGTGTTTAGGTTGTAATAAACACACTCTCCGCTTTTTGTCCAGCGAGTTCTATCATGCTCGTAACTTCAGTAAAAAAATAAAAAATAAAATTAAAAAAAATAATTAATTGTGTGGTCACATTCAGTTTTCAGTTGTCAGTTTTTAATAAATTTAAAGGGAGCGCTCTTTGCATGCTGTATTAATGCTCATGTTCATATTTTCATGTTCATAGAGAATTTAAATAAAACTTGTTTTTCATGCTCGAAGCGACCACGTACGACAGAGATAGCTAACTACACTATATAGATCGAGATAATAATTTCAGAAGCACAGAGTGATGTGATTCTGCAACCGAGCCTGGTCCAAACGCAGGATTTAGGAAACGGTTATTCATTATTTGTATTGGCTGCCATGCCAAATCATGCGCCTGCTTGCTTTTCTGTTTAATTTAAGTGTTAGTGAATTATTGTAAAGACCCAAATAATGCATTTTGTGCATTTTCTTGAAACCATCCCTTGACATGATTGGATATTGAAATTTGTGACGTAGCAAAAAAAGGGCTGTTTCAAACCGTGTCTCTACGACAGCCATTGATACTCAGCAATGGTGTTGATTAATGGATTGGCACATGGTTTGTCTAAAAGCATATTAAAAACACCAAATAAACAACATAAAGATACAGTTGATTTTCAACACAGGGGGACTTTAAGTATTGGAGATTGTTACTGTCAGAATGAGTGAAGTTTATTCAGCGAACAGGAGAAGTGTTTCTGTGTGTTGTCCTGCAGTAGACGTGTGTCTCTCAAGCTCTGTATTGTCTGAAAGCACATCTTCAGCTCATGTGAGGTAATGGGGGGTTGTTCAGTGCTGTGGGTGAATTAGGCCCATCAGACAACAGAGAACAGCGTGTTTCTGCAAAAAGGAGAGCTAAACTCTGTTTTATTCTCTTTGTTTTCAAAGAAGCGTTTTATTGGACTTGTGGTCTGAGTTTTGGAGGGGCGTTCAGCACATTGAGGTCAAATAGTCTACTGTAAAACTGATTTTATGATCTGAGTCACAGTTCTTATCTGCACCTTACATTGACATTTCCAGCAGAACACAGATGACCCGGTAAGTTCCTCACTTTTCAGCTGCTTTGCTATTGGGCCTTCAGAAAAACAACCCTGAACAAGATCGGGGCCGATGTCAGAAAAATATTACATGAAACACAGCCATGGCATTGCTTCCCGAAAGTGCTGTCATTTGGCAAGGGTTTATTGCTGATATTTAATCATTGAAGGTCATCAGTAAAAGCATTGGTTAATGAACTGGCATTGCCTGTATTTGTAATATTTAATGTATTTTAACATTATCACAATGCTAAATAAAAAAAAATATATATTATATGCAAACCATCAGGGGCCCCATTGCTCTCAGAGATCATATGCATCAAGCTTTAAATTTGGAAAATCCATTCAGCTGAGTGTTACAGTGCTTCTGACCACTAGATGGTGCCAGAGCATTATTTCAGAAGGAATTTTTTTAGCTGTCAACGAAAATTTGGATTTAGTTTTACTCAGTTGTTCTTACTGCCGGTTTAATGTTTTGTCTCTCTCTTTATTTTTAATGAATGCACTGTCAGGGGCCTCACAAGGCTTTTCTTAGGGCCCCCAGAAGTCCAGGCCCAGCACTGAGAAGCAGTAAATAAGCGCTGCAGAAATTTGCCTCCTTACACACAATGAATTGGCATCCCTTGTGTTTGTTGAAGACAAAAATGATCAAAGGCACCAAGATATAAATGTAGTTTTTAAAAAATGTTAATGGAGCAAATGCATGTAAGTATTCATGCATGGGTTATGGTAATATTTAATACAGCCATGTAAACATTAAGGAGACAAAGTAACTCCATATAGATTTTGTGTGTTATATATAATGAAATTTAATATTGACTCCAATCTCAGGTGAGTTTCAGCTGATAAACGTTTAATTATTCACTAATAAAACACTGCAGATCTGATTCACACTCAACCTAGTTTCTCTCATATTGCCTCATATTTGTTTTTTTTTTGTTTGTTTGTTTATTTTTTTAAAGATCTCTTGAATTAAGTGGCTCCAGATCTCCAACATTAACATAAAACATTCAGAATGTGTATTTTTTATTTTTTGTCTATCATTTTCATATATCAGCTAATTTCAATGGTTCATTTATAAATTTGTTCAGTTGATCAGCCGATTTTATTTTCTATCAGTTGTCTAGATCAGATTTGGTGGTTATTGGCTGTCATCATTGGTCCTCTCATCATTTTCTTCTGGATTTGTTTGATGAAGCATAAAAGGAAATTCAGGTCCTGATAAATCTCCAATGAAGACTGAATGTCACTGAATTCATTACTGGTGTTACTCATATCATAGAGCTGTTTAATATCATTGTCATATGAACATGAGTCTGATTTCACTCAAACACATTATGGAAATTCTTATGAGCTCAAAGTCTTTATTAAAGCATTGTTCCTGTAAATTTGTGATAAGATTAATTCAGAGTGAAATGATTCAGAGTGAAAAAAAAAAACAAAAAAATACAATAACGTCTTTATTAGAAACGCACTTTTTTTTTGTCGTTGTCAAATTTTTATTCTAAGTATGTTAGTCTTGATTATACCTTGTTATTACTTTCTTTTGAGTGAATTTAATCTTCACAAAGCCAGAACCATTCGTTGTAACCTCAATTTTAGAATATTCTCCTTTGAAATAAAGTTCTGTTTTACATTCTTTAAGAATATGTCAAAATCTTTGCATTCAAAGGCTTCGAGAACATATAACATTGAGCCTGTGTAACCCCTCTTAATTGTTCTTTTATTTCGATAATGACCACACGAAATCAGTTTTGCTGAGCACGTTCACTTTAGTGTTTACTGCAACTGAGGAAATCTGGAAAAGACACGAAGAGCACCAAACAGACAATAAATACTGCTGGTCCGGTCATAAAACATCCTTCTCAACAGCTCACATGAACTGCACACTTAAACACTTTATGTTACATACGAATATGACTCAGTCTCTTTTTTTCTCTTTCATGAATATAGAACAAAAATTGCACGGAATAAAAGTAATACATCATACCTGGAAAAGACACGAAGAGCACCAAACAGACAATAAATACTGCTGGTCCGGTCATAAAACTGTCAGAAAATAATAAACAAAATAATCAAACAAATATACCAAATGAGATAAAAAAGCAGACGCCATTAGCACGTGGCGTGCACAACCACCTGTAAGGCACGTAAGACCCTGCTACACACTGATTTACCATTCTGAACAGAAAATACAGAATAAAGTTCTCTCAAATACATTTCTAGACCAATGTAATTGACTTTAAAACAATATCTTCCAATATTTTCTTGACCGATCGACCAGAGACTTTTTACCTACCATCCTTCTCAACAGCTCACATGAACTGAGAAGGTGGCTGATTCAACCCTTAGTACACCCTTCTTGCCTGTAGGTGTCTCCCTTTTTCCAAGATGCATTATTTAAATAACCAATGAACAAGGTTAATTTAACAAGAACAAATATTTTATAACTAAAACAAGCATTTTGACACTATTCACATTTAGATTCTGTTTTTCCTTTCTTTACTCTGTTACACCTGTTGTAATGACTCTTTAACTAATTTTTTTAATTTTTTAATTTTTTTATGACAAAAGTGTTTTGTTTACTTTTTTAATGCTCTTATTGTGATGATGCCCCCTTTCTCTTGATGTTCATAGGCTGCATATTTAGTCATTCTGAGAACTTCAAAATGTATTTTTAAATATGAAAAAAAAGGGAAAAAAATTAGGCTACTGGACCCGCGGTGACCTCATAACTGGCTACAGCCATGACTGAGAGAAACATGATCAAAACAGTAGAATAATAACACTACTACTGAGATCTGCAGAACTAGCAGGTTACAGAACGAACATTGACAAACATGCAGACTTTGGCCATGAACATCTACATGTCTGTCTATTTTGAAGTTAGTATAATGAGTTATTACCCAGACAGCAAGCAGTGTTGGCCCAGATCCGGCCGACCTCTGGTCTGCATGGATTTCACACGGGCCAGATGTGGGCTGGATCTGGGCCAACACTGCTTGCTGTCTGGTATAGGCTAGCACTATTCCTCCAGCCCATCGCAGAGCAGTCATTTCAAACCCTGCACCGCAGTCTGATGCTTCACATTAAAGCTCACAAAAAATCATATTTTGCAGAGGATCCGCTCTAGGTATGAAATATGCTTGATATTATACTGTCTTGTTTGAATATTTCACTTTATGATATGCTTCAGTCTCCTTTTTCTTCCTCTAACTCAGCTACAAATGATATACTGTGATGAAAAACGCAAACGAAACGAGTATTTTACCTTCACGCGAATATGTCGCGTTAATATGGTGTTTGTCCGCATTTTCACATGCGTTTGATTTATTTCGCTCCACGGACAGTCTGTTTGGACGCAACACAAAACAGTTGCGTGTCAGAGCTTTCCTCATTGAAAACCACTGCACTTGACAGACTACTGTAGGCTACTGTTGTGAATTAAATTAGACTAGTAACAATGAGGATGTTTAATATAAGGGCAAGCGCTTAATTTGTAAATTTCGAGGTCCCGGAACAAAGCGGGGTGACGGATCCGGCATGTGAGGGAGAGGTAACGGAGCATTCAGCCGATCACATGGTGGGCCAGCCTTAAAGTGATTAACAGCGTGCATCAGTGCTTTTATTAGGATTCGTACATAAAAAAAAAAAAAAAAAACCCTGAAAAGCCATGCAACTTTGAAACAGCAATTTCCAGGCCTGGGGAAAAAATAAAAAGTAAAGGAATTTTATTTCACAAATCTCTGTAATAGTTATAATTAATCCTATCCAGAATTTCGTGGGGGATTGTGTGTATATCACATAGTTTTACTCATCCCCGCAGCTTTCAAGTTTATAATGAGGGAAATTCCTGCAAACATTTATCCAATATAGCAAGTAGGTTATATGAGTAAATAAATCCACACAAACTAGCAGATTAAATCAGTCATTTGAAAACAGTGTGAGTGATTGAGCTGGACCACGCCTTCTCTCTTTCAGTCTCTCAAAGCAGCTTCACATCAGCGCGTCTCGTCTGCAGTTCATCGAGCTGCTGCACGCTGTCGCTGATCCAACACTTTCACTCGCATTTCGAGACAGTTGACAGATTTGTCACTTGCTTAATCGGCTCATTGTTGCATCTTCACAAAAATGCACGTCTTTTTAAGCTGATCGGTACTCGCGCGCTCCAGAGGCGGTCTCAAGGCTGAGCGCTCACAGTCACATCCAAAGCCGCCTAAACAGTCGTGGCAAAAAGTTTTGAGAATGTCATAAATATTAATTTTCACAAAGTCTGCTGCTTCAGTGTTTTTAGATCTTTTTGTCAGATGTTACTATGGTATACTGAAGTAAAATTACAAGCATTTCATAAGTGCCAATGGCTTTCATTGACAATTACATTAAGTTTAAGCAAAGACTCAATATTTGCAGTGTTGACCCTTCTTTTTCAAGACCTCTGCAATTCGTCCTGGCATGCTGTCAATCAGATTCTGGGCCACATCCTGACTGATGGCAGCCCATTCTTACATAATCAATGCTGGGAGTTTGTCAGAATTTGTGGGTTTTTGTTTGTCCACCCGCCTCTTGAGGATTGACTGCAAGTTCTCAATGGGATTAAGTTCTGGGGAGTTTCCTGGTCATGGACCCAAAATTTCAATGTTTTGTTCCCCAAGCCACTTATTCATCACTTTTGCCTTATGGCAAGGTGCTCCATCATGCTGGAAAAGGCATTGTTTGTCACCAAACTGTTCTTGGATGGTTGGGAGAAGTTGCTCTCGGAGGATGTTTTTGTGTCATTCTCAAAACTTTGGTCTCCTAAAGTTGATTCAGCTGTGGGATCAGGGCACCTCCAGTGCAGAGCTTGCTCAGGAATGGCAGCGGGCAGGTGTGAGTGCATCTGCACGCACAGTGAGGCCAAGACTTTTGGAGGTTGGCCTGGTGTCAAGAAGGCCAGCAAGGAAGCCACTTCTCTCAAAAAAAAAACATCAGGGACAGATTGATCTTCTGCAGAAAGTATCGTGAATGAACACTGAACACAGACGAACACTAGATCAGGACAGATTCTAGATCATCAGAGACAGCAGCCCATCAACACTGAACACAGACGGACACTAGATCAGGACAGATTCTGTAACATCAGTAACAGCAGCCCGTCAACACTGAACACAGACAAACACTAGATCAGGACAGATTCTGTAACATCAGTAACAGCAGCCCGTCAACACTGAACACAGACAAACACTAGATCAGGACAGATTCTGTAACATCAGTAAAAGCAGCCCGTCAACACTGAACACAGACGAACACTAGATCAGGACAGATTCTTTAACATCAGTAACAGCAGCCTGTCAACACTGGACACAGACAAACACTAGATCAGGACAGATTCTAGATCAAAGACAGCTCTCCATCAACACTGGACACAGACGAACACTAGATCAGGACAGATTCTGTAACATCAGTAACAGCAGCCTGTCAACACTGAACACAGACGAACACTAGATCAGGACAGATTCTGGAACATCAGTAACAGCCTTAATGCAGCTTTAGAAAATGTAAATAATTTAGGGTCAGTATTACGAAACAGGGCAATTAACAGCACCGAGCGGCGTGGAAATTCCTGCACGTGATTTACTAACAACGTGCAAATTCACGAGTTCGCACTAACATATAATATGATTGAGTAATTAGTAAGCATATTTGGCGTGCTGTCCGGAGGGAGGGCTCCGAGCTCGGGATAGAGCCCGAACCCAGAGAACTCCCCAAAAGAAGCTAATGACATGGGACAGCAGCCAGAGAGAAAATTGTTAGTGGCCCCTCAAAATATGCTTGTCGTGAAGAAAAATTAGGTTGTGCGAGGAGGCGAAATGAGGAGCACGATGGAAGGCCGGGTGAGGGGCTCTGCTGCACCGGAAGGGAGAGTCCCTCTTGCGGCTAAAACTTGTCGTGGTTTGAAATGTCAGATGGAGGGCTCTCACTGCGACCGAAGGGAGCTGCGGCTCTGCTGCACCGGAAGGGAGAGCCCTGTCTGATTCTGAGTGAGCCACGAAGCGCGAAATGACAGATGGGGGGCTCTCACTGTGACCGAAGGGAGCTGCGGCTCTGCTGCACCGGAAGGGAGAGTCCCTCTTGCGGCCAAAACTTGGCATGGTTTGAAATGTCAGATGGAGGGCTCTCACTGCAACCGAAGGGAGCTGCGGCTCTGCTGCACCGGAAGGGAGAGCCCTGCCTGATGTTGGCTGAGCCATGAAGCTCGAACCGACGGATGGAGGACTCTCATTGCGACCGAAGGGAGCTGCGACTCTGCTGCGCCGGAAGGGGGAGCCCTGTACGGTGTTGAATGAGCCTTGAAAACTCGGAACAACAGATGGAGGGCTCCCACTGCGACCGGAGGGAGCCGCGGCTCTGCTGCACCGGAAGGGAGAGCCCACAGCAGCAGTAGTATTGGATGAGCAGGGAACTGCAGCGGCAGTATCGGATGAGCAGGGAACTGTAGCGGCAGTATCAAATGAGCGGGGCACTGCTGCAGCAGTATCAAATGAGCGGGGCACTGCTGCGGCAGTATCAAATGAGCGGGGCACTGCTGCGGCAGTATCAAATGAGCGGGGCACTGCTGCGGCAGTATCAAATGAGCGGGGCACTGCTGCGGCAGTATCAAATGAGCGGGGCACTGCTGCGGCAGTATTACAATCTTTTAACTTATCAGGGTTAGATGGGCTTTCTTAATGTGGAGATGATTGGTCCTGATGTAGCTCTTGAAAGCATCCGATGACCATCGTCCGAGATCTTGGATCTGCTGATGTGAGAGGCCTTTTTTTAGCTGCTGTGGTTGCTGCCCCGATTCGGAAGGAATGGCTGGAAAATCTTTCTGCGGGTATGCCTGATTGGACGAGAGTGAGTTTTAGATGTTTTTGAAACCAAAAACGTCTGACGGGGTGGTTACGGTCATCGACGAAAAGAGGGTCGAGAGGAGAAGTGGACTGGGAGCTTCTGTATTGGTGGTAAGAAAAGAGGGCCTGGTACGGTTGGATTGGTGACGGGAGGTTGAAGATGTAAATGAAACGACCTCTTTTTTCCTAATCTGATTTACTTTGTTTGATGAAATAGGAGATGGTTTCGCTGTCAAGCACGGAGAGGTCGGAGACGGTTGGGTGAAGTTTGGGTTTGAATTTGGAAGTTAATGTGAATTCCGAGCATCTCAGGAAACCGAAAAAAGCCAGAATGAACATGGCGTCTAGTGTACGAGCGGTATGAAGTGAGTGGTACCCTGTGCGGAGAATGTGGATGCATTTGGAAAGAATGTCTAAGGTTAATGCTTGTCTAATGTCTGGGGTTGGAGGATGGGAGCGCTGAATGCCTTTGATCAAAAGAGATGTTTGAGAATTATTTATTTCGGGTGAGGGAGCGCCATGGATTAATTTGTGGAAAAATTAAATGCCGCTTAGATAACCTTTGATGGACCGGGCTTGAAGGTTCTTACAGGTGTTAAGGTAGGAGACGAAAGATGTGATCGAGAGGAGGGAGAAATCAGGAAATGGCAGGTTGTACGAGAGGTGAAAATCTTTGAACCATCTCCAAGCAGTTAGATAAGATTGGATGGTTCTGGGGGAAACTGCTTGGAGGATCAAATCGAGTGACACGTTGAGAAGGGGATTTAAAGGATGATTTATGGGAAGATGAGTTGCGAATAGTGAGGAACTGGGGTGGGAGATGAGTCTGCCTCCGGAGCCAGTGATCTGAATCTCTGAAACATAAAACGAGAGAGAGAGTCAGCAATTAGATTTTTTGATCCAGGAATATGTTTGGTAGTTATGATAAACTGATCGCAAGCGGAAATCCAAATTAGACGCCTTATAAGTGGCATTAGGGCAAGGGAATGAGAACGGCCTTTATTTATGCAGTGGACAGCTGCGTCGTTATCGCAGTGAACTAAGATGCTGCGTGCTGACCAATCTTTCCCCCACAGGAAGGCAGCAACGACCAAAGGGTAGAGCTCGAACAGTGCTGAGGACTGAGGAGCGTCTAGCAGCTGAGGGGGCCAAGGAGACGCGAACCAACGACCTTGGTAGAATCCCCCGAAACCGACGGAGGGGGCCGCATCAGTGAACAGTTGAATGTCATTGGGGGAAGAAATAAGATCGTTGTAAAAAAAAAAGAGGCCGTTCCATTGTTTCAGGAATGTTAACCATAAATTAAGTTCGTGGCGACATGCGTAAGTTAAGGTAATTTGGTCTTCTAGAGCCTTCACCGATGATGCGAGTGTTAGGAGATGCGAGATGAAGGGGCGGCCTTGGGGAATTATGCGCATTGCGAAATTGAGGTGACCGAGCAGAGAAAGAAGCTCGCGCTTGGAACAATTTCGGCTTTCTACTTGAGCGGATGCAACTAAAATTATTCTGTCATTTTTTTCTTTTGGCAGAGAGGCCTGAAATTTGGCAGAATCTAAATTGATACCCAAAAATTCGTTGAATTGTGTTGGCCCTGAAGTTTTCTTCTGAGCGATGGGAATCCCCAGCTTGGCGAAAACGTTTTGGACGGTCAAGATGTTTGCGGCTGGGATGGCATCGAAAGGTGAGATGATTAGGAAATCATTGAGCAGGTGAATGACGTGGTGGATGGAGTAATTGTTAGAGAGAATCCAACAAATGGCCTCTGATAACGTATCAAATTTTGGGGCTGCTTTTGCATCCAAAAGTTAGGCGTACGGAGAAATATATATTTCCTTGCCAGCGAATTCCGAATAGATGCCAAAAGTCTGGGTGGATAGGCATCACTTTGAAAGCAGAAGTGATGTCTACTTTGGCCAGCCATGCACCACGACCTACGTTTTTTATCATGGTGATCGCTTAATCTATGTCGTGGTAGTGCAATGAGTATTCCTCAAGGGGAATGAGGCTGTTTATGCTGGGAAATGGGGAAGTGTGTGGAGCTGATAAGTCGATGATCAAGCGTTTTTTCCCCGAAAATTTCCTAGTGGCAACGCCGATGGGGCTGATGCGAAAAAACTCAAAAGGGGGTGCATCGAAAGGGCCGATCATAAAACCGGATTCGATTTCTTTTTTGATCAAATTAGTCACAACATCTGGTTCTGCAAGTGCAGATTAGAGATTGTCGCAAATTATGTTCTTGGAGAGAGGGCATGTGACGCCGGGGTTGAAACCTTTTTCGAGACCTGAAAGTAGAAATTTGGTGAAGTTAGTGTCTGGGTGGTGGGATAATTCTGTGGAAAGCCGAGAAATATTGACTGGAGTCGATAAGTAGTTTTTTGATTTTTTATTGACAGCTTTGTAGACTGGGCATATCAGACGGGCGTGAGCTCCGCCGCAATAATTATAGACATGAAGAAACTTGCAACGTTGTCTACTGCATTTCCCCCCATTGAAATTATGACAGACCTGGCCAGCGACTGAGAAGGGAGGCCTTGAACTTCCCTTATAGTCTGGATCTGCATGAGCAGTTACAGAGCGTGGGACGTAGCTGGTGGATTTGTGTTGGGCCGTGTCTGGGCAGGCCGGGATGGCGGGATTAACTTGAGGGCAGGAAGTTGTGGTGTGAGCTAACGACCTGCAGAGTGCGCAATTTATGTTGCGGCACCCTAGGAACACTCTGTTGTGGAGATATTCTTTCTCTCTTTCCATTCGTTCTCTCTCTTGTTTCAGTCTCTTATTAAATTCATCTCAATCTCTCTGTTCTTTCTCTCTTCTTTTCTCATCCTCTTCTTCTCTTTTCATCTTTTCCTCTTGTTTCTGTTTCTCCCATTTCTCTCGTTCTCTCTTTATCTTATTTTGTATTTCTCTCTCTTTCTCCTCTTTCTCTTTCATTAGTGATTTATATCCCTCTTCTCTCTCATGAAACTCTTCTTCTCTTCTCTTTCTCTCACGGTCATGATTCTGTCTTTCATTCTCTATTCTGTTCATCAGTCTGTCTATTTCTGTCTGTAGATTTTCTTTTTCTATCTTTACAGTCTCCTTTTCTTGACTCATTTCATCTTTAAGCATCTCTCTTTCTCTTTTCATCTCGTCTCTCATGTGCTCCTCCTGTTCCTTCATTTCTCTTTTATATCGTTCTTCTTTTTCTCTGAGTTCTTCTTCTCTTTCTCTGACTCTGTCCATCAGGATCTTCATCTGTTGTTCTTGTTTTTCTCTCTCCATCTCCAAATAAATTAATGCGTGTGGGAAAAAAAACCCTCTCCTTCTACCACGCGCTCTCTGTTCTCTGCGGTGCCTCCTCTAGCAACAGAGGTTTAAAAAGTACTCAAGAAATTTACTCAAGTGAAAGTACAGATACTCAGTGAAAACTGTACTCAATTAAAAGAACAAGTATCTGACCAAAAACATAGTTGAGTAAAAGTAAAAAAAGTACGACTTTAAATTGTACTCGAGTATTAAAAAAGTAGAAGTACTATCTTTTCTGAAAGACATTCAGAAGTTTGGTTAAAGGGAGAAAAACAAAACAAAATGCAATGGCACAGGTCAAACACATACAGTAAGTAAACAGATACATATAGTTTACTGAGAAAAATGGTGACATGTTCAATACTTATTTTACCCGCTGTAATTCAATGCTACTTCAAGGCTTGTAGTAGACATCCACCAGAAAGCTACTGAATGTAACACACAGACAGACCTGAGACAGAGACAGAGAGGAAAGCAGTGAGACCTGAGGTGTGAGAGATGTGTGAATGCTCTCCAGCTCTTCCTCTGGTATGGAGGTCCACTGTAGACTGAGTGAAGCTGCAGTGCAGTGCTGCAGTGTGAAGCGCAGGCCGCACAGTGGACAGAGTCCAGATCTCTGCTCTGCAGGTTAATGTAGTTCTCCACTGAACTCAACAGACTGGACACAAACCCAGCAGAGCCAGACTTATGGATCTCTCTGATTACACACAGCATGAAGGCAGAGCTCATCCTGTACAGACACATATCACAAATAAAATTATTAAATTACTGTATATTTTCTATCATTTACTACATACACATTTTCTGAAAGAAATAATTGTTTACCGTTTAAACTGAACCCTGTTCAGGAATGGCAGTATTTCACTGATTCTGCATTGAATGTTGCTCTTTTTGAGGTTCACAGTGATTTGTTGAACGCTGTGCTGCAGGAAATAATGAAGCTCTTCCCAGCTCAAGGAACAGAAAGTCAGATCCCCGCTCACTTTCTGCAGGAAGCACTGAGTCAGCTCCTCTTCCTGAGGTTCATACACTCTTAACCCGGATTAGTTGACTTTACTAGAAATTCGCGAGGAAACCTGTTGCACGAAACCATTTTAGTTTTTACACAGGGTGAAACTAAACCGGTTCAGTTGTATTAACATAGAACCTTAAGTTCATGCAGTAGACACATCAGGTTTACATTAGTAGTCTTTACTCAAAATCATTAGTTCACATCAATTATTCAACGTGATCTCACAGAATTCCGTGTAATGTTCACGAACTTAATTAACCTCCGAATCTGTGGTGGCATCACGGAATCGCCAAAATTTCCGTGATTTGCAGATTTCCAGATTTGGAGGTTAATTAAGTCCGTGAACATTACACGGAATTCTGTGAGATCAGGTTGCAAATATTATTTGGAGTATAAGTTGTATAAAATAGCTATTTCAAGTTACAACTACAAAAACATATATTGACAAATAACATTAACAAATGTTTTTAAGTAATGACACATTTATGTAATGTCATGCAATTAGACAGATTTTGAGATTTATTGTATTAAACATTTAGTTTCATATAAATTGGAAAAAAGAAAAACAGATTTCAGTGCACCAATGTTTTTTTTTTTTTATTCACCAAAGAAATGGTAGCACAACAATACATAAAACTTGTCAGCCACAAGACAAGTAAAAATAAACTTTGGAACAGCTTGTTAACAATTGTAACTATTTTGTAGAAGAAACATGAACACAGTATTCAAGAATATATGCTATATCCCTTGTGAATGCCTGGATGTGCATTAACAACCGGGCATAAATTAAAACAGAGGCAAGTCTCTGTAACTTTAAACTTGGCTGAAGAATTGTGTGAACACTGTGACGGGAGGAGCCAACGACAGACACAGTGGGTGTGGCGTCAGGCCTCGGAGAGGCTTTTATTGAACAAAAAAAAACAATAAAATAAAGTGTCCAGGGGGAAGAAGTGTCCAAAGAAACGGGGGGATCTGGTGTCCTCGTCGTGCTTCGGGGCTTGTGCAGGAGGGCAGTGTTCCGGAAGGGAGGGGGTCCAGGCAAGGGGTGGAGTCCGGTCGCCGCACGCGCTCCCGCTCTGGCCGGGACATGAGGGGCGGTGGCTTCTCTCTAAGCGCCGGCTCTTCCTCTTTCGTCCTGGGCACGAGGGGCGGCGGCTTCTCTTGAGCGGCGGCTCTTACTCTTCACCTGCTCGGCCTTTGGCAGGACTTATACGGCCCGACATCTCTGGTCCGACGACCGCATACGGGTGCGGCTCTCACCCGGCTCACGGGCTCAGCAGCTCACATCTTGGGTGGCGCGCTCACATGTTCGGCAGCTCACATCTTGGGTGGCGCGAATCCCTCAACGCTCCCTTCCTGGACCCACGACGACACCAGCATGCATGCACGGGGGAGAGACCGGTCTCCCGAGGAGAGGCGTGCTCGGCATTTTAACGGCGGCGGTGATGAGGCTTCATTCAGTCCAGCTGTGCCTCATCACACGCCGCCAGCCCACGTTGATCCCACGCCCCTCCTCTCATTCACCCACTCCCGTCGGGAGCCTGGTGAAGGGCGGCGAATAAGGGGTGGTGATGATAATGAGGGGGAGGGCCACCGATCCGTCACAACACACATTAACTGAGCACTAACAGCACTAATATGCAGAGACAGAATACACTTTAATGTCTTGTACGGCAGAACACAAGTGACTTCTCATTGAAGCTTCTTGCATTTCCTAACATTGTAGGACAATTTTTCAGAGTTTGCAACCTGGGTTTTAGTTCACTGTCAGTACCTTTTGGATGATCTGGAATGTGTTCTTCTTAGATTTAGGGTAGTTGAGATGCAGTGCGTAAGTCCATACAGAATGAACATAGCTTTTGACAAGTCTTCAATACTGTCCATCACAAAATCTCCTTCAATGATGATCGTCAATGAGGCTGGACTGAGATGCAGAGAGGATGAGAGCACATCACCTTCATGCTCAGTGAGGATGATTCCAATGTCCAGGTGGTGGAATGAGTAATCGTCATCAGAGTCAATACATTTTCATTACTTAAGCTGTGACAATGAAATGCAAGCAATGCAAGTCTATAATGGATATAGAGTAGACCAACCTTGATTTGTTGTGAAAGCTGACATCAGCTGCCCAACATTCCCTCTTTAGACTGAAATATCTCAATTAGATGATTGCTTGGATTCTTGCCCACAATCCTGCAGAACTCCATGAACCTAAAACAGATAAGCAAAGTGTTACATTTCAAGACTAACTGTGCCTTTTAGGATAAATGTTTAGCATATGCACATCACTTTAAGCTCAACAACTCAGTTGCAGTTATTATAAATAATAATAGTTACGAATATATATCTAAGAGACAAACTAGCATTAACAAAAAGCTAATTCATGAACACGTGCTGATATTAAACAACTGAAGCTAAGGGTAATGAAATTCTAACATCACAGCTAAACTGAACATGCAGAAACACACTTGCTGAACTTATCTTAACTGTGAACCAAAATAAACTTTTTAACATTAGCATTATAGCTTCTGTGGACCGACAGGGGAAGAGTGTAGACACATTCAACCAGCTTCTGGAGAGTCTCTTTGGACAGTCTACACACAGACTGTCAGGTTAAAAACGAAGGAGTCTCCCACAGAGCTGGAGGTTTAGCTGGATAAATATCCTTCCAGCTTGAGGGAGAAACCAAGAAACTTCAAACAGTAAAGTCACTAGCTCTGAATTCTTTGAACCGGACCACTTTAACTAGACCCACATGTTGTGAAGTTCACTGATTTCTGAGCATTTTATGAACACTGATCAGTTGATGGCAAAATTCAAAAAGGAGTTTCTTTGGTGCAACCTGCACATGTGACAACCTCGCCATCTACATTTTCAGTTTGAGGAGTTATTCAGCTGATCTGCTCTTGAGCTCCTGAAAAATAAAAAGAATACACGGACCTTTACAAAAAGAGACAACAATATTCTGAGCAGGGCCGCATTAACCATTGGGCTAGGCGGGGCTGAAGCCCCGGGGCCCGAGCAAGGAGGGGGCCCGTGATTGGCTGTGGAGAAGATTGACTGGTCATTGGTAGCGCCGATCGCCAAAGCCCCACCACGCCCCCCACTTATTAGCGCTATTATTAAGTGGAGCTTTTCCATAAATTTCAGTGCAGTAACATTAGAAATCGAAACGTCACATTTGAATTTGTTTTACCAATCAAATGCATTTATTTTATATATTGCTTTTGAACGACCTGTGTAGCCTATCTATCAGGTGACCGCTGCGTCTGCACTCACCTCTCTTCGCTTCGTTCTGGCGTAATCTGGAACTGGTCATGCAAAGAACAATCTTCAAAAAGTAAAAATGTCAACTATTAAAAAAAAAATAATAATTAAAATAAGGAGAGAGGGGAAAAACACGAGTTGGTCAGTAAAATTCACAGCTATCAGACTATTTTTCTAAAGCTGATGATGGAGTGGAAGTTGTGGAACAGCAAGTGGACCGGACACATGGAGTAGATAAAAACCAAGCGTCATTGTCGCCACAGATTTTAGGTTAGTTTGATTATTAACTTGATGGATGTATATTGCTTGTTGTATTTGAACAACCTCTATGGGCCTATATTCGCTTTTGGGTTGAGAAATAATCCGGTAGAAATATGTCAATCGTTTAGCGCGTCATGATGTTAGCTTATCATTTAAACTCATTTTAAACATTGTGGTTTAAAAAACAAATGTAACTGTTCAGGGACATTAAGAAGCGGGGCAGAATTTATTTTGGCAAATGCACGCGTTACAGCCTAAAAACGCGCAGCGCGTTAAGCACCTTCCTAAACTTGAGTTCTTTTTCGCGCCTTGAGCTTAAACGTTCAAATATGTTTAGGCATGTGTGTCAAAATGCGAGTATCCTCGTAAACAGTCATTTGTGTCTTTCATGAACATTATAGTTCAAGATAAAGCATGCATGTGAAGTGTAGTAGGCTATGTGAGTTCCTGGCATTGTATGATGAGCTTTTAAAGGGATAGATCACCCAAAAATTAAAATACTGTCATCATTTACTCAGCCTCGAGTTATTCTGAACCTGTATGAATTTCTTTGTTCACCTTAACACAAAAGAAGATATTTTGAAGAATGTTCATAACAAGAAGGTTTCTGGGCCCCATTGACTTTTTCTTTCATACTATGAAAGTCATGCAGCAGCTGTTTGGTAACCAGCATTGTTCCCAATATATTATTTTGCGTTCAACAGCAGAAGGAAACTCATACAGGTTAAGAAAAACAACAGAATTTTCATTTTTGGGTGAACTATTCCTCGAAAGCAGCCTGATATAGCTGCTGTTGCCAATTGTGTCAATAATGCGAATCAAACAACAGAAAGAAAATCACTCCATGTCCTTGACTGAATCACTTTTGTAAAATAAGAATTAATCTATATTGAATTTATACAGTGAAGACTATTCAGTCTATTTGTACATTTACTTTACACAATATAATGTTTTTTTAATCAGTGCTTTAAGTTTTTCAAGTAGGTCGATTTATGTATCTTTGTTCTTTTGTCATTCATGACTGTTTACTTGTCTTAAGTAAGCTTGGTTTTACTTACGCTAGTATTATTTTTTGTGATATTGTAATTAGTAACAAGAATTATGAAATTTCAGGGCATCAAAAATGTTGATAGGATAAAAATCTTATTTAAAGCTATATATAATTTTTGTGATGGGGGGCCCTGCAGTAAGTCATAGCCCCGGGGCCCAGTGAGGTCTTAATGCGGCCCTGATTCTGAGGTAAGTTTAAAGTAACAGTTCAACAAAACATTGTGTGTGTGTGTGTGTGTGTGTGTGTGTGTGTGTGTGTGTGTTTGTTTTTATTACATGGTGGGGTCCTAAACAGGTTAGCACACTCACATAGTGGGGACCAAAAACATTGTGGGGACCAAATCCCCGGTCCCCAATAATAATAATAAACCATCATCATCATAAATTATTATTTTAAATGTTATTTTCAGTCTTGAGGTCAAACAACATTTATAATCATCATCATCATCATCATCATCATCATCATCATTATCATAATTATTATTTTAAATGTTATTTTTAGTCTTGAGGTCAAACAGCATATATAATAATAATAATACTACTAATAATAACAATCATCATAATTATTATTATTTTAAATATTATTTTCAGTCTTGAGGTCAAACAGCAGCACATACACACTGTTTCTGGTGTGACGTCGTGGGGTCCTGTAGAGTGTTAATGGAGAGTCGTGTGAAACCCATTGTACTGAATACACACACACTGTACGGTTTAGCGTAGTGGGGACCAAGTCTATAAGTAATGCTTTCTAACTAATATTTGTATTACCTTTTATAATAGCCTTCAGTCAGTTAGTTAGTTGGATAATTAATTTAATTAATTAATTAGTCAGTTAGTTGGTTCCAGTCTTGTAGTCAAACAGCGTATTTTATTTATTTATTTATTATTATTATTATTTTAAATTAGATTTTTAGTCTTGAAGTCAAACAGCATTTATAATAATAATAATAATAATAATAATAATAAACAATCATCATCATCATTATTATTATTATTATTATTTTAAATGTTATTTTCAGTCTTGAGGTCAAACAGCAGCACATAAACACTGTTTCTGGTGTGACGTCGTGGGGTCCTGTAGAGTGTTAATGGAGAGTCGTGTGAAACCCATTGTACTGAATACACACACACTGTACGGTTTAGCGTAGTGGGGACCAGGTCTATAAGTAATGCTTTCTAACTAATATTTGTATTACCTTTATAATAGCCTTCAGTCAGTCAGTTAGTTAGATAATTAATTAGTCAGTTAGTTGGTTCCAGTCTTGTAGTCAAACAGCGTATTTTATTTATTTTTATTTTTATTATTTTAAATTAGATTTTCAGTCTTGAGGTCAAACAGCATATTAATAATAACAATAACAATCATCATCATTATTATTATTTAAAATGTTATTTTCAGTCTTGAGGTCAAACAGCAGCACATACACACTGTTTCTGGTGTGACATCGTGGGGTCCTGTAGAGTGTTTACAAGTCTCAAGGGCAAATAGATCTGTGTCGTCTGTGTATAGGTGATAAGAAATACCATATTTTTTAAATATTCTTCCCAATGGGAGCATATATAATGCAAACAAAACGGGGCCCAGAATGGACCCTTGAGGTACCCCTCTGGTAGAATGTGCAGGGTATCAAAAACAATTACCAAGCTTTACTGTAAAAGATCTTTCGGTCTTGAGGTCAAACAGCAGCACATACACACTGTTTCTGGTGTGACGTCGTGGGGTCCTGTAGAGTGTTAATGGAGAGTCGTGTGAAACCCATTGTACTGAATACACACACACTGTACGGTTTAGCGTAGTGGGGACCAGGTCTATAAGTAATGCTTTCTAACTAATATTTGTATTACCTTTATAATAGCCTTCAGTCAGTTAGTTAGTTAGGTAGTTAATAAATTAATTAATTAATTAGTCAGTTAGTTGGTTCCAGTCTTGTAGTCAAACAGCGTATTTTATTTATTTTTAATTATTATTTTAAATTAGATTTTTAGTCTTGAGGTCAAACAGCATTTATAATACATCATCATCATCATCATCATTATTATTAATATTTTAAATGTTATTTTGTTTTGTATGTATTTATTTATTTATTTATTTATAAAGCACATTTCAGGCTACACAGTAACTTCAAAGTGCTGTACATCACAAACAGTTATGATAATAAAAAGAAGAAATAATTAAAATAAGACAACAACAACAACATTGAGATATTTGACCCAGTAAAAAGTTAAAATGCCAGGGAGAACAGGTATGACTTTAAGCGGCACTAGAAGGTACTTAACGTGAGGGATGCTCTAACCTCGAAAGGAAGGCTATTCCATAACCTTAGGCCAGAGACCGCAAAAGTGCGGTCACCTTTTAGATTTAAGACACGGTCTTGGAATCGTTAATAATAATTTGTTTGAGGATCTCAGTGATACTTTTGCATTATATGGTTTAATAAGCTCTACCAAATATTCTGGCGCTGTTCCATGTAATGCCTTAAAAACACAGATCAAGACTTTGTATTGGATCCTGTAATGCACTGGTAACCAGCCTAATGAAGATAACAGTGGAGTAATATGATCAGACTTCTTAGCATTCGTGAGCATTCTAGCCGTGGCATTTTATACTAGCTGGAGACGTGCAATATGCTTCTGACAGGTCCCAACATAAACAGCATTACAATAATCTAAACGGGAAAAGATGAAAGCATGGACGACCTTTTCTAAGTCACTAGTTGGAAGGAATGATTTTAATTTCGCTATTGCCCTCAAATTAAAAAAAACAGTTCCGAACTTCAATGTTTATTTGATTATCAAATTTTTACGAGGAATCAAAAATGACTCTTAAATTCTTTACTCTGTCCTGTAGATAACAGGCCCAAAGGCCTAAGTTGACACTTTCAGCCTTGTTAAGGACTGTGCGACCAAAAATCATAATTTCTGTTTTGCATTCATTCAACTGAACAAAATTATCAGCCAACCAATCTTTCACTTCATCCAGACACCTACGAAGTGTTACACAGGAAGCATTACAAGTCTCAAGGGCAAATAGATCTGTGTCGTTTGTGTATAGGTGATAAGAAATACCATATTTTTTAAATATCCTTCCCAATGGGAGCATATATAATGCAAACAAAACGGGGCCCAGAATGGACCCTTGAGGTACCCCTCTGGTAGAATGCGCAGGGTATCAAAAACAATTACCAAGCTTTACTGTAAAAGATCTTTCAGTCTTGAGGTCAAACAGCAGCACATACACACTGTTTCTGGTGTGACGTCGTGGGGTCCTGTAGAGTGTTAATGGAGAGTCGTGTGAAACCCATTGTACTGAATACACACACACTGTACGGTTTAGCGTAGTGGGGACCAGGGGCCTGTTCCATAAAAGACGCTAAGAAAAGTGGGGATTAAAGTCCAAAACCTGACTTGAAATAATCTAAAAAGCAGTTTCATAAACAACAATTTAAACGCAATCTCACTAATTCGAGCCAGGTTCAGTGAGTCAGGATAATTTGATGTGCACGCTTATTCTTAAGCAGCCCTTAATGTCGATCATGGATCAAATCAATCCACCATGGCAAACAGCGAATATTTGTGTTGTTTAATGCATTTGAGACGTTATGTTTTCCTCAGTGTATAACTGACATGTCACAGGTATATTTTTCATCTGTAAATGTTAGAAAGTCATGCAAATATATCCATTTTGCTGTCAGGAGTGGGCGAGGCTTACGTGAGTGAACGAGCGCTGCTGAGCGCATGCACTCTACACAGATGGAGCAGAATAGAATAATAGCGCAAGAATCCCGAATACAATATACATTCTGCTAAAATATTTGTTGTTGGACATTAAATGTGACACATAGAATTTTAATCCTACTTATAAGTGTATTTTTTTTTATGATAGCAGTAACTGTAAATCAAATGTAAGATGGCTAATACAGCCATACTAGCTCAAATGAGTTAAATGTGTGTTCCTCTTATCAGTTAAATGTAGTCTGATTTCTATTATTTATTTTAATTTTGAATTCATTGATTTTAACTTTTGATTTAGTGTTTTTAATGCTTTAAAGAGCCATTTTAGATTGCAATGTTTTAATGTTCTAATAACCATAAAAGGTGCAGCTGTCATAAATGGTCATAAATGGCTGCATGGCTAGAAACAACTGATCAACTAATCGTGCAAGTAGCAACTATGTTAAAATGTCATTAGCCTATTTTGGGCACAATACATTAAATACGGTTGGTTGTAGCCTATTTTTTTTTTATTTATTTGATTATTTAAGGTGTATTTTCTGTATAGGCCACTTTCATTTTTGGACTAATAATAAAGTCAACTAATTGTAGGTGCTTTCCTATTGGTCAGTGTTAGAGGAGCACAGCTTAGCCGGACAGTTAGCCTGCTCCTGACCAGGTTAGTTTGCCAGCATAAGTTGCCACAGTGACTGAGCTTGAGCTATGGTAATTTTGCTTTCAGAAACCAAATCAAATGAAAATAAGTCAGAATTACTGAAATAAGCCTGGTTTATTTGGTAAATTTGTTTAAGGAACAGGCCCCTGGTCTATAAGTAATGGTTTCTAACTAATATTTGTATCATCTTTATTATGGCCTTCATGTACAGATGAAGTTATGACAGCCGTGGAGAACTGCTCTGGACCTGTAGGAGCTACACAACTTCAGTTAGTTAATTTACCCTTCAACTGGCCAAAATGAGCAATATTCTCCTGGCACTTGAAAAAGGACACTTGGTAAATTTTACAGGCAGAAATCTTGATGAACTCGACATAGATCCAGAAGATACTCTACAAATCTAAAAAAAATTCTCTCTCTGGCTGTGTTTGCACTGGCTCAAAAATTATTTTTATTTTTAATTTTTTTTTTTACTTGCGTGATACAGATTGGATATTGTTGCACACATTTAAACACAAAAATCCACCCAAGATCAGATTTTTTTTCGCTTCCATCCTGAGCCACTTCCAAATATGGTTTTAAATTGGATGCATATCAGATATCTGGACATCTGACCTATGTCTAAATGCATAAATCTGATTCCCATTGGAAAAACAAAACACCCCAGTGTGAGGGCCACATGTTTGCCCATAAAAAGAACTTTTCTTAAAGTTATGAAGCAGGTGTTACTTGTAAGCACTGGCACTGGCACAAAAAATGTACTTATGTTGAGGCAGAAAGGTAAGGGGTAAGAATGCGGGCACACAGAAACATTCAGGAGCACAGAAACTTGCTTTCAGCTGCTGCCCCATCACGCTGAACAGTTTATCAATTTATAGAATTTTCCAGTTGTAGTATAATTTGTAATTCAATTAATTGTAGAATAACCAATAAATAGTTTCCCGCATTTTATATTGTTGTTCAACAATGTTTTTTTGCTTTGCCCTGAAATGCGACATGTCTTCGGAGGGAAGATGCTCGTTTGATCGCTTACTGATGCGGAGACTCTGTGTTCAGACCATAAGGTAAACTCATATTACAATTAATCCATGTAAACACCACATTTACCGGCTTAGTCACGGTGAAAGAGAAACTTTAATGATGCATATAGTGCTTAAAGCCACGTTCAAATTAAATGTTTGCGGCCACATGAAGCTGTTAGAAAGCATTGAGGATTTCCTAGAAGCAAGGATAAAATAACATTGTGTACCTACCCTAACAAAATGATCACTAAAATAAGTTTAATCTTAACATATCCAAAAAACTCGCTCACTCTGCTGTTAATTAATAATTAAATGCACTAGAATTTTACTTAATAGTACGTGGGGATACGTTTTTAATTAAAATATTCATATTAATCAAGGATTTATTGACTTTTAATGCAACCCATTTCGAAAATGTTCAGAAATATGTGCTTTCATATGTCCTTCAGTTAAGATTATTTCATTTATTCACTATACTATTTATTGCTACGGTCTCATTACGGTTTTAGTTTGGCTCTAGTTTTGTATATATTCCAGTTTATATGAAACGGTTCATGTAGTGTGGATTAAATTCATATACAGAATAAATACTTTTCACTAAAAAAATAAGTTTGAGAAAGTTGTTGGGAGCGCGCTGGTGGTGACATTGAAGGCGAGCGACCGTGGTGCTGTAGTTTGTATATAGCCTAAGTTTACCTTTTTAGTTCTGGCGCGTTTATTTAGGCTTCAAAATTCGTCAAAGTTATATCGATCTGCCTACAAAGTGACATCATAGTTCCTCCACTCTATTAGATCGATTCTTGAGGTCGTGATTCAATTTAAAAATGATTCACAATTTTGAATCGAATTTCAATTTCCTTTATGCACAGGTTTGATTCTAGTTTACTGTTTTGTGCTACTTTTCCTATTTGACTGCAATAGACAATCAGATAGATATTAATTCAATAGATCTTGAAGAAAAAAAATCTCACTGAATTAAATGTAAACCTTTGTACTAGTTTTTTCTTATTTTAGTCAGCTCGGTATTATAAAACAAATGCCTAAGCTGAAAGCAATCATTACATACGACTAGTAGTAGTAAAGCAAAATAAAGCGAAGCAGCCCTGAGAAAAATTTGAAGTGTTTGTCATTTTTACAACTTTTACAAAATTTTCGGTACGGGTCTTTCGGTTCAGTACGCATGTGTACCAAACAAATACAGCATCGTTTTAAACACTGCACGAGTGAAACTTCATCTTTCAAGTTGTCAGTTTTTTCCAGGAAATGCAAACAATAAATGGTGCTTGATGATCTTTGATGTGGCGCGACAGATCGCTGTATAAACGCCTCGGAGAGCCGCATAAACATGCCACGGCGCAGCTGGTATAAACCCAAGCATTGACTCGATCAGCTCCGGTGGCCGTGTCAGAGCCGTAACGCACCGCAGACATGTTCAGTGTGAATGGGGTCAGATCAACAGCAGAGCGGAGCGAGAGTGAACGCGATCATCTCCTCTTTGCTACCACTTTTAACATGAAATAAACATGAATGAACATAAAACAGCTCGTAAACAAAACAACCTCAGGCTAGTCAAAAGCGTCCACAGCTCGTTAGTTTGCTAGAGAAATGAAGTCTAGTAAACAGCATTTCGCAAAATATTAGACTATATACTCATTATATTTTACTTTACCTGTTAGTTATCTCTTAATAATTTAATGTATGTTTAAATTCACCATCCACTAGGGCTGGGTTTTGGCACAAATTTCACAATTCGATTCGATTCTCACTCACAAGCTTGCGATTCGATTACCGATTTGATTCAATATCGATTATTTTGGATACATATCAGGTACAGTACATGCCAAATTTTCTCAAGGAAAATAAATCTCTCAACTAATGCTGTAAAATATACATGAGAGTCAGTTGGGACTACATTACAATATTGAAGGTTAAAATTGACTTGTATGTACTGTACAACTGCTTAAACTGCACTTAATGAAGTTTTTATAATTAAGTTACAATTACTTCAGTTAGTTTCTTTGAAATATACACATTTAAATAGTGGTTGTCATAAAAACTTGGACAGATTTATTCAAACATTAAAGAACAGTAAAACATTATAATGAATGTTATATGGTGCATATATTTAGCAAAATGCCCCTCTCTACAGTTTATTTTTCTGGCTGACTAATGAGTTTATGGTCACCGAATGTTTTTTTTTCTGAGGTGAAAGTGACGTTACGTGACATTGTTTACAAGCAGTTATATTGACATCTTTGCGTGGCTGAAACACTGATTGAGCGATTACAAGAGACAAGATATGGATTGTAAAGTTCTACTCTCTATTAACTTACCTTCGGATGTTTAGTCCTGTTTATTTTGTGCTGTAACTAGTATTAATGTGGAGGAGGTGATCAGTTCACATGCCAACATGCCAACACGACATTTGTTGATTGAATACTGCAATACAATGGACATAAATTGAAATCTGAGACTTTGTTTCATATAAGTACCAACGCACAATGCTTATTGTGATTTATTGAATGGGAGGTGTGCCTCAATGTTCCATCCATTAACTGAAAACATCGATAGAATAATCGATTCTTGGGATTTAAGAATTGATATTATTTCACGAGTTCACTCTTACCTATAATAAACTGAGTAAAGATTATGCGTATTTGGCGTGCTGTCCAGGGGGAGGGCTCCGAGCTCGGTAATTGCTCCCGAGCCCAGGGTACTCCCCCTGTCTGGGGAGAGGGGTCCGAGCTCGGCATTTAGCCCGGACCCAGAGCGTTCCCCCCCCTACCCAAGTGCTCCTCCCCGTGCTGGGGTAGAAACGGGCTGAAGGCGAGGAGTCGGGGTGGTGGAGGGATGCTGGAAGACGAGAGATAATGAAAGGTAGGATTGCTTGATTATTTATAGGGGTTCTCTCTCGTGCTGATTGGATAGGCGGTGTGATTGCTGATGAGGAATTGGCCGTGTTAATTATCTGTGCGAGCTCCTCCCGAAATTTGTTAATAAAACATCACTTAGTAAAAACGAGAATCGATTAAAATAGAGATCTATATATAATTTTTTTTAATTTTATTTTTTTAATTTTTTTTTACCTAGCCCTACCATTCACCACTTTCACCATCCAGTTGAACCACAACATCAACCATAACTCCTTCAAAAACAGCCAGATATCTTGGAGTTTCTCAGACCTCATTGCTAAAACTGTCCGGTCCTGCAGATTTGCTTTATTTAACATCAAGAAGATCAGGCCCTTTATTTCGTAACATGCTTCACAACTCAGTTCAGGCTCTTGTTCTGTCCAGACTGGACTATTGCAATGCTCTCTTGGCAGGTCTTCCAGCCACTTCTATCAAACCTTTACAATTAATCCAGAACGCAGCAGCAAGATTAATTTTAACGAGCCGAAAAGAACGCACATCTACACTAGCTTCTCAAATTTTTTGTATTCTATCTATTTGTTTTCATTTTATTTATTATACAATTAACAAAAGCAAAAAGGGCCTCTAACACTAGCTTGCTCTATTCTATCTGTTATTTTATTTTAATAAAATCTTTTGTTGGTTTTGATTGCTTCCATTGTCCTCATTTGTAAGTCACTTTGGATAAAAGTGTCTGCTAAATGACTAAATGAAATGTAAGTGTAATCTGTTATGAAACTAGTTATAACAGCCACTGTAGCTTATAAATGAATAGCCTATATTTCAGCAACAAATCTAAATTTTATAATTTAATAACTGCATTATGTGCAATTCACGTTTGCATCCTTTTTTTTTTTTTTTTTTTGTAGTTGTGTGTCGATTTATTACATTTAAAAATAAATATTAATTAAATTTAAGTTGGGGCTCTGTTGTTAATTGTAACTTTTACTAAAATGTAAAGGGCTCCCTATATTTTAGAGCAGAAGTTAGAACAACTTGTTCAGTAAACCACTATTTGATTAAAAAATGAAATTAAAAAAAAATATATGCATGTTTAGTTTTTCCCCTGCTGAACCGAAATCATACCAAACCGTGACATACTGAAGCATCTGTTTGTGTACCGCTACACCCCTACTGGTCAGATCATGTTTTCAAGCCATCTAAAATGATATTTACTTGACTCAAAGTGGTGACTTCTTAATGGGTTTATTTACTTTTTTTTTTAAACTATTTTTTCCATTAACACCCAAAATTGTTTTTCATTTAGACTGATTTGTGGATGAAGAATGATTTATCGCGTAAACCAGTATTCGCCAATCGTAACCATATCCAATCATATTGCGATGGAGGCATTGCCTCCCCTTACGTGACTTTTCCCCATTCATTCTCAATTACCCCCCACCAAACCCAGCACACGCTCGAGGGGTCTGTACAAACTCAACGGAGGCAAGAGAGACACGGGCCCCTGCTTTCACACTGTCCAACAATTTATATCTTATGATCCTTATGACAGCAACCAAGATGGCACTGGCTTAAATGTTGCATTTGAACAAATAATGCAGAATGACAGTACAGTTCTGTAGCTGTAAAACTGCTGCTTGAGGTCGATGCAAGTGCTCATTTTGAAATGGCAAGATATGTGCTTGACTGATTGATTGATTTATTTTTTATTTTTTTTTTTTTTTTACAGGTCCCGTTAAGAAGATACTGTGGAGCAAACAGGAAATACATGCTGCCGAGAGTCACATGATCAAATTCATTGAGAACCGGAAACTCTGTGAGGTGTCCAGAGACTGAACCACTAGCTCTTAAAAATAGAGAGTGCATCGCTTTGAAGTTTTACATTAAAAATCAGGGCCTGGTTTCACAGACAGGACTTGGACGAAGCTAGGATTAGGCCAAAGTTCAATGAAGACATTTAAATAATTTGTATAAACGTGCCTTAGGAAAAACATTACTGGTGTTCATCTCGAGACAAAACAAAGGCACTGATATATATGGTTCAAGGGTCTTTATAAATTTGTGAGTTTAGTTATATTTTATTTTATATTGTCTAAAGTGTTTCAAATGATCGTTATTGATGTAATGATTTGTTAGTAGTAGTTGTTAGTTGTTATCAGGTTGCTGATCTTCTTCAGAGACAAATTATTGGTGAGTCTTACTGAGTTTCCATGTTTACGCAGGCATACAAGACTCATACTGAAGTTTTTTGTTGTATTTATTGGTACGAAGTTATAAGAAACTGTTTAGAATGCATCATGAAGGGTTTATGAATTTTATTTTGTCTTTTTACACTCAAATTAGTGTTATCTTTGAACACAGGCATGAAAGAGTTTATGCAAGAGTTAATTGTTGACTTGCTGACCTACTAATGTATTGAGTTTTAAGAAACTATTTAAATTACAGATGACACGTTAATTTTTGTTTTGTTACTTTATATTAAACAGAACATCTAGAACACACAGAACAATAGCATGTTTTGTTTGGAGCTTCTATTTTGTTCACAGTATATTGTCCCTTTACAAACTGCTTTAATAAATGCACATTTAAAATGTGTTGAAGTTCATTTACTTCTTTCTGATAACTTTATACAAATGATAAAATGAGTGTGAGTTCAGTCCCCACAATGACCAAAAACTGGTGTTGGGTGTGTTTAGATTCGATCCCCACAATGACCAAAAACTGGTGTTTAGTGTGTGAGTTCAGTCCCCACAATGACCAAAAACTGGTGTTGGGTGTGTTTAGATTCGACCCCACAATGACCAAAAACTGGTATTTAGTGTGTGAGTTCAGTCCCCACAATGACCAAAAACTGGTGTTTAGTGTGTGAGTTCAGTCCCCACAATGACCAAAAACTGGTGTTGGGTGTGTTTAGATTCGATCCCCACAATGACCAAAAACTGGTGTTTAGTGTGTGAGTTCAGTCCCCACAATGACCAAAAACTGGTGTTGGGTGTGTTTAGATTCGACCCCACAATGACCAAAAACTGGTATTTAGTGTGTGAGTTCAGTCCCCACAATGACCAAAAACTGGTGTTTAGTGTGTGAGTTCAGTCCCCACAATGACCAAAAACTGGTGTTTAGTGTGTGAGTTCAGTCCCCACAATGACCAAAAACTGGTGTTTAGTGTGTGAGTTCAGTCCCCACAATGACCAAAAACTGGTGTTTAGTGTGTGAGTTCAGTCCCCACAATGACCAAAAACTGGTGTTTAGTGTGTGAGTTCAGTCCCCACAATGACCAAAAACTGGTGTTTAGTGTGTGAGTTCAGTCCCCACAATGACCAAAAACTGGTTGTGTGTTTGCCGGACCCCAGATATACCCTAAACCTGAAAGGTCCCCACAAGTGACCACTGTGTCAGGTTTATAAATTTTGTAGTGAAATATTTGTAATCTGAAGTGATACTTTTAAACAGGCTTTTTAGATTTTGTCAGATTACTTTTTTTAGGTCTCTAGGATCATAGGAAGGGGCGGTCCCCACTATGTAGCAGTTCTGCCAGGTGGCCCCCACAATGCACAAAAACAAGTATAGGTGTGTGTGTGTGTATATATATATATATCCATAACGTCATGCTGCAGTTTGCACAAAAGACTTTCACCACCTGTACGTGTTCATGGTATTGTGACAATAAAGTGATTTGATTTGAATTGATCACATGTCTTTTGTTCATCAGTTGTACTGTAGTGTGATGGATAACAACTGCAAATTGTTCATGACATTGAAGAAGAAGTGTATGATAGGGACATGGACAAGCAAGCAAGAGGAAGAAAACCAGGAGAGATCTGATGAGAAGGAAACTGAATGTGATTCTATGATGCTCAGGACATTTCACCATGCATGCATTTGGGTGGCTTCATCTGATTATCTGATTAATATAATATGGTTTTAAATAACTATTTTTTATTTCTCTTGAATATGATTTGTCTTTACATGCTACTTTAGCTGTTTTTATGCTGTATCCTCCAGTAAAGTATTGCACATGGTGTTGGATAATAAAGTACAGTGAATATTCTGTATTAAGGATGGTGTTTGTGTTACATGTCTGTCTGCCCTAGTCCTCGTTTCTCCTTATTTGGTTTAGTTCCTGTCTTCATTAAGTTCATCATTGTTTGATTGTCCCCACCTGATTTTGATTATGTTGATTGCTCTCTTGTCCCTGTCTCCTTTATAAGCATTCAGTTTGGTTCTCTCCTTTGTCTAGTCTCATTTATGTTATGATTATGTGATGTGAACTTATGTTCTTCAGTAAAAGAGTTTTTGATTTGCAAGCCTTCGCCTCCTTACCCTTCTTGAACACCACACACGTAACAGAAGACTAGACCTATACCGAAGATGAGGGATGAAATCGCTTCCATCAACCTGTGGCTCCAAGAAGAGGACAACCTTTCTGGTGGGAAGATAAGATTCTGCTTCCAAAATGGACGGGATGTGGAAGATTATGTAACAGATTTTATAGAGATCAGCCACCAAGCCTGTTGCAGTGACCTTACCCTAATGGAGGGCTTCAGAGTCGGGCTTGACGAGGACATTCAAATGTTGATGCCATCCGGTGACCCCAGCTGGTGTTTGACCCAATACATAAATTTTGCTCTATGGATAGCTGAATCCTCATACTTCGTGGGAGATGAGGAGGATTCACCAGCTCCAGTTCCCAACACACTAACAACCCCCTGTTCAGACCCATTCCCGTCAAGCCTGCTACCGTCCATGACCCTCGAAAACCCACCTTCGCCTCCGCTGGTCCCGTCCAGCCCACCTTCGCCTCCGCTGGTCCCGTCCAGCCCACCTTCGCCTCCGCTGGTCCCGTCCAGCCCACCTTCGCCTCCGCTGGTCCCGTCCAGCCCACCTTCGCCTCCGCTGGTCCCGTCCAGCCCACCTTCGCCTCCGCTGGTCCCGTCCAGCTCACCTTCGCCTCCGCTGGTTCCGTCCAGCTCAGTGCCTCCCGAGCGCCCCCTAGTGATAATGCTTCCAGAGAGTCCTCCAGTGCCTGCGCCAAGAAGGCGCCTCCCTGTCTCCGCGCTGCAAGAGCGCCTCCTAGAATCCGCGCTGCAAGAGCGCAAATTAGAATCCGCGCTGCAAGAGCGCCCCCCAGAATCCGCGCTGCAAGAGCGCCACCCAGTGCCTGCGCCAAGAGGGCGCCTGCCTGTCTCCGCGCTGCCAGAGCGCACCCTAGAACCCGCGCTGCAAGAGCGCCCCCAGGAGTCCGCGCTGTCCGAGCGCCCCCAGGAGTCCGCGCTGTCCGAGCGCCCCCAGGAGTCCGCGCTGTCCGAGCGCCCCCAGGAGTCCGCGCTGTCCGAGCGCCCCCAAGAGTCCGCGCTGTCCGAGCGCCCCCAAGAGTCCGGGCTGTCCGAGCGCCCCCAAGAGTCCGCGCTGCAAGAGTCCGCTACCCCTGACTGTCTGCCCGGCAACACCGTGAACTTCCCCAAGAAAATTTTGGGGGGGGGTAGTAGGGCTCCGGCCGTAGAGACCGAGGCGGGGGCAGGGGCTGAGGTATCGGAGGCAGATCCAAGGCCGCCGGAGTCCCCTGATCCGCCATGGCCCTCGGAGTCCCCTGACCCGCCATGGCCGCCGGAACCTCCTGATCCGCCCTGGATGCCTCTGTACCCTGTGTCTCCGTCCTGCTCCGGCATCCAGGACGCCCACCCCCCCTCCCGGTTGGAACTATTACGGCGCGGGACGCGCCTACCGGGAGGGGGAGATACTGTTACATGTCTGTCTGCCCTAGTCCTCGTTTCTCCTTATTTGGTTTAGTTCCTGTCTTCATTAAGTTCATCATTGTTTGATTGTCCCCACCTGATTTTGATTATGTTGATTGCTCTCTTGTCCCTGTCTCCTTTATAAGCATTCAGTTTGGTTCTCTCCTTTGTCTAGTCTCATTTATGTTACAATTATGTGATGTGAACTTATGTTCTTCAGTAAAAGAGTTTTTGATTTGCAAGCCTTCGCCTCCTTACCCTTCTTGAACACCACACACGTAACAGTTTGGTACATACACCATTTAATTTTGTAAACAATACATATAATTACCATGATTGTTTTAATTAAGACATTATCATTAGGTCATATTAATGACTCTGTTACATTAGGGGAAGGCTGAAAGATGCATTAGAAGAGACTGCATGGACTAAATTGCTACAAGCACTTCATGCATACCTGAGGATGATTTACCAGGGAAAGATCAACAAGAATATTATAATGAAGATGAGCATGTACATTACTGATGTCCAACACTTGAGTAGTACAAAGATGCAATTTTTTTGACAAGAGTTTTACAAATTCAAGGTCTTTTATGCTATGAATCTTGGCAATGCACGAATTGTATGACTTTGCACATAAACTACACACTGTCTGTACCTTGGCTTACTGAATGACACATCGGCGTAATACTGTAATAGTACAATGAAGTGTCACAATATGTATTGGTTGTTTAATTTGGTGTCTCTGTTTACTGTCAGCACTGTATTCTTGTTCTTGATCTAATTAAATAAATGGAGCCCGTTCCAAATGGCGATTTTTGGGGTCCATTCTTATTCTAACTATGACTTGTCACAACTTACATAATGGCAAGTTGTTGAAAAGACAATCTAAAATAAATTTTCAGACATAAATGCAACTCAGCACAGTTTGTTGTCCATGATGAGAATAGATCTGTGTATGTTTTGCAGCCCTTCAATCCCCAGGGGCCCAGCAGAGACCCCTGGAAGAGCAGAAAAATGTAAAATTTCAAATGGCTGTAAATCAAAGTCTGATTATAGTATCAAACAGGAAATTGGCAGGACAACTACTTGTGCTATGTTTACTAAATAATGTTGGACACAGTTTTCAAACATATATGGAAAGGTGGTATAAAGGTGTTTAAAAAAGTGCTCTAAGTAAAATACCAAATTTCAGCCTGTCTCTTAAATATGTCATAGATGTTTGCACAGTGAACATGTTTAGATATCCCTTTGTTCAAAAAAGATTGTATTTTTCCCCATTTCATTAACTACATTTTAAACTACATTACCCATAAGCCTCTGCCATTCTATCCATTGAACGCAAAAAACGTATTTGTAGTTCAATGAAGTTATGCTTAGGGTTAGGGTTAGGATCTCGGTAAAGAGCTGATTTCTCACGAAATAGCAACACTTAATTGTTAACTGAAGGTATTACTGACACATTAATAACAGCAAAACGTACTTTGCAACATTAAGCGTTTTTTTAATTTGGGTTAAAAGATAGTCCAATCACAGCGAGTTCTGCGAGTGTCAAGGGAAGTTCAAAGCCAATGGCAACTCAGTTGAGCAGAGGCGTCACACTTACTTGTCCATATATGGTCATCTACGACAGGATCTTCCGGGTTCTTGTGGTAAATAGACCGATTATAAGATAAAGATTTATTTGTCTCCACTCAGTATAAAACTGCAACAACAGATTGCATCGTGTGCTTAACCTAATTCAGCGATAGATTTGTTGATTACAGTGATTTATTTTATTTTATTTTTTTTAAACAAGGGTGTAATGGTTTCCATTGTATACATTGTTTACACCAACATTAATTAATATACAATATTTAAACTCAAAGGTTTGCATATACTTTCATTTGCTTACAAAAAAACTACAACTCTCATAATTATTCAAACAACATCAATTTTGCTTCTGTAACATTTACAGTGTATTTATAGTGTATTAAAGAGATACAATTAATCACCTCTGTATTTCCTGGAAATGGACCCTACAATCTTGCCAATCTTAGATGTGCCAGTTGAACAATAGGAATAATAATAATAATAATAAAAATATGAATCACACACTTTTGTAGTCATTTCCCAATGTTTATTGATATGTCAAATGTTTCCAAGACAAACATAGTGCCCAGAACAGCATTCTCTCTCTAGTTTGTGTCACTATGAAAAAAAAAAAAGTCGTTGATTATGAAAATGTATCTGCAAAGACGTAATCAATTATAGTGAAATATAACAACTTAAATCAATGACTGATTGATAAAGTAATTAATGGGTACATGGAAACAAACATGTAACTAAAAAGTATGCAATAGAAGACCCTTTTTAAAAAACTGTCAAAAGAGAGTTTGTTTACAGAAAAACGTTATAAGATGCCAAATAATATTTTACAAACTGGAAGTTTTGAGCCTCCAATTGAAGACATTTTTTTTTTCCCTTTAATGAACAAATCGGCTAAAAATATATATCCTGTAATCATTGTTTCCTTCTATTGTGACTATATGCAAGACAAATTAAAATGGTTGATAACAATTATAATTTTATAATTATAAAAGTCATAGTGATAGCGACAGAAGTGCTCACAGTAGAGATGGGAGTGTTGACTGTAGAGGAAAAATTAATACACGTAGACATGCTAAGACTGGAAGCTGGTAGTAAAGGACTGAGAGCAGATGTGAGAGCAGAGAGAGAGACAGAGACAGAGATGTGGAAGCTTTTGAAAAGGCTAATATTGTGGAGCGCTGATGGAGTAGTATGTGAGAAATCCTGCAACACAGAAAGAAAGAGAATTTATCACATGATGAACAATTAAAATATTGACAACAAATGGCAGACAACAACACAACTATAGAGCGTGCTTATAATAAATAGAATGTTATTGTCTGTTGGTGTGGATGCTAAATGGTTCTCATTATAGTTATTGTTCTTGGTGTGAACAGCTTTAAGTGATCTGATTTGGCCAAATTAATTGAAGATATGATTTGTCAAGTGACAAGTTAAACTAGCATTTCCAGACTGTGTTCAATAAAAATCAACACGGACAGAAAGGCAGACTGTGAGATGTGGACAGATATCATGTATTGTTGGAACGGGAAGAGACTGCGCCAATTTGTAAAGATTAATAAAGAATACAATTGACTTAATATAAGCTTTATGATACAAACACTCTGACTACTTACAATGGGCACAATCTGCACGAGAGTTGAGGCAAAGGCCAATGACAGCAGGAGTAAAAGTCCTACAACTTTGTAGGAATATACAGTTTATCATGAATTTGCTGAAATTCTATGGATTATTACTACCTCGGCGTAAGTCTTTGTTGAGGGCTCTTCCTGATGGGGCCGTGGGATATGTAAACCAAAGTTTAAGAAACGTCAAATGCTGTGCAAAATGTAACTGCCGTAAAGTTCAGTCAAAGGGTTAAGACCAACACAGACGTATCATTGGAAATATTTGCCTTTGCAGCTTTTGGTCTTCTCCATAAACACACAAGATGGCCAAATTCATCCCTCTCCACAAACAAGACAAGAGTTCGACAGGCCTTCCTTTGGTCTTCCTTTTTAGCTGAAACAAAGAAAACAGAAAATGTTGAACCTTTGAAGGACTATGGCATGTTCTTCAAGTTCAGCACTGGGAGCTTCCAGTACAAGTTACCTGTTAATATTAGCAGCTTTTTGACATAACCGATCAAAATTCGATTCTGAGCTTTGAAAATATGCCATGATGAAAAAGAGAAAGGAAGAAAGAGAGCAAAAATGTGTAAATTAATTATGAATAACAGTTCAGAAAAATAGGCAAGGAAAAGAGAGAGAGAGAGAGAGAGAGAGAGAGAGCTGTTGATAAACAGCTGCTGGACACTAAAGGTTGTTGTAGGAGATGGAGATGTGTGTGATCTGAAGAAACTGCAAGACAAAAGAATATTGAATTACATTTTTTTTTTACATAAAAGTATTAAAGGCATGGCAAGTTATGTGATTAACTACAAATACCACATTAAAACTACGTTACTGTGGTAAAAACATGGTAAATGTTGTGTACTGTGCTTTAACTACAAATAGTACACAGTAAAAACACAGTTACTGTGGTAAAAAAAGGTAAGTGTTGTGGATACCGTTTTTTAACTACAAATACCACATTAAAACTACGTTACTGTGGTTAAAAACATGGTAAATGTTGTGTACTGTGCTTTAACTACAAATAGTACACGGTAAAAACACAGTTACTGTGGTAAAAAAAGGTAAGTGTTGTGGATACCGTTTTTTAACTACAAATACCACATTAAAACTACGTTACTGTGGTTAAAAACATGGTAAATGTTGTGTACTGTGCTTTAACTACAAATAGTACACGGTAAAAACACAGTTACTGTGGTAAAAAAAGGTAAGTGTTGTGGATACCGTTTTTTAACTACAAATACCACATTAAAACTACGTTACTGTGGTAAAAACATGGTAAACGTTGTGTACTGTGCTTTTACCACAAAGAGTACACAATAAACACAGTAATTACAGTAAAATCATGGTTAGTGTTGTGCTTTTCAAATAGTGTGCAGTAAAAACATTGTTAAATTTACATAGCAGACTATTTTATCCAAAGCTACTGTGGTAAAACCATGGTAAGTATTGTGTTTACTGTGTTTTAACTACAAATACCACAGTAAAATGACAGTTACTATGGTAAAAAGTGGTGTGGCCACTGGGCATTTAACAGCACTGTGATTACATTAGTTCAGAGGCATTCACAACTGATTTGTAAAGAAAACGTCAAACTGCACTTGCTTGCACATTAATTGCAGACGATCAGAACGGTACCTTAAAAAACAAACCATAAATAAAACAATGAACATACCTGGACAACGAGGTATGGTGAATTGCTGGGTCACTCCTTTTTTAATTAGTAACGATGGTAACGACAGTCAAAGGTCATTTGATGACGACACACCAGACAAACGAGACTGTAGTAATTTCTAAGGCTACTAGAGGGCGCTTGTTTTAAAAACGTAAAAATAGGTCGTAATACGCTGCTTGCACAAACGACCTATGAACCGATAGTTTTCAAAATGGATATCGAAAGAAAGCTAGTGATTTAATATTTTTTTAAAAAGCAGCAACAGTACTGAACCATACTTTGTAAATGAATAAAAATATTAATATTATTTACTATATCAATCATTAAAGTTACTTCATAGTTTGCTAATGTTAAAAGAAGAAACTTTAAAATTTTAAAATGTAGCCTATTAGTAGCTAATAGTGAATGTTGAAATGAACACTCTAACAAGGAACAATACTTCTACAGTTTTCACTAATGCTACAAATGGACTCTTATTGTTAAGTGTTACCATTTAATTTCAACAGTCATGCTTAAAGATGGCCATCTTTAAATACCTACACAAGGCCATAGCATTAAAATTACATACATATGGATATTGTATGTGTACTCACACACTTATTTGCTTCTATTTTTTAACACTTGATAATCATCTAATCAAAAAAGCGCAGCGCTGCGTCTAGGAGAACTCAGATGTATCACACACACACACAAACACACACCAGACGCTTTGCGTTCAAATCTAAAACAATTTATTTAATAACCAAACGGACATAAGTTTGCTTCAAGAATGAACAATGTGGCATAAATGAGTTTGAAGTTCGGTGTTTAAAAAAAAAAAAAAGAAGAAAAGAGAAAGAGAAGGCGCGATCTGTATTACAGCTCTCTAAATGAAGCATACAGGCTTTATTAGAGCCACAGAAAGACAAACATTTTGCTGAAAAATGCACAATACATAATTTATAGCCTAGGGTGAAGTCATTATGTACATTCACAACGATTTGGGACAAATATAATGTAATTTAATAGAAAGCTATGTGAATGGCGCTCTGTTCCGCGGCAGGATTTAAATGCGCGTCTGGAGTTTCCCGCTCTGTGCAGCGCGCAGTGTCACGTGTCAAAATAAACAACACGTGTTGTCAGTGATTTCCGCCTCTAGAGGCCGCTCTCGTACTGTATAATGGCAGCGGACCCTTCTCAGCCACTCTAGCAACGGTTACAAACCGGAAAACTATCGGCATGGATTTTTGCCGATAACCGATAGTTGTGGCAAAACCGATGAATCGGTCGACCTCTAATTTTAACTAATAGTGTACATTAATGTGTTAATTGACACAATTCTTAGATAACAATAACTCAGTATCAAGTAATAAACATAATCATAACCCTCTGGGGTCTAAGGGTGTTTTGGGGGCCTGGAGAAGTTTTGACATGCCCTTACATTTGTGCTTTTTTCAGTTGCTTATAAACATATAAATGGCAAAGTAATCTTATATCACTGTAAACAGCACAAACTGGGCTACAATAATATGTGAGCAGCATTTATGTACATGATTTTGTTTTTGAGAAAGAAACATTTATGCGTGGTTTGTGAAAAACTAAAATTTTGAAGTCACTGAAATAAGGCCATAAAACACATACAGAACATTTGTTCACAAGACTTTTGAGAACTGGATCTTGTAGCCTAGAATTTTTGCTTCAAAATGATATGTAAATCATCTCGTTTACTTGCTCACAGAAAACAATATATTGATTTAAAGATTCTAAGTCACTTTTTGAGTAAAAAGGCTATATGCGAGAGGGCGTGACTCACACCTGAGAAGACAAAGGCCCGCATAATGAGCTCCATAATGAGCCATTCAGTCAGGTGTGTGACTGAGAGAGAAGAGTTACAAGAAAGAATCTGAGGAAAAAAGAAATGTGTATACGTATAACTATCTTATAAAATAACTTGAGATTCACTTGTGAGTGCAGTTAAACAGTTTATTAGGAACAAACAAACAAATAAACAACAGAAGAGTCAAGACATGGTGGGTGCAATATCCAAAATATCCAAAACAGTGGCAGGAAACTGGAACCCAGGAAAACAGGAGACATCAGAAACTGCATGAGAAAACACAAAACAGACGTGAGCAACACAATGAACAGACAAAGACAAAGCAAACATGGTGACCATACATACACTACCAGTTAAATTATTTAAACAGTAAGATTTGTGTAGAACAGTAACAGTAAGAAGTGTCTTCAGCTCACCAAGGTTGCGTTTATTTGATCCAAAGTACAGCAAAAACAGTGCATTTTATTTATTATAATATATAGGCCTACATATTTTTACTATTCAAAATAAATAAAGCATAGAACATATAACTATCCTCACGTAGTGCAACATTTAAATGCAAAGAAAGGTTGCCTATCATATTTCAAAATGTTGCACTCGATTTTACACATTTTATTCTGGAGTTATAGTTTGGGAAAAGTTCACCAGTAAATGCGTTAAACTTTGTCACAACAACACATTATCGAATGCCAATAAGAAACATTACTTACTCGTATAAAGTATCTCCTCCTCCGCGGCTCCAGCTGCGCTCGCGCTCTGTTTGTGAGGGTAAACAAACTTTTTCCTCTCAGCGCGTTTCTGAGGTAAATACAAGGCTTTTTCCTCTCAGCGCGTTTCTGAGGTAAATATGAGGCTTTTTCCTCACAGTGTGTTCTTCCAAAACGGAAAAGTATCCGAGATGAACGCGTTGCTGCTTTGTTTACGGGGTGTGGGCGTTTACATGCCGCGTGGCTCGCGCGGAGGTTTGTAATAACAATAGCGCGAGCAGCGCGTGGGCGTCACCTAATTAAAGATAATGAGACCAGACGGAAAAACTGGACATGTCCTTGGTTTCATACGGATTATTTTATAACAGAATATTTGTTTTCGGTAAGACTTGCTTCATTTAACAGTAGACACTTCCAGCTTTCTATAGATATCTCATGTCTCTGTGTGAAGTATTTGCTGAATTACAGTTCATTTTAGTGACGTGTTTCAAAAAGCAGTTCGCGGAGACGGAGAAGACAGAGAGCGCTCCCTGTATGTTTTCTTTATTCTTCAAAAGCACAAAGTTTAGTTTTTATTATGAGTGTACACAAATAAAAGTAGACCCCTTACAGATTCGAATGGTGTATTGCTCTTATCTGTACGATCAAAAATGGCAGAGTAATTCAAGCTCATTTCGGCCTTATCAGGAAAATCTGCCTCAAAACGCATATATGCGTTTGTCGACCCCAGGGGGATAAACATAAGGAAGTATTACTTAACAATGAGTTAATAGTCATGCTCATCAACAAGTAAATTCATAACATGATGTCTATGCAAATCATTAGATAGATTTCGTAACTGATTTTAAAGTTTTTATGTTAACATACAAGACACTGTATGGTCTGGCTCCTCAGTACTTGGCTGAGCTTTTAATTGCCTGTAGACCCAGTCGCAACTTGTGATCTTCTCAAAGTGGTCTTTTAGTCGTTCCTAAACAAGGCTGCATTCTGGGGGTGATCGAGCATTTTCATCTTATGCCCCCAAATTGTGAAATATTCTCTCCCGGCTGAAATTAGGGAAGCAAATTTGTTAGGCATTTTTTAATTTTGTCTTAAAGCGTTCTGTTTCCGACTTGCTTGTGTCACGGAATCACCTGCAGCACCAGCCGAAGCAGCCTCCTACACCCGTTCACAATCACCAGAGTACTAATCACGCACACCTGCAACCACTTACCACCACCATTCATAAGCACACTCACTTCAGTCACTCGTTGGCTGGTCACAAGGTTGCAAGCTCCCAAAACGCTGGTGGATGTCTACCTGTCTGTACCGCCTCTCCTATGATGAACTAAGCAAGTTGCGTTTCAGTTAGACTATTGACTCTGCTTCCTGTCTTCCCTTCGTTGAATCTCTTCTGTTGGAAGCCCTGCCTTGGTTCTCTTTAAATAAAACGCTTTTGATGTACCTCTACCTGTCTGCCTCCTTACCAGTGTGTGACAGATGACCAGCCCCTTGAAAGATACATACGAGCACGAAGATTCACATGGATCCTAGGAGCACCTCCTCATCGGAACTCTTCACCGATCTCGTTCACACTCTCCAGGAATCGCTTCTACCACCTCCTGTCACCGCCCCTCCGACAACCAGTCCCATGGCCCGACCTACTAGCTTCTCCGGGGAGACAATCTCCTGCAAAGGGTTTTTATTGCAATGTTCACTCTACTTTGAATTACAGCCCCATCTGTTCACGACGGAGCGGACGAAAGTGGCATTCATCATTTCTCTGCTAACGGGAAGAGCCCTGCAGTGGGCGGAGGCCTTGTGGAATTCGCAGAGCCCGAGGATTGATACACTGGAACATTTTATCAAACACTTCCGAGAGGTATTCAGCCAACCGACTACGGAGGTCTCGGTGCATGATGAGCTGTTCAAACTACGGCAAGCGGATCTGTCCATTCACGAGTACACGCTTCAGTTCCGTACCCTCGCCGCTAGCAACGGCTGGAATGAGACTGCCCTGCTCTCCGCCTTTCGCCGAGGCTTGAACCCCACCATACGCCAGCAGATGTCTATCTACGACGACTCCGTGGGACTGGAAAGCTTCCTCCAGAAGGCTGCGCGAATCTCTCAACACCTCACTGCTTGCTCTGTTGAACCCATCGCTCCTGCCTTACCCAAACTCTCACCTCCAGCACCGGAACCGATGATCACGGATAACTATCATCTATCCAACCAGGAGCGATCCCGTCGACTCACCCAAGGGCTCTGCCTCTACTGTGGTTCTCCGGCGCACCAGATCCGCACCTGTCCCATTCGTCCACCACGCCCAGCGGTGAGTACCATCCAAATTGCTCCTGATGTGTCTCAAATGTCTCACGTAGATGCTCTTCTCAGGTATCGAGACCAATCTTTCCCAGTCAAAATCCTCATGGACTCAGGAGCTGCGGGAAATTTCATCTCCTCCCGTACCCTCGCTGGACTCAAGATTCCCCGTCACAGGAACGAAACCACCTACCAGATCACCACTGTCCAAGGGAAACCACTGAGCAAAGGAAGGGTGCGTTACCGGACACCAGAGGTCATCCTCCAAATCGAGTGCTTCCATACGGAACAGATCTCTCTACTGGTGCTGGAGGAGGCTGTCGTGGATGTTATCCTGGGACGCCCCTGGCTCTCCAAACATCAACCCAAAGGACACGTCTACCCACTGTCGATCCCGGAGAGAGCCGCCATGGAGGAGTACGTGAAGGAAGCCTTGAATCAGGGGTTCATCCGTCCATCCACCTCACCCGCAGCGTCAAGTTTTTTCTTTGTAGCCAAAAAAGATGGAGGCCTGAGGCCCTGTATTGACTACCGTACTCTCAACGATCAGACTGTAAAGTTCGCCTATCCCCTTCCTCTGGTTCCAGCCGCCCTGGAGGAGCTGCGTGGGGCCCGTATATTCAGCAAACTGGATCTCAGGAGCGCCTATAATCTCATCCGCATCCGCAGGGGTGATGAATGGAAGACGGCCTTCGTGACACCCACCGGGCACTACGAGTACCGGGTTATGCCGTATGGGCTATCCAACTCACCTTCCATCTTCCAGAACTTCATGAATGAGATCTTCAGAGACATGCTCAACCGGTTCGTCCTCATCTACATCGATGACATACTCATATATTCACCTAGCATTGAGGTACACCGTCGCCATGTCACCCGAGTGCTCCAACGCCTCCGTCAACACAACCTGTATTTAAAAGACGAGAAATGTGAGTTGCACAAATCCACAATCCACTTCCTGGGCTACATCGTCACCCCTGCCGGAGTGCAAATGGATCAGAGGAAGGTGGAAGCGGTTCAGAATTGGCCTCAACCCACGACCATAAAGGAGATGCAGAGATTCCTGGGGTTCGCCAATTTCTATCGTCGATTCATTGCCCATTACAGCCAGCTAGCAGCGCCTCTTACCTCTCTCCTCCGGCAGAAGGTCAAATCCCTTCCTTGGACCCCAGAAGCTCATCGGGCCTTCGCTCAGCTAAAGTCGTCCTTCTGCACGGCTCCGGCTCTTTCACATCCAGACCCCAATCTCCGCTTCTTGGTCGAGGTGGACGCCGCGACCCTAGGAGTGGGCACCGTCTTGTCCCAATGGAAGGGTGAACCCCCCGTACTCCATCCATGTGCATACTTCTCCAGGAAACTGTCCCCAGCGGAGCAGAACTACGACGTGGGCAACCGGGAGCTGCTGGCCATCAAGCTCGCTCTGGAAGAGTGGCGGCATTGGTTGGAGGATGCTCAACATCCTTTTGTCGTGATCACCGACCACAAAAATTTGCAATACCTCCGAGAGGCCAAACGTCTCAACCCCAAACAGGCCAGATGGGCCCTGTTCTTCACCTGGTTCCATTTCCAGATCTCCTACCGTCCGGGGAGTAAGAATGTTAAAGCTGATGCCCTCTCCCGCCTGCACCAACCCGACCCGGCTCAAGAGGAACCAGAGCCCATCCTGCCACCTTCCGTCTTCTTGTCACCTATCCTGTGGGAACTCGACCGCCAAAACCAAGCCGCCACTCTCACCGAACCTGCTCCGCTGGGAGGTCCAGCAGGGAGGAGCTACGTCCCATCCAACCTTCGTCTTACCCTGCTGGACTCAGTCCACACCTCTCCGGGATCGGGACACCCAGGCAGCCACCGAACCCTCTCGCTTCTCCAGAATCGTTATTGGTGGCCCAACATGGCCCGGGATGTCGGCCGGTATATCAAGGGATGTTCGGTCTGTGCCATTACCTCCACACCTCGCCGCCTGCCTGAGGGTAAACTGGTTCCATTACCCATTCCTCGCCGGCCCTGGTCCCACCTGGGGGTAGACTTTGCCACCGACCTACCTCCGTCAGACGGGTATACCACCATACTAGTCGTCGTCGACCGATTCTCCAAATCATGCAAACTAATCCCACTGCACGGATTACCCTCCGCCCTAGAGACGGCCAAAGCCCTCTTTCAACACATTTAGGAACTTTGGCCTTCCAGAGGACATTGTCTCCGACAGGGGGCCCCAATTTATCTCCCGGGTCTGGAGAGGTTTCTTCCACCTCCTAGGGGTGACGGTTAGTCTATCCTCCAGGTACCACCCACAAACCAATGGCCAGACTGAACGGAAGATCCAGGAAATCGGGCGATATCTCCGGGCCTACTGTCATGAACATCAGGACAGCTGGAGCCAGTATCTACCCTGGGCAGAATACGCCCAGAATTCGCTGCGCCAAGAAACCACCGGACTCACTCCATTCCAATGTGTCCTCGGATACCAGCCGCCATTATTCCCCTGGACCGAGAAGCGATCGGAAGTCCCAGCGGTAGATTACTGGTTCTGTGAGAGCGAGAGGGTATGGGACTCAGCTCACATCCATCTCCAGAGGGCAGTACGGAGACACAAAACCAATGCAGACGCTCGCCGTTCCGCCAATCCCGTCTATCAACCCGGGGAACGAGTCTGGTTATCCACCCGGGATATTCGTCTCCGGCTGCCCTGCAAGAAGCTGAGTCCCCGGTACATAGGTCCTTTCCCGATAGCAAGGCGCATCAACGAGGTCACTTACCGACTCCACTTGCCTGAGCGGTATCGGATCTCACCCACCTTTCACGTCTCCTTACTCAAACCTTTCATTAATCCTCTTCTCCCTCCATCCACAGAGCACGAGACACCCCCTCCTCCACCCGAGGTCGCCTCCAATGAAACCATCTATAGAGTCAAGGAAATCCTCGACTCCCGACGGCGGGGCGGCCAGCTTCAATACCTCATAGACTGGGAGGGGTACGGTCCCGAGGAAAGATCATGGGCAAACAAGGATGACATTCTGGATCCATCCCTCATCCACGACTTCCACCAAGTCCACCCGGATCGGCCCGCTGCCAGGGGACGCGGCCGTCCTCGCCGTCGGTCTCTGGCGTCGGGAGACGCCCGTGGGAGGGAGGGTAATGTCACGGAATCACCCGCAGCACCAGCCGAAGCAGCCTCCTACACCCGTTCACAATTACCAGAGTACTAATCACGCACACCTTCAACCACTTACCACCACCATTCATAAGCACACTCACTTCAGTCACTCGTCGGCTGGTCACAAGGTTGCAAGCTCCCAAAACGCTGGTGGATGTCTACCTGTCTGTACCTCCTGCCTGGAACTCCTCTCCTATGATGAACTAAGCAAGTTGCGTTTCAGTTAGACTATTGACTCTGCTTCCTGTCTTCCCTTCGTTGAATCTCTTCTGTTGGAAGCCCTGCCTTGGTTCTCTTTAAATAAAACGCTTTTGATCTACCTGTCTGCCTCCTTACCAGTGTGTGACAGCTTGTAACTGATTGTCATTCTGTATTTTTGTTTTCTTATTTGTATTATTGTGTTTGCTTGTGTTGTAAAGTACTTTGAGAAAGTACCCTTTTAAAGGCACTACACAAAATAAATGTGTTATTATTATTATTATAGATGATTAATTAAAAAAAACAGCTGGAAGTTGAAATACGTCTTTGACCCAAATTTACACTGTTAGCTAAAACTACAAGTTGTTAAGGAATTAATACAAGATGACACATTTAATTAATAACAATTCATTTATTAACCACAAAGTCTCTTATTATTAGTTGTTGATGCAGTATTTATTAATAAATGGTTTGCTCTTTCATATCTGTGCATTAGTTTAGCATGAGTTCACCTGCATTGCAAGTGCTACTATTTTTCATTATGGTAAATCTATGATATATGTGATGTTATCTGCAATGCTGTTTGTGAAGTTGTTTAATCCTCCTCTGCTAATAATGTATAATGAAACTGAGAAATGTCCTGATCAAGTCATCATTGCAATAGAGGTTCTGGCTGAATAACTAGTTTTTCCAATGTTTTATCATCGGATTTGTGCTGAAATTTAAATTGTAAATCTACACCATCATTACTGTCTTTACAGTATGTACAACTGCTGAAGATTGAGGAAGCCTCCAAAGCTTATATGGTAATGACCGTTTTGATTCCAACGGATAAACAGTATAATAGGGGCACTTTAACGTGATAATCTGTGAAACAAAAGACCACATACAGTATTCCCACAAACGCTAGATAGGTTAAGAATTTAAATGACCACCCAATCAGGACTTATTCTGATGCAAACTTGGCAATGACTAACACATTTTTCAATGTGCTTAATTTACTAGGAGATACTGCATTTAACTAAAGACTGTATCTGAGGTGCCCTTGAGCAAGACACTGAACCTCCAACTGCTCCCTGCTGTTTACAGTGTGTGTGTGTGTGTGTGTGTGTGTGTGTGTGTGTGTGTGTGTGTGTGTGTGAAATGCAGAGCACAAATTCCAAGTAAAGTTCACCATACTTGACCACACATCATGTCCTTCCTCCTTCCTTGAATCGAAAAATTGCAACGCTCAGGAAATTCACGTCCTGATTTTGCTGTTAGATGTGTTCCTGGGTCAACATATTTTAGTCTTGACCAAATCCCTACACCTAAACTTATCCTTACCCATGAGTAATCCCTAAAATCAGAGGGAATGTTAGATGAATGACACTGATGTACAGGCACCAAACATTGATTGCAAGCCTAAACTTCACAAAAACTATAAACTGGTTCTTCAAATCTGATTGGTTAATCACAATGTTGTTCAAGGGTCAACAAAGATGTTGATCTAGGAACATGTCACACTTGGTAAAATCAGGTTCTGCCGCAGGAAATGCATCCCTCTTTGCACAAAACTGCTGATCTTCTCTGGCCAGAGGAGAATGACACTATTTCGACAAACTATTTCCCCGTCTAAATATTGTAAATCTGAGATAAAGGCGATGTAAAGCTGCTTTGACACAATTTGCATTGTTAAAAGCACTATACAAATAATAGTGACTTGACTTGACTTCTAAGTGAAAGTGACAGTGGCTGATTGGAAAAGTCATTGTGTCACTGCAGCAGCCAGTAGAAGCTCCAGTTCCCATAAAAACCTTAGACTTGCGCTTGTGACTGCATGCAATAAGCTTTTTTAATGGCACTTGAGCATAACATTCATGGAAACAACATTCATGGAAGAGTTTATGTCAGAATTAGTTGCTGATTTGAAATATTGTATGTTAATAATTACACTCAAAAAAAGGAAATTAGCTGGTTATTACATTAAAACAAGCGTAACGTGTAATTTTAACAAAATTATTTCATGTTTCAAAGGTGAACGTGATAAAATAATGTAGGATAAGCATGAAATTCAACAAATGAACATTTGTTAAATTCAGTCATGTTGAGATAACGTGATTCAATATAGTCAGACTCATCTTGCACCGAAAATGGATTAGCGAGATCACGGGAGATCACGCGAGATGACAAACCGCGTGCTTCGGAAAATAACGAGATTATCACATGAAGAATTTGCCTGGCGTGCCTGGAGTTCATTTGGAAAAGGTAAGATAAAATCTGTTTTCATCCATCTACAAAACGATGTGTATAAAGTCATAAGCAGACTGTCTCTCATTTTCAGCAATATTTGGTCATGCTTGTTTGTTATTTTTGTACTCAGGTCGTTAATGTCATGCTGGCACATTCATGCTAACATACGTGACGATAGTTGGCTCGCAGTTAAAGGATAATTCCGGTATTTAGCACTTTGAGTCTCTTTTCTGGTTTATGGATGAACTAGAGTAGTGGACACAGAAATGTTGACGATGGGTCCTGTCTCGACTTTTTGACTCGTTTAGATTCGCCTTTGACCGCTTCAGAGTGGCTGGCTACCGGCATTCACAAACATGTCCTTAAAACAACCCTTAACATTCGTTTTTAAAACTGTGCAACTCACTGAGTGGTTAGTGGTGTTCGTTGATGATTAAAAACAAGTAGCGTAGCGAAATACAGTTTCTGTCGTGTTTTATTTGGCATTTTGTAAAATCCCATTGATTTCTGTGTGAGGACTCATTGCTCGTTGATATTACTGCGCTTCAGACTCAAATATCGAGCGGAAGTTTATACGCGGTTGTGAGGTATCTGAAAAAATAGTTCCACTATAGCAAATAACAATGATTGAAATCATACATTGCGCCGATATATTTGTTTTTAATCATCAAAGAACACCACTAACCACTTTGCACAGTTTTAAAAACGAATGTTAAGGGTTGTTTTAAGGACATGTTTGTGAATGCCGGTAGCCAGCCACTCTGAAGCGGTCAAAAGCGAATCTAAACGAGTCAAAAAGTCGAGACAGGACCCATCGTCAACATTTCTGTGTCCACTACTCTAGTTCATCCATAAACCAGAAAAGAGACTCAAAGTGCTAAATACCAGAATTATCCTTTAAATAAAAACTCACTACCACATAAAAATTATTTGGCCTGTTTTTTTTTCATCATGTAATTCTTCTATACATGAACAAAAACAGTGTATCAAATGTCTGTTTGCGGTAAAGTAACTTATTACTGATCTTTTTGGAAATAACCGGGCTGGTTTGGGAGCCTCTCTCCTTGTCTTTCTCTCAGACAATAACACACACACACACACACACACACACACACACCATACTTTTTTTTCCCTTTAATAAGACAATATACCTTTATTCGAATGGAATAACTAACACTGAACTCATGATTACAACAGACAAGCCCTTGGTATGGCTTAGTTGAAGTATTTCACCGACTCTGCTAAACAATTTTAATGTCAATTGGTTATTTGATTACATTTGCATTATTATATTATTAATATGGATCAAGTTAGTGATAGCTGTTTTACAGTAATACTGTAAAGATTGTGTGCTATAAATATGCATGTAATGCACATCAGTAAAAAAAAATCTTTGTCCTTGTTCATTTTATTTTTTGTCACAGGATGTCGATGAAAGCACGCAAATGGCCATAGCGGAGACAGTATTTGGAATCTTTGTCATTCGACAAGAAGGTGCAGAGCCTGGCGATGACCCCGCGGATGTTGGTATTGTCCTGGAGGGGGTGGAAGTGATGAGTGAGTTGGGCAATGTAGCTTTTGCTGTGGTGATGTTGCTGGGGCTTGTCTACGCACTAAACCTGAGCTACCCCCAGGAGCTCAAGTACACTTTTGAGGTTCTGCAGAAGATCATTATGGAATTGGATGGAAACAAACTATCCAACAAAGGACAAGTTCTCAAAACACTGCTTTCCCGTTAAGAAACATCGCCATAGCAAAAGCTACACCAGAAAACTTGTACAGTCGTGGCCAAAAGTTTTGAGAATAACATAAATATTAGTTTTCACAAAGTTTGCTGCTAAACTGCTTTTAGATATTGGTTTCAGTTGTTTCTGTGATGTACTGAAATATAATTACAAGCACTTCATACGTTTCAAAGGCTTTTATCGACAATTACATGACATTTATACGAAGACTCAGTATTTGCAGTGTTGGCCGTTCTTTTTCAGGACCTCTGCAATTCGACTGGGCATGCTCTCAATCAACTTCTGGGCCGAATCCTGACTGATAGCAACCCATTCTTTCATAATCACTTCTTGGAGTTTGTCAGAATTAGTGGGTTTTTGTTTGTCCACCCGCCTCTTGAGGATTGACCACAAGTTCTCAATGGGATTAAGATCTGGGGAGTTTCCAGGCCATGGACCCAAAATTTCAACGTTCTGGTCCCCGAGCCACTTAGTTATCACTTTTGCCTTATGGCACGGTGCTCCATCGTGCTGGAAAATGCATTGTTCTTCACCAAACTGTTTTGGTACCATTCTTTATTCATGGCTGTGTTTTTGGGCAGAATTGTGAGTGAGCCCACTCCCTTGGATGAGAAGCAACCCCACACATGAATGGTCTCAGGATGCTTTACTGTTGGCATGATGGTAGCGCTCACCTTTTCTTCTCCTGACAAGCCTTTTTCCAGATGCCCCAAACAATCGGAAAGGGGCTTCATCGGAGAATATGACTTTGCCCCAGTCCTCAGCAGTCCATTCACGATACTTTCTGCAGAAGATCAATCTGTCCCTGATGTTTTTTTTGGAGAGAAGTGGCTTCTTTGCTGGCCTTCTTGACACCAGGCCATCCTCCAAAAGTCTTGGCCTCACTGTGCGTGCAGATGCACTCACACCTGCCCGCTGCCATTCCTGAGCAAGCTCTGCACTGGAGGTGCCCTGATCCCACAGCTGAATCAACTTTAGGAGACCAAAGTTTTGAGAATGACACAAAAACATCCTCCGAGAGCAACTTCTCCCAACCATCCAAGAACAGTTTGGTGACGAACAATGCCTTTTCCAGCATGATGGAGCACCTTGCCATAAGGCAAAAGTGATAAGTAAGTGGCCTGGGGAACAAAACATTGAAATTTTGGGTCCATGACCAGGAAACTCCCCAGAACTTAATCCCATTGAGAACTTGCAGTCAATCCTCAAGAGGCGGGTGGACAAACAAAAACCCACAAATTCTGACAAACTCCCAGCATTGATTATGTAAGAATGGGCTGCCATCAGTCAGGATGTAGCCCAGTAGTTGATTGACAGCATGCCAGGACGAATTGCAGAGGTCTTGAAAAAGAAGGGTCAACACTGCAAATATTGAGTCTTTGCTTAAACTTAATGTAATTGTCAATGAAAGCCATTGGCACTTATGAAATGCTTGTAATTTTACTTCAGTATACCATAGTAACATCTGACAAAAAGATCTAAAAACACTGAAGCAGCAGACTTTGTGAAAATTAATATTTATGACATTCTCAAAACTTTTGGCCACGACTTTACCTTCTGTTTTGTTGTTTAGGTACTCCAGCACATTAAAGGAACACTCCACTTTTTTTGGAAATAGGCTCATTCTCCAACTCCCCCAGAGTTAATAAGTTGAGTTTTACCGTTTTTGAATCCATTCAGCCGATCTCCGGGTCTGGCTAGAGCACTTTTAGCATAGCTTAGCATAGATCATTGAATCCTATTAGACCAGTAGCATCGTGTTTAAAAACAATCAAAGAGTTTCGATATTTGTCCTATTTAAAACTTGACTCTTCTGTAGTTATATCGTGTACTAAGATCGGCGGAAAATGAAAAGTTGCGATTTTCTAGGCTGATATGATTAGGAACTACTCCCATTCCGGCGTAATAATCAAGGAACTCTGCTGCCGTAACATGGCCGCAGCAGGCGTAGTGATATTACGCAGCGCCTGACAGTAGTTCCCGGTAGCTGGGGACTACTGGGAACTACTTTCAGGCGCTGCGTAATATCACTAATTGGATTCAATGATCTATGCTAAGCTATGCTAAAAGTGCTCTAGCCAGACCCGGAGATCAGCTGAATGGATTCAAAAACGGTAAAACTCAACTTATTAACTCTGGGGGAGTTGGAGAATGAGCCTATTTCCAAAAAAAGTGGAGTGTTCCTTTAAACTACAGGTGTAAGTGCAAATCTTGAAGGGGAATGTGAGTATAAAAACAGGGCCCCATTTCCCAGTATATCAGTATTCAGTTCATCTGGGGGTTTTTTGTGCTCTGTTTTTATTAAAAAATGTTCTCTCTGATGCAAGGTCCAGTCTATTGGCACTTAAGGAAAGCTGTATGCTGAATTATTTTTTCAGTTTCTCATAAAAAATTAAAGGGATAGTTCGGCCTATCCCTTTAAGACTAACCTATGTTTATTTTTTTTTAAGTTGAAACATTTACAAATTTTAAACTTTATTGTAAGATCTCCATTTGTCTTGTTTTTACCCTTGATGCCAACCATACTGTAGACATTGTTGAAACTTGTTTAAAAAATGTCCCTATGTTTCAATGTAAAAAATGTTTTATATATTTATGCAAAAAAATTTCTAACTTTGGTAAATATTTTTTATTAACTTCTGTGTGAGTTCACATAAAAGCACAGGTGCAAGATGTACAAAGTGCAAATGTTAAGAGTAGATTAAGTGGGATGCGAGTGAGAGGACCCATTTCCCTGTATTCTCATAACAAACTTGAGATATATTTCCTTGTGTTATCAACAAGCAACTCAACTGTGTAAAACAATGTGCATTATAATTTTGGAAATACAATTTGATTGCACCTTTTCTCATTTGTTGTGTGTTGTTTCCACCATTAGAGTTTGTTAAAAAGGTTTTAATTTATTCAACTCAAAAGCTATTCTTTGAAGTAATGTAATTAAATCATGGAAAGGATTTCCACGTGATTAAATGGCTTTCTTTCAGCATTAAGCACTTTTGTTAGGCTAACTTAAATAAATTAGTTGGTCCAAAACATTGCTAATTAGTTGGACTGACACTATTAAATTAAGCTGTGCCCAACCATAGTAAATAAGTTGAATCAACCTTAATAAATTAAGTTGACCCAACGTAAGTACATTAAATTGGAATAAAAGAATTGCATAATGCTGAAATAAAGCAAGTTAATCATGTGGAAATCCTTTCCATGATTTTTTTATGTTCATTCAAAGAGTAATTTTTTTGAGTGTATGTTACTGTGTAAGGGAGAGCTAGCTAGGTTTTTGAGATTTCAGGATTTCTCCATCCAGATGCCTGAAATAGCTGCTTGGAGGCGTTACATAAATGGCCATCGAGTGAACAGACGTTCCTTGAAAGGGAATTTTATTTAATAATGGAAGTTAATAATAATAGTAATAATAAAATTAATTTAATAATAAAAGTCTTAGGAAAATATTAGTCAATACAAGTATTAAGATTATAAAATACAAATAATATAGAAAGAATTGTTTGGGTGAAGTGCTTGAATATTGTGATAAGGATAAAGTGTGCCAAAACCAGAATGGCTTTCAAAGCCTTATGAGGTTCATCCTTCCTCCAGGAGAGTATGTGTTGTGAGATCTTATTAAGCAGCATATGTTTAATAATATAGACACAGAACACAAGAAACTTAACAAAATGACATTGAATATGGGGAGATGTTTAAAAGATAAGGAGCCATTATTTAACCTCAAAATAAGTGTGGACATGAAAATACTGGAGGAAGAAAGGCAGCTGCAAATGTAGAATGATCATATTGAAATATCCTGATTGACAACAAGAAGTGACAAATGAAAGGAGTTGATACATTATAGGCTGTTATGTTGTTTATCATCCTGTTTCTAGTCTTTTCAAATCAAGCCATTTTGGGCAGAATTATATAAACTGGGTTGAAGGGTTGGAAACTGAAACTGGGTTGGATAGAAATCAAGTTAGGTTTATCATTAGGATCTCGTCTGACCCTGTTGATACTTTCACATTTGAGATTTTGAGATCTACCAAAAAGAAGTATACTTCAAGTTTATTTCATTAAGTATGCTTAAGTAAAGTTCAAGTATATTTTAAGTATACGTTATGTAGTAAGTATACAAATATCAGTATACAACTAGTATACTGGTAAGTGAACTATTTTAATACTCCTTGGAACTAAATTGGCCCACTTTCTAGTGTATATAGTATAGATTTAAGTATACTTAAGTATAACAATAGTAAACTTTGAGTACACCGTTTACATCTGTGTTTTTAGTTTGTACTGCAACTATACTAAAAGTGATCTTATAAAGTGCTGGAGTTCATGAAATTATTAAGTGATGATTGAGCATTAATGACTATGACAACTGGTGTTAACGAGTAAAAAAAAAAAATCACTATATGAAAGAGGAACAAGCATTAGTGTTTGGTGTAGTTCCTCTTGACTTTTGAGCATTTAATAGTTTTTCAGTTGGCTATCTTAAAACATACTGCATTAGAGGAGGACACAAGTAACGGCTGTAATTACATGATCACAGATGGTGACTAATGGCTGTCTTTCAAATATTATGATCAGCTGGAGGAACGCATCCTTCCTCTGTCAGCAAAACCTGCCCAAATGACAATAATATATAGCCTTCTCACATTGAAATAAGAGAAGTTATGCATGCGGTGAACATTCATTGATCATACACAGATCATGTGCTGGAAGTCATTTGTCCCCCTCCCCTCCACTGTGGTCTTTTTCCTGAAAGTCATGTGATTTGATCACAGATCCTTTCTGATTGGCTGACATGCGTTTTGGTTAGCATGAGTACACTCATATAAGCCCATGCAGTGGCAAAAGACTTCAAGAACACAAGACACATCTCTTATATAATATCCAGCAGAAAACTCAGTTTTCTCTTTGGAACACAGATTTCCTCAGGTTTGACTTTTTTACATTTACATTTATTTGTTATTTTTATTAAACTTTTATTAAAACTAATCATTTCTGATGTGTGGGATGTTGTGGGAATGTTCATTCTTTTGGAACATTTCCAGAACAGAGTCTTGGTTAGTCAGAATCAGGAACATCCCCCATACGACCAGTCAAGACGATTAAACCAATTAATGTTGCCGTTTCAAAGCGGCTCCCGCCTTCTGAATGTTTCCGTAACGAACGCATTCTTCAGGTGCTGAAGCAAAAGGCTAAAGGCAGGCAAAGAAGCACAGCTCCTCATGCAGGTGTGTGAGTCATCATCATTTATTTTGAAGTGATTGCAATGTATTCTAAACTTGTTCTGTCGATCAGGCTAATTTCTGCAAAGATCATTCACCGGTTTATTACGAGTTTAAAAGAGCGCGAGCGCCATTGACGCGCCCAGATGCGACGCTTTGAATGACATCGCGTCGGGAGCTGACTAGCAAAATAGCTACAAAAAGTAAAAGAAAAGTAATTTGTATTCGAATTCAAAATGAAGTCCATTTACTAAAGTGGTATTTAGGAACTGTGAATAAATAAATAAATAATAATAATAATTATTATTATTATTATTATTATTATTATTATTATTATTAATAAGAGATTACCTTAGATAAAGTTTGATTAATATGTAAGTATAGTACTGATTAAAAGTTTATAAACATTACAGTCTTTAATATTTTAGAAAGAAATTCCTTATGCTCATCAAGCTATACATTTATTTGATCAAAAATACAGAAAAACTGTAATATTGTGAAAAAAGTAAAAAAAAAAAAAAAGTTATTTTTTTTTTTTACCGTTCAAAAGTTTGCAATTCACTGGGTCAGTAGTTTTTCTTTTCTTTTGTATTTATTTATTTTTTATTAAATAAATGTTTTTTTTTTTTTCATAAGGATGTGTTAAATTGATGCTGTGGCTCACAGAAATAGATATTTTATAGAAAAGTAAAAATATAAACTTTTTTTTTTTTTTAGTTTCACAAAGTTATAGTTCTTTCTGTATTTCTGATCAAATAAATGCAGACTTGATGATCATAAGAACCTGTTTACAAAAACATTAAAAATAGTAATGTATCCTTTTGACCAGTACTAAAAATATATAAATTTAAAATGAAATGTTGAATAAATATAAAGGTTAGGAATCATATTTGTTTCAAGTGCTTTTTATCGGGGTATAAATTTAGGGCCTCCAAATGTCTAGAACCGGCCCTGGTCAGAATGAATGTTTTATGCTTTTTTTTTCTTTTTTTTTCACACAGGTTATAGGTGAATTAGGGATATTCTAAATGAACAAGGTGAACTTAACTTGGTTTAACTTTTAATGCGATGTAGGCTATTTTTTTCGGACTGTTTAGAAAGCCTGCATCTGTAATTGCAAACCGCAAAAAATTAAAAATAAAATAAAATAAAATAAAATAAAATAAAATAAAATAAAATAAAATAAAATAAAATAAATAAGACAGCAGGGAATGAAAGCTATGTGTACTGACTTGATATAAATCTCTGATTTACAACTAAATCAGTCAAACCAGTCCACATTGAAGTGTGAATGATTCTTCTCATGAATCATGAATCTGATTGTAAATCTCAAGAGAAGCAAACTGTAAATCCTGCAATAGATTTCCATTGGTACATGTAAAGATTAAAGTGCACAACAAAGTTATTGAATTTCCAAAAGAAAGAATCAATTCTGAACTGCCAAAACGAGTCTTCAGCATGCAACAAATTTGCAAAATGTTAGTGAACCATTTCTACTTTGACCCTCAAACACTAGTTGCTTCATGGTGTTGACATCAAGTCAAGACAACGCTGTTTTCTGTATCGTGAAAGCATTTTTTTTTTTCTGTATTCGCTTTCTAAGCATATACTAGGGGCTTCTTAATTTCCAAATAATTTATTTATTTAAACAACAACTTGTGATTAATTACTGCTGTATTTATGTTCTACTGAGTGTTTAAAATGTGTATGAGAGTAAAATCTTACAATGAGAAATGTCCTGCTCAAGTTGTTCTTGTGATGGAGGTTCTGGTTGAATAACTAGCTTGCATCAGACTCATTTTATATTGACATTTATTTTGTCAGATGTATTACATCTAATATTGGCATTTAATTTTCGATGCACACTGTAAGGAGTAGATAAGTCACTAGAGACTGGACTATCTGACCAATCAGTGCAGAGATCCAGACATAACAACTAACACATTGAGCTCAGTGTGCTTGATTTACTGGAGGACAGGCTTGAATAAACCTCTGCTTATTGCGACAGAGAATCTACTGTTATTTCTCTATGACAGTATATATATATTCAACAGATTTCTCCGGGATATTTACCTGTACCAGACCCTGTGCTGAATTCTGCAAGATTGAATATGTATTTCTACTAGAACTGCCAAGGTAATGACTTTAATTCACTTCTGTTATATAACAAACCTGCTTTTATATTAAATCTATGGTTTAACAGTTTCACATGGAATATTACAGTTTTTTTCAAAATGCTTACACACAGTTTTTGAAACTATGGTCCATTTCTCAAAACTCTCCCACAACATGCAACACTTCTTTGAAAAGTATTTTAACTTTTGTAAAAATTGTATTTTTGCATAGTAACTCTACACACAAACATAAAATAATTAGCAACATCGACGCCAAACACAACACACAGATGTGAAAAATGTAAAACACTACTCTGGTGTGTCTTTTGCTTGTTCAGTAGAGAACACAGGATTTTGTCATAACACTCGCACACTCATGCAAATGCACATATACACTGTATATACAGTATGTACAACTGATTAATTTTACACAGTAATGAAACTGGACTGAATCAATACTGAGCTGACTTGAGCTGTGTTACACTACTGAGTTGTTAGAGCTGCTTTACAGCAGAATGTGAATTTGATGCAAGGCAAGGCAAGTTTATTTATATAGCACATTTCATACACAGTGGTCATTCAAAATGCTTTACATAAAAGTAAGTGAAATAGTCATTAAAAAAAAAATAATAATCACAACAATAAAAACTAAAAAATTAAAAATATATAAATTAATAATCACATCAATAAAAACAAAATGATATAAAAATTGATTTAAAATGGTTTAGAAATAAAAATGATTATACATCAAATACAGTGCAGTCAGTTCGGACATAGCACAGTGCTCATTCAACAAATGCACAGCTAAACAGATGAGTTTTGAGTCTGGATTTAAAAGTAGCTAATGTTTTAGCACATCTGATCTCTTCTGGAAGCTGGTTCTGTGGGCGGCATAATAGCTAAAAGCGGACTCCCCTTGTTTTGTGTAAACCCTTGGTATTTCTAACTGACTCGATCCTGATGATCTGAGTGGTCTGTTAGGTTTATATTCAGTGAGCATATCTCCAATGTATTTAGATTCTAGACCATTGAGTGTATACTACTGTAAAGCTGCTGTGAAACAATCTCTACTGTATAAAGCACTTTAGAAATAAAGTTGACTTTATGACTTGGCTTGCATATATATATATATATATATATATATATATATATGTATATGTGTGTGTGTGTGTGTGTGTGTGTGTGTGTGTGTGTGTGTGTGTGTGTGTGTGTGTGAGTGGGTCTCAGGAGTGGGAGGCGGGCACACTAACCAGGAGGCTAAAGGCCACAGCCACTAGCATCAGTCGCTACTGCATCTCTTGAGATCAGGGGAGTGAGGTTTACCTGTACAGCACCTATTCGCTGGCCTCCATTAGATTTATATATCTATATATATATATATATATATATATATATATATATATATAGATATATATATATATATGTGTATATATGTATATATATATATATATATATATATATATATATATGTATATATATATATATAGATATATAGATAGATATATAGATATAGATATAGATAGATATAGACGTATAGATAGATAGATCTTGAATATACATACTGGATATGCATTCAAAGATACAACACTGATGTATATTCAGTGTGTGTGTGTGTGTGTGTGTGTAGAACAGGAGTGAGGTCAAATCAGAGCTGCAGAGGTTGCTATCTGACAGATCACAACAAACTGATGTGAGTACATTTTTTCTGTTTCTGTTTTTTTTTTCTGTCGAATAAGTTCTAATTTAAGGAAATTTTTTGACAAAGTTTTTTTTTGTTACATTAATTTAGCCAGGAAGAAGAGAAGATCCTTAGTTGAAGCTCTTGAAGAAGTAATAAAACCAGATTGAGTCGAGAGTGATTTGTTCCTAACTTTGTTCCTCTGTTGCATCAAGATGAGTTTTAATGGTAAAACCACTCTTCAGAAAGGAGGAAGAAACCCACCTAATAAAAGTTTAAAATACATAGTTGATGATTTGTTATCATATTTTAATGAGTTTAAGGCCTTAAATGATGCTAAAACAGAAGCTGAAAAGAAATATGGCATTAAAAAGGAGCAGGATGATTGCTGGCCAGCTGATGATATCAAACGAGCTTGGGGGAAAACACAGAGACTGAAAAAAACATCACCCAGAAGACGACACTGGACTCTCGTGATAATGATGCAGGTGATAGAAAGACAAATAAAAAGAAAAGAACAGTCTGATCTGATGGAGGCTGGGAATGTAGTTCAGAGATATGCAGAGATGAGTGTGAACGATACACCTGACCAAATGAAAGCTAGGAAAAGAGGAGGAATAGGGGAATATGGTCTTCGGCCAACTGGTGATATCGATCTAGAAAAACGCAAGAAAGAACACAAAGAAGACAGATCCTCTCAAAGCAGTGCTGAACAGGACGCTGGGGGAGATGAGCAGCATTCTGGACAAACAGTCAGTCAGAGCTTGACTAGGACACCAAATACAGTCCGGAGTCAGAACACTGGGAATAATCGCGGAGGTTTCAATAGACATGGCAAGCCTGCTGAGGCGTTAATACAGACACAAAACAAGTATCATATGGAAACCACCTACATACGTGTCCCATTCTTAGAAATGATTCCAAATGAACAACACGAAGGAGAACCAGTTAATGTCAGAAGTCCCTATAAATTAATAGCTGGACATCCTGGAAATCCTGTAAATTCTGAAATAAGGACAAGAACATCTTATGTCATGTCCTTCAACAGTGAAACCAGGAATGCTAACTGGGTGTATGAGATACTGAACAGGCAGACTTTAGCTGAGAATCCTGTGGAGGCAGAACTATTTGGACATCCCTATGATAGAGGTCATCTCGCTGCGGCAGCCAATCACAGGTGGTGTCGGGAAGCCTATGATGATGCTGATATGATCGACAACATAGTACCACAGCATTGGGGTTTAAACAGAGGCCCGTGGAAAAGTTTGGAGTCTGACTGTCGATCTAAAGCCAGAGCTCAACATATCCGCAATGTCCATGTGTACTCTGGACCACTTTACCGAGTTATGAATCCTCCGGAGATAGAAGGGAAACGGGTGCCAAGCCACTTCTTTAAGATGATCATAGAGGAGTATGTGAGTGGGAAACTAAATCGACCGCAATGCTATTTGTTTCCCAATCAGGATCTCCTGGTCAGAAGGCGTCCCAGTCAAGAAAATCTAGACAATTTGGAACAATATAGAATTACCATTGAAGAGATTCAGCGAGACTCTGGGCTGACTTTCATAGACATCGGACAGAATGCAGAGGCTCGTAAAATCACAGGGACATTGCATGGAGTAGATGGAAACACAGAGCCACGTACTGCTGAAATACAAGTTATAATATATAATTAGTTTTGTAGACAAACATACTCTATGATAACGCTTACATGTTTCTTTCTTTCTTTCTTTACAAAACTAAACTTTATTATTATTATTATTATTATTATTATTATTATTATATGACTTGAGCCGGATAGCACAGATAACAAACCAACAAGTGTCCAGCAGATACAGAAACTTCAATATTGTTTAAAAGTCATCTTGTGTGGAAACATTATGACATTTTTAATGACTTTTCTGTTATTCTAAAATTCTACTTTAAATGTATTTTAATATGTATTACTTTTGAGTGTTTTGTAATTTGTAATTTTCTACACAGAACATTATTAGATGTGATTTGTAATTAAGTACTTTGAAAGACTGTATTTTGTATTTAAAAAAATACCTTAAAAAGACTTAAAAGATGTATCATTAATTCTCAAATAATTCAAGAACTTTATTCAGATTAATCTTAATCCACTCATGTTTGGATCCTATTTATCTGCCGACTTAATGTCGGTGAATCAGTTCAGTCACAGTTATGGATTTTCCTTCATTTTCATTAATAATCACTTACTGCTCGTGACTAGAAGCTTCAATAAGCACCAGTCTATATTTATTTCATACATTTAAAAATTATGCAGTGTTTTATTTTACATTTGATTTTTTCCATTTCTGTATTATTTCTTGAATGCAGCATTTAACCCATATGTTTTTTTTTTTACATTTTAATTTAATTATTATTTTTTTAGAATTTGTGGCCAAAATGTATTTAAAATATATGCTAAGTATATGTAACAGTAAAGCTCAATGAAATATATTTTTTAAATTAGTAAATATATATAGTTTCAACCTTACTGAAATATATTATATTATATTATAAATATACATAAAGGTCAAAATATATTGATTAAATGCTTTTACAATATATATTTATATATTTAAAATATATTTTCAAAAGTAAATATTTTCTATTAAAAAATAAATATTAAATATAAATATAGTAATATATTTTGCGCTATTTTTTGTATATTTTTAAATGTATAAATATATTTTCAAAAATACACAGAAAATGCCAAAAATATATTAGTAGTAAATATATGTATGTCAATATATTATGAAACATATTTTAGTAAATATATTTATTGGCCATTTTTTTATATTTTTTTACAATATATTTTAAATGTAAAATATTTTCAAAATTACATATTTTAAATATATGAATATATTTTCAGAATACACAGTAAAAAAATATATATATATTTTTTTATTTTTTCATTTTAAACTGTTTGCAAAACTCTGTAAAATTACTAACAAAATCTGTAAAATCAAGAATTTGGCCGCTATTTTAAGTATTTTATCATTATCGATGCATTACAATAGTTCTCATTTATAAAGATAAATACTGTATTATTCATAGAGTATTTTCCTGTTTTCTTAAATTGCATAGAAATGTATGTAAAAATTCCAAAAATAATGGCAATAATTATTTAGGAAATCACCACCAGATGGTGCAAATGGCACCATTACTTACACAGTTTTTAATTGTTTTTTTTTTTTTTTAGTTAAAAAAAAAAAATAATAATAATTGTTTAAAAAAAAATGATCAAATGAGTTGCAGCAACAGCTTCACTGAATGAATGAATGAATTAATTAATTAATTAATAAAGTAAAATGACTTGCAGCAAGAGAACATTAAACAGTAGAGATCTGAAGTGAAGCAGCTGATGCTGTTTGTGGAGTTGTTTAACTGCCCCTCTGCTGAGATACAGTAGAGAGATCTGTCAGTGTTTCATGTTCTGTTGTGTTTCTGTCGTCTGAGTTTGTGCTGAAGAGTAGAGTCTGTGCTTCAGTCCAGGATGAACCAGAAATAATTGATGTTATTCTGCATGTTGATTTATATTCACTAACCAGTGATGTTTATATTCATCAGCTCATGCATGTGTTATTGTGTTTTACAAAGTATTTAAGGGGGGAAAAATGTAAAATAACAGTGATTTCCATTAAACCGTTTAATGAAAATTTCCATACAATTTTTCACTTTTATTTTACATTATTTTCTTTAGCAGTTGTTACTGTCTGTCACAGCCTTGACCATTTTTTGACCATTTTATTTTAAAGTAAAGGTATTTAATTGTAATAATTCAAGAGATACCTGTTTTATTGAAAATTTCTGTGAAAGTTTTCTGTTTAAATTTTAAAGGCAGAAATATGTCAATGTCAATCAATTAAACGACACGTTTAATATGAAACTAAAACAGACACTAGGTGGCGCCAAGTCACTGTCTTAACGAGTGAGTTCAATCCATTCAACTGATTCCTTCAAATAGGTTTCGCTGATTACGAAAACACCACTACTGCCGCGGTTCAGCTGTGGATTTGTTTCTGTGATAATTATATGTAGGCCTAAGGTCACGTTTTATTTAAAGAAATAAAACATATTTTCATGATAAAATGATCAAAAAGATGGCAGGTAGGGTAGGGGACATGTTCGGCGAACACGACTTCTTATGTTGAGAGAACAACATTTATGTTTTGTGGCCATGCGTTTAATGCACGAACATGCGTGACCATAGCAACCTGAATAAATTAATAAAATGTTTTGAATTTAATAAAGCGCAGAATTAAGAATTATTATATTAACCTACCTGTATTAGTGCGTGATATGTTGCAGATATATAGGCTACAGTCCACAGACAACATTTATGAACCTTGTTATAATCAATAGCCTACATTTAAAAACAAGACATGTAACATGTCTAGAAAAAAAATTACTATCTTTCCCATCCATCCAGGTTTTTAAATCAATTTCGTGATAATTTCTTTCTTTCTTTCTTTCTTTAAATAAATTACGGGAATTTTACGGGTTCTCTGTACAGGAATTTAACATAGGCTAGGCCTAAGCTATACATTTTTTTTTTTTTTGATAGCCTAGTAATTAGGTTATATGTTAATAATAATAATATGTAGCCTATAATATATATAATATATATAGTCTAATTTCTGCACTTAAATTCAAAACAAAATGTAAAAGAATCGACTATTTAAGCTAAAATATTAATCTCATCCCAAAGTCTTTTAAATCCATTCAGTAGGTTATTCACGCACCTGCGCTTTTTTGAATGAAAAAATAAAACCCAGGATAAATTCATAGGCTACATACAAAAGGAATAAATTGAACCCTAGATCTTGATTGGCTTGTTCAAGTGTGTTTGATTAGGGATGGAGCTGATTACTGTGGCTCTCCAGGACCGACTTTGGCCACCCCTGGTTTAATCGAATTAAAATTCTTACTGTCTTTTACAGTGGTCAAGAGCAGTGATTTCCCTCTTTTCTTTATTAACATGACACAGAGAGCAGCAGTATATTAATATCCAAATAACAGATCTAATGTTACACATCAAAATTTAACACAGTTGTTTGCTTTCACTTAAGACATACCCATTTAAGCAAATACTCGACAAGACAGATATATTTTTAAGTAATTCAGTGTTGCATAAGTAGCTTTCCATGCACGCAGGTGAGTCAGTCAACGCCAGTAACACATTGAGATATTTTTTGTGGCTTAGGCTATTGCATTTAAAAACTAGCTCTTCGTGCATTATTTTCTCATGCATGCATGTTCTTTTCATAAAAACAAAATGTGCGCACATATATTGCTTTAAACTTTACAGTTTAAAAACGTTCGTTATCCGGTAGGCCTATTATCTGGAAACATCAGACGCAATTAATTGCTTTGCTTCCAAAGTCATACGCAACTTTTGTTAACTAATATAGCATATAACAAGAGTTATTTTATTTACAACAGTAAGCTAATATGTATGATAGGCCTATTTAGTAACATGTATGCAGAATCGCTTAGCCTACATCAGGATCACAATGTGTCATTAGACCTAAATTCCACATGCCTATTTCATATAGGCTAGCCTATTTAATTTTATTTTGGATATAGGCTATGATAATGATGATAATGCTGATGATGATAATACTAACAATAGCTACTACAACTCATAATAAAGAAAGGAAGAATAGCCTATTAGGCTACATATTGGTCTGGGGCGAGGTATTTCTGTGGGAAATCAGAAAAGAGCTGTGAAACACATAGACATGAGTGCCTCACACTCACCTAAAACTCCTGAGAAGGAATGGGATGGAGAGATGATGGAAAATCTGACTTTGGCACAGAGAAAGCCGTACAGCGGTAATTTGTGCTTGACAAGGTTTCTCCGCGAAAAATCTGAATGTGCGTTGACTGACTCACCTGCGTGCATGGAAAGCTACTTATGCAACACTGAATTACTTAAAAATATATCTGTCTTGTCGAGTATTCGCTTAAATGGGTATGTCTTAAGTGAAAGCAAACAACTGTGTTAAATTTTGATGTGTAACATTAGATCTGTTATTTGGATATTAATATACTGCTGCTCTCTGTGTCATGTTAATAAAGAAAAGAGGGAAATCACTGCTCTTGACCACTGTAAAAGACAGTAAGAATTTTAATTCGATTAAACCAGGGGTGGCCAAAGTCGGTCCTGGAGAGCCACAGTAATCAGCTCCATCCCTAATCAAACACACTTGAACAAGCCAATCAAGATCTAGGGTTCAATTTATTCCTTTTGTATGTAGCCTATGAATTTATCCTGGGTTTTATTTTTTCATTCAAAAAAGCGCAGGTGCGTGAATAACCTACTGAATGGATTTAAAAGACTTTGGGATGAGATTAATATTTTAGCTTAAATAGTCGATTCTTTTACATTTTGTTTTGAATTTACGTGCAGAAATTAGACTATATATATTATATATATTATAGGCTACATATTATTATTATTAACATATAACCTAATTACTAGGCTATCAAAAAAAAAAAAAAATGTATAGCCTAGGCCTAGCCTATGTTAAATTCCTGTACAGAGAACCCGTAAAATTCCCGTAATTTATTTAAAGAAAGAAAGAAAGAAAGAAATTATCACGAAATTGATTTAAAAACCTGGATGGATGGGAAAGATAGTAATTTTTTTTCTAGACATGTTACATGTCTTGTTTTTAAATGTAGGCTATTGATTATAACAAGGTTCATAAATGTTGTCTGTGGACTGTAGCCTATATATCTGCAACATATCACGCACTAATACAGGTAGGTTAATATAATAATTCTTAATTCTGCGCTTTATTAAATTCAAAACATTTTATTAATTTATTCAGGTTGCTATGGTCACGCATGTTCGTGCATTAAACGCATGGCCACAAAACATAAATGTTGTTCTCTCAACATAAGAAGTCGTGTTCGCCGAACATGTCCCCTACCCTACCTGCCATCTTTTTGATCATTTTATCATGAAAATATGTTTTATTTCTTTAAATAAAACGTGACCTTAGGCCTACATATAATTATCACAGAAACAAATCCACAGCTGAACCGCGGCAGTAGTGGTGTTTTCGTAATCAGCGAAACCTATTTGAAGGAATCAGTTGAATGGATTGAACTCACTCGTTAAGACAGTGACTTGGCGCCACCTAGTGTCTGTTTTAGTTTCATATTAAACGTGTCGTTTAATTGATTGACATTGACATATTTCTGCCTTTAAAATTTAAACAGAAAACTTTCACAGAAATTTTCAATAAAACAGGTATCTCTTGAATTATTACAATTAAATACCTTTACTTTAAAATAAAATGGTCAAAAAATGGTCAAGGCTGTGACAGACAGTAACAACTGCTAAAGAAAATAATGTAAAATAAAAGTGAAAAATTGTATGGAAATTTTCATTAAACGGTTTAATGGAAATCACTGTTATTTTACATTTTTTCCCCCCTTAAATACTTTGTAAAACACAATAACACATGCATGAGCTGATGAATATAAACATCACTGGTTAGTGAATATAAATCAACATGCAGAATAACATCAATTATTTCTGGTTCATCCTGGACTGAAGCACAGACTCTACTCTTCAGCACAAACTCAGACGACAGAAACACAACAGAACATGAAACACTGACAGATCTCTCTACTGTATCTCAGCAGAGGGGCAGTTAAACAACTCCACAAACAGCATCAGCTGCTTCACTTCAGATCTCTTACTGTAAGTCATTTGACTTTATTAATTTATTCATTCATTCATTAATTCATTCAGTGAAGCTGTTTGATAATTCACACAATACCTGTAAAATAACAGTGGTTGTTCAAGTTTAAATACAAATTCTTTCCTGATCAGCGGACGTATATTCGGGTACATATTCCACAAATCGGATCGAATGGTTACGCTCTACACATCTGACGAAACCGGCGAATTTGTACAGGATCAAGACACCTGCCTGGTATTTCCTGAAAAAGATTGGCAATTATTTTTCAATCGCATCTGGAAAGACCTGAAGGACTGTGGAGAAGGGCCTTTGTACGTTGGGGAGTGGGATGGGGTAGCTCCGAATATCCGGTACCGAGTGGTCGGCGACCATGCTCAAAAGAATCCGGAGGACTGCGTGTACATATTCGCCTGCGAAGACAAGACAAAGCTTAGTGACCTTTCGGAGGACGACCCGCATAAAGAATATCACGAAATGTTCGACCTTAAGTTTTTGTTCAGGTGGTGCGATCTGCATTTGCTGAGCGCTCTTTTTTCGATCGTCAACAAAATGTTCAAGTGGTGCAGCATACACGACGGATACAGCAAAATTAAAACACGGCTGTTTCACCCTGAGAGAAACCCCCGCGAGGGGGTGTTACCGTCCCCGCCCATCTACTACAGCCATTATAAAGAACAGTAAGTCGACACTCCCACACAGCATTTCCAACATGTCTCAAGAAGACTCTTTACAATGAGATTATGCTCCTTCCAATCTCAAACCTTCTGATAATAACGCTGTCGATCATCTTTCGACAGACAAGGTCCGCGCACCCGACCTGCGCAAAGAATGCTTGGATAAATTCTGCACGGAGCTCGGATACCGCAACCTGAGTTACCTAAAGGACCTGTGTACCACCTCCACCCACACGGGGTTCGACACCACAGACGGCTGCTTCAACGGAAAAGGTTTCAGAATCATAAAAGCTACGATCGTGCTGCTGCTGCAACACATCATCGATAACAAACTAAGGGACGAGTGCGAGGGGTGTGAAACGGACCATCCGAGCCAGCTGCAACATTCTTGTCTCTTTGAGCCTGACGGCTACTATTTCGACTCGCGCTTTGACGAGCTGTGTCGCAAACTGTTCAAACCCGATCTTCAGACCATTATCGACTTCACTCTACGCCGCTACGGTTTAATGACCAACAATATTCTGAGGATTCAAGGAACTACCGGCGCTATCCTGCACGAATTAAGAGACGAACCATTCATCGTCGCGAAGCTGCAAGAAATCAGGGAAAAGCTGCTGGACGAGTCCAACAAGAAAGTCGTTTACGACGCTGTGGATCTCTGGCAAAGCAGTGTGACCGTCCCCGGAGTGTGACGACATGGGGTGTGTGTGTGGCGGAATCCATTTTTTCAGAGACATCTTGTTTACCCCCCATTATAAAGGACAGATGATTAAAATGGTGCTTGCTGCCATCGACCAAGAGTGTGATCCGGAGAAAGTTTACGAGGGGGAAACGCCACGTCTAAAAAATCTCATGAAACAAATGCGTGTTATAAGAGGTCTGACCGACTCTTGGTCTGAATTGAGCGACATGTGTGTCAACAGCTCCGATCGCTCCTCTGCAATGCTCCGAAAAATTCTAGATGAGATATCTGCAACCGGTGAAGAGATAAGAGTTAGCGATGTCCTTTGTATGTGCACGTATGTAACCGATGTATGTGTGAAGCTTGTTTCAAAAAATGAGAAAAACAAAGTGTACGAGATGGTTGAAATCCTGGTAAACTACATACTAGATCGCAGCTATACGTCATGTGTAAATTGTCTTTACTGGTTAGATATTATGTAACCCATTTTATTCTCATTACTATGTATTCATTTTGAAAATCTGTTCTTATCACTATTCATGTAACCATTTTTATTACTATATATTCATTTTGAATTCTATTCTTATGTAACCAATTTTATTTTCATCACTATGTAACCATTTAAAAACTATCTCTTTATTTTTTAATTAAAGCCTGAAACGTAACGCTTGTACGTGTTATTCTTTTGAGGACGGTTGATACATAACAACATGTCCGAGCTCATGAAAAAAGTTTATTACACGCCTGCCAACCCCGGTTCTTTAGGAGGTAAAAAACGGTTAAAAGATGCGGTCTTAAAGGATACCGGCGTCCGTCTGAGCGATAAACAGGTTTCGGACTGGCTGACCGGGGAGGATGCGTACACGCTACACAGAACGGCGCCCGTTAACTACAAACGTAATAGAGTCGTGGTGTACGGGATGGACGCACAGTTTCAAGCGGATCTCGTCGACATGTCAGCCTATTCCAAGGAAAATGATAATAATAAATATCTGCTGACATGCATCGACGTTTTTAGCAAGTACGCGTGGGCTCGAACGTTAAAGAATAAGAGCGGGGTTGAGGTTACTAAAGGTTTCGAGTCTATACTCGAAGAGGGTCGCGTTCCAAAGAAATTGCAGACAGATAAGGGAACCGAATTTTTTAACAAACATTTTCAAGATTTGATGAAAAAGCACGACGTCCAGCATTTTGCTACGGCTACCGATTTGAAGGCCAGCGTCGTGGAACGATTTAATAGGTCGTTAAAAAGCCGAATGTGGAGATTTTTAACCGCTACAAATTCACGGAGATACACAGACGTGTTGCAAGATATTATGCAGGGGTACAACTCCAGCTACCATCGGAGTATTAAGATGAGACCTGTGGACGTCGACAAAGAAAAGGAAGGTGTAGTGTTTCAAAACCTGTACGGAGGTATGAAGAAGAATGATCATCCCGTATTTAAATATAGAGTAGGGGATGTCGTCAGGATTTCTAAAGTGCGAGGACCGTTCGCCAAGGGTTACGAACAGAACTACACCGAAGAATTTTTCACCGTATCCGCGTGCATTCCGCGTAATCCCCCCGTATATAGGCTGACCGATTATGACGGCGATGTCATCGACGGCGTGTTTTACGAAGAAGAGTTACAAAAAATAATCGTGAGCGAAAACAAGGCGTTTAAGGTGGAAAAGGTTTTAGGGGAGAAAAAACAGGGGCGAACTACGTTAGTTTTAGTGAAATGGTTAGGATGGCCTTCGAAATTTAATAGCTATATAGACAAAAAAGCTGTGTTGGACTTGTAAAACCTTAAAACGCACACGCCTTAGCCAAAAGAGATCATTCGAGTAAAGGATTACCATGGATGACCGCGGTTTCTACGTCACGTTGCCGTGCAACGCCTCTTTATCAGTTTATCCTGAAAATCGCATATCTAGTTATACGACCAGGCTAGCAAAGACTATAAACCTGAAAGGAGAGTGGCAAGTAGGTCTTGCCGAGATTGAATATCCTAGAAGCTGGTACAGCTTTAAAGATGACAAGGGTATTTTCAGTTGGCAAATCTACCCCGCCCCGTCCCAGAAACACTCTAATAAACCGGGCGAAGAGGTGTTTAAACGGCTATCGGGGATGTCCGTATCAAGGAATATCCATTTAACCGGGGGGTACTATGAGAATGTCCGTGCAGTGATCAGCGCGATAAATACGCTTATCGCCCCTGGGGCTGTATTAGGCTACGATAAATTTAAAAAAAAAGTCCAACTGGTAGCTAAGCCCAACATTTCGGTAAGCTTCCACGGGAAACTAGCCGCTATTTTAGGGATGAAACCCGGTGAGGCTTTAGGACGTGCCGCCTATCACGAAAAAGCTGATTTTACAAACAGCGTTATTACGGACGCTCCTCACCAGGCCGATATCAACGCGGGTTTCTATACGATGTACGTTTATACCGACATTATCGAATACCAATCGGTCGGTGATTCATACGTACCCCTTTTAAGATGCGTACATATAAAGAGGGGCGACAATGATACCGTCAGTATCAGATACGACAAACCCCATTACGCAACGGTCAACAAGTCGCTCATCACGGACATCGTCATAGAATTAAAGGACGACCAAAACCGCGAAATACCATTTTCTTACGGAAAAGTTATTGTAAAACTACACTTTAGGCCTGTGAAACAATCAGCGCTTTAAAAATGACTCATTACAACCCGCGTGGGATGAATGCCGCTGATTATGTCGATTATTATCGAAATCAGGCCGGCGGCGGACTACCGGGATATGCGGGCGGTGCCGTTATGTACGGGGCCGGTCTAGGAGGTCTTTTCAGAGGTCTGTTTAGGTTGGCCATACCGTTGTTAAAAAGGGGGTTCAGCATCGCTAAACCGCATCTAAAATCGGCCGCTAAAAATATAGCGACCGACGTTGTCTCAAACGTTCTGTCAAGATCCTATAGCGATAACTCTAAAGCTCAAGACGGTTCGGGGCTTATGGTAATGGCTCGTAAGAGAATGTCTAAACCTCCCGGTATGAGGAGGCGTGGTCGTTCAATAAAGAAAACAAGGCGTGGACCCAAGAAGGTCTCAGTCGCACACAGAAAGCGTAAGAAGACTACGAAACGAAAAGTCTCGGCTAAGAGACCCATTTTCTAACATGGCTTTACTGCACCGCATGTCGGGAGAGTGTATTAAGTCCGAATTGGATTTGTTTACAGTCCCCCTGACGCAGACGGTTATCGAGAAAAATGCCTATTTAGAAGTACCGCGTTTATCGGCTATATCGGACTCGTCGCCTCTGGAGTTTTTTATCCCAGGAACCGGCGAAGATTACATCGACCTAAATAACACGTTGATGTTTCTACGTCTTAAAATCACAAGACCTAACGGGGGAGACATCCCAGACCCAGCAAAGGTAGCCCTAATCAACTATCCGGGGGCTACTATATTTTCACAAGTTGACGTCAGTCTCGGCGACCGATTGATATCTCAGAGCTCGAGCACTTACCCTTACCGATGTATCATCGAGAGTCTTATCAACTACAGCAAAGATACGCTGGAATCGCTTTTCTCAGCCGGTCTGTTTTTCAAAGACACGGCGGGTCACATGGACGAAACCGATCCTGTGGGTCGTAACGCAGGTCTGACCAAGAGATCGCTCTACACCACCGGGAGCGGTGTTGTGGAGTTGCTGGTGCCTATTCACAGCGATATCTTCTTTCAAGAAAAATGAATGCTAAACGGCGTCGACATAAAAATACGAATGATCAGAGGCAAAGACAAATTCTGCCTGATGACAGGCGAGGATGTGGGCTATAAACTAAATATCGTGTCGGCAACCCTTTTCGTCAAGAAAGTATCCGTATCGCCGTCCGTGAGGCTGGCGCATGCCCAGGCCTTGCTCTCGACCACTGCCAAGTACCCCATAGATAGGGTGTGTCTAAAAAATTTCTCCTTATCTGTAGGTTCCTGCGTATCAAATCAAGAAAATTTGTTTTTGGGGACCTTGCCGAAATCTATCGTCCTGGCTATGGTAGATAATGATGCGTTCACCGGGTCCTACAATAAAAACCCGTTCGCGTTCAAACATTACGATTTGGAATTCCTGGCCGTCTACGTAGACGGACAGCAATTCCCCGCCAAGCCTCTCCACCCAAACTTTGCCGCAGGAGCGGCGGTACGAGAATTTTATCAGTTGGCGACTGCTACCGGGAGACATCTTAAAAATCAGGCTCTCTCTATCAACAGGGATGATTTTCTGAGAGGGTATTCGCTTTATGTCTTTAACCTCATGCCTGACGAAGACTGCGGTCAGCACATATCGCTCATCAAGTCCGGGAATATCAGACTCGAAGCGCGCTTCAGACAACCGCTGACGCAAACTATTAATCTCATCGTTTACGCGGTGTTTGACAGCATCATCGAAGTGTCTAACCGCAGGCAGGTCCTGGTCGATTACTACTGAACAGAAAAATGAACACGATACAACTCACGGCCATCATGGATAAAATTTCGTGTAACACTCATTTTCTCGGAGTCCTTCCGAGCGATCATCTGCCTGAAAGGCCGTTAAAGACCTTACCGGCGTTGGCTATCGTTAATACGGACCCTTCTCACCTGCCGGGACAGCACTGGGTCGCCGCTTATTTAAACTCGAGAGGGTACCGGCTGTTTTTTCGACAGCTTCGGTCACGCTCATGACAGCGATCACTTTCCAACGTCCATCAAAAACTTTAATAACCAATACCTCAGTTGTGTTATATTCTACTAAACGCGTCCAGGATTTTACTTCGGACGTGTGCGGTCAGCACTGTGTGTTTTTTCTATATCACATGGTCAAGAGTCTCGAGTATAGCCGAGTGATGAATTTGTACAGCGACGATTATATTAAAAATGATAAAATGGTCTCGCTATTTGTGAAAAGACTCGGATCTAATGTTTGTAATGAAAAAATGTTTTCGTGTATTCATTGTGTGCAGACGTGTATTTCATCTATGTTGCATGATTGAATTATCCATTGTATTTGATTGAACGTAAATAAAGACTCTTAAAGCCAACATCGGTTTACAGACATTTATTGATACGTTAGGTATACACAACATATAAAGATTACGTCGCTAAAATTCTAACCACGGTCTTCGATCGATGGTCGGTGATTTGAACGCAGGTCCGTCGCTCCTCAGAGCTCGTGAAATTCTCTTTTTGGACGTCTTTTTAGAAGGACGCGAGGGCTCCGGCGTGTATACGATATCTCCAGGCTTGCTTTTCAAAGAACTAATCATACGTCTAACATGATTATTCGGTACGGTAGAAAATGGTATGTTTAAATCGGCAAACGCTTGCAGAAACTCCGACCATCCTAGAGGTCTTCGATCATCCCGGACCTGGTGCGACGCTGTGACATTTTTTAGCAGATCGAGCATGTGCGAGCCTGGCACGGGTTTACCCTTAAACACAAATTCACCCGATTCGTTCCAAGCGCTGAGTCCTTTAGCTTTAGACATTTTGTCTAATATGTATCGACTGTTTTTCACGCTTCTCGCAGGCACGTTCTTCAGAACTTCTTCTACGACGTCTTCCAAACCCCTGTCATCTTCGGCCGAGGTAATGGGAGTAACATCTTTATGGCCTGGATCGGGACTTGGTAACGATAGGGTTAAAACAGCGTTCTCACGATCCCCTTGTTTAACGATAGTTAAAAACCTAGTTAGTATGTTTGAGTAAAATTTGACTTTTTCACATTGATCTAAATCGGTCCTGAGTAAAATATTTCTTATGGCCGTATCCAGATCGTTCTCTACGCTCTGTTGAATGTTCTCACGAGGGGTTCCGGATTTCAGCATATCCAGCTGGTTCTGGGGAACAAGATACATCTTCTCAGAGTACTCCGTGTTCATCCCCGTCTAGACGCTATTAAGCTGGAAATGAAGGGTATCGCTACGCTTAGGAGCGGTAGAAGAAATCCGCCGGTCTGGTTGAAAACGCGTTTCTTGGCGGTTATACCGATTTTCTTATCGGCGAGAAATTTAATTTCCGATTTTCTCCTTATTAGTTTTAGGTACTGCTGACAGTTGATCGGAATCGTACCATAAAGGATGTTTAGCACTACTTCGCAGAGTGCTAAAATGAACTCGTCGGACGATGACTGCAAAATAAGACGTCGTTGTTTAGGCCTCGCTTTATGTAACATCTTCAACAGAGGTAGGTATTTACAGAGTTTGGCGGACATGATCACTTTCTTTTTTTCTGGAGGTAGACCACTTGGCGATCGGAAAGCAGCCCCGTTCTGAGCCGGTACTGTTCGGGCGTTTTTGCTTTATAGTCTATCATGAGGTATCGGTAAGGCTGGCTGGTAGCGTCTTGATAACACTCCATAAAGTATTTCGCATTGGTCGGAAACATTTGCCTCCCGAGCACCATCACTTGATTAGCGTCCCGGGGGTTTTTAAACAAGATTAAATAATTTGTGTTCAAGCTAATGGTTCTGCTCGATTTACCTTGAGCGAATAAATTCTGTACGATATAAATAGCGCTAAGATTACGATGGTGTACAAACTGTGTGAAGACTTTTTGGACTTGCGCGTTCCCGCTGGCTTCGCTCATCATGTCATCCAAAATCAGAAGATTAGCTTTGTTGACGGGTAGTAAATGATCATCATTCAGAGACGTGGGTATTCCTTCAACAAATTTAATGTCGTACAATTTAAGCAGTTCATCATACAGAGGTTGCCAACAATTGTAAATATAAACAATGTTTTAAATTTTTTTAGAAATCATATTTAAACCATTTTCCATCAGACGTTTTACAAAATAGGTTTTCCCGCTATTGGAAGGCCTGCTTATCACGCATGAGAAAGGGTGTTGCAGTCTAAAGTCAAACTCAGAAGCATCCCGTACCCCTCTATGCATCATCGAATCAATAGCTATAAGGAAGAGTATTGAAATCGGGTAAAAGCCTGCGCTTATTATACACCACCTTGAACTTTTTGTTGACTGACTTGTGCAGCGTGAGATGCTTTTTATCCCTCACGATATTTTCAGCACGAGCCATGATGTATCGCGCATCGTCGTGAGACGTCACATAGCTGTTAACCAGACCAATCAGGGAATCTAAGCGGATAGCTTGGGAATTTTTAGCGTTCAGAGTTATACCCTTAGCTTTCATGCACGTTTTTCCTTTGGCGGTACGGTAGCCGTAGGATTTAGGGCCGCTGGAAGAGAACTCGGTGATGTAGTCCCCGTCCCCTATCTCATCCGTCAGTTTCCCCAAATGATCTCCGAGAGGAGGCATCCAGTCGCCGTCCCTAGACACAAAAATGACGCTGTCTGTGTCCGAGTATAAAACACGGTCGCCGAGTTTGTCCATCAGGTCGTACAACTCCAGTCGCACGTGATCAGTCGTAAATTCTCCTATAAATACGTTAATGTCGTGAGTCCGTCGAACATCGTCTTTGGCGGGACAACATTGGACAAGCGCTACGTCGTCCGAGACGAATGTGAAAAATTTCAGGGTATCGGTTTTACCAAAAACGATCCTGGTGAAATCTTCAGGGTCTTTCACGAGGGTGGTTTGTGCTAAGTCCTCTCTCATAGAGAACCTCCCCCATAAACTATTAAGCAATAGCTTGTTTATAGACCTCTGAGCGGGGTTGTGACTGATTTTTTCAGGGTCGAGGCGAATCCCCTCTTTTTCATAATATTCCCGTATGTAGGTTGCTTTGTCGGTATCTGTGATCACGTTTGGCGGATAGCCGGACGCTTGCTGTTTCAATCGTAAAAACTTTTTTACGTAATCGCAAAACAGCTTATCCGTTCGTTGCGGGAAATGCCAAACTTCATCGATTTTGGCCACGACATACCCTTTTTCGAGAGCTTTTAAAAGCTCGATACTGACCCAACACCCTGAGAGAGCCCTCTCATCGTCCGTGTGGCTGCAGCTCGTCGTCTGGTTTTCGGCGTGAGCGCATGTGCGACATAAGGGAAACATCAGTTTTCCTCCGCATCTGTAAGGCAGTATAGGGTGAAGCAATTTACGAGGGGGGTACACGACGGCCTTGATAAGTCCGTAATAATTTTCAATCGGTTCAAAATCGTCATAAATGATTTGGGGGTGACCGATCGGATAGCTTTTCCTCGCCTGACAGTAGGGATATAAGCTAGTAAAATCCACATAGCTTACTTTCTCCCCCTCACTCGTCTTATGATAGAGTTTGTAAGCGTTAACTCTCCCTCCGAAAAGTGCTTCTCTAGGCTTCAGTCTCTCTGGAGCAGAATAAGTACTCATAAATTCCATCACCGCGGGGTCGGTATGCTTCATTTTATGCCATTCGCACTCCCAAAGAGTCTCTATTTTCAAGCCGTAGACTTTTTGCAGAATTTCAACCTTATCGTCAAACAGTCTTCTGAGAACGTCAAAAGATATGCCTGACAAGGGGTGGGTATTATGGGGTTCGTAACAACGTTTGCAACCGTGGTGTACACAGCCGTTGTATTCCAACCCGTACCTCACCCCGTTCTGCTCGTAGTAGCCATCTAAAAAGTAACGACCGATCTGCACTTCCCCGTGATTTAGAGCGTGATGAAGGTCTATGTTTCGTGTCTTTTTCACATACTCGAACCATTCGATCGACGCATTAGAGTAAGTCTTGTGCTGCCGGACGTACATGTTATTATGCGTCAGAGCCAGAGTGTCTCTGTCGAGATAATGCGTTTTGAATACCCCCATACAACAGCTCGCGAGAGTGGTAAAGTTGAAAGGATCGAGTTCGGTGCAATGTATGAACGCTTCTCGGTATTTCATGCACGCTTCGCGTAATAAGACGACGTCGTTCACGCCGTACGCGTGCAGTTCCTTCCTGAAACGGAAGAAATTACCCGAGACCGTGCTGTACCACGCATCGAATTTTGCCTGGTCTTTATCCGTCATGTTTTCATACCCGTATAACTTTTTGTCGGGGTAAGGCCCCACATAGTCCTCATTTTCCGGTCTATTGAAATGATGGGGAAAGTAGCCTTTTTCCTTCGTGGTCAGGTTTAGAGCCGCGGGCATCTTAGATAGAGCCATCGGGATGAAGCTGTAACTATCAATGTATCGCTGAGCAAAAGCTTCGTCGTACATGAAAATTAATTTACACCCTTGCATGATGATGTCGAGAGTAATCCCCGCTTTGCAAAAATACTCGAGAATTAAAAAAGAGTCGAATCTGGAAGCACAATGGGCTATGAAACAGTATCCTTTGTATCGGGGCTGTCTGAAATGGGTGATCAACTGTTCCACGCATTTGACGCCTTCGGCCACAAATCGTTCGCCGTCAAAAGTGATCGCGCAAACAAAATTAGCGACATGTTTCCCGTTTTCATATCGAGTTTCGAAATCATAAAAAATATATTTTTTGCTAGGCTCCTTGGGCGGTTGGGGCTGAATGTAACAGAAATGTAACCCTCGGCCATGCAGCTCTTCACCGCAATCGCTGCATCGGTGGGGAGAGCATTTGTGTCGGTCGATAGGACCTATAATTTCATATCGTCTGTTACATAGTTTGCAATATTTTAGAGTGTCGCATGGGGGTTTCTCTTTGCCGGACGGAGTCTTTTTGTGCACGACGTAACAGTAGCTCGAATTACAGAAGCGCCGACAATCGGGGCAGTGTACGATACTTTTAGGGTATTTGAAACAATCTCAGTCGAAACAGACGTTGCAGACGTGTTTACAATGGTGATCTCGGATTTTCCCGTAGCTTTTATAGCAGAAGCGGCATACGTAGCTAGCTCCTATGAATGCTGTCAGATTCAGAATCATATAGTGTCAATCAATTTCGCCATGATTTTTGAATGTTTCTAACGCGCCTGCGCTCGTCCTGTAAAAAACGACGATTTTGATATCTAGCAGGTTTTCAAACCTCACTATATCGTGAAGGCCGACCTTGTCTTGGATAGAAAAACCAGCATCGTTGTGGATCGCTGCCGCTCGACTTTCTAATTCGCTCTCGGGTAATTGCGGTTCGAGAAAACGTGCGAGACAGATAGAGAGACATAAATTATTAACAGAATTCAGGGGTACAAATAAACTCGACTTTTTTCTTTTAATCACCTGCTGTAATGGCACGTCTATGAGTTTACGACGCTTCCCCCCTCCTCCTCCTCCTCCTCCTCCTCCTCCTCCTCCTCCTCCTCCTCCTCCTCCTCCTTGTCTGTTCATGGCCACATCGACTTCGATCTCGACAGAGTCGTCGGACAATAACTGTTCGTCGCTCTGTAAAATTTTCTCAATTTGTTCGGTAAAGAGATTAACGTCGTAATTATTGCCGGGTGTTAAAATGACGTTAACGGGTGACTTTAGACTTTCACCGTTCATCGTTAAATTAATAACGCTAGAGTCACCGCCGATACGTCTGGCAAAATCTGCTATTTCCTCAATTTTTTCGTGTAACAAAATGTGATACGTGGCTAAATCCGTAGACCTTATTTCACGCATATTCATAGTCCTTCGCAATTCCACGCTGTTAAATCGGGGCCTAGGTATAACGCTATATCCATTTACGACCCCTCCGTGTCGTCTCAGAGCGTCAATGTTCAATCGACTCGGTTCTGTTGCGTCTGAAGGATACGTGTCATAGTTATCAGGCATAGCGCTAGATGATGGCCATGCGGTGTCAGAAGGGGGTTCGGCGCTGGAAGTTGACGGTCGCTCCGTGTCGTTATTACCTGTGGGGGGATCCGACGGACGCATAGTGCTGACGTACGGATCAACAGTACTGTCAGAAGCGGCTAACGCACCTCCGCTCTGTACGTCGCTGCCCCGTGACCGTTGGTCATGGGTATTTATCATGGTCTGCAAAAGAATGCACAAATCAGCGTTTAGACTTTGTTCTATTTCCATTTCTAATCGTTGCAAATCGTAACTATTTTGGGCCTGATCGTAATTAACTGCTAATTCTCTAGAATTTGGATAGCTATCTATCAGTCGTTGTAATATGTCACATAAGTTAGGGGTTGTCTCTGAGTGCATTTCGATAGCATTCTGTAGCAAGTCTGAAAGAGATTGGTCTGAATGACATCTATGTACATTTTCAACGTCCATTGCGATATATAACTATGTCTTATACAAAAAAGAACTACAATTCAAAATGGCCGACTTACACAATTCGACTACAAACAAGATGGCGGCAACATGTAAAAAGAACTACAATTCAAAAATGGCCGACTTAAAAAACTACAATTCAAAATGGCCGACTTTAAAAAAACTACAATTCAAAATGGCCGACTTACACAATTCGACTACAAACAAGATGGCGGCAACATGTAAAAAGAACTACAATTCAAAATGGCCGACTAAAAAAACTACAATTAAAAATTGCCGACTTACACAATTCGACTACAAACAAGATGGCGGCAACATGTAAAAGAACTACAATTCAAAATGGCCGACTTTTAAAAAAAACTGTAATTAAAAATGGCCGACTTACACAATTCGACTACAAACAAGATGGCGGCAACATGTAAAAGAACTACAATTCAAATAGGCCGACTTTAAAAAAAAAATACAATTCAAAATGCCCCGACTTACACAATTCGACTACAAACAAGATGGCGGCAATATGTAAAAGAACTACGATTCAAATGGCCGACTTAAAAAAAACTACAATTCAAAATGGCCGACTTATACATTTCGACTACAAACAAGATGTCGGCTACATGTAAAAGAAATACAATTCAAAATGGCCGACTTTAAAAAAAACCCTACAATTCAAAATGGCCGACTTACACAATTCGACTACAAACAAGATGGCGGCAACATGTAAAAGAACTACAATTCAAAATGGCCGACGTACACATTTCGACTACAAACAAGATGGCATCAGCAACAAACAAATATTGAAAACGGTTACAGAGTGTTGAGAGACAGAAAATGATATTGATAGAGCCATATGAAAAACCATTCAGAGCGAAAATATATCTACAAAATGTTACGAAAACTGCAACAATACATACAGAGCAGAAATATAGACTGCTAGATGAAACAGATATGCAAAAGATGGTTACAGAGTGTTGAGAGACAGTAAATGATAGCAAAAACAATAAGAGGTACAAAATACAAAAATGGCATCAGCAGCAAACAAATATTGAAAACGGTTACAGAGTGTTGAGAGACAGAAAATGATATCGATAGAGCCATATGAAAAAGCATTCAGAGCGAAAATATAGCTACAAAATGTGACGAAAACTGCAACAATACATACAGAGCAGAAATATAGACTGTTAGATGAAACAGATATGCAAAAGATGGTTACAGAGTGTTGAGAGCCAGTAAATGATAGCAAAAACAATAAGAGGTACAAAATACAAAAATGGCATCAGCAACAAACAAATATTGAAAACGGTTACAGATTGTGCTCTATCGTCGTTGGAGATTGCTATTGATAGAGCAAAGCAAATTAACAATCAGTGTTCTCTCTCTCAACTGTAATTGCAGAGCATTGTGAACACTTACAAAATTCTCAAGTACATGCGCTTGCAAACCATGGAGTCGTGCCTCCGATGCCTGATGCTGCTGAAATAAAACCTCTTTTATTTCTCGAATTTCATTATCCTGTCTATTCATTCGAATATGAATTTCATTAAAGTGAGCAGTCAGCGTTGTACATAATGCACCATGCTGATCATTCATTTTATTATAAATTGCAGCATGCTGTTCACTGAGTTTGTTGTAAATTTCTTCACGATGTGAATCGAGTCTATCGATAACGGTACGTATCAGATACCTATTCGCACTCTGATCGTCAGTCTGGCGATCTTCTTCCACAACATGCTCTCGGAACGCGTACGGTGTTTGACGCCCTTTCTCTTGCTCTATTTTCTCCGTCGTCGCTCCAAGAAGATCGCACCCACTCCTGCAGCTGGGTCTCGGTCCAGTTAGCTACATCGTCAGTCCTGTGGGCGCCTCTATCTGCGTAAAGTAAGCAGTACGTTAAAAATGCTGACAACACCTTAAAGATTTTTGTATTTATGGTTAATATATATATATATATATATATACTAGATTCTCAACTGGCATTAATTCATTTTCGCCGTCGATGTCAAATATGTCTGCTTCTGCTCCTGTGTCTGTAAAGAATAAATCATAAAATTAAAAACATTGCAGACGCTTTAAATATTTGTATTCCGTAAACATATTTTTCTTTTATTAAATAGTGGTTGAGGTTCTCACCTGAGATTAATTCATTTTCGGCGTCGATATCAGATATGTCTGCTTCTGATCTTGTGTCTGTAAGAATAAAACATAAAATTATTGAAATATTAAGAATAATAAAGCAAGAATTATTAATCAGATAATTGCTAGGTAAAAAAAGATATAATTTAAAAATATAAATAGATAGCACCAATTTACAATGACAAGACTGTGTGTGTGACACGTCTTCCATTTAAAGAAAAAACTACCTAATTTTAGCCACTAGATGTCGCCAAAGTATCCATTTAAATAAATAACTTGAGCATGTGTAAATAATACATATCAATGTCAAGTGTTTAAAAGCGTATTTATAATTAACTTAATTATCACCATCGACATCTTTAAGATATATGCACCAAAACGATCTAACAGTTCACACGAGCCCCACATGATTTATAATAATAATAAAAATTCACACGAGCCCCACATGATTTATAATAATAATAAAAATACAATGGTCTCTCACCTCTATTCAATTCTTCTCTAAGGTATGGAATAATGCATGCAACGTTTCTTTTTTTCTTCTTCTTCAAAGGACTCCGTGCGTTATCAGATGAGCTTGGTCCTGCCTTTTCGACACAAGCACCGCAATCATCAGTCAGATCTATTATCTCTATAAGAAGAAAAAATAAAATAATATCATATAGTTATCAAAAGACCATCAGACTCTAGGTTAACCAGATCCTCCACAGGTTGCCGGTGCTTTAACAATGATGTCAAAGTTAAAATTCATAAAGACGAATATTTTACCGTTTTGTGACGCATGCTCGTCCATCAGCTGCGCTGTCACTAAAATAAAACAGAAATCGTCTTCATTTAAATATCATAAAAGACTTAAGAGACTTCATTTAAATATTTAAAATTGTTCAACTATATCAAAATATCATAAAAGACTTACAGATATCGATCTGGCTAAAAACACTTTGTGCCCCATTTGATTGCCCTATAATAGAAAAACTATTAAAATAGTTTAAATCAATAGAGCATTAACTAACTAATTCAAACAGAGTGACAATGAATTTCGAGGTAAAATAAATAGAACTTCTTACCTTTGTTGTTCATTTTTCAGAAAAAGTCACAAACCTAATCCTCAAAATCTGAAGAGAACCAAAAGTTAGGCGAGTCTGGTGTAACTGCAGCACCTAAAAACGTTTTAAGCTATTTAAAGGTTCCAGTTGATCTAATTAATGCAGCCTAACAATCCTTTAACGGATTTGAATAATAGAAGCGTATTAGTGTGTTATGTGTACGCCAGGATAAAGAGATGTGTCTTTAATCTAGATTTAAACTGACAGAGTGTGTCTGCCTCCCGAACAGTGTTAGGTAGATTGTTCCAGAGTTTGGGTGCTAGATAGGAAAAGGATCTGCCGCCCGCAGTCGATTTTGATATTCTAGGTATTATCAAATGGCCAGAGTTTTGAGAACACAGCGGACGTGGAGGACTATAACGCGATAAGAGCTCGCTGAAGTACTGAGGAGCTAAACCATTCAGGGCTTTATAAGTAATTAACAAGATTTTAAAATCTATCCGATGTTTGATAGGGAGCCAGTGCAGTGTTGACAGAACCGGGCTAATATGGTCATATTTCCTGGTTCTAGTAAGGACTCTAGCTGCTGCATTTTGGACCAACTGTAGTTTGCTGATCAAGCGTGCAGAGCAACCACCCAATAAAGCATTACAATAGTCTAACCTTGAGGTCATAAATGCATGAATTAACATTTCTGCATTTGATGTTGAGAGCATAGGTCGCAATTTAGATATGCTTTTGAGATGAAAAAAACACAGTTTTACAGATGCTAGAAACATGGCTTTCAAATGAAAGATTGCTATCGAACAGCACACCTAGGTTCCTGACTGATGAAGAAGAATTGACAGAGCAGCCGTCAAGTGTTAGATAGTGTTCTAGGTTGTTACATGTGGGGTTTTTAGGTCCGATAATTAACACCTCTGTTTTTTTCAGAATTTAGCAGTAAAAAATTACTCGTCATACAGTTTTTTTATATCGACTATGCATTCCCTTAGTTTCTCAATTTGGTGTGTTTCACCGGGCCGCGAAGAAATATAGAGCTGAGTATCATCAGCATAACAGTGAAAGCTAACACCATGTCTCCTGATAATATCTCCCAAGGGTAACATGTAAAGTGTGAAAAGTAACGGCCCTAGTACCAAGCCCAGTATTGAACACATATTAATATTTATATATGAAGATTCTGAATGAAAGATGACACAGTGCTGCATTTACATCATTCATCACAACTTTCAGAGATGTGTAACTCTATGATTATCACTCAATAACTTCAGAAGAGTCAGACTACAGAACGTGCATTTAGTTACATGATCTATTATTATAACACTTATTTATAATGATGGTGAACATTCAGAGGCGAGGGAGAGATAAATCTAACACAATTTTAATTAGACAAACAATAATCAAAGAACAAGGAGCAAAAACTAAGAAACGCCAGAACAGAGGAAACTAACAACACATCCAACAATAGACAAGACCGACAAAGACCAGATCAAGAGCTAACAGACGAACAACAAGACACAATCAGGGAACTAATTGACAAGAAAAACTACAAAATGAACAGGAGACAGGAACAAAACAGGACCGAATGCAACATAAAAGTCCTAATAACAAAACCACAAGGTACATAAAACCTGGTATATGTAAAAGTTATTTAAGGAGCTTGGCAGTAAAAAGCTATTTTGTATCGAACAGAGAGGTTCAGACAGAAAGATGACATGAAAACAAGAGAAAATATGAAACAGCTTGGAAAGACACAAGAATTCAATGAAATACAAAGTCAATGAGAAATCAAATTAATAATAAAAAATGAAAATGAAGTACATTCATCATCAAACAGCAAACACTATTGAAGAAGGAACATCTTCATGAAGCTCTTCATTCATTATCTGCTGCAGATCAAAACACTGTTCATGTTAAAGTAAAGCTGTGATCTTGTAAAGAAATTCATATATAGGCATTATTTATGTTCTTTTACAAAGTCATTTGAGTCATTTAAGCAGAAGTCTTTAAATCAAAATATTTTAGGATCACAGTAAACATAAAATCAGCTTTGTGTGTCCAAATGTTTGACTGGTAGTGTAAATAATATTTAAGTTGGCTTGAGAAAGATTTGAGGAACCCTGCAGTCAACAGAAGAATAATAACAAGTTTAAACAGCATTTTAGTGAGTCGGCTGTCCTTAAGATTTAACTCTACAAACTCCAAACTCAGCCCAGATCTTCAGACGGATCTGAAGTTAGTTGCTATAACTGATCGGACTTATGGTTTTCATAAAACTGAAGATTAAAAATCATAAAAATCCAATAGACTTACTGTCACGCCCCTGGACTGTTTTGCGGTTTTGCTCCCCATGTATTCTGTTACCCAGTTTTTCCCCTGTGTGATTGTTAATTTTATTCCAGGTGCGTCTCCTTAGTTCCCTCGCTATCCTGTTTTTATAAGCCCCAGTCCTTTCAGTTAGTGTTTGTCGGTCTTTGAGTGTCTACCCTGCCTGTGATCTGTGTTCCCGTTTGAATTAAAAACTCTCCTTTTGTGAATTCCTCGTCTCCTTGTTCCCGTGCTTCCCTTGAGCTGTGACAGAAAGACCTACCCAAACAGTAACCTCCGTGTTTTCCCTCCATTTTGTTTCTTCGTTTTTACACAGTGTTTTTTCTTTCCGTTGTGTCTTTATGGATCCCCTCGTCCGGCTCAAATTCCTCCTCCTCCTGCTGGAGCAGTGGGACAGATCTCTCGAGGACCACACAAAACTGTTCCTGATGTTAGCTAATGCCACCAGCTACCCGGACGACGCTGTCATCCGAAGATGGTCCTCAAGAGGATCGCGCCGCCTTCGTGGAGTGGATTCTGATGAGAAATGGATCGCCCCTCACCATCTCTCCCGAGGATGATCTCGCCAGATCCACTCCAGACCCAGAGCCCAGCCCACCATCTCTCCGTGGTGTGGAGCATCAGCCTGAGCCCACCGATTACGGAGAGCCATTTCCCGCTGCGATCTGCGAGCCAGCGCGAAGCCAAGCGACTGAGTGGAAGATCGTCCCGGAAGTTGAGCCCAACCCGTCAGATCAGGTGCGAGAGCCGGCGACAGTGCCCACCACGAGGGAGCCAGCCGTTGACGGTGTGAACGCGGAGTGGAGCTCCGCCCCCTGCACCGTGGCTGAGGGTGAGCTGATTATCCATCTGGGACTGCTGGACATGGAGGATTTAATTGACTGGGAGACTGAACTGGAATTCGAACTGCCCCCTCTCCTCTCTCCGGGGCTTCAGATCCTCCAGGGCCCGCTCCTCGAAAATGCCCACCCTCCCATCCGCTCCTGCCTCCTCCACCGCTGTCGTCTGGCAAGCCCCTCTACTCGCCCTCAGCCCACCATCAATGCGGTGCAAGCCCCATGGGACTGCCATCCTCTAGCGTAGCCGGGGCTGGAGTATCCCTCACCTCTGCCTCCAGCCTCCTCAGCCCAGACTCCACCTTGGCCCGTTGACCCAGCGGCTCCACCTCGGCTCCTAGCTCCCTCTCCTCCACCGTCACCCGTTGATCCTCCAGCTCCACTGGGCTCCCTCGTCCCTCCGGCTCCGCTTTGGTCGGGCGTCGACCCGCTATCGCCTCAGGACTCCGCTCCTCCGGCTGCACCTCGTCACTCCGTGCCACCGGCTCAGTTGGGCTCCTTCCTCCTGCCAGCTCCACCTTGGTCCTCAGTCGCTCCGGCTCCGCTACGGCTCTCCGGAGCTCCGCCTTCGCCTCGGTCGCCAGAGCACTCGGCTCCACCTTGGCCCCCCGGATCCTCAGCATCCCCCTGGCTCGTCGGCTCTCCATCTCCGCCTCGGGCTCCTCCACCACCTGCTGCGCCGCCGTTGGTCGGCCCCCTGGAGTCGGCGGCCATTCCTCCTCCATGGCTCCTCCCTCCGTCAGCTCCACCATGGGCCATCATCATGGCTGTGGCCTGGGTCCTGCCAGGCTCCTCCTGCTCCTGGTCCCTCCTGTTTCCTTCCTGGCTCCTCCCTCCTTTGTCGCCTCCCTGGTCTCTGTCTGCCGGCCCCCTCCCGCTTGTCCGTCCTCCTCCTGAGCCTCCGCCATTGTCCCCCCCCCCCCCAACCTTTGTTCCACGGTGCGAGGACGCACCTTCTGAGAGGGGGGGGAGTAATGTCTGCCCCTGGACTGTTTTGTGGTTTTGCTCCCCATCTGTTCTGTGACCCAGTTTTTCCCCTGTCTGATTGTTAATTTTAAATAAATAAATAATTATAATACATAATGTTTTTTTTTTTTTTATATAATTATTCCATTATGTCTCATTCTCACAGGAACTGAATCTTGAACTTTTACCTGCACTTGTCAGACAAGATAGAAACAGGTTTCTACCTTTACAGTGTGACTGACTCCACCTGCAAACCTCTTCCTGCTTTCATGTCAGTAAAAATAAACATCTAAGCATTAAGAAACCTCGACTCGCAGGTAATTTCCTAATAAAAACTCTCTTTATGTGTGTTGTATGAAATATAAATGAGAAATGTAACACTGCTAATGAATGTGATTAATAACTTTATGAGGTGCTGTAACACGAGTTTCAGTTTCATTTTTTGCCACAGCAATGTATCAGAAACAAATCTGAGTAAACGTTTGTTCGCTGCTGAGAAGCAGAGATATTTGCTGTTGTGAAGCACGTGTAGTTTATTTCAGTTATGTTGGTACAAATTTAGCATGTACAATGAGATGTTGGAGCACAAACAATGAAGAATTACTGCATAAGTTATGAGTGTAGTTCAACAAATTTTTAAACAACTTTAAAATTTTGGACTTTTACATTTTTTGGTGCAGAGAGCAGTTTATTTATGTCCTATGGGCCATATCTACAGAATTGTTCCAAAGACTTTGAAACGGCTTGGAAAAAAAATATATATATTTTTCCAAAATATTTGTATGTATGCAAAGTGTATAATATTCAAAGTACACAGTAATTGTTCAGTTTATTCTCATATTGTATTTTCAGATAGTTTTGGGATATTTGTCACTACCGAAACATAGAAATAATAATTTAATTACAAGAGTTATATTGACCTATTTAGATTTTAATTACATCTACATTGAATTTATTTTTTATAATATAGCAAAAAAATATATATTTGCAGAGGTAAATCAATAAACAAATGACATTTTTAACAATATTTCAAGTGTAATTTATGAGATTTGTTGTATTTTGAATCCAATCTTTCTTTGTAAAAGGCAAAAAGTTGATCATAATGAACAGGACTGAGCTGAATCTCTTACAGGACGAAGAACAGACAGACGTCAGGAGATGATCAGCAGAAGAAAAACAGAGGAGACAGCAAAACATCAACATGTCCAGCCCTGACAGCACAGGTGACGAACACAGACCAATCTAAATCTGACCCCTGTAGTACATAATAACTATCCCCAGATCCACTAACAGTTTGTGTCTTCATTTGTTTTGCTGCAGAAAGAAGTAGTCCAGAGTTGATTCGCCCAAAATGTAGGTTAAAATGATTTACAGTAACTGCAAAGCATGATATAGTTTTATAGATCTGATGAACTGTGGCTATAATCAGATCTTAATTTAGTGATGTTAATGCTAAACATGAGAAAATCACAGATGGACAAATTCTGCATGTGTATTATGATTGTGAATGCTGGCACGCACAGAATTCATTATTGTTTTCTCCTATCAGTTTCAGAGTGTGTGAAGCTGAATTTGGTTGTGTGTGGGAGCAACAGCTCATTAAAATCGTCCGTATCAGATCTGATCCTGCAGCAGACCAACAGAAGATCAGACGTGGAGTTTCATGGTCGTCTGATTAATCTGCTGGAGCTTCCAGCTCTGATTGGTCTCTCGGAGGAGGAAGTGATGCGTCAGACTCTCCGCTGTGTGTCTCTCTGTGATCCTGGAGTTCATGCTTTCCTCCTCGTTATTCCTGATGCTCCTCTCAATAATGAAGACAAAGCAGAAATGGAGGAGATCCAGAGGATCTTCAGCTCAAGAATCAACAAACACATCATGATCCTCATAAAGCAGAGTTCAGAGCATCAGACAGAAGAACTCAGTGAAGAAACACGGTCTGTCATTCAGAGGTTCGGAGGACGACATCAGTTCTTTGGTCCTAAAACACAAGTGTCCTCACTGATGGAGAACATCGAGCAGAGGCTGGAAGAAAACAGAGGAGAGTTTTTCTCCACAGAGATGTTTCTGGAGGCGCAGGTGAAGAAACTGATGAAATATGAAGAGATGAAGAAGAAAATTAATTTACTAGAGACACATTTACTGTCACAAGGTAAAAAAATAAATACAAATAGTTTGGTATTAAACTACAGAGCATGTTTTGAAATTGATTATTACTACAGTGGAGTTTGAGTCTATATTAGAGTTTTATACATTTGTATTTTAAACAGAAGTTCAAAATGCAATAGTTTATCAAATTCAATTTAAAAATTATAAAGTTAATAAGGTCAGAGGTCAATCTTCAGTGTTCCACAGGGCATAAAGGTTTTTACAATAGTCAATACAATAATTTTGGCCAATCCCTGAACTACTACAATGTTCTGAAGCAGTTTGGTGTAATATTATAATCTGAATAATTTCTGTTAAAATAAATCTATGAAATAATTCAATTTATGAACATTTTAATCTCTGTCATGCCTCCTGATTCTAAAACGAGAGCTGTTAAACTTTCCAGATAATGTGAATTTGATAGAGAGCTACTGTAAATTGTGTGGAATATAATTTTTTCTTCCTCACAGAGCGTTTCCAAACCACACAAAACTGCATAAATACTAAACAGGCAGACAGAAGACCTCTTTTATGTTACAGGATCAAATTTTGTAGAGAGAGAAAAAACAACAACAACAACTTTAGGCTGTAAAACTGATGCATCTCCTCTCTTACAGGTTCATCAGAGAGTGAAAACGATCTGAGGATTGTGCTGCTGGGAAAAACTGGAGTCGGGAAAAGTGCAACTGGAAACACAATCTTAGGAAGAGAAGCGTTTACAGCAGAAGAATCTTTTGAATCAGTGACTAAAGAGAGTCAGAGACAAACATCTGAAATCAACGGCAGACGTGTTACTGTGATCGACACTCCAGGACTGTTTGATACTGAACTCAGTAACGAGGAGATCCAGAGAGAAATAACTAACTGCATCCACATGATCCTGCCTGGACCACATGTGTTTCTCTTACTGATTCCTCTGGGACGATTCACTCAAGAAGAGGAAACAGCAGTGAAGATCATCCAAGAGACGTTTGGTGAAAACTCATTAATGTTCACCATGGTGCTCTTCACCAGAGGAGACTCTCTGAAGAAGAAAACCATCGATCAGTGTTTGGGGAAACCTGGATCTCCTCTGATGAAGCTGATCGAAGCGTGTGGAGACAGATATCATGTGTTCAATAATAATCAGACTGAAGACCGAACACAGGTGACTGATCTACTGCAGAAGATAGACAACATGCTGAAAACAAACGGAGGGAGTTACTACTCGTGTAAGATGTTCAGACAGATGGAGAGAGAAAAACAAGAACAACAGATGAAGATCCTGATGGACAGAGTCAGAGAAAGAGATGAAGAACTCAGAGAAAGAGAAGAACAATATAAAAGAGAAATGAAGGAACAGGAGGAGCACATGAGAGACGACATGAAAAGAGAAAGAGAGAGGTTTAAAGATGAAATGAGTCAAGAAAAGGAGACTGTAAAGAAAGAAAAAGAAAATCTACAGACAGAAATAGACAGACTGATGTCAGACAGACAGAATCATGACCGTGAGAGAAAGAGAAGAGAAGAAGAGTTTAACAAGAGAGAAGAGAGATATAAATCACTAATGAAAGAGAAAGAAGATAGTGAGAAAAAGATGTGTGAGGAGATGAAGAGAGAACGAGAGGAATGTGAGAAACGGAAACAAGAGGAAAAGAGAAGAAGGGAAGAAGAGGATGAGAAAAGAAGAGAGAAAGAACAGAGAGATTGTGATGAATTTAATCAGAGACTGAAAGAAGAGAGAGAGAGAATGGAAAGAGAGAAAGAAGGTCTTCAATCTAAACATGAAGAAGAAGAAAACAAGATGAAGATCCTGATGGAGAAACTGAACAGAGAAAGAGAAGAACTGATAAAGAAACATGAAGAAGAGAAAGAGAGGATGAAGATGATGGAGGAAGAACGACAGAATCAGGACAAAGAGAGAAAGAGAAGAGAAGAGGAACTGAAGAGAGAAATAAGAGAACACGAGAAACAACAGAGAGAGATGAGAGAAGAGATGAAACGAGAACGAGAGACATTTAGACAAGAAACAGAGGAAATGAAGAAAGAAAAAGAGAAACTTCAGAAAAAACATGAGACAGAAATAGACAAACTGATGAACAGAATAGAAAATGAGAGGAAGAAAAGAGAAGAGGAATATAATGAGGGAGAAAATAGATATAAAACACGAATAAAAGAGAAAGAAGAGAGTGAAGAAAAGATGAAAGAAGATATGAAGAGAGAACGAGAGGAATGGGAGAAACAGAAATTAGAAGAAAAAAGAGAAGAGAAGAAGAGGATGAGAAAAGAAGAGAGAAAGAACAGAGAGATTGTGATGAATTTAATCAGAGACTGAAAGAAGAGAGACAGAAAAAGGAAAGAGAGAAAGAAGATCTTCAATCTAAACATGAAGAAGAAGAAATCAAGATGAAGATCCTGATGGAGAAACTGAACAGAGAAAGAGAAGAACTGATGAAGAAATATGAAGAAGAGAAAGAGAGGATGAAGATGATGATGGAGGAAGAACGACAGAATCAGGAAAAAGAGAGAAAGAGAAGAGAAGAGGAGTTTAATGAGAGAGAAGAGAGATATAAAAGAGAAATGAAGGAACAGGAGGAGCACATGAGAGACGAGATGAAAAGTGTAAAAGAGGAGTTTAAAAATGAAATAAAGGAAATGAGGAAAGAAATAGAGACTGTGAAGAAAGAAAAAGAAAATCTACAGATCAGATATGACACAGAAATAGACAGACTGATGAACAGAATAGAGAAAGAACGACAGAATCATGAAACAGAGAGAAAGAGAAGAGAAGAAGAGCTTAATGAGAGAGAAGAACGATATAAAAGAGAAATGAAGGAACAGGAGCAGATGAGAGACGAGATGAAACGAGAAAGAGAGATGTTTAAAGATGAAATGAGGCAAGAAAAAGAGACTGTGAAGAAAGAAAAAGAAAATATACAGACAGAAATAGACAGACTGATGAACAGAATAGAGAATGAAAGACAGAATCATGACAAGGAGAGAAAGAGAAGAGAAGAAGAGTTTAATGAGAGAGAAGAACGATATAAAAGAGAAATGAAAGAGAGAGATAGAGAGATGAGAGAGGAGATGAAGAGAGAACGAGAGGAATGGGAGAAACAGAAACGAGAGGAAAATACTAGAAGAGAAGAAGAGGATGAGAAAAGAAGAGAGAAAGACAAACAGATTCAGAGTGAAACGGAGGGAATAATCAGAGAGAAAGAGAGAATAGAAAGAGAGAGACGAGAACAACTAGAGGATTCAGAGAAGAGACTGAAAGAAGAGAGAAAGATGAGAGAAGATCAACAGAAGACTCTTGAAGAGAAACTGAAGCTCCTTGAAGAACAGCATGAAGAAGAACTGAAGAGAAGACGAGTGGAGTGGAGAGAGGGATATGAACGAGAGAAAGAGGAGATGATGAAGAAGATCTGCTCTGAAACTGATCCTTCACTGCAGGTGAGTCTTCATGTTTGTTCTGATAGTAATCACACTTTTACTATTAATAATATCCCACAAAAACTCAGACAATTAAGTTATTTTTACTGAATGATGTGTTGATTTACCTCCAAAAGGTCACAGCGTACAGGAAACTGGAGACTGAATACAGGAAGTGGTCCTGGAGTCTTCACAGAGCCATGATAGAAACTGAGAACAGACTACACAAACAAATAGAAAATGATGTGATTCATGAGGTTGAGGAAACTGATCTTCACAGAGAACTGAAGAAGACAAGTGAAGAAGTGGAAAAATCAATGTCTGAATTATTTGAGAAAGACACAGATAAAGATATACTGATTCAGTGGAAAACATCATTTGAAATCAAAATCAAAGATCTTCAGGAAAACATTATGAGAGAAACAAAGAGGAAATTAAATAAGATTATTCAGCAGCGAGACCCGAAGAAAAAGATTGATGCTCAGAGGATACATCATGAAAACACTCTCTATGAAAAGAGCAAAGAACTCGCCTTAAAACTCAGAGACAAAGCAAATGATGAAGAAACACTGAAGAAAGAGTTTGATTTGTTCTGGGAACAGTGGATGAAGAAGATCATCAGAGACACTCCTCCAAACAGAGACACTGATATAATGAGAGACGTGAGACAGATCCTCAGTGACGTCTATGGGGGATTTCTGACTGTAGATCACCAGAGGGAGAGCAGCGATATTTTATCTGTGCTGAGTTATTCAGATTATGTACAACTAAAGAAATCCAGTGGAATTACAGGAGTTTATACAAATATCTACAGATCAGCTCAAGAGAAGTTTGATTGTATTCTGTCTCCAGAGGATGAAGCCCAAATAAGATCATTAGTCACAGATGTTGATCAGCAGACAGACAGAATGATTCAGTCATTTAACATCTCAAAGATGGGCTACAACATTATCTGCATTCATCAACTCACAGATTACATCAAAGCAAGAGTAACAGAACATGAGGAAGGACGAGTTAAATATATGTTCAAGAATGAGTTCTTCATGGATTTGGTTCTGTCCATCTGTAAGAGAGCAAACAAGATGATCACTGAACAACACAGACTGTTCAGAGAAACCAATGATCCTGTAGTATATTTAGAGAAGAAGAGAGAAGAGTACTATAGTATTGTCCAGAAATACTGTCGTGGAGCAACATCAGCTGCTGTTTTTGGTGAGATCATCTGTGAGAAACTGAAAGAGCTCATTGAGCAGAGCGTCTACAAGAAGACTGCCAGAGATCTGACAGATGAAATCAGAGTAAACTGTTCATCACTGAATGGAAACAGATCAAATCTGGAGAAACACATCCTGAAGAGACTGGCAGAAGAGGGTGGTTTTCACAAATACATGAACTACATTCATAAACCCAGAGATTACTTCAAGAGTTTCATCAGAGATGAAGTCAGTCAGTACATCACTGATCAGTTCAGGGTCAGTGCAGCTCATCAATCTACTGAACATGTTCATCTGAACAGAGGAGATGCTGGTTTGTGGTTGAAGAGTTTCACACAGCAGCTCTCAGATGAGCTGATCTTCTCTGAAAGAGACCTCAGTGGAGTCAAACATGATGATGTTGATGATTTCAACCTCCTAGAAGATGTGATAAGACAAGAACTCCATGATATAATGTCTGAGATAAGCAGGAGATTCAACAGAAAGTCATTTGATGAAAAGCTGGACTGTAAGTTCAGACCAGATGAGCTTCTGATTGATCACTTCTGTCAGTGTTGTTGGGTTCAGTGTCCGTTCTGTGCAGCCGTTTGCACCAACTCCATAGAAAACCATGATGGAGATCACAGTGTTGCTTTCCACAGAGTGAGAGGAATTAATGGACATTTGTACAGAGGAACAACAAACCTGTCTGTTAACATCTGCACATCAGCAGTAGCAAGCAATCGATGTTTTTATCCCAATGGCTCAGATGAATCAGTCCCCTGGAGAGAATACAGAAGAGCAGGAGGAGTTTATGCAGACTGGAGCATCACCCCTGATCTCTCTGAACTGCCGTACTGGAAGCGGTTTGTGTGCAGATTCCAGAAAGACCTGGAAAAACACTACAATAAAACATTTCAGGGGGAGGGAAAGATTCCAGAGGAATGGAGAAAATACACACAACAGGAAGCTATTGAGAGTTTGGGTGAATACATTTAAAATATATAAACTAATAGAGCAAAACAACACCCTTTAAGACACTTATTTATAAAACAATATAAATATGCAGTTCCAAGGGTGAAAACATATGAATTAAAGATGTACAGTAGTTCCTTCAATCTGTTTTATGTAAGAAATTATAGCGAGGAAAGTTGTATTTATAATAAAACAGATTTTATTCATTATACCTGGCAAACCTTAACACTCAACATCTTTTTGTGAAGTAATGATGTCCTGTAGAGTTTGTGCTGTAGCAGATTTCACATACAAATAATAATGACAAATAAACAAAATTCAGAAAACTATAAATAACATTTTATTGATTTAAATTGAAAACAATTTAACATTACAACTTTTTTATTATTATTTAACTACACCATATATAGTAATCTTCAAATAAATCCTTTTATCTTATTTGGCTGGTAGTAAATTGTGTTTTCCAAGTATAACGTTTGCATTATACAATAGACTGTAATGTTTGAATGACACGATCAGTTGTGAGTCTGTTGATTGTATGATCTTCAGTTGCATTTACATTTTCTTAATAAACGCTTCTCTGACATTCAGCCCAAATCCAATGTTGTTTTCTACTCATTAACAATACATTTGAATTCATTTACTGGGAAATAAAATTATGAATTTTGAACATATTAGGTGTTTAGGTATGCTTAGGTACTTATGTAGAAACAAAACAACAACAACAACAACAGTTATTATATACTACTGAACCTACATAATGCATTCATTTGCCTTTATTTAAAGTAGCCATGTGATCACAAATTAATCAACACAGACACTTTTCAATACGTGTGTCCTTCTTCTATGTGACATAATCATAAATACCACTTTATGTTGTTTGATTCTGGCCTCGGAGTCGCAGTTGGAAACTCTTACCCCCGGCTGGCCTGTTTAGCTCTTGTGTTAAAGTGTTAAAGACCAGACAAACTCAGTCTAAGCCTCTGTGTGTTTCTGTGTTTGCCTACAAACTACAGTTTAATGAAGCTTTATTGGCATCGATTGATATAACAAAAAACAAACAACAACAAAATAAAAATAAATGCTGAAAGACAAAATCAAAGTTGGGGTGCTTGGACTCAGACTCTGTTTTGTAAGCAGAGGTCACACATTGATTAATCAGTTGTTCCAGAAGGTGGCAGCACTGTCTCATCAAAACAGCAGCGACTGCAACAACTGCTGCTCTTCAGTTTACTCCAGCAACCTTTTTTTCCAAAAGCACCTAGCAACACATTTAGATATTTTTATCATTTATTTGGCAACTTTTGATAAGTGACTCAAATGATTAAAAGGCACATTTCCATTTAAATTAAATTACACAAAAAGAGAAAAACAAAGATTCCTAGCAGTGCACACATTACATGAATTAAGTTAGATGCTATATTTGCAATTGTTTAATTTAATAATAATAATTTAGTAATTTAATAATTGTTAATTTATGATACACTTTATTAGTAACTTGCCCTTGTGATTGTTGATCAGTTGGTACACTGTAAGAAAAATATCTAGAAAAATGGAAAAGGTACTAGTAATTTTCCAGGACATTATCCGTTATCTGTTGTAACCCTGTAATCCAAAAACACAAAATAAAATGCGTAATTAAAAAAGCACGTAAATAAAAAATAAAAAAACTTGTGAAATATAATTACTGAAAATCCCTTTATAGATTGTGCACTATTTTTACAGACTTTTCTTGGAGTGCAGCAGACTAAATGACTACTAATACACTGCTTAAAACTATAACTGCTCAGAATGTGTAGATTTACTTGTTTACTAGCTAATAACAATTTTTTAGAATCGCTCAAAAATGTTTAAAGGGTTAGTTCACCCCAAAATGAAAATTCTGGCATTAATTGCTCACCGGGTTGCCACCCGTCCCTTAAAATACGGAATTGTCCCGTATTTAACCCTCTGGTTGTGTTCGGACTCCTGTCACACTTGTCGTGTTCCTGGTCAAAAATGACTGGACTCCAAACAACTGCTTATAAATCTGTAATTATGCTATATTATCACCAAATATTGGATTCATTCTTTTTGTCAACTTGTTTTCTTTCATTTAGGACTGGTTTTGTGTTTCTATTTGCATCTGATTAATCGTAAGCCTAATTTATCTGAGAGTAGGTACCTCATTTTTTGAGTGAAAAAAAAAGCATTTTCTATGAATAATTTTCACAATATGGGATAAAAAATTATGAAAATTTGCACTGTTTCTTACACTAGTGTGCTTTAATGATTAATCAGGAAGTTTGCTTTTAAATGTTTTTATTTTGTCAAAATGACCCGGAGACCGTCAACATTACACTTTTTTGTTCAGTCAAAAAAAATTTTTGGGGCTATTTTATTATTTTTTTTCTCTAATTATTTATGTAGATTTTGTTATAATTTTTGGTGATTTTTTTTTTCCTTAAATTCCAGATTTTTTAATGAAAATTAGCATATTTGCATACATTTTTTCCCACGAAAATAACAAACAAATAAAGACACAATTTCTACTTTAAACATCATTATCCATCAGGAACTAGGTCACTGAGTGTCTCTGAGGCCATCTGGCTGGAAAAATGACAAAAAACTGCATTTATAGTTTCAGCCACTAGATTGAACCCTATGGAGATCCTCAACTGAAATCTTTAAAACTACACCAACTTGAGGCTTCATTTAGCTTTCAGATTTATATCAAGGCTTTCAGACATATATAAAAACATTAAAAAAAATATATATTTTGTAAAAAAAATAAAAAAAAAAATAAAAAAATTATACTGGATTTTAATCCAAACATATGCAAATCCATACATTTTCATAAATATGTAATACATTTAAAAATACAAATATGATATCAAATGATTGGTCTTCACTTCATCACTGAAATTTAACTGTGTTTGGTCAAAAAAAAAAAAAAGTCAAAATGATATTAATTTCCCAGCAGAAACATTATTTATGTTATAATGTATGTCTATGGGAGTGTGTGTACCATGTGTGTGTTTGAAGACTGAAGTCTTGGATCATAACGATCAACGCTCGATTTTTAAAAAATCTCTGAAAATCAGTTTTGGGTTGTTTTGACCCGAGGGAGTTATTACTCAGGAAAAAAGACAGATAGAAACACACTGTCACACTATATGGGATGAGTTTTCACACGGACTGCTGCTGTTTACTGACACAGACTGAAAAATACTATCGTTTTAAATATGAAATAAAGCACAGGCTCTAAATACAAATCCTGGTTATTGCAGTTATTCATTTGTCTTATGTTAAATCCATAGGTTCACGTACATTTCCAGCAGGTGTATTGTTTGAACATACATCAGTGTGCTTTTATTGTGTTCATGTGTTTTCTCAACAGCTGTAACAAAAATATGATGATACTGATTTTTATATATATATATATATATATATATTCTAATTCAAGAAGGTTCTGCAGTTGTTTAGTTTGAAACCAACATATTCGAAACTTAACCGTTAGCCTCCTTCAGTCTTTGGAATTTATATTATAAACACAATCAATTTTATACTTCATATTTACACTAAAGTTTGAGAAAACAGACTTCTGTTGCTATGACGCAGCTATCATTATTCCAGCAATCACACTGAGCACAACAGCAGCTGAAATCAGGACTGATGTCCTGCAAGAATTATACCTTTCACCTACAAAACAAAGTAAAGACTCACATGTTGAACACATACTAATATGTATATATGAAGACTCTGAATGAAAGATGACACAGTGCTGCATTTATATCATTCATCACAACTTTCAGAGATGTGTAACTCTGATTATCACTGAATAACTTCAGAAGAGTCAGACTACAGAACATGCATTTAGTTACATGAACTATTATTATAACACTTATTTATAATGACGGTGAACATTCAGAGGCGAGGGAGAGTAAAATCTAATGCAGTTTTAATTAAACAAACAATAATCAATAATAATAACCTGTACAGAGGACACCAACAACATATCCAACAATGGACAAGACCGACAAAGACCAGATCAAGAGCTAACAGACTAACAACAAGACACACCTGGAAACAATCAGGGAACTAATCAATAAGAAAAACTACAAACTGAACAGGAGACAGGAACAAAACAGGACCGAATGCAACGTAAAAGTCCTAATAACAAAAACACAAGATACATTAAACCTGATATATGTGTAAAAGTTGGCAGTAAAAATCTTAATCTGTATCGAACAGAGAGGTTCAGACAGAAAGATAACATGAAAACAAGAGAAAAAATGAAACCGGTTGGAAAGACACAATAATTCAATGAAATACAAAGTCAATGAGAAATCAAATTAATAATGAAACATGAAAATGAAGGACATTCATCAACAAACAGCAAACACTATTGAAGAAGAAACATCTTCATGAAGCTCTTCATTCATTATCTGCTGCAGATCAAAACATTGTTCATGTTAAAGTAAAGCTGTGATCTTGTAAAGAAATTCATATATAGGCATTATTTATGTTCTTTATAAAGTCATTTCAGTCATTTGAGAAAGCCAGGGCAAGGTTTGAGGAACCCTGCAGTCAACAGAAGAATAATAACAAGTTTAAACAGCATTTTAATGAGTCGGCTGTCCTTGAGATTTAACTCTACAAACTCCAAACTCAGCCCAGATCTTCAGACGGATCTGAAGTTAGTTGCTATATCTTTTCTGACTGATCAGACTTTTCAAGATTAAAAGATTAAAAATCATAAAAATCCCATAGACTTACATTGACGGGATGTTCAGATGAACCAAGAGTATTCAAACACCAACTGACAAAATTCAAACTTTAACTCCCAGAATCCTTTGAGACTCAATCAAGCTTCCCTTCTGTGTACTATTTCTAATCCATTTAGTATTTCTATCTATTTATCTATCTGTATAGTGTCTATAATACTTACCAGCAACTTCATAGCAACGCTCAAGCAACCATCCAAACCAACCTAGCAACCACCCAGAGTACCCTAGCAATGACATAGCAACACCACAGTAACTGCCCCGATAACCTTGCAATTGCATAGCAACAACCCTGAGTACCCTAGCAACTGCATCTATCTATTTTTTAATAGACTGTATTACCTTCAAAACATTCAGATTTTAATTTTTAAAACTATTTCAAACTGAAAACCATCAAACTTTTACAACTTGTAAAACTTTTTTAAAACATTTAAAACTTTCTGGCCTTGTTTCTCAAGCCAACTTCAAATCTAGTTATTGTTGTTTCCCTTTTTATTGCGTCTTCTTTTACTTCAGTTGATCATGTAAATTCACTGATCTCATTAGTAATCATCACAGATGATCAGTGGAGTGGAGTTTGTATTCCACCATTTCCCCAAACTAACAAATGGATAGAGTTTCTCTTTAAAAGACTGATCAGTGTAAGAGTAGATATGAGAGCTGGACTTCACATCATTAAAGGAGACGAGACCCTTCTCATAATCCACAAACACACCGATCCTCTCAGGATCCACTCTCAGAGAAAGACTGCAATCAGAAGAATCACGAGCTCGATAACTCCGATCTCTCCGTCCCACGATCCAGTATCCATTCTCAGGACTCAGATAGATCCATCCCTTGTAAACAGATCCTCTGGTCACTCCTAAATCCCACATAGTTTGTCCCTTCACCTGCACCTCAAAGTAGAAACACCCCGAGGAGAATCCCTCCTTCCCAAGAACACCAAGATATCCATCAAATCTGTCTTTTCCTCGATGCACTCCTTCTGTTTGTGTGTTTCCAGATCTCACTTGTTTCCCATCATCAGACACGATGAGACGAGGATGAGCCGTATCAGCATCCAGAATCACATTCACTGCGGAAAATATTAACAATTCTGCTTTACATATCAGTATATCATAAATATAATGACATTTATTTATTTTTATAGCAATCATGAGAACTTTACAATACAAACTAAAATAAAGACACTATTAGATGTAAATAAATGTAATGTTTAACGTACATTATATTATAATATTGTTGTATTCACTTTGTTGTTAGTTTTTGGATCCACTTGTGTTTCTTTTCTCTTTTTTTTTTTTTGGGTCTTGCTTGTTTTTAGTTATGTATGTAAAATAAATAATTATAATAAATCATGTATTTCTAAAATAATTATTCCATGAAACAAGCCTTTAATTAAAATAAATAATTATGCCTTTTTACTTGTGTGTTCTTAAATGTGTGAGAGCTGAAAACAGAAAGTGTGAAGTTATAAAGTCTTCATAACAGAATTCATCTTTAGATCAATAATTTCAATCACTGCTTGCAGACCAACAAAATACAAGAACATCTTACAGAGTTTATATATCTTATTATTAAACATAATTAATTGAATACATATTGTATATGAATGCACAGTGTATTCATTCTTTCTTTTGCTAAATAATTTAAAAGTAGAGGATTTATATTTTAATAAGATCATATAAAACATTCACCTTTAGGTATAATTGTCTTCAGACTTTGTAAAAGTTGATCACGTTCTAAAGAAAATTCAGAAAAAGATGAGAAAAGAACATTAAAATTCTATCATTTTTATTACTCTGACAAACAAGTTATGATCATTCAGTTGAGTTAACAACTCTAAACAGATAGGATTAGTGTGTTCTGCTTCTTTCATTAAACTGCGTGTGCTAAGATCCAGCTCTATACTGTCTTTTTTGAAACCAGCCATGATACACAACTGGTGACCATTTACCAGAAGACATCCACCTTTTTCTTCAACGCGGAAGTAAGTCTATGGGTGAGACTTCCGGTTCATTAGCCGCTAAATAACGAGGAGAATAACAACGTGCAGTAAACGGTAAAACTGTTTGCACTACAAACCAGTGTGTTCATAATTAAGATAATACATTAAAATAATATGATAAGACTTTAAATGAATAATGAATTAATAACAAAGACAGATTCACCTTGTTGTATTCTCCTCTTCTCATTCTTCAGTTTACTGTGTTTATTCTGTAGTTGACTTTGTTCTAAAGAAGATTCACAATAAAGACGAGAGAAAACAGACAACATTCAGACAACAAATACAAATATAATTGTGATCGAGGAACAACAATAAATTACAGGACCTAAGATATACACAAAAGTATATGAACGCACAATGTCTGTTAATTAAATATTTTGTGAATGAAAACAGACTTGACATGAATACTGAATTATATTATTGGTCACACTTTAGTTTGGGGACCAATACTCACTATTAACTAACTATTAACTATGGGTTGGGTATCGTTTAAATTTGATCAATTATAATTCTGATTCTGTTTATCGATTCTGATTCTTATCGATCCCCATTTTTAATTCCAATGTGGTTTTAAAACATGAAGTCGCACATTTAGATATCAAACATGTTATTCTGTGTTTCTTTTTGGAAAACATTAATTGCAGCTGAATGTCATGAACAAAAATCAGCAGGCTACATAAAAACTGGAACCGATGAAGAGCTTCTTGTGTGAAAAACAGCTGCACGATTCTGAATATGTTTTGTTTTGTTTTTTTTTAATGCAGGTTGTGGTTTTTTTGTGTGTTTTTTTTTCACAATTCTGAAGAAAAAAACATAAGACAACTAAGCACAACCACATGTAATTTATGAATGAGTGATTCAATGACTCACTCAAGATTGACTTGTTTCGTAACTGGATGAATCAGTGTGTTTAACTGTTTAGAAGCAGATCTCAGAAGTAGTTAACACCTCACTTCTCACGCGGTCTTCTCTAAATTCCCTGAAAATTGCTGTTTTTAAGAGCAATCTGGATAACACCATACTGAGCAACTATAGACCAATATCAAATATTTTTGCCTTTTTTAGGCAAGATCACTGAAAAGGTTGCGTAGGAGCCATTTTTGGTTGTAATTTTCTTGAGTGTACTAGTGTACAAGTGGTAACTAAATACATTTTTTAAGTGCAGAGATAGTATGTTAAAAGTGCATATTCATGGTTTCTCAAAATAGCACAGCTGAGTACACTTAGATGATCTTAAGTTTATCTTAAGAAGTACTAAATAATCATTTTTAGTATATTAAGTACAAAATCAGTGCGTGAAAATAGAGTACTTTAAGTACATTATGAAAGTACACTTGTTTTCAGCTGGGCAGTGCTGTGGCAGGATTCAAAACCAGACTGACATGTTTCATAAATAGAATTGTGAAACAAATAGGATTGAAGTTGATTCGAGACAATTTTCTCTAATATTTTTGATAAAAAAAAGGCAAATTTGAAATCGGATGAAAATTAGCCAGCAATGTCGAGTCCAAATTTGTTTGTTTTTTAAGATGTGGTCGCACTGTAGCAAGTTTGAAGTCATGGGGGACTTCAAGTACATTTGTAGTACATGCTTTTTTTTCTTTTTTTGTGCTAAATAAAAATTTAAAAGTTATACACTTTAAATACACTAATTAAAAGTATATTTCTACTTCAGTAGTACTTCAGTGAAATTGCAAAAGTATACTAAATACAACTGAGATTTAAATTGATTTTTAGTGCATTGAAATAAAGTACACTTTTGCAAAAATATACAGAGGACTTTTATAAGTGTGCTTTGAATGATTTAAAAATTAGTTCAATGTTAGTACACTTTTCTATAGTTATCCTAAGTTTAGGTAGATAGGGAAGAGAGTGTAGGTGGACCTGGGGGCTGGTGGAAAGAGACCTTCCTATCATTGCCGTGGAGGGGAAGGTTGAGTCCTCAGAGTGATGGCAGGGTGTCATCGGACGTGGACAGGAAGTCCAAAATTATTTTAATTATTTCACAAGATTTGTGTGTGTTGTTGTGCTCAGCCATTGGTGATTACTGTCCTCTCGAATTGTATGTTGATTGCCTGTGCTGGTTATTACACATAGGACATGTGATTTATGCTTGGAGTTTCTAATTAAGTGTGCTTTGCATGAGATATCACACCATTTATAATTTGATGTGAATTTGGAATGAGTTTCCTTTTAAATGTGTGTTCACGGTTTAATGAAATAATATGACCAGTGCATGTAATCAGGATATTTAAGTGAGATAATGCCATACGGCTGCTATTGTTGCTAATAAAAAAGTGTATTCCTTTGTAATTCTTGTTCTTCTTGTGTGTTTTGAGTGCTCCTCCCGGACCAGACCAGGATTTTCTAGCATACCGTAGGTGTTAATTCGCACTATGGAAGCTCACCAGTGGCCTCTAGTGGTGGCTGAATTTATTACAGACTGAACAGCATCAAATGAGAGACTACAGGACAAGTCAACTGATCTGCAGGAGGAAAACCCAGGTGAAAAGAAAAAAAAAAGTATACTTGAATGCACTATAAAATACTTAAATACTAGCAAGTACATTTGTAGTACATTCTTTTTTGTACGAAATAAAAATGTAAAAGTTATACACTTTAAATACACTAATTAAAGTACTTCAGGGCAATTGCAAAAGTATACTAAATACCACTGAGATTTAAACAGATTTTTAGTGCATTGAAATAAAGTATACTACTGCAAAAGTATACAGAGGACTTTTATTAGTGTATTTCTTAAAAGTGTGCTTTGAATGATTTAAAAATTAGTTCAATGTTAGTACACTTTTATATAGTTATCCTAAGTTTAAATTAAATTGATTTATATATATATATTTATATATATATATATATAGGTAATGTAGTAGTTATAAGTACATTTTCCCAACTGTGCTACTTAAGTACTCTTAATATACACTAATTAGCACTAACACTTAAATTGTTTTTAAGTGTAGTCAAAGTACCAGAAGTTTTATAATTGCATTTCTTAAAAGTGTGCTACAGTCGCTTTGTTAGTACACTTTTATATAGTTATCCTAAGGCCGGTTTCACACTGCACGTGTAAGCAGAGTGTATTATTTTCGGCGCCCATGTTAACAGATCAGAGCAGGGGGTCAAACTCAGTTCCTGGAGGCCGCGGCCCTGCAGTTTAGTTCCAACCCTGCTGCAACACACACTGAATTAAAGCCCCAGTGTATTGTAATCAAAATTGACCTGATTAACATGAAAAATAACAAATTTCACTATAATTTCATGTAAGTGAGGTGTTACATGTTTCACAATCACCATTTGAAAAAAAAAAAAAAAAATGCACGAAAGCACATCTGTTATGGATGTAGTGTCTCCAAGAAGGGTGAGGACTCGAAGGAGAAAATCTTAAACACTTTAATAAAGAACAATCGAACAGGAAAGACGTATATTACATTCCAAAACAAGGATAAGACTAGACAAAGGGGAAATACCAACTGAATGCTTATAAAAGGGAAAAAGAGCAAACAACATAAATCAAACTCAGGTGGAGACAATCAAACAATAATGAACTAATGAGGACAGGAACTAAACCAAATAAGGGAAACGAGGACTAGGGCAGACAGACATGTAACAACATCACGTCCATGAGTTTTTGCCCAAAATTCAAAGGTCTGTTAAATTAATAAAACTAGAGGCATTTGTTAACTTTAAGATGACTTTTTATCATGTAAACTATCTATATAAAATATGTTATTTACATATGTGTGTGGGACAGAGGGGAGGTGGACACGGTCGCATCAGCAGAGTATGCTGGCCATATCACACATCAAAGCACATGAAAAAATACTATAGTAATTTATAAGAAATACTATAGTGTTTTTGAACCATACTATAGTAAAGTACTTGAATTAATTTGTTGTGGTAATTCTATGCTGTGGTAATATAACAACTATAGCAATATAAGCACATTACTTTACCCAATACTGTACTAAGTTTTCTACAACTATAGAGTATATTACTACAAAACAGTACAGTTTACTGCAGTAAAAACTAAAGCATACTACAGTAAAGTATACTGAGTAAAGTATACTGAGTAAAGTTATACAGCTACAGCTGTGTTGCTGGGTTTTAAAGCAGGTTTGATTTTTTGATCTTCCTTATCACTCTGTATTTACAGGATTTCACTGTCCACTCTGTTCAAATGTGGATGAATGGCTACACATAGATGTGTGCACACACTGTCAGAGCTGGTGGGGGGGGGGGGCTGTTACAAATATTTTTTCCTCATAGGTTTTTAACATTCTAAAAGCTCTTTATTCCAAAGATACTACAAGCTAGTCAGTGTATTCAGTAGATGTAATGTATTGTAAGTTGCTTCAGAGGTATTGCAAGTATTACATACAACAATAACAAAACAGTGCATTGACATATATATATATATATATATATATATATATATATATATATATATATATATATATATATATATATACTTTTGGTACCTGAGTACTTTTAAAAGCAAGCACTTCTGTACTTTTACTTAAGTAAAAATCTGTCTTTATTGTCTTTCACTTGTAATTAGCAATAACATTAAAATTGATTTATTAAATGTAGTCATATAAAGTGCCAGAAGTGTTTTATAATTATATTGCTTAAAAGTGTGCTACAATCACTGTACATACAATTTTAGTGGATTTTTATATATATTATTACCAAGTTGTATTTGGTAATCAACCCTAACGATGGTATTTCCAGTATTGAATCTCGGGTGTGCAGTCGTACATCAAGCCGACACAGTAGGTCTGGCTCAACTAAACCCAAATCATCAATCCAGCAAGCACACATTCAGGTCGAGGCAGAAGAGCCACTCGTGTTGCTCGTGCACAATCTTTAAAAGAAAGGCATGATATTGAGGAGCAAGTGGAAAAATCGAGGAAGCAAAAAGAACAAATGGAGCTTGATGCTGAAATGGCAGCCTCCACTGAGAAGTTATCAGTCCTCAAAACTAAAAAAGGAATAAAACCAAAATCAATGGCTTCCTTCCCCAGGTCTGATAAACCACCAGTGGCTACAACAAACAGCTATGATGGCTGACGTTTCACTTCTCTTATGATTTCTTATGATTCCACCAAGAAATGTACCAAAAAAAAAAAAAAAAACAGTTTTGTTCAGATTCAAACTTTTGTTTGGTTTCTTTTCTTTCAACAATAATACTCAAACAAAAATAGAAAAACAACAACAGCTCTGACAGAGCGCTCAAATGGTACTCAGTTCACAGATTACAGATGTTTCATTCCACATCAGATATTTTTCATGTCAGTTCACATGCCTGAGTGAGATTCACCCTCCCAGAGTTAAAGCTTTACCTCACAGCTGAACTGGGCTGGTGCTGGAGTGTTCAGATACGGCAGAGTAATTAGACCAAAACAAATAGCCACCTGTTCAAAAACACAAAGTCTCTTCCTTTTCCTTAAACGCAGGAAAAATAATGTTCAGGAATAAATAATAAGGAAACCATTTTTTTTCTACAAACATTTCCGGTAGACGAGACAATCCCTTCAAAAAAAAAAAAAAAAAAAAAACACAGTAATTCAGATTCATTCACTCAAGCAAACTCAGTTATCAGTTCTCAAGTCCATCCAAAAATAATTTTAAAGTCTCTAAGTGAAAATACTGGAAAATTTCCAAAAATAAACTGAAAAATAGCGGGAAAAATATTGTCAAAAGAAGAGCGTCAATGAGTTCGCAATGCCGTTTGTGTCCACACGGTGGCCCTATTGCATCAAAAACGCCACACGAGCATTTTGACTAGAACAACAGCAGCAAAATCACTTGATCCAAGCTGCTTTGCTTCAGAAACAACAAATAACGTCCTTGTATTTCTTCAGAATATCAACTGTGGTTAAACAGCAGTGAAGAAACTCACAGTATCTCGGCTCCCTTCAGTAGAAGACAAACACTCGTGCCAACACACCGTCTCAGCTACCACGATGAGCAATGCCCTCCTGGTCGACCACCAGTGTTGGGCACGTTACTTTAAAAAAGTAATTAGTTATAATTACTAGTTACTTCTCACAAATAGTAACTGAGTTAGTAATTGAGTTACATCATTATAAAAGTAACTAATTACCAGGGAAAGTAACTATTGCGTTACAAATGTCAGATAAATGTCAGATATCTTTGGATGCCCCAATATTAAATATGTTAAATTAATGAAATGGACACTAAAAAGAATAAATTATTATTAAACATTGTACATTAATCTACACTATGTATCTATTGACACTTAGTATCAGTCAGTCAAGTATTATAATATAATATTATGATAATTTTATATTATATGATGATAGAACTTTAGTAATTTAGAATAACCAAGTATGAATACATATTTGTCATCAATATAAAACGCACTAAGAATTAATGAGCTGCTGGGTTTATGAATATTAAAACAGGGAGGATAATAGGTGAGCGCCAGCCAATGAGATTGTCGTTTGTGCATTAGTTCCGCCCCCTACCAGAGAAAGCGGCAGTTCTTAAAGGGGTCATATAATGCCATTTTTGTACAAGCTAATATGATTCTTTAGGGTCTAAATTGAAAGTTTGTAATATACTTTAATTAAAAATTCTCATTAGTATTGTAAGAAAACACTCATTTTACCTGCTCAAAAACAGCTCTGTTTTCAGCACACCGTTTTAGTGCGTGTGTTTTTAAATGCTAGTGAGCTTTGCTCGCCCCGCCCCTCTGTTCTGTGGGGCGTGTTTGACACAACACACGTGGAGTGTTGCCTTGACAACAGTTGAGGGTATATTTTGAAGAATGGCAGTAAATATGTGATCAGATAACATAACTTATTCTGGCAAAATATTGAAAAACATCAATTAGAGTATTTATAGTCTTGGATCATATGCATTTGCAGGATGTAAACAGTATTTTGCAGGTATTGTGTTACCATTAATTTTCATGCAGTTATAACTGTTTTTTATTTATTTAAATTTTTTACATTACTTCTTAACAGACACCGTTATAAACCATCTACAAAAGTAAGCTTAGTGTAGTGTTATCATGTTAACTTTAATACCTGCGTACACAGTTTGTAATAACACAATAACCATAACGTTTTGTTCATTATAAACGTGGGATTATTAATTATATTGAGAACATCGTAAATAGAAAACATGCATGTACCCTGAATGTAAACATTAGCCACATACATCGTGAAGCGTGCTAGCGATTTGCAAAGATTAATATAAAGATTAATATAAAGGTTAATTAAACGTTACACTCACTTCTTCTGGAGGTTCAGCAGGAACACGAATAGTTGGTACCGATCCTTTTTTCAGGAGCAGCTTCTTAGCAAAACCAGCTTTATACTGACCTTCATTTATAAAGCAGTCTGGTGAAAAATGATTCGCGGTTCGGACTTAGGAACATTAAAATGACTGCTGTATTCATTATTGCACCCGAGAACAGAACACCACAATCGCTTAGACGCCATTCTGCTCATAGACAGCTCCAGCGTATATCAACAATGACGCGCGGACTATGATTGACAGCTCGCTCACGAGCAAGGGCGGGTCTGTGTTGAAACACTGCTGTCAATCAACCATCGTGGGAGGGGCGTCCGACCGTGTGGCGTCACACGGTCGAACAGCTTGATTTGAGAGAGGGTAAAACAAATAAGGAGATTAAAAAAAAACACTGGATGGATTTTTATCATTTTATGATGGTTAAGTACAGGCACTGCTAACACACATTTCAGTACAATCAACTTGTAAAAGTGCATGTACCATTATATGACCCCTTTAAAAGCTGAAGAATTCCAAAGGAACTCGCTAGTTTGACAGGAAAATACAACACAGAGTATCGTTTACATGTAGCGCGTCAATTCTGCATGTTATGAAAGACTCTCTTGCTCTGTATCTTTCTTTGCGTGCGTGTATGTGAGAGAAAGCGACGGCGAGTCGTGCGCACACTAGAGTTTACGGCACGTCAACACTGCGCATCCATTCAGATGAACTGAAAAATTAAATTCTAATAATATAATATAGTAACGCCACATTTTATTGTCAGTAACGGTAACGGTAACGGCGTTGTAACGGGGGAAACAGTAATTCGTTTGATTACTCGTTACTGAAAAAAATAACGCCGTTAGTAACGCCGTTTATTTATAACGCCGTTATTCTCATCACTGTCTACCACAGACGTGCAGTTCAGTGTCTCAGCGATCAGGCTCAGTCAAAACTCACAACAGCACAAGCTCGGTCCACCTGAGTAAAGTTGGTTGTATATTCACACATTTCAGCGTTCAATAACTTTATAATTATATGTGCAATAAAGTTATTTTTTGCCAATTCTAATCAGCGACATCATTGTCAACCTACTACATTTTTTTTTCACAATCGATCAAAATGGGCAAGTATTGTTTTAATGTCATACTTGCGAATGTCCACTGAATGTCCGATGTAGTGCGGTTAACAAAGTAATTGAATGCAATAGTCTGAATGTGCCAATATAAAACCAACTTCACCCAAGTGCTCGGTCCATCTTCTCGGCAGCTCAACTCGACGCTTGTCTAATGCTGTTCACATTTAGTCAAAGAACTCACCCGAAAACTAACTTTTTTTTCTCGCACTCGTCTCGCTCACTTCACTTCACTTCACGTCTCAGTTTAAAAAAAAAAAAAAAAAACTTTCAATATAAAAGTCTTTAACCCTCTGGGGTCTGAGGTCATTTTGGGGCCCTTGAGATGTTTTGACATGCCCTGATATTTGTGCTTATTTCAGCTACTTAAAACATACTATTGACCAAAATGTAATTTTTTTGTATTCAGCACAAACTGTGCTACAATAATATGTGACCAAGATGGATGTACATGTTTGCATTTTTTAGAAAAAAAAATAAATTATGCGTGGTTAGTAAGTTTTGGGGGAAAAAAATGTAGCTGAAATAAGGCCTTAAAACCCACACTAAATAGTTGTGAATAAGACTTTTGAGTAATCAGTCTTGTAGGCTAGAATATTTACTTCAAAATTATGTGAAAATTATTCTGCTTACTCATTCACAGAAAACAATATATTGATTTAAAATTTGCAAGACATGTTTTGTGATCGAGGGTCTATATGCGAGGGAGTGGTAATGGCCATGAATATTAAGTGAGTCTCACCTGAGAGACAAAGGGCCCTCCCCTATGGGGCTCTAATGGCCCATCAGTGTGACCGTGACTGTGAGGCAGGTAAGAGAGGATGTGAGGAGATTGAAAAAAAGGGTTTTTTAAAATGTTTGTATTTTATTTACATCACAGTATAATCAAAACACATAATGAAGATCAAAGACACATTATTGTGCACACTGATCTAACCACAGAGATGTGAACAGACTTTGAGTCATTCCTGCAACAGATTCTGTTCAACAAGTGAAACAAGTAAATCATAACTGATATTTACGTGTTTTATTTAAGTGTTTCTACTTCTTTCCATGGATTCAAGAAGAAAAAAACATAATCAGTAGAAAAGAAGCTTGTTTTAACATAGAATATCAGTGTAGTTGAACATCTGATGTTGGTGCAGCGCTCTCAGAGGAAAACAGTTTGAAGAGACATCAGGATACATCTGGTGCTGGTATCTGATTCAATAAAATACAAACAAAAAAACATTTGTGAGCATGTTAATATCAGGAAAATCTGTATATATATATATACATATATATATATATATGTATATGTATGTATATGTTTTGTAGCCATAGACTCACACATGCTTTGTACTATCATAAAACAATCTTATATCTGAGAAACTAATTATTATTGTTTAGCACGTTATTAAAATCTATTTCTGAACAGAGTAGGCTATTATTAATAAACATGTACTAAACATACTTAGACTCGTAGCATTCATCATGTTACAGTGTACACTCATATTACTTTTATTGTTTTATATCGAGCATGAAAACATCATCGCACCATAAGAAATTTAAATACAGTGAATTGCCCCTCATATTCAAAATGTTTTACACTATTTCAAACATAGGGAATCCCTTTCTTTTGATGGTCCCTTTTGAACATTCTGTTGACACTAAGTAATGTTGCAACTACATGTCAACAAACTCTCATAAGAGTATTAGTAGACTGTTTGCTTCATATCTACTAACTCCTTATTGTGTTGGTCTCCAAACAGATATTCTACTGACTATAAGTAACTTTGCAAAAACGTGTCAACTTAATCAAACCCTAACCCTACCAGTCAACTAATACACTACTAACACTCTAATGAGAGTCAGTAGAAATGTAGGTGCAACATTACTTATAGTCAATAGAATGTGTTAAAGGGACCATCAAAATAAAGTGAAACCAAACATTGTAGTCAGGAATTATAGTTTGGGAAAGACCCGACTATGATTTTGTAGTCATATAGTCTAGTATGTATGATTTTATAGTAGTCTATGATATGATTCTGAAGCCACAGACTCAAGCATGATTTGTACAATAAAATGATGTACTTTGTACTATAAAAATGATATTTTATATCTGAGAAACTAATTATTATTGTTTAGCACACTATTAAAATCTATTTGTGAACAGAATATTAATAATAAACATGGTCTAAACATTCTTAGGCGCGTAACATTCATCATGTTGTCGTTTGGGAAAAACGCAACTAACTGTTAGTAATTCTGTTCAAGTTTATGTCACAATAAAATGTTAACTAATGCAAAAAAGAAACATTACTTACTCATCTCCTCTGCTGGATGAAATCATGTTCTTCTTTCGAGGGAAATCCTGCTTTTACTCGGTGCGTCTTCCAGAAACGAACAGTAGCGCGATGAGGATCTCCGCTCTTTGTTTGTTTTGGGCGTTTGCACGTGCGCACGCCCAACGTGGCTATTTACATATGAACTGAGCGAGCCGAGTGTGGGCGGGAACACATTAGAGATAATGAGTCAGACGGGACAGATTGAACATTGTGTTGGTTTCATACAGATTACTTCATCACAGAATGTTTGTTTTCATTTCAAAGTAGACACTTCAAGCTTTCTATAGATATATTTCTCATGTCTCTGTGTGAAGTATTTGCTGAGTTACAGTTCATTTTAGTGACGCGTTTCTAAAAACAGTTCGCGGAGACGGAGAAGACAGAGAGCACACACTGTTTGTTTTCTTTATTCTTCAAAAGCACAAAGTTTAGTTGTTATTATGAGTGTATACAAATAAAAGTAGACCCCTTACAGATTCGAATGATGTATTGCTCTTATCTGTACGATCAAAAATGGCAGAGTAATTCAATCTCATTTCGGCCTTATCAGGAAAATCTGCCTCAAAACGCGTATACGCGTTTGTCGACCCCAGAGGGTTAATTTAATATTTTTGTTTAGATGTAAAAGACTCTAAAGTTAGAGAGTTGGACTCATAATCCAAAGGTTGCGGGTTCGAGTCTCGGGCCTGCAGGGATTGTAGGTGGGGGGAGTGAATGTCCAGCACTCTCTCCATCCTCAATACCACGATTGAGGTGCCCTTGAGCAAGGCACCGAACCCCCAACTGCTCCCCGGGCGCTGCAGCATAAATGGCTGCCCACTACTCCGGGTGTGTGTTCACGGTGTGTGTGTGTGTGTGTGTGTGTGTGCACTTTGGATGGGTTAATTGCAGAGCACAAATTCCGAGCATGGGTCATGGGTCCATACTTGGCCATATGTCACGTCACTTTTAAAATAAAAAAAGTAATGCACTAGGTTATTTGTTTCTTCCTTATATTTGTTCTATTGTTGTTTTTTGCATCTGTTCTTGCCTAGTCATTTTTCCATTGAAACTGCAATTTTTTTTTTATTGATTCATTTTTTAACCATTATTATTTTATGTATTTTGTTTTTTATTATTGTTGTTTATTGTGCAATATAAAACTAATAAAAATACTTATTAAAAAAAGGGTTTATGATCCTGTTTTATCTTTGTAACATCACAAGATTGTAATCACTAGTAAACGGAAGAATTTATGTCAGTTTAGGTTAATAAACTTTTATTATAATGATGTATTCTACTGACAATGCATGCAATTCATTTTCATTAAAACAGCCATGTTATATTTATAAAAAAATAAAAATAAATAAATAAATAAATGACAACTTGCATCTAGTCTGTTGATGAAGCCAGGTCTCAGGTCACATGTGAATTATAGATCGCCTTTTCACAGGCGTCCAATCACAGCTGACTTCCGGAAAAGGGGAAGTAACCAATGGCGTTAGAGATAACAATTAAAACAACAAGCCCCGCCCCACGACTGACAAAAATAGAAGTGTTCGCGCGAGCAGGTGAGAGAAGATCAAGCGCGCGCGCGAGTGTTTGAAATTAGCTTGCGGGCTCCCGTTTCCTCGCGTGTAGATCTATTTTCGGTTTGATCGGTTTGATTTCCCGCGCGCGCCAGCATAAGTGGTGCGCTCGGTTATTAATGTCACAGATTTGACGCCATAGAGGCAGAGGCAGAGGGAGCGAGAGAGTCTTACGTGTAGCGCGTCAATTCTGCATGGTATGTAAACGTTATTCTTTGTTGTATTTTCCTGTCAAAATAACGGAGTTCCTTTGGAATTCTTCAGCTTTTAAGAACTGCCGGGTTCTCCGGTAGTGGGTGGAGCTAATGCGCAAACGACAATCTCATTGGCCGGCGCTCACCTATTATCGTCCCTGTTTTGATCTCAGCAAATAAGTTCGAGCCAATGCAGACAACCTGATTAATATTCATGAATCCAGCAGCTCGTTAATCCTTAGTGCATTTTATATTGTTCTTAGCAGAATTCATAGTATGATTATTATCTTATCAGTATTATTGATAGTTTTTCCCCATTTTTACAGAAACACTGAATGACCAAAATCAACTTGTCAAAATCAAATCTATCTATCTATCTATCTATGGTGAAGCACAACATAAAATAACTGTATCAATTCATACAGGGCTAGTAGTACATGCAGCTGTATAACCAGATACACACCCAGGTATCGGATCAGTACTCTGTATCGGCCGAGCCTAGGTATTGGAATCGGTATCGGGAAGGGAAAAAGGGTATCGGAACATCTCTAATTGACAGAAGGGGAGAAATCAGCCCAAAATCAGACAGATTAGCTTGTGGTGTGTACCCAGCATTATACAGCTGCAGCTCTTCCAGAACACTGCTGCCAGGATTCTGACAAGAACCAGAACATCTGAGCATATCACACCAGTCCTCAGGTCCTTTCACTAGCTTCCGGTTACATTTGGATTCATTTTAATGATTTTAAAGTATTATTACTCATTTATAAATCACTCAATGGTCTAGGACAGAAATGCTCACTGAATATAAACCTAACAGATCACTCAGATCATTAGGATCAAGAAATACCAAGGGTTCACTCAAAACAAGGGCAGTCTGCTTTTAGCTATTATGCTACCGGCAACTGGAATCAGCTTCCAGAGGAGATGTTTAGCTGTGCATTTACTGAATGAGCACTGAGCTACATCCGAATGATTGTACTGTATTTTATGTATCCTCATTTTTTTTTTTTTAATTATTCTCAGATGTTTTAATTCATTTTAAATATATATATAATATATATATAAATAGATATAATATATATATATTTATATATTATAATTTTAAAATGTTAATTCTTTGCTTTTATTGTGATTTATTTATATGATCATTTTAATCTTTTTTTTTATGTAAAGCACGTTGAATTACCATTGTATATGAAATATGCTATATAAATAAACTTGCCTTGCCTTGAAAATTATCCCCCATACTGCCTTATTTGCAAAAAAAAAAAAAAAAACATTAAAATAACAAGAAAACAAGCATTTTACCTTTGTATTTATGAGCAAACACAGCTATCAGTATTCCAGCAATCACACAGAGCACAACAAAAACTGAAATGATGATGACTGATGTCCTCCAAGAATTAAACATATTACCTGTAACACAAAACAGCAATTAAGCTCATTGTGTAAATCAAATTATTTTGATGAGATGATTAAAAATATATAATGTTCATTTCTGAATTCTGCATAGACAGTAAAATGTTTTAGCTTTACTTAACTTAATAGACTAAGCTAATCATTATTCAAATATACCACAAGAAGATGACAAACAATTACAGGAACAAAAGTGTCAGTAGTTACTTGTGGTGATTATCAGTGCCTCCAGCATGTGATGCTTCAGTTTGAATCTGCAGTGAATCTTGCTGTCTCTCTCATATACAGTTACGGTGTGTTTCACACTGAATCCGTCTGTGTTTCTGTGTGTCTCTGTTGTTTCTGAACTCAAACGGACTCCTTCTCTGTCCAGCCACTCAAGATCAGGTTCAGGGTTCCAACCTTCAGATTCACACTGTAGATGAAGCCCTCCTGAATGATCAAACCCATCTACAGTGATCACCGGAGGACGCCCCACAGCTACAGATAAACAAGAAGGATGTTCTGTTGTTGTTCTGACTTCAAGTTAGTTAGAGCATGTTAAGGCTGGAATACACCACACAACTTCTGCCCTGATTTACAGTCCGAACAAACTGACGCTATCTGCTGACAGTCAGAGCCAGTCTGCAGATTAGAGTTGACAGATTTCATAGAAAATCAAAATTCAGACTTTGATTCCATCCAGTCGGAGGATATCAGATATGTTTGATATTTTCAGCCGATTTTAGAACTCATATTGTTTTCATTTATTACACGTCTCCTAGCAACAAGGTGCACGTTTCTGCGTGAGTTTGTTGTGATCCTCAGTCATTCAGTGTATGATGGACATCTTTCTTTTGTGACTATTTACAAAGTCGGTAAGTGTTTGATGCCAATCTGATTCAGATTTGAAGTTGTGTAGTGTATTCCAGACTTTAGTTTTGAATGGTTTTCTCACCTTCAACACTGACATTAACAGTGGCGTCATCAGACCAAGATCTGGACTGAATAAAACACTTATAAAGTCCTTCATCAGAGACTCGGACTGATGAGAGTCTGAGTGATGCCTCTCCTCTCTGTAGTTCTTGATGGATCAGTTCTGTTCTCCCTCTGTAGGACTGAATCTGATCTGTGTTTCTGTCTACATGATCCTCATAGAGATGCACTAGTTGTGAGTCTCTCAGATCAAGTCTAAACCACTCCACTCTCATGTCCACAACACTGATGCTGGGTTTGACTGAACAGGGCAGAATCACATCTTCACCAGCTACAGCAAGCACAGGACCTGCAGCTCCCACGACTTCATACTGCTCTGTAAAAGAGAAAGAAAGGTCTGATTAAAAGTGAACCTCCTGTCAGTTGAACGGTCACCCTTCAGCAGGACAAGCGTTCCCATGTAAAGCAGTAACTATCCTTCTCCACACAGCTCTGCATCCGAACATGTCTGCTTAAAAACACTGATTGTGTGCATTTTTCCCTGTTTTATTAAATATTATTGAATGGCTCTTTGTGAATTCTAAGTTTATTCTAATTAGTCAATACTTCTGAACAATGACAGTTGTCTATGACAATGTTAAATAACTGACCATTCATCCAGGAGACCTACAGTTTCTGTTCTGTGGTTAATAAAATAAGTAGCCATGTAATAAATGGTATAATGTGACATTATGTAATGTAATATTACAGTGAGCCAGTCATTATCACATAAACTATGAATTAAACTATAATTAGACCTATAAATATAGTTCAGCTGGACGATGGATAGACATGAACCCACACTTCAGCTCTTTATATGGGTGTGAATAATTACCTGATCTTGAATATGTGATTCCACTAATAATCAGCAAACTCAAACAAATGAGCCTCATCTCTAAAGGACACCGATGCTAAAATGAAAGAAGAAGAAAAAAAAGTATAATAAATAGTCATCTCATGTGTTAACATGCATGTGTTGGCTCTGAATACTTATGGGATGAATACAACAATTTACATATAGATCTAGAATAAGCTGGTTAAATTAATCCAGACAAAGCAGGACCATATGTACAACGTGTATCTAAATGTAGTATTATTTGACTTTATCCTTTAAAAAAAAAAAGTGTTTATATAGTTTAGTATCACTCAAAGACCTGCCTAACCGGTTAGACGCATCTGATCTCAAGTCACACTCACGATAGACACACAGTTGTTCAGGTAAATGTGTTTCTCGACTTACCTTCGACTGAACATTGATGCTTTCACAAGAGTCTCTGAATAAATTATTGATATTATTATATGGTTATTAACTAAAAGTTGATACGACAGTACATAAAGATCAAAAATAGATTATTCCTGTCTCAGTTTTACTTTCATTTAACTAAAGGATCCACCTGAAGACTCGCCCTCCACAACTATCTGATACAGAGGTGTGTCTTATTCTGGCTTTGATTGCAGGATTTGTAGCCTATAACTGATCTTTGCGGAGAGCTGTGACTGTTTAGCAATGATTTAAAGGACACTAATAGAGTTCTCTTCTCTCTGTCTTAAATTGTAGCCTACAATTTGTGGATCCACGCGAGACTTACAACAGTCAGTTTTTCATTCAAAGCAGATAAAGTAATTTGGAAATTATATTTACTGCTGAAACTTGGCATTCATTTTATAAACCACAGTGGGGGGAAAGCTATCAAATCTATTTGTTTCATATTGTGATGAGGCGCAGGCACGTGCACAGGTAGGGCTCAACCTGTGCAGAGCACATGCCCTTTTTTCCCATACGCTTCGTAGTGCCCTTTTTTTTTTTTTTTGGTGGTGGTGTTTTTTTTTTTTTTTTCCTTCTGTAAATCAATGCTATTGGTCACCCTTTACATTTGTTTGCCTGTTTTACAAATATTTAGCCAGTGAGAGGTATTAAAAAGAGCTTGTGACCAAATCTTGTTGGATCCGCTCAAACTGTCAGTAAATCTCATAACTTTACCCCCTCTATATGAACTGAAGCTCCACAGCAGCTGAACCAAGTCTTGCCAGGGTAAATAAAGATCTTGTTGTTTGAATAAGTACAGTGTTTTCTTTACGCGAGAAACACTATGTCTATAAAGGCTCATATTTTATGTATTTGAGGTCTGAGACGTGTGGGACCGGAGAGAGAGGCCTAGCATTTGCCATCTAGTCATTGACAATACATTTGAATGCATGTGCATACAGTAGCATTTCATCTCTTTTATAAAATTAGATTTTGGCCAAATTTATTTTACAAGAGGAAAAACTGAGCACCCATATAGCTACAAAAAACTTTGTAACTGCTGATGAAAACATAATGTGATGCCACCGTTTTAATGATGGACAAAATACGCATTTGCACACATTCACTGGTAAAAAACCCATAATTGCATTTGAGCTTGACACAAAGCGACTGAGTGATACTTGTCACCAAGGTAAAATATATTTCTAAAATTTTTTCTTTAATTTATGATTGCTGATACACTTCATTTATTAACATTTAATCACTTAATAACATTTACACTGTTAATATGCACGTATTTGCTAGCTAGATAATTTCTTAATTTTCTTAATCTAGTATTCTATACTCTCTGCTCGTCCTCATATGTATAAACGTAGTAAAACATGGTTTTAAGCAATGTTTTCGTAACTAAAAAAAAATGACAGAATCGGATCACTGTGAAATCTTTATATTGTATCATGCGAATGTAATATTCTGTATATTCTGTGTGTGTGTGTGTGTGTGTGTGTGTGTGTGTGTGTGTGTTACAGGCCTGACGAGACATGAGATGTGCGGATCAATGTGCGAGCTTTTATTGATGAGAGACGTGGTCATAACAGGCAGGGTCGAACAATGGCAGACAGGTATATCAAAGGTAAAGCAAAGCATAAACTAATACAGGCATGGGTCAAATGACAGCGAACAGTATCCAAAGGGGCTAGACAAGAGAGGGAATCCAAAACGTAAGTGATAGTCCAGGCAGGGGAAAACACAATCCGAAACAAGCAAGACTAGGAAAACTAACAGGGCTCTGTAGGGCAGCGATAAATGCATACAATACTCGGCAGTGAGGCAGAGAAAGTCCATGGCTTAAAAAGGGAGTGAAATGGGAATCAGCAGTGTGATCAGACTTGGGTGTCAGCGTGTGATTGGCTGCAGCTGAGTGTAATGAGTGCAATGGATTGTGGGAACTGAAGTTCAGTGTAAGTGTGACGATCTGTGCAGTGTAAGAGTCCATGTGGTGAGCGAGTGACCTCTGGTGGAGGGTGAATGGAAGTTCCAGACGCTCCTACAATATCCAGGAGGGTGGTGGAGCGGAGGCGGAACAGGGGGAGGGACGGAGGGCCAGGTCCATGTGGAAGTGGAGCGGCTGGGGACCAAAGCAGAGCCGGCAGAGCAGGAAGCCAGGGCGGAGTCAACGGAACTGGAGCCCACCAGGGTGAAGCGGCAGGTACTGGAGCCCACCAGAGCAGAGCAGACGGGACTTGAGCCCACCAGGGCGGGGCAGACGGGACTGGAGCCCACCAGGGCGGGGCAGACGGGACTGGAGCCCACCAGGGTGGAGCAGACGGGGCAGAAAATCTCCACGGCGGTGCAGACAGAGCAGGAGCCCACCAGGGCGGAGCAGAGGACCACCAGAGCCAGACAGCAGACCACCACGGCGGTGCAGACAGAGTAGGAGCCCACAGCAGAGCCTGGGACCTAGGGAGAACGGAGACATAAAAAGGAGAGAGAATATGCACGGACCCAAGGACCAAGGCAGGGAACACAGAAAGTTCATAATTAGTCTCCATAGCTGTGACAGGACAGAACGAGAGTTCATTGACGGCCTCTATAGCCGTGACAGGACAGAACGAGAGTTCATTGACGGCCTCCATAGCCGTGACAGAACAGGGCGAGAGTTCATTGACGGCCTCCATAGCCGTGACAGAACAGGGTGAGAGTTCACAGACGGATACTGTCTGACACCTCTGGAGGTTCTGCAGCAGTTGCCGCCACCTCTGAAGGTTCTACAGCAGTAAACTCAGGACACAAGGAGAGTTTAGTAATGGTCTCTTCGACCGCAACACAACAGGTTGAGAGTACATTACTGAGCACCACCACCATACAAGGGGCTGAGGTGAGCCCTGCCGCTTCTGGAGGTTCTGCAGCATGTGCCACCACCTCTGGAGAAGCTGTGGCAGCAGTCGCCACCTCAGACAGTGCTGCGGTGGTGTACGCTGCCCAAACACAACATAAAGCGATCCCCATCATGGGGAGCACTTCAGACAGGGGAATCAGGAATCAGGAACAGGAGGGTTAGAGTGAGTGGGTTTGGGGATATCAGCTGCGCGTGCCGACACCAGCGGTGAATCCCTCACACTGGATATCAGACTGGGATAATGAAAGACTGACCTTGATGATCTGGGTGTGTCAGCCCGGATGTGACCCGACTCTGGAAGGTCAGTGGAGACGTGCTGCTGCGACTCTGGATGAGCGGCTGTGACATGCTGTTGTGACTCTGGACGAACAGCTGTGACGTGCAGATCAGCTGTGACTTGGTTTGGTTCGTGAAGATCAGCTGTGACTTGGCTTGACTCGTGAAGATCAGCTGTGATGTGAAGATCAGCTGTGACTTGGTTTGACTCGTGAAGATTAACTGTGAATTGACTTGGCTCGTGAAGATCAGCTGTGACTGGACTGGAATCTGCTGTGACATTACGTGGCGCTGTTGTGTCTGCCATTTTGTGAGCGTGATCTAGTGCGTCCGTCATGTCACGAATGAGTGTGGCATCACGTTCCTATTTTGCGACACCCACAGTAAACAAAGAGCCAACAGACAGTAAAGCAAAGTCCATAAAATCACTTAAAGACAAACGGGGACCCTCACGAATTAGTTGCGATTTGAGCGGCTGGTTAATGCCCTCGCAAAAGAAGTCTATGAGTACACAGTCCGGCAGATCAGAAAAGTAGGCTAGATCTAAATACTCTTGTATATAATCCTCGAGCGATCGCACTCCCTGCTCGAGGGTTAATAACAGTCTTGCAGTGTCCATACCTGACCAATATCCAAATGAAAAGCCGCTGGATCCTTGTACGGCTGAATATTCTGTTACGGGCCTGACGAGACGTGAGACGTGCGGATCCATGTGCGAGCTTTTATTGATGAGAGACGTGGTCATAACAGGCAGGGTCAAACAATGGCAGACAAGTATATCAAAGGTAAAGCAGAGCGTAAACTAAAACGGGCGTGGGCCAAACGACAGCGAACAGTATCCAAAGGGGCTAGACAAGAGAGGTAATCCAAAACGTAAGCGATAGTCCAGGTAGGGGAAAACACAATCCGAAACAGGCAAGACTAGGAAAACTAACAGGACTCTGTAGGGCAGCGATACATGCATACAATACTCGGCAGTGAGGCAAAGAAAGTCCATGGCTTAAGTAAGGGGTGAAATGGGAATCAGCAGTGTGATCAGACTCGGGTGTCAGCATGTGATTGGCTGAGTGTAATGAGTGCAATGGATTGTGGGAACTGAAGTTCAGTGTAAGTGTGACGATCTGTGCAGTGTAAGAGTCCATGTGGTGAGCGAGTGACCTCTGGTGGAGGGTGAATGGAAGTTCATGGACAGGATTTGTGACAGTGTGTGTGTGTATATATATATATATATATATATATATATATATATATAGGATTGTGAGGGGAGAGCTCTGTTACAATTCAAACTTTTCACTGCAACTTTTCACAATATTTTTATTTATTTTTTTTTTTTTTTCATTGCAGGCTTATTTTAGACCTTCATGAGACCAACATCTCTGGTCCTCCACAGTATCAAGTTTTTTCCAGGTATGCGGATACATGTTGGATATGCTGTAGTGACGGTATGGCTATAGTTTCTTATAATATCCTATTTTGACTAGAATTGTGTTGGACATAATTATTTAAATTATATTTCAAAATACTTTGGCAAAAGTACTTGACTCATTGATTTACCTTCCCCTCTTCTCAATGACATACATAAATATGTTAACCAAATAATGTAAATGAGCTTATAAAACTAAACAGAATAGCTACAAAATATATTTTTCTTCAAACTATATTATTATTATAGTTATTAACAGTGAATAAATCTAAATCTTTTGAGACTGTTATTTTGTGTTATTTAACTTAACCATCAAGATGTGACCAAAAAAAGGGGGTGTGGGGGTGCCCTTTTTCAGTTTTAGCACATGCCCCTCAAAAGGTCTATGCATAGTCCTGGTTTCAACGGCAACAACATAAACAAACGTTACTGCGCATGCGCATTTTGGTGGCCCTAACTTAACTTCTGGTAGACTTCAAAACAGAATCAGTAACAACAGCCAAGTCCCTCTAGAGTATTTTTATTTTTTTTTTGATAACAAGCAAAATATGTTTGCTGCGTAAATCAGACAGGTTTACTTAAAATGCAAATTCATTCTCTACAAGCAGGAGGCGCTTTAAAGCGGCAGAACTAGAGGTTTCCCCAGTAATGGCTGTACACAAAGCAGCGTTGAGCTTACAAACGCTGCTTTATCAGGCATATAACATGCAAGATGAAATTAAATTGACATCGAAAATTTTCTAAAGACAGTCTTCCTTCAGAAATACAGTGCTTTAAAAACACCTGCACCTCATTTTGATTTTTAAACGTGCAGTACGTGCTCAAGTTTATTCAATGAAGCCTTTTGGAAAATTGGTCAGTTTTGATATCGTGGCGGGTCGCCACAAATAAATAAATGTATGGGAAACAGCACAAAAACCTGAGCCTAACTTCATTACTCATCACTTTAACTTTAACTGCGTTTGTAGCCGGCGCCACTAACCAGACCGATAAACAAACACAGACCAGAAGTTAACTTCGGGCCAGGTGCGTGCACCCGATGAAACCCTCTATGCGTAAGCTGTCTGCCATATTGTAATGGTCAACTTAACATCATTCAGTAATCACTGAATATCCGAAAGATGCCACAATCCTGCACAGAACAGCTCTGTGTGAACCTACCGTATGGTGAATGACATCAAGTTGAACGTTCCAAGATGGCGGCCGCATCTATGTGCCTGGAGCGGTCCAGTAGGGCATCTATATAAATCTATGGTTGCAACCACAACCGTTTCTGAGGAACTACATTGTTTGACTACATTGTTTGGAATAAT